>CM042176.1:12737193-12792193 GCA_023376005.1 Doryteuthis pealeii | reverse complement strand
ATTTTCAAACTCTAATATTACGGACATAGTGCTTTTTTTTTTGCTTCTCTTATATTTTTTTTAAACAAATAGCATATCATAATTTAATTTCCACGGGTCCTAGAAAAAAAAAAAAAAAAAAAAATCAGGGAATTAACCAAATTTAATGAAATTTTCAGTGTTTATATATTAATGAATAAGATAATGTACCAGTTATTTTTTATTCTAAAAAAATTATTTTATTTTTAACTTTTACATTTTTTTCAGGTCAGTTAATTTTGAACCACATATCTTGAGAATCCGTGTTACACCTCAAAGATACATGGTTCAAAGTTTACTGACCTGAAAAAATGTAAAAGTTTTTAAATAAAATAACTGGTGCATTATATCTTTTATTCATTAATATACAAACGCTGAAAATTTCATTAAATTCGTTTAATTCCCAGACTTTTGGTATTTTTTTTTTCTTTCGGTGGGGTGACATATGATGGTGGAATTTAGGTCTGTTAAGTTCAATTTAACCAAAAAAAATCTGACTGAAAAAACGGTTAGGAAAAAAAAGAAAAAAAAAAAAAAAAAAAAGAAAAAAAAAAGAAAATTTTTTATTTAAAATTGAAATATTCTATTATTTAATTGGAATTCTTTCCTTGCTCATTTCAATTACCTATAAAATGCATACTACTGAATAGCAAGTTCGATCCTCACTGGATGCCCCAAACCTGTAACTGTCAATTTCTACTCATGGTGAGTAGGTTGGGTAAATACCTATGTGTCTACTAAAGAAAGTTATTCCATTAGCCAAGAGAGAATAATGAAATATATATAATTACCCAAACCCTCCCCAACGAGCAGGATGTGACACAAGGTCAATTTTAAAGAGGAGTAAAGCTGGTGTGAATTCATTTTTCTTCTTCTAGACCGATTGCCATACTAAGGCTAATAAGCTCTCTACCCTATTATTTACCTATATTTTAACAGATAGTTTCATGCCTTTCCAAAAGGGCTTTAGCACCTAGTGAAACACAAACAGTCTCATCCAGGATTTGAACGGTTATGCCATTACTGGCTCTGTGAATAATGAAGTCAGTCAATCTATATTCAATGGTTAGAGTTGTAGGAAATGATCTTGTCAACCTGATCCTGGACAAGGCTGTTTGCATTTCATAATGCTAATACTCTTAGAAAGGCATATATCCAGCTACTCTCCTTCCAGCTATGGGTAAATAGTAGGGCAAACTGGGCTATTTAACCGTAGCTAGGTAACCAGTCTAGGAGAAGGAAAACTGAATACACCTGTTAAACTCCACTTAAGAAATTGTGTCACATCCTGCTTGTGTAGAGGAGTTGGTAAATATATAAATTCAAAGTGCTGAACTTGTATGCACTTTGAAATATTTGATTTTTCAGAGAAATGACTATTGTATTGTTACAAGAATCCAACCACAGAAGAAACCTCTTTGCAGGCAGAGAGTCCTTTTTTATTTTTTTTAATAACTAGTTCAATATAAGACATTTTCCTATTTTCCAAAAAATATTAATGTATAGAAACATTGCTAGGTGGTCCCCACTGTGGTGTAGGATTGTGTAAAGGTTATTTTGTAAAATATCATAATTAAAAGTGAGTTCTATTGTACTAAGACACAATTGCTGATCAAACTATCAGGTATTCTGGGTTTTTTTTTTTTTTTATATTACAATTAATTGACTTGTTTCACTATACCCTATATTTTCCAAATTTTCTGAAAATAATTTGTCAACTATACAAGAATTTAAAATTATCTGTCTGCAAAAAGGTTAAGTCTCGTTTACATCAATTTTATAGAATTGCACAGTTAACTGTAGAAGACAGCACACCCTAGAGATTTTTGTTAGAGCAATCTTATCTATATATCTATCTATACATATATGAAAGGCAGTTGTGTGTATGTCTGGAGGAAACTTCAAAAATAAAACAATTAACGACAAAGTAAATATATATACATATTTAATACCACCAGAGCTTGGTTTTTTAGCAAAAATAATAAATATTTAGTTTATATTTGTGAAAAGGATTAAAAAATAAAATTTAAATGATAACAAATTGGAATATTTTTTTGCATTTAATATTTTGAATAGTAGACATTAACGTTTATTTTCTGAGTAGCTGGATCAATGAGGTCTTTTTTTTTTTTTTTTTTTTACATAGGGATTTAAAAATGGGGCATCCCATGAAGATTCAACTCACAAACAAGAATAAGAAAAATAAACAACTTAAAACAAGAATATATAAAGAACAAAATATAATAAAACCAATATATAGAAAAAATAATTATTAACCTATACACTAATATAGACATTTAAAAAAAAAAAAAAAAAAAAAAAAAAAGACTTTATATCCCAGACAACACCAGGTAGCACTGCTAGTTTTATTTAATACACACACACACACACACAAAAAAAAAAAAAAAAAAAAAAAAAAAAAAAAAATCAAAGTGTCCCATGTCTCTTTTCCCCCAGAGTAGTTTTAAAATTCCAGATTTATATTGAAGAGAGAGTTAAAACAAAAACAATTGTTAATATATTGGCGTTTAATGAATTAACAGGAAAGAGAAATTTTTGTTAATATTTCCACCAACAACTTGAAGCAAAAGCTGAGGAAGAAAAAGGAAGTAGACAAATACACAATTGGCTTTGTATCATTTCAAAATCATCACCACTACAATCACCACCACTACAATCATCATAATCACCACCACTACAATCACCATCATCACCACTGCCACAATCATCATCATCACTGCCACAATCATCATTATCTTAAGTAAATGCACTGAAAAGACAAAGTGTCAGTATGAAATTACATTTCTAGTGCCAAATGGAATAATCTATGTTATAATGATCCAATTTCTATTTGTGGCTTTTTTACCGCAGCACAGCAGCAGCAAAAAAGACGACACGTTAGAGCAAAATTTTTCTTATAGCAATACTGTTAAACTTAACTGAGAATAAGCAATTTCTGACTTAATAGCGTAGAATGTGCATTCTTTCTCAACCCAAGTCTACTATATATTGATCAGATTTCTCAAGTAAGAAAACTCCAAATAGATTTAATGCTAATAAGTTTACCCTTATTTGCATTTTTTTAAATGCATATACCAATTACCATAGGTTATTAGAATATTTACTTTGCATCTCATGTAAATGCTTTTTTTTGTTGTGTCATACTCGCAGGGTATGACAGGTCTTTTGGTGTGGGACCACCCACGGGCTGAAGCTCTTGGAACGGCAGGTGCAAAAAATGTGTTGATGTGTCAGCATTACCCCCAGAATAAACCCAGCCCTGCCCCTTTAAATCAAGGGGGCAGGTGCTGCCTGGGGGGATAACCCCCTGGGCTCACATCGTTAATTTAACACTAATAGTCCAGTGGCTGAAGCCATCGGACACACAGGCCCTGAAGAGCCCATATTATTACCATAGGTTATAAAACAGCACATCTTAGCACATTATTATAAAAAATTGCTCTAATTAAAGCAAAGCAATTTTTAGACAAATTTTCAATTTGCACCGATCCCAGAGGATCCGATTCTTCAAGGAAGATAACTCCAGGTATATTAAATGCAATTATAGAATATTTCACCTTTATTTGCAAGTAATAATTTTAAATTTCTCAAATGTCTTTCTTGGCATAACTAAAAAAAGAATGTCCCACCTTGTGATCTATTTAAAAAAAATTTTTTTTATTTTTTAATTTTTACTGAATTTAATAAGGAAAAGGACATTTGAGAAATATCAAGTGTGTTGAACCAACGACTGAGCAGTTAGTCAGTAGAGTATCTGACTAGGAACTACAGGGTCCTGGGTTTGATACCGGCCCTTGCCAACTCAGCGTATGAGTAGCACAGGGATCTGTGCTGTAAAGTGAGGAGCTGAGGGTAGGTGTGGCGCTCCACCTCAGATGCCAAAACAACATATATGTGTTGTGTGTGTGTGTGTGTGTGTGTATATTGGTCTAGCGCTAGTGAAAAGGGGATAGACTCCCTTGCAGTCTCGCTGATACCGACTTTAAGCCACCCTGACAACTTATATATAGTAATAGTATATGGTTATCACCAATTAAAAAAAGTAAATTTTTTATTGGTTAGAAAAATTAGAAATTTAAGATTTTTTTTTATTTAAAGCTCAAAATTGTTTTACATCCCCTCGAGTGGTTTAGAGAAGCCGTAAAGGAGCCAGAATTTAAAAGGATTAAAAAGATCCAAGCCAGTTGCCAAGGTGATAATATCTAGTGATCCAAGATTAAGAGTTAATAATTCCTGTAGTATTCAATATAAAAGGGATCTAAATCCATTCTATTTTAAGTAGATCACTAAATAATGAGACTTGAAATTGAATTATATATATATATATATATATATATATATATATATATATATATAGGTGATAGAGCATTTGTTATGCAATCATCAGACTAAGCTCTGTTGACCATGTCTATGCTAGAATAGAACACTATATATATAAGGTGAGCCCAGCTCCCATTGCACCAACGGTGATTTTGGTCCTTGCCAATGTATCATAAGTGCCTTCATGGGGAAGTGGTTTAAGAAAAAAAACAAAACAAAAAAAAAAAAACACGCATTTGCACTTGAATTTCATACATTAACAACCATTATGGGACAGGTGGTGATATTAATACCTTTGTACAATTTCAGATACTAAATTCAATAATTATTAGGGAACAGGGGTAACATATTATAGTGAATTTTAAAGTGATGAGAACTTAATACAATTATTAATAATTTACAACTCAAATTAATAACCAAATAATTCCTATAATTTTCTATTAAAAAAAGTTTTCTTTAGAGAAAAAAGAAAAGGAAGTATTCACATATACAGTAAATTTAGAAAGTGTCTGGTGTAATCACAGGAAATGAAAACTGAGAAGAGTTCAAATCCTGGATGAGGCTGTTTGTATTTCACATTGTACTAATACCCGAGAAAGCCATGAATTCAATAATTCTCCCTCCAGCTATAGGTAAAAAGTAGAGTAGACAGTTCTTTAACCCTGGTATGGCAGCTGATCTAAGAGAAGGAAAGCTGAATTTGAACCAGCTAAACTCAACTTAAAAATTGAACTTGTACTACATCCTGACCGTGTGCATAGGGTTGGGTAAATACATACAATAAAAGGTCTGCAACAAAACATTATATATCTATATCTATATAGATAGAGAAATGAATCCAACAGTATGTAATTATAAAAAAAATTTAAAAAAAAAAAAAAAAAATGTTCACATGGATGAAGTCTATTGTGGGAGCTAATGTTATGTTTCGGTTTGTTTAGCAAACCATCATCAGGGCATTCATTTATTTATATGGGAAAAACTTTAGTGGTTTGTAAGAATTTATCTTTTGTCAGTGTTTTGTGGCTTAAAGATGAAAAGTGAACTTAGCCACAGTTGTTAGCATATAAATTTTAGGCAATATACCTGTAATTTCTAACTAAACTTTTCGTTGTTTGTATGCAAGCCTAAGCCAGCAAAAATGGCACATCAGCAAGAGAGATTTTGAATCAATATTTAGTAATTTAATAAGAGGATTATATAAGGATAAAAGTATCTAGTAGGTACTTAATACCAAGGTCAAATGAGGGCCAATTAAAAGCCCTTCATAAATAAAACAAAAAAGGTTTTTTTTTATATATATATATATATATATATATATATATATATATATATATATATATATATATAATAAAAAATAAAAAAAAAACAAAAAAAAACTAGGAGAATTTAACTTTTTCAAAACAAATTTCATTAAACTAATATTAAAGACTATTTCTCTGAATTTTTGAGATGAGGCTCAAGATAATTAGTATTATTCGGACTATTGTTCTCATCTTCATTGTTATCTGTACAACGTTTCGGCCGAGGTGTCCTCCGGCCTTCTTCAGGTATTTCTTGTCATAATCGGGAGCCATCACAGAACTTTGAACCTAACCCTTTATTCAGTCCACGGGGTACCGTACCCTGTTCTCATTCTGCAAACCATAGTTGGGCTACAGGTGTTAAGCTGTGTTAATTATTATTCTATGTTACTGCCGCCCCTGACCAGGATTGAACCTGCTGTCTTAACCTAACTCCTTTATCCACTAGGCTATGTGTCCAATTGGACAATCCAGTGTGAATTTTGGGAACTTATAAACTTAATGTCTTGTTTTGCCTAGAATATCTACCTATTCACTTATGTATGATTTTTTACCTAGACCCCCCCCCCCAAAAAAAAAAACACACCAACATGAGCCTAGGTAAAAATGAAGAGGAGGACAATAGTCCTAATATAAATAATACTAATATTAAAGAATTAAATATTTCGACATCAAAATACAGGGTGGCCCGAAAGGTAAGCAAAATAATTATATAATACAATCCAAAATTATAGAAAATTTAATTTTGAAAGAATTTCTTTTTTTAAGGTAAAATAATCACATAACATTGAAACAAATAATGAAAGTTAAAACAATATGTAGGGGTAACAAGACTTTCGGATCAGGCTGTAGATTAATGTACAGTGTGTCTGAAACTCGTTACTCCCTAAGTATTCTTTTTAGAGGTAAAATAATCACATAACATTGAAAAAAAAAAAAAAAAAAAAAATAAAAATAAAACTTAAAAACAATATGTAGGGGTGACAAGACATCCGGACCACCCTGTATAATTTAGATTTATCTAACCCTTTAAACTAGAGAAGCCATATTTGTGCTACTATCTAGAAGACTATATACCCAAGCATCTTGAATTCTGCACAGGGAATCTATTTCTACATGGCTATTGACTAGCAATTAGAGCCAATTAGGCAGTTAAGAAATTACGTTTTAAATTTTCAGTAAAAAGCCAGTAGAGTGTGTGTGATAGAGTTTAACGCCATTTCCAAGACATGTAGACCCTCAGCCACCGCCTTCTAGCACCCATATGATAAAAAGGGCTGGGTCTTGCCATAAGGGCAATAGAGTTGGGGCAATCAAATAGGTGCTAGGGCTTGATGTGACCAGCCGATTGATCGAAGGGGGCCTTTCTGACTGCCCGTCTAGTCCAAGTAAGGACCAAAGTGGAATATTGCATGTCATGGACTGCTCAACCACCTTGGTTCTATCCTTAAGCATCACGGGTTGCCACCCACGGCCAACAGGTGGCCCCATTGGGAGAGTCTTACCCCTCTGCAGAGGTGCATTCTAACGCCCCAACTGACAGACTTTTAAGGAGATAGTGGAATAGTTTTTCTGTAGCCATCACTACAGTTTGAATTCAAATTGTCTTTCTACTAGACTGGTTACCCACTACCATAGCCAGTGATCCCAATGAGTCCTGTTATTTTATTTATAAGTGGGGAGAGTGGATTCATGCCTTTCCTGTTTGCCAGTTCCATTTCCTTATCCAAAAACCATCATGCCAACCCTATTTCTGTATATAGATATTCAAAAATCATTTTACTAAGATGTTCTAGCACTATTTATGTATTCTTTGATACAAATTGAAGCTAACTAGACAAAGAAGTCATTAGGCAAGGATGGAGATTGTGTGTGTGTGTGTGTGTGTGTGTGTATATATATATATATATATATATATCTCAAAGAGTATCTACAGCACGAATTTCCTTCCTATCGATCACATCGTTCTTGGCAAGTTATTTAGACGACACTTGGTATCTGCATAGATCTGATGAATGTTATTGTTTGCTGGTCGGCCAACACTGGTGTGTCCATGTGTAGGAGTCCATAGAAGAACAACGCTTATGGACTTACACTTACCCAACAAAACTTGTATAAAATAAAAAAATGCAGCCAAAATACACACACACACACACACACACATATATATATATATATATATACACACACACATACACACAGGGTGTCCCAAAATAATGTATACACTTTTTTGTATTCTTACTCTTGTATCAATCTTTTCACAAGTCAAAATACATAAATTGAATAAGTTATGACTCAAAAAGTATACATTATTTTGGGACACCGTGTGTGTAATTATATATATATATATATATATATATAATATATAAATACCATGAAAGAGTACGATGTGACACCTGGTCAATGACAAAGTTTGACTCAGTTCTCATTCTGATACTAGTTACCTAAACAAGGTTAAAGAGTCCAGACTGCCCTACTATTTACCCATAGCTGAAAGGAGAACAATTGGATCCATACCTTTACCAAAAGGTATAAGCATTTTGTAAAAATGCAAACAATCTCATCCAAGATTTGAACTCCGGTTGCCGAGTCCATTTTCTGAAACAATAACCATTACACCACACACCCATATTTTGGGTTATTTCCTATAACTCCAACATAAACAAAGGGAAACCACTCGACTGATAAATTATTAATTTTTCCCATTAAACTAATCCTAAACCAGTCTTCTTTTTTCCCCAGTAGATCAATAAATAGTCAAGAGGGGTTCACTTTGTTTATGTTGGAGTTATAGGAAATAACCATATTTTGTATATACAACAAATACAGGTTGACATAAAATAGTAAGATTTATTTTTGTCATAAAAAAATTAAAAAATTTTTTTAATTCTAATGATTACAGACTTTAAATTTTTAAATGTACTAGCAAATATATGCACCCTCCGGGTGCAAGTATTTAAGTTTTAATGTAATAAAATATCATTAAATTAGAAAGGCTAATGAAACTAAATAAGAATGCAGATAAAAAGATTTGAAACAGAGGGGGGGTATAATCGAAATATAGAACAACTGAAACTTACTCTTCCATCACTCTCGTCTTTCATTGTTATTTATTCTAATTTAAGTATTTAGTTAAAAGAGGAAGTAAAGAATAAAATGACACTTGTTTTTTCCTGTTAATGGATTTCATTTAAGATGTATTGAAGAGATGTTTGCTTATATTCATTAAAATAAAACCAAACAGTTAGAAATCAATAATACTAAGCACATATTTATTAAATTCGATTTTTTTATATCAATATGCAAATTAGCCTTCCCCTTCACACTGTAAACTGCTATTTTGTTGTATATATAAACATAATTGTATGTTATTAGTATGTAGATATGGTTAACAGTATTAATAATGTAAAACAATTTTATTAATAATAGAGGTTAAAATAAAAATAAAATCATTGAGAATGTGATGTCAATAACTAAGGGAATTGTAACTTGAGTAGTGATATAGTTTCGGTTACAGACAAAAAAGAACACAATCTCCATTATAATAAGATTTCAATAATTTTAATGTCTTTGAAGAATGAATTTGCAAGAAAATAGAAGAAAGTTAGCTAAAATGTAAAAAAGGATTTTTTAATATATTAAAACAATGCTATTAGTGAGACTTGCCAAGAGAAAAATTCAAGTGTAATTCAACATCTTAAAATAAAGTCATTATTAAAATATAGGATTTCATAAAAATTTAGAGACTTATTTTTTGAAAGAAAGGAAAGAAAAAAAAAAAAAAAAAAAAAAGGGGGAGGTAAAAAGTGCTCAATATCATTGATAGAGCATATAAAAATCACATGGGCAAAGAACCGACAATTACCAAGCGTTACTGACTGTCTCTGCTACCCTAACTCTCTCACACACACACACACAGCAGATTCTCTTGTGGGTATATCTTACTGAAAATGATAGACTTTATGTTTTTAAAACAATATGCACTTGTACTCAGATTATATCAAGTCATAATTGTCAACATTATAGCAGTCTTTTAGATAAATTTTAGTAGAAAGATTTAAATTGTAAGTATTAGGACCCCCCCCCCAAAAAAAAAACACAAAACAAACAAAACTTTAGTCATTTACACCTGACCACTTAAAAGCAACAAAAATACAAAATCTACCAATTCAGCAAGGGAAAAATAAAAGATCTAGATAACATTCGATGATTCATTTTATTTGCAATTTAAGTTCAAAGTTCAGTGAGATAGATAAGTTTTTATTTATTTATTTATTATAAATATTCAGTTGTGTTGATATTGAATCAAACCAAAACTTCTCAGATTTCCTTTAACCTGCTCAAAGGCCAATTGTGTCTGATGATTGATATCAATGTCAAATGATATCTTTAGAAGAAAAAAATTAATATTATTGATAATTGTAAATAAGGAGTAATATACATTTTGATCATTTCAGTAATATATATATATCTCCTGAAGAAGCATTCGGGTGAAACCTAAGTAGATAGTGTCTGAGTCATGTAGGTCCTTATAACGATGCTCTACTTAATGTATTGAGCATTTTTTACATAGAAAACTCCCGATGTTTTCTTTTCTTTTGGCCACTACATATGGCACTGATGATTATTTTTCAGAAAGTACGGATGTGCCAGTCTTTCCTTTAAAAAAAAAAAAAATCCCCCCCCCCCCCCACCAGATGTCAGTTTGAAAAAAATGTTTATTTTGAAAAACTGAATTACCTGTTTTTTTCCCCACTAATATATATATATATATATATATATATATATATATATATATATATATATATATATATATAGATATTATAGATTTAGCACAAATCTGTTTTTTCCTGAATAAGACCACACTGAGCTCAGCAAATTATGACAATTGAAAAACTACTATGTTGTAAGGAAGGAACCCAGAACAAACACTCAATTACATCCAACCCCTGAAGATGGCACTTCAAAGTATCGGGGGGGGGGGGGAAGAAATAATTTTGGTACACTCATTAACAAATTCCACCCTTGAATGGATCGAGAAAAAAAACTAGTCAGACAGGGGATGTCATGTGAAATGGAAACAGCCCCGTCCAGGATTTGAACTCAGAGCTGATTCCCTACGAAAATAACCATTACACCATTTTCAGTATAATGTGCCAATTTTGTGGTTATTGTTTCATGTGGTCCCCACCCCAGAAATATGATGGGTCTTCCACCAGACCATATAAACCCTGGTTGAAAACAAATTATATAATCATTAAAACTCCCCATCATCAAGTCATTGCTGACAGTACAGATACCCATGACTTGCCCTGGCAAATCCTCCACACAGCATCCAGGATCCGATTGATGTAGGTTTTTGCTATTTGACCTACACTATCATAAAAAAGTTAAGTAAAAATTGGCAGAGCGGCCTTTTATCGGTATCAGCCATACAGCGAGAGAGTATCCCTTTTTCACTAGTGCTAGACTAGGGAGATTGTTTTACTGAAGCAGAGTGACACACCTATCATCAGCTTTATAATCCCTCAGTTTTGTTTTTAAAATCCTACCAATCCAACTTTAATGCAAGTGCTGCAGTTTGCTCATCGTGTAACTATTAGAGCAGAACAGAGCACCATACCTACCAACAGCTTCAACTATGTTTATAAAATATACCACCTGTCCTATAAGAGCACTTATATTTCATATACTAAATGTACCAACTGTTATAGATTACTCAATTCTATTTCTAGATTTCTATCAGGGAGAATAGAACATTCTCCATCAGTCCCATAATAGCTGGGACATTTGTATACATATATACACTAAATGTACCAACCATTATGATACAAAAGGTTTACTTCATTTTATACATTACTTTACTCCATTAACTGAATTTCGTGATTTCTATCAATGAGAATATAATATTCTACTAGGTTTGTCCCATAATAGTACATTTGTATATAAATCTCATTAACTGCAACAGCTATTATGAGAGATTTTAATTAGGTTAAAATGTATTTCCTTTCTAACTCATTTTCAGAGTTATTTGAATTTTTCATTGAGGTTTGATGTTATCAGATCAAATTCTTTTTTAATATTTGCAACACTATAAAAGGTGTCCCATTACGGTGAAATGGGTAGCAAGCTAACTTTAAAAAAATCTGACCCCTCAAAATTTAAACATTTTCTTGGTTTCTTCCTATCTTTTATTTCTTTTTGTTGTCTCAATTTCTTGACCCCTCAAAATTTAAACAATACCTCAAAAATCCCCCCGTAACAATATAAAAGCAATAGATAGCTGGAATATAAAAAAAACTAAAATGGATAAAATGCCAATTTTGATTTTATGGTCTGTCATCTTTCTCTCTTTTTGCCATCTGCGTGTGTCTCTCTCTCTTGTAACAATATAAAAGCAAGATTAGCTGGAATATAAGAAACCTTAAAGGGATAAAAAAAACAATTGAGACTTAATAACACATTTTGCAATTTAGCCTTTTCAGCTATCATATTCTTATAAGTTTATAATTTATCAATTATCAAGAAAACAAACAAAAAAGGGATAAAAAGCCAATTGAGATTGCCCCTTGATTTATGGTCTGCCATCTCTCTCATAACAATATAAAAGCAAGATAGCCGGGATAAAAAGCCAATTGAGGTTGACCCTTGATTTTATGGTTGTCATGAAACCATTCAATTTTTCAAGGCAACTTTTTTTTTTCCTTGTCCAAATTATTGTTTGCAATCAAGATTTTTCAAGTTTAACCTTTTATTCTAAAAGGGTTAAAATATACATAGAATTTTTGCATGTTAAGAGGATTTCATAGAAAATAAAAATGCATTTTCTATTTGTTGTTGAGTGGAGCAATGTTGATCTTTTACCTACAAGGACTCTTATTTTGGACTCTTCCAGTGCATTTAAAAGAGCCAAAGGGACTCTTCCAGTGCATTTAAAAGAGCCAAAGGGACTCTTCCAGTGCATTTAAAAGCCAAACGGACTCTTCCAGTGCATTTAAAAGAGCCAAAGGACTCTTCCAGTGCATTTAAAAGAGCCAAAGGACTCTTCCAGTGCATTTAAAAGAGCCAAACGGACTCTTCCAGTGCATTTAAAAGCCAAACGGACTCTTCCAGTGCATTTAAAAGAGCCAAACGGACTGTGCATTTAAAAGAGCCAAACGGACTTATTTTGGACTCTTCCAGTGCATTTATATCTTAAGCACTGGGTTTCATTTGCTATTTCTACCTTCTCTTAGATATCAAAGTTTGAATATTTATGTAAATAAGTTCTACTCTAAATGGCACCTCATGTTTTCTTGCTGTGATGGTACAAAATTCCGCCTTAACATTTTAAATACACATATTTCAACTAAATATAGTTGTCAAAACTGAGCGTTTACTTTCAAATAAAGCTAAGAATTTTTTTCTTTTTCAAATGTTCAATTATTATACTGTAATACAATCTCAGCAGCTTAAAAAAATTTCTAATCTTTAACAGCATAAAAAAAACTCCCAGTTTTATAGTCTGTAATTACACAATACAAACTTTTGCCTGAAGAAAAAAAAAAAAAAAAAAAAAAAAAAAAATTTTTTTATATATGACCAAATCATATGCACCCACTGAAAATAATCAGTTGATGCTATTAAAATGGCCAAAAGAAAAAAAAATACTGTAAGAATTGCCTAAGTTAAGTATACTAAAGTGCTCAATACAATAAGTAGAGCCAATAAACCTAGGTAGATATTCTGACTCATTAGGCTTATATATATAATAGCCATTTGTTTAATAGGAAAATAAGTTAAACTGCTTTATTGTTCCCAATATACCTATCAAATTCCTAATTCATTTAGTAATTTTGCTGTTTATATAATTTGGAGGACACATACACACTTGCTAAAATAACTATTTTCCCTATCCGGTTTGTAAAAATAGGAATTTACTATTATGATTTCATATAATTTGACATAGTTGAATATCTAAATTTACACTTGACATGTCAATCTTACAAATCATTTACGGGAAGTAATATGAAATTCCAAAGGTCCAGGAAAAGGAGAGAGAAAGTAGGGAGGTGAGGGTGAATGGAAGATGTATTTTTCTATTTGAATAGCAATTCCATTCATTTTTTTCTTCTCCCTTTCAATATTGAACTGAACCAAATCCCACAGGAAAAAACAAGGTTCACATAATGAATACATGACTAAAAATTCTTTTCATTCTTAATAACATTGCACTTATAATCTCAAGAGAGTAAGTTCATTATGGAAAAAGGTATCTACAATAGAAAGTTAAGAAATTTATCAAGATCTTATGCCGAGTTAATCAACTTTTGCTTCCTAAAGGCTTTTTTTACTGTTTAGTTTAATGACACGAAAATTAGACTAAATTATTTCTTACTTTTAGGATTGAATTATGTTTTTTAAAAATTGTTTTAATTAGTCGTAATTTGCAATTAAGTCAAAAACTGACCAATCTCTTACTTTGCTCTCTGTCTATCTCTTTCTTCCCCTCTATGTATCTCTTGACTACCTCCTCGTTATATAATATTAGTTTCTCTGGAGAGTAGAGAGAGAGCCGGGAGAATTTGAAATGTATTTCTATGTTGAAGAATAATTAAAGTTCCGTCGAACTGAGAAGACAAGGCAACAAACAGTTGTAACTGAAATACAAACCGAATGTCACAAAGTCTACTGCAGAATGACAGGTAATATATAAGACTCCACAATGTCATTCAAATAAAGCAGTCAAGAAGCCAATCAGAACTCAAGGAATGGAATGACCCAAATCACCCAAATCCATGAATGGGCCATTCTTGATTTCTATATATACCAACTATCTTGGACACTGCTTATATGTTAAATTTCACAACCAACAACCCATAGCTTAAATGAGGTCAAAATTTCCTTTCTTAGAAAACTTAAAAAATGATTTTAAGGTTTCGTCTGGCTGTATTTATTTATTTTTTAAAATGTTATTCACTTTGCTAACTCCCTTTTTCCTAATCTCAATAGGTGACCCAATGGGTCACGTTTTGTCATATATATATATATATATGTCACCAATGATCAAACCTAACTTAATTATATCAATGTACACAATATATCCAAATTGCTAGTTTTAAAAATTTAAAATAAAATAATCAAAGAACTAAATTATATAAGCTACCAAATGACTCCCCTTATAACAGCTCCCCATGATTATATCGTTGCTTTGATTTAGGAAGGAGTGAAGGATTCTAATGAGTATTTCATAGTTGAAGCTCCCCATAATGATATTGATGCTTCTATTTAGGAAAGAGTGATGGATTCTAATTAACATTTTATGGTGACAGCAGTCCATGATTATATCAATGCTTCTATTTAGGAAGGAATGACAGATTCTAATTAGCATTTCATAGTTTACAGCTGTCCATGATGATATTGATGCTTCTATTTAGCATTTTAGTCTATAATACTGAGGCTTATATTCAAGAGTGAAGGATTCTAATTAACATTTTATATGCGACAACTGTCCATGATTATATCAATGCTTCTATTTAAAATAAAGAGTGAATCCCAATTAGCATTTCATAGAACCTTCACTCATTCCTAAATATAAGCATCAATACCCCCATGGACAGTTATCAGCATTTCATAGTTAATAGCTGTCCATGTTGATATTGATGCTTCTATTCAGAAATGAGTGAAAGATTTTAATTAGCATTTCATAGTTGACAGCTGTCCATAATGATATTGATGCTTCTATTTAGGATTTTATAGTTGTTGTTGCAGCCTTCTGTCTACGAGAGACATGAGTAGTGTCAAAGTGTTTTTTTTATTTAAAAAAGTACATAGCCTGGGCGGGTTCATATGGAGGATGAGCTGTTGCCCATGCAGCAAATGCCCTCTCCACACTGCCACTGTTATCCAAAGGAAAGGTAAGGAACCAATGCAGTTTGGTAGCGGTAGTGTCGCAGGAGTTGATTGGTAGCACTGGATTTCAGCATCACACCACCTTAGTTAACCGCTGTATAATACGGATGCTTCTATATAGGAAGGAAGGATTGAAGGATTCCAATTAGCATTTTATAGGTGACAGGTGTCCATAATGATATCGATGCTAATTAGAATCAAGAATTTCAAGGATAAAATAAAACCCCCATCCTGTACAAAAGACTTCACAATTATTCAGTTGCTAATTGGACTGGAAATAACTTTATTCTTTTAAATAAGCGAATCCATTTTATTCTAATAAAAACATTACTATGCCATTTATGCTGGGTTACAGTTACACATGGACATCTGAATTGTAGTTATATACTAGCAGAGCCACCTGGCATTTAAGAAATATATATATATATATATAACACACACATCCACAGACGTGTTACGACCTTTACGTCTCATCAGTGAGGCTCGACTTTTTTTAACAGCTACCTCTAGCCGGGAGCAAAACCTGACAGAATTTTCGTCTGTCAAGATCCTTACCCTCATGGCTATCGGGGACTGTCAGCCAGGGACGAACAATTGATACAAACTTACAGGATATATATATATATATATATATATATATATATATATATATATATATTATATATATATATATAGTGTGTGTGTGTGTGGTAAAGATTAGAGGGAGAAATGTGTAACAAAGGAACAAAACTCAGACAAGTGTATGTAGGAGATATATTTCGCCAAACATTGAGCTCTGATTCATCAGTCGTTTATTTGATCATTAAATTTGCTCTATAAAACACGTATGATGCTTTAATGATCAAGTAAACGACTGATGAATCAGAGCTCAATGTTTGGCAAAATATATCTCCTACATACACTTGTCTGAGTTTTGTTCCTTTGTTACACATTTCTCCCTCTAATCTTTACTACGCACACACACACACATATATAAAATCACAATATCATAGTTCACAAGATAGATTAAAAAATAAAAAAAATGTCCATGTCTATATATTAGTGAGATTATAATTAGGTTAGGTCTTTGCTTTAAAATTTAACATTCTGATAAACTACATACATGGTTCAAAGAGCAAATATCACCCAAGTTTTATCTAATTAAGAGAA
Source organism: Doryteuthis pealeii (assembly GCA_023376005.1). NCBI lineage: Eukaryota > Metazoa > Mollusca > Cephalopoda > Myopsida > Loliginidae > Doryteuthis > Doryteuthis pealeii. The sequence continues at coordinate 12,775,490 of CM042176.1, read as the reverse complement.
TTTAAGTTTATGGTGTTAACATGATTCAACATATACAGTGTCATTGTGTTATGGATAAGATATACAAAGTGTTTCAGAAAAATTGATATCATTTTGTAATCTAATAACTTTACCAATTCTTATTCAAATGATCTCAAAATTTAACAGTATGTGTAGAAACAATTTTATATTTTACGTTTTTTTAAGGTACAGAAAAGCCATTCAGTGGAAAAGAATGAAAACTCTAAAAGAAGGAGTGTTTAACTCTTATCCTGTTGAGAATTTTCTAAGTCCAGAGTCTAATTTCTATAAGGAAATATCAATAAATGGCTGAAAATGGCCTTTTCATTTAAAGTTACCAGTTATTTCCCGTAAATCAAAGACTGCTAAATATGTTTAATATTACATTTAAACAAAAGCTATCATTTGGAGTGGGTTAGGGAAATAAATGTGACTTTCGGCCGGGTGGAATGAGGCGGTATAGGACATTAAGAGTTAAACATAATTTTAACTTGTTTCTACATATGCTGTTAAAATTTGAGATCATTTGAATGAGTGTCAAATTATTAGATTATAAAATGCACATCTTAAATGATATTAATTATTCTGAAATACATCAATTTTTTTTTAAACACCCTGTATTGACCCAATATTAGAAAAAATATAAACTAGATGGAAAATGAGTATGTATAGATTATTAAAAACTCGTATATACAAGTGATAAATTTCATTTCAGTATGGAAGAAAAACTGGCTATTGCATCTTATCCCAATTCTAAAGAGATTGGTAAAATGTAGACACAAAAATAAATGGCTGCTTAATTGTTAACTGAGTTATTTATGTTCCCGCCCCCTCTATGCAATTTTTTCTGTGTTCTTGTGTGTGTAATTATATATATATATATATATATATATATATATATATATATATATACACATATACACACACACACAATTTGTCCCAATCATTTCCTGAAGATCCTTTTTGGTGAAACCTGCATGATTAATGGTTACGGATTTGATTGCCTAAAATGTACTTTTCAATATTTGCTGTTATTGTGACTCAGTACCCTAATCCAAAGATATATATACATACATACACAGCTACTCCTAGGTTTTCACTGTAGTAGCATTAGCAGTTAATACAAAAGTGACCAATGTATTTTGTAAAATACAGACACACACACATATATGTGTGTGTGTGTGTGTGTGTGTGTGAACATTGTACACTAATACAAGCGTAAAGGATGTACAGAATATAAGAAAAACATCCGTTTCATTTTTATTGTTTCAGAAAGTTTTATAAACAAATTTTTGAGAGTACAAAATTTAATCACTTTAAAACAATGAATAGAAGATAACATTAGCAATGTGCATTTTAAATGTGAAGTGTTTTAATCATTTTTACTCTTTCCTGTAGCTTGTTTGTTGTTATCTCTGGGCTACTCATGGTCTACTGGCTTTCCAACAGGGAGTCAGATGACATTTGTGGGGAGCCCACGAAATTTGCTTTTAATCTGACTCCCTCTTTTAATGGACGACGGTCACTTAGGTTCAAAGTTTAGGGTCATCCTATCTTTTAGCATATTCCCCATATTTGCTTACATTATCTTATATAATAAGTGCTGGCTGAAAAAGGGTTTTTTTTTTAAATAGAAATTCTATAATCAAAATCATAAACACTTGTTTGGTATAAAAAAAATTAAAAAAAAGGGAAAAGGTTAGCCATTGAAGAAAATGTCAGGAATCTGAGAGAGGGAAAGAGAAAAAGAGGGTGAGAAGAGAGAGAGAGAGAAAGAGAGAGAGAAAGAGAGAGGGGGAGAAGAGAGAGAGAAAGAGAGAGAGGGAGAAGAGAGAGAGAGAGAGAGAGAGAGTAGAGAGAAAAATCAATTGTAACAGATGTTATATCATCAAGTAACAATCATAGCAGTCAAGCAAAAGATAGAAAGGAAGGAGAAGGCAGAGGAAAGAGAAAAAAAAGTCAAGCAAAAGACAGGAAGGGGGAGGGAGAGGGATTGAGGAAAAAAAAAAAAAAAAAAAAAAAGAAAAAGCCGACAAAAATGTCGTTTTCACCAACTTATCTTTGAATCTCTTACAAAATAGAACGTTTAGCAAATCCTATATTCAAGGAAATTTAAAACAGTGAATAACAGCAAATATTTATATCAACTCATTTTTTCAGATTTGACCTTGCCCTACTAAAAAGTTAAAATTGTTTTAAATTAAAAATAAAACCTACAATAAGATTGAGGGAGGGGGAATAAAAAAATTAAAAATTGTACATTTATTTTTTGTCTGTAGCTCTCAGTGGCTAACTAAAATTGATAATTATAGAGTAGTCTCCCTTTATAGGTAGGTGGGGTAACGAGTAAATGGGTTAGTGTGATAAATGTATAAGACATCAAATTCACACCAGGGAGCCAAATGACATTTGTGGGTAGCCTATGAAATAAACAGGATATTGGAGGAGCTATATCAAAGTACACCTTATTGACAAACTTTATACTTATAGATTATACTACTACATATTTGTGACCTTGTGTCACATCTTACCCATGGGTAACAGGTTGGGCGAATACCTACCACAATTCATTCATATTTTGTAATATCTTGTTTGCAAATTCTTAATTTTATTGCAGGAATCTTTTTTTTGTAAATTCACTTAAATTTTATAACTCTGCAAGTCCATAAAAAAAAAAAAAAAAAAAAAAAAAGTATGTATGTGTGTGTGTGTGTATATATATGGTCAGTTTAGCTCAGTTGGTAGAGTATAAATAGCACAGATTGTGTAATCTGATCTCTGCAGTAAAGTGGGAGCTGACATTAGGTGCAGTGCTCCACCTCAGCAAAATCAATCTCCCTGGTCTAGTGCTAGTGAAAAAGGAGAGACTCATTCACTGTCCGGCTGATACCGACAATTGTCTACTCCGCCAAATATATGAGGCAGAGATGTAAATTACAAAATCCAAAAAGGTACCAGCGATCTATGACAAAATCTATTGTAACAATTCTTCAGGTAATCACAGGTGAGGTGATTATTCAGGTGTGGCAAATTCTTCAAATGATCAGTTCAAATTAAAAATAAAAAGAATAATAAAAGTCAAATTAAATGACAGCTCTTTTCTCTTTAATAAAATCAATTTTGAATTAAAAAAAAATAAGATAAAATAAAAATAAAATAAACAAAAATTAATTACATTCATGAGTTATCAACTTTAAAATTTAATTAAGATTTGAATAAAAATTTCTCGCGTCTTATTTGAACTGAGAAAAAAAAAAAGCTTTTTCACAAAGATTATTAGCATAACAATCAGTTTTTTGGGGTTCTTTTTTTTTCAATTAGAAAGATATTTTGTTTATATTTCTAAAACATTTAACAGACTTGAAAAGAATTCAATTGTTGGTAGTACAAGATGACTAATTCAATTGAATGACAAATTAGTTAGCTGCATACTGTTGCTACTGGATAATTGTCTTAAGCAAGTACAACTGGAGCAGACCCAAGTATTGGTAGCTCACCAGGGTACACACCCTTGCCTTAAATGAGGGGGGAGACTTAGTCCTTCATGCATTTTAGTAACATGTTTAAAATCTGCAGGTGTCACTACAGCTGGAACAGTACAAAATCAAGAGTAATTCAAGTTAACCAATATGACTCAGCTTTGCATATATATATATATATATATATATAACCTGGTTGGTGCTAGGAATGGGTCTACACAGGGCCTTTTTTTAAACAAAGAAATATTAAAATTTCGATAGTCCATCTGGAGAGCTAAATGTCTAATAATTGGGGAATTGTATATAGACCAATACATTCAGCAAAGAAAAGGCTTAAATGTCAGTTATTAACAGTATATGACTGACATCGAAGCATTTTCTTTGTAAAAGAGATGTCGCAACTGTGGTTGTAGGCAGTTTAAAAACTGGAGGCTGTTCAACAAGAATAGCTGAAATAAAATACTAAGCACTAAATCCCTGTCATTTTCAGTAAATATGCCTACAAGAGAATTTGCACACACACATTATATATATATATATATATATATATAACCCAACTGACTGGTAAGTAAGGGATGATTCTATTTGGGATCATCAAAATCTCACTGTACAACCATACCGTATGCTCTTGTAAGTGCAAACATATATACTCATACAAGGATTTTTATAAATCCCTAAAGAGCTCAATGTATAATAATCAATAAATTAAATTATATACAGAGCAATATATATATATATATATATATATATATATATATATATATATATATATATATATATATATATAGAACAATCTTTTGTCTGCCCAAAGAAGCTGGTGACTCAGCATACCAAATAATGGTAGAAATGCATCTTCCTATTTTTATGAATATTAGAAATATTAAAAATTGTCAGTAATATAACTTAATTACTTTTTCTGTTATTTGTTTAGATAGCAAAAAACAAAAAACAAATCAATTAATTAGTAATTAAATACAAAGGGTTCCATAAAATGTCTATTCCTCCAGCACCTGGACAATTCCTACCTATGGAGAATTCTGGCAGGCGAATCACATGATATACTAGAGAGACAAGACAACTGAAAACCGTTATGTAAAAACAAGAGAAGACATTCAATAACTTACATAATTTAGATAAAACATTTTTCCAATAGAAAAAGAAACAATTTTAGTTTAAAAATAATTGATTTATTTTAAAATTAAAACTAATTCAAATACAAGAATTATACATCGAAGTTATTATGGCAATTTAGAGAGGGGGAAGAGAAAAAGAGAGAGTAAGAAAGATAGAGAGAGAGGGTTATAAAAATCTTGTGGTGTTGTGCAGTACACAATGACAACTACGACGTCGAACACAAAAAGATATGCACTTGTTACAGTTAGAAAAAAAAAAAGATTAAATCGATAGAAATTCTAAGAACATATGGTTGTAGCTATTTGACGAAAAAAGGAAAATTTGCCAAGAGGCTGAAGAATTTTAAAAGATAAAGATAAGACTAGGATGATGCAGGGTACGACGACTGCTACTAGAGAGAGAGAGAGAGGGGAGGGAGAGAGAAAGAAAGAGAAACAAAAAGAGAGAATGAGGGAAGAAAGGGGGTGGTAAAAATGTCCTATCGCAGTTTCTTTCTAGTCGTGTTGTCTAGCTATTTGTGCCTCCATACTGTCTATGAACACAGCATTGCTAAAAAGATGGGGGCAGCTGCAGTAGGAGAGAAAAGGCATTTGTTTTACAAGAATCACAATGAATAAAAATAAAATAATTAAATAAAAACGTAACATAACTTTGATAATAGCAAAATTTCATAGAGGAAACCATTATTATTACTATTACTACACTAGACACTCCATGTGACTAAGGGTGCGGCATTGGCAGTAAAATTATAAAAATACGATGACAAAACAAATCCAACCTTGAAATGTCGAGATTAAATAAATCTTTTTTAACCAGTATTTCTCCTTCTCATTTGAAAACCTATTTTTAAATATGACAATTCATAGATAAAATATGAAGACAATATGCTTATTCTTTTAATATTTAATTATTTAAAAATCTTAAATTACATTTGTTTTATTCTAAAAATAAAATACCAATGTGGTTGTTCAATCGACCCTGCACAATAAATGTGCTGCATACTATGCGAAAATAAATAATGAAGGACAATTCGCTTTTGGTTTAGAAAGAAAAAAAAGAGCTCTCCGCCATTTTCATGTAATTCAACATTTAAAATTCTGCAACTCCTTGCAAACATTGCACAAACAATATGTCAACATGATCCTAACCCCCCCCTATCCAAATACTCCCCAACCCCCTAACTGACTTTCAATACACAGGGTCTGATTCAAATTATTAAAACTGGGAAACCCACTGTTCAGTGTCAGATTTTTTTTATAAGTTTCCCCACAACAACAAAATACATTTTTTAAATATAAATTTAAAAAAAAAAAAATCATTTTTCACACATTAACCTTTATTGATTTGATCATAGATTCTTTCAGGGTGAAAATAATTTTAGTTTAGGGTTAAAAGCAAACTCAGTCATTGATGTGATATTGTGAAATTTAAACAATACAATTAATAATGGTAAGGTTATTATATATATATTTTCTTATTTATTTTGTAATGACTATCTGACGAAACTGGGCTCATTTATTTAGTTACCGACCGAAATAAATTTATAATAGCCAAATGACGGTTTGTTGAGTTTTTTTAAAGTGTGTATATATATATATATATATATATATATATATATATACATACACACACACTATCATCTGATTTTCTGTTAACCAAAAAATTTGCCTCCTCCACGCCGATTGTCTAGGAGTGGGCGGACCATCACCAAAAAAATGAGTAGAGAAACTAGACAGGTTTAAAATACACGTAGAGATCAAGCCGGTATTTTAATCTATTAAATATGGCTAAACACACCGGCTTGAAATATAAAAATCGACATACGACAAAAGTTAATTTTATCACAATATATATATATATATATATATATATATATATATATATATATATATATATATATATATATCTTGTAAAAAAATTTAAATATAAAACAAGAGAAAAGGTTTTCATTAAGTGAATGAAAAACGTTTAAAAAAAATAAAAATGTAATTAATTGTAAAGAGTAAGGGGAGGGATTTAAGCATTATCGAGAATAATACAGACACGTAATGAATAGAGATGAACTTTGTTAAATATCTGCAATTTTAAGATATAAAAAGTCTTATTTTATTTGAATTAAAAAAAAATGAAACAATTACTTTCTGACAAATTAAACTGATAGATTTAACTTTAAAAAAATATATAAAAATGCGGTTTTTGAAGGATTAAAAATATGTTTAACTTAAAAAATAATGAACCCCCTCCACCCGCAAAAAAAAAAAAAAAAAAACCCACACGAAACGTTTACAATTATTAAATAAAAATGTATTCATCAAGCAACAATTAAAAAAATATATATTTAAAAAAATGCAGTAAGGTTTTTTTTTTTTTCTTAACCCCAGGCAAAAAAGAAATAAAAATCCAGTATTTTATTGCAAAAATCAAATATTAAATATTCAATATCCTTACTATAAGCCTCAATAAATGATAAAAGACAGATGTCGACATTGACTATACAAAAAACCACGTAGTTCTTATTGATGCTAGTTTTAATACTAATATATTATTTATAATATATTAAAACCTTTTAGGGGCGATTTAAAAAAGATAGAAAATGTAGTCATTTATATTAAAATAACTTAGATGTTGATGTCAAACTAAATAAAAATGTCATTTATTTGGCCTTTTAAAAAAACATCTGACACGCCTTTTCTAACCCCGAAGAATTGAAAGGCATTTTTTTTTATTTATTTCTTAGATAAAAAGAAAAATAATAAAAAAATTAATCTAAAAGATTAAAGTCCGGGTTTATTTAAATTCTTATTTAATGTTATCAGAGATAAGTGAATTTTTTAAAACAATTCACATCATGCATATTTTGTCAAGCAATATCTGATCACTAGATAAAAAATATAAAGTAACGTTAGTTTTAAATAATAGTATTTTCACGATAAAATAACGATTTATAATAAAGAATTCTTAAAATAAAATACCAATCTTTAATTAATGTTACATAAAAATCCATTTTAAAAATAAATATATAATGGATTATTTTATGCTACCAGATAAACTTTTCTAGAAATTATAATATATACAATAAAAAAAAATCAAATACAAAGATCCTTTTTCCCTTTCTACTTATTTCTATGTTAAGTCTTTAATTTAATGAACTTAAATAATCAATTTAAATAATTTTAGTTATTAAACATATTTATTATTATTTTAAAGATTTAAAATGTATCATTAATAAATTCCTGGGGTTGAAATAGACTTAGTAGTAGTAAGATTTATTCTGCAGCAATAGAAGATGCCGTTGTTGTAAGTACATTGTACTACATTACCAATAAAAAAGGATAATTCACAGCTTTTATTAGTAATAATAAAAGGATAATACTAATATTTAACGATAACAAAGATGTTATACTTTAAAAAAGCAAATATTAATTGTAGTAATAAAAGAAATAAGTAAAATAAAAGATACTAAGCCGTACTATTAAATAAATATTAGTGGTTTGAGTTTAGTAGTAGCAGCTGCAGTAATAGGAGCACAAAATGACATTTACACAAATTTTCGCATTTATTTATTTTTTTTTTATTAATTTAAATTTTCTTTTCATAAGAAATCGACATTTGTATAAACGTTATTCTATGAGAATCTAGAATTATATAATTAAAATCCGTTTAAAGAAAATATTGGATTTCTTTTTTCTTTTTTAATAAAAAAAAAAAAAAAAAAAAAAAAGAAGTCTATATCTGAAAACGATTTGGCTTTTTTTTGTCGATTTTAATTTAAAAAATATAATTTTTTGAAGAGTAAATAAAAATATCTATCTTATTAAATTATAAACCTTTTTTTTTGTATGAGGAGGATGAACCAGACAAAATATAGACTTATATAAAATCTTAAGAGCAAATAAAAAGACTTATAAAAAGATTTATAAAAAATATCTATTGAATTATAAACGTTTTTTTAGAGTGATGATGAACTAGACATTTCTTAAAATGTGTCAAAAAGAAAAAAGACGATTTTTAATCAGTGGTTTTTCTCTTCTTGTAACACACCCACCTGACAGACGATTTTGTGAAAAAAAAAATAAAATAAAATAAAACACTTCCAACAGCAGAATCATCACATTAACTTAAAATAGACTATTCTCTTTTTAAAAATCTGCCTTAAAATTTTCCTAACTGACAACGTTAACATTTTTTTATTCGTTGAAAATATAGCAACGTTCACAAATCGTTTAAATTAGCAGACAGTCTAGAAGGGAAAAAAAAAGAAGCGGCACTCTATACTAAAAATCCGGAAGTATAAAATCGAAATAAAAATAGTTTCTTGAGGTTTCTCACCTTCAATCCGGTACCCAGAACAATCACGTCGTAATTCTCATCCATATTTGCAGGCTGTTGGGCGGCGAATTAAACGTAATGACACAATAAAACCCCTGCAAATCAACGAGCACAAGTTACATACACCGCTACCCCTTCAAACAAGATGGCTGTTCCTCCCGGAGAAAAATATACCAACCGCGTAGGAATCTGCCGTTCCTCACAGTTGAAAAGTCGAAGTAAGAGGGGGAGAAATGAGGAGAGGATAGAAAATCTAAGGGAGGAGGATAAACATTAATGAGTGAGAGTGAGAGAGTAAATAAATTAGGTGCTGAGTAAGTAAGAGTGACGAAGTATATTATATAGAGGGGGATGAATATGTAAGCAACTAGGCGAGTGGGGAGTGAGTGACGCGTGAGTTGATAATTGATTGGGGTGGAGGGAATTAAATGATAGAATAATTTTAACAATAACGGAGTAAATGGATGTTTCTAAATTATACAGGAATGGATTGAATAATAAGACAACATGGGACTAGAAAAATAAAGAAATGAAGAAAGATGATATAAGTATAGACTGAGTGGTGACAGTGCTGGTAAATGAAAAAAGAAAACGAGTAAGTCAGAAAAAAAGGTTGACAGACTCTGAAAAATGAGTTGACAGATTGGGATTGAGTAAATAAAAGATTTCTTTTAAAAAAAATGATAAAATTGGCATAAAATACCTAACACAGTGAAAGAGTAGGAAAGTGAAAGCGTGAGGAGATGAGAGAGAAACAAGTCGAATAAAGGAGTGAGTAGATCAATGAGAGAGTAGGAGGGAAAAAAAGAGGAAGAAAGGATGAATTAAACAGAGAGAGGGTAAGTAGAAAGGAGACTGATTGCATCAACTAGCGACTGCAAGTAGTCTCCACGTAACATAGTGCTTCGTGTAAGTTGCTCTTTGTACGGAATTCAAACATCAGAAGTTTTTTAAACACAGCTTAAGAGTGCAAATAAACGACGAAGAATTCTAGAAACATCTTATTTATCTTTTATTTCTTTTCTAAAAAAAATAACTTAATTCTCCGCCATATGTCAACTTATGGAATAGTGACGTCTGTCTGCTATAGCTGCGCTATATTATTATGTAGGTCTGAGCTGTCAACTACTTCCGGGTCATTGGCGTCATCGTTGACCTCTGCCAAAATAACGATAGTGGGAAGAGGAGGCAAATTATAGAGAGTAGTAGGTGCATTTTTTCGTAACAAAATTCTTTTTTTTTAAATAGGGTATTAAAACTATTTAAATTTTAACAATTATATTCTATTCATTGTAAAATCTAAAAATTTAAATGGAGTTTAAAAAGCTGCCCCCCTTTCTTCGTCTTTTTTCGTAGGAACAGTGTGGTTACAAAGTGGGGGTTCAGTTTATAATTTAATTAATACAAGAAACTGAACCTCCACTTTTAGTGAATGTATTTTTTTTAATTTAAAAAAAATATCTGGGCATTTAAATGAAGATATTATTAAAATAAGATTATTTTTTTAATTTTGTGATGGCATTAATTTTAATTTGATTTAAATTAATTTTTATAGTATTTTTTAATTTATTTTTTTCGGTTAGGGTAATTTTTTTTCTTTTCTTTTCTTTCTTTCTTTCTTTTTTTAAGCGGCATTTAGAGAGAAAGAGAGAAGTGCATTGAAGAATATGGCAGCTTCCTGAAAAGCTTGGCCCTGGGTTGTTGTGCGAGGTGGAAAAAAATATCAGGAGAGAATAATAGAAGCCAGGGGGAGAGAAGAAAGGAAAGGTATATGCAGTGGTAATAAAACCAAATGTACATAATATAATATAAGTATTTTATTGAGAGGTGTGCACGCCGAACAAGTCCTTATCTAGCCACACGCACTTGGGTGTGCAGGGTTTTTTACTACATTTTGGAGTCCGTCCAGGCAGGCAAATATTTTCTGGGGGACACAATCAACATAAAAAAGAGATATGAATGAAAATTACTGGATTGACCCATGATGAATAATGTTGTTCCAACTCCAGGAGGAATATCTCCGAATGTTTCGATTTTGTTGTTGATTATTATTAATAAGTGGAACTTGGAGCCGTTTCTTCCTCTTGCTTGGAAATTACGAAAAAAAGAACATCATCGTCTTTTTTGCGAAAAATATACATAAAAAAAGGAAAGAAAAAATTAATTTAAAACAAATTTTTTTTAAAAATAATTAAGAAAAAAAATCTTTTAGTCATAATTCATCTTTTGTTTTTAAAAAAAATTCTTTAAAAAAAAAATCGGTTAGTTTCTTAAACTTTGAGGGAAAAAAAGTGAATGTTTTTAACGATCTGATGGCTGAGCCAAAGAAAACCCGGGCCTCTACGGCCGCAGAATGTGCTTCATCGAAAAGCGGTGGCGGACTAACAAATAGTCGGGAAGCACCCTTACCCCATCATAAACACGCCAGGAGTTCAATGGGTAAGAATAAATATTTATATCGATAAACAACTGTATTTTATTACTTATATATATATACACATCTTGTATGTTTTCTTTTTTGTGTGTTCAAATTGATGATACAGAATTGTGCCACTTTTCTTTTGTACGGATGCCCAGTTGAACAACAACTTACAAGCTTAACATGACTGCAAGTTGTTGTTATTTATGTATTTATTTATTGATAATGTTGTGTTAGTACTTTTTTTGTTTTCGGACAAAGATATTTTCTGTATTTCGATCGATAATCTCTCTAGATCATCCAGGTGTATAAATGCAGAATTTAGATGTGACGATGTTCATTTTAAGCTCAAGTTATAGTGACAGGTTAGGAAATCCTCCACCTGAATTTAAATATCATCGGAGAGATTACCGGTCGAAACACCATTTAAAAACAAAAAAATAATAAAGTACAAACTATATCTAAATAATATTGCTTCTCTTGTATATATTTTTTCATTTAATTAATGTAAAAGTTAAGTGAATTACAGGTATTCAATTTCATTATTTTTTTTTATTTGTCTAAATTTCAATTTTTTTTTTTTTTATTGAACCACAATATAATATTTTCGGGTTTTCCTTAAAATAATTCGACCGTTTTTATTTGTTTATATTTATTTATTTTTAAAATAAACGCATTCTTATTTATTTACAGTTTCAATATTTAGTCACGTGTTTATAAAATTTGACATAAAATAACAGCTGTGACTTTTAGTGTACCGTTACATTTACTAAGTGTCACAATATCTTTTAAAAAAAACCCAACAAAAAACAACTGACTTTTTATTGTTTTAGTTAAATTTCTTTCTTTTTTTTTTTTAATTATAAATATTTAACTTGAATTATTGCCACAAACATCGTGATTGATCTAATTAGTAGTAGTAATTGATTTTTATAATTGTCCTTTGGGAGAAGAAAAAGAAATAAAATGAAGAATCATTGAATTAACTTAAATTATAATTGATAAGTAAAACAAAATCATAAAAGTGATTAATTAAATTTTCTATCTAAAAAATAGAATAAAATAGGTTGTACTTGACGACCCTTAAATTAAAATTAGGATCTAGAGATAAAAAAACACAAAACAATTAGTATATATGGGGCAGAAGTGATTTAGTTAAATTATTTAAAAGGCAAACAAACAAAAAACAATGATTTAATAATTATTTAATTTAAATAATATCACAAATCATTGTTTTTGTTTTTTTGAGAGGGGTTGCGACCAAATACTCGCTTCTACAACAAAACCACCTCAGGAAAAAATAATATATACAGAATTTTTTTATTTTATTATTCTTTGAAAAGAAAAAAAAAACGTTTAAATTAATTCAACTGATGGTTGACAAGTGAGTTAAAAAAAATAAAACTTAAAACAAAACTACAAAAACAATAAAACTAAAGTAATTAATTTGATTTTGTATTATTTCAACAACAAAAATTGTTTTGTACTTGACGACCCCAAACTAAAATAGGGTATGTAGATACCCCCCCCCCAAAAAAAAACACTATATAATGGGGGTAGAAGTAATTTAGTTAACTAAATAATTGCACAAATCACTATTGTTTTTTTTTACCACCTCACTTATACCACAAAACTACCCCAGGAAAAAAAATATATATATTAAAAAAAATAAGAATAAGTAAAGAAAAGACAACATTGGTTCAACTGGGCAAGTGAAATAAAACAATAAACTATTTAAATTTTTGTATTATTAAAAAGAATATCTTGTGTTTGATAACCCTAAAACTAAAATTAGGGTCTGGGTATTTTTTTAGTAAATAATTGCATAAAAATCACTTGTTATTTTTTAGCAAAATTCCAACTTCTTCCATAAAGCCAGCCCAAGAAATAAATAAAAATAAAAAATAAATAAAAATAAGATTAAAAAATGAAAATAAATAAAAGGAAAAAAAAAAAGATAAATAAATAATATACGGAATTTTCAAATATTTAAAAAAAAATTCTTATTTTATTTTATCAATTGTCATTTATTAAAAAATTAAAATAAATAATATATGTAATTTTCAAATATTAAAAAGATCTTATTTTATTTTATTTATCAATTGTGATTTATTTCTAAACTTTCGAAATGAAAAATTATATTTGTATCAAAATTGTCAGTGTTACTTAAAAAAAAAAAATTGTGGAAATGATTTTTAAGTAAATCAATCACCCCCCCCTCCTAAAATATTTAAATGCTGAAAACATTTACTTTTCTAAAATAAAATCGTGTGGAAGAGGAATGTCCTTTAATAAAAACAAAAATAACAATATTGTCTCTATTATTATTTTTTTTTAATTAAAAAAAAAAGTTTTAAAGGTTAAAAAAAGAAAATAATTTGGTCATTGCATTTTGTGAATTATAATATTTGGATCAGGTTGCTATAATACTTATTTAAAAAAAAATATAATAAATATTTACTTCCTTTAATAATAATGTCCTGGATTTATGGGGGGGGGGCACACTCTGAAAATCCCCACTCAGATTGAAAAACCTTAACACAAACCGAAAAGCAGAAAACACCTGGATGATACACATATTAAATAAAACTACCCTTCTAGTTTTGTTTATTTCATATTTAAATAATATTTACTAGCAGGACCTGTGGATATACCTCAGTATGATGATTTAATTATTACAACGTTTGATATGTTTACTTAATAGCTATTGCAAATAGTTCAATATGTAATCTTAATTTAACTCTCTCTCTTCTTTTTTTTTCCTTCTTTTCATTATGTTCGATTGAAACAGATTAGTGTTATCGCTTCCGCAGGCTTACCCCCTCTCTCTATCTTTTCCTTAATCTTTTTTTCTTGTATTTTTTTTTCTGTGTAGCATGTCCCCTTTCTCCCTTTTCTTTCTTTATAATACAAACTGAACGGTCCATTATTTAGCTGAGGTGATGACACACTATAAGAAATAAGAATTCGGCAGATAAGCAACACCAGATAATTAGGATTTATATTTTTGCATTTCATCTTGGACGGTCTCATTTTTAATCAGAGGGTGCTGCAAGATGATAACGATCGGAAGATTAAGGAACAAGAGTATTATATTATTCATAATATATTATATAAAATTGTATATGACTAAAACTAGAAGAACAAGTGAGAGAGATTTCTCTGATTGAATGTTCTGTGACCGGGTTGTGTTCGGCAATCCGCAATCGATCAACCTAAAAAAAAATTTAAAAAAATATTTTCTTAAAAATGCAGCGAGGACATTAAAATGTGGACCCCCAAATGTGGACCCCCAAATTTCGCAAATGCGATTCACATCCGTTGCTATTTCGTTATCATCATTCTTGTATATCAGCTGTGAGATGATAAATTTTCAACTGCTATTCGAAAATCAACCGAGTTAAGACACCATTGGGCATCCGTAGTTTGAAATAGGTCAATCATGCTTTTCCCGGTTGCTATTGAGGAGCGTTGTTTCCTTCGAACTCCTCCATTGTTATTACTTTATTTTCTCTAATAAATTACCTCATTTTTAAAAGGTTATTTCCGTCTCATTAGAATCTCCAAACTTGCTTTTCTATATACACTGACAGTCGTTATTTTACTTACCGTTATTCATTGATAATTTTGCTTTTGAATAGAAGCGGCTTGAACTGCCTGGAAGTGTTCATAAAATGGGGGACCACTTCGTTCTTTTTTGGGGTCCACAGAAATTTTTTGTAGACCCTCTTTAAGATTGACATATGTTTAAGAATCAACGTCTTTTTTTTATTTATAATTTTCTCCTTTAATTTCAACGACTTCTTATTCTTAATCTAATTTCTTTGAAATTAATAGAAAACACATTATAAACATGAAATACGTACTATTATGTTTCAATCTTTGACGTTAAGACTAAAGGGGAAAAAAAAGAAACCTTTTAAAAATACGTAAAATCATGAATTAATAAAATGATTAATTTAAAACAAATATTACTCCTCTCTATTTTATTTAGCTAGGTTATACTGTCATATATATATATATATATATATATATATATATATATATATATATATATAAATAAAGGTTTCAACCTTACCGACGCATATGAGTTTTTTTCGACCACAGACAAAAGATTTTGGGGTTAGGGTTGAAATTGCTATCGCCTATTTTATTTATTTTGTGGACAATAAATGAATTACTTTTTTTAAACGACCAAAACACGATGGTTTTGATTTGTAGATGAAAAAATAAATAATTGCCAGTATTGATGATATTTATTGAGTCAACCGCTCATTTTGTCAGTAATCATCTGATGATACGTGGGAATTACTATGGCGGTTGTGATTTTGATCTCAAAGATGCGACAGGTTGTATTAGGTTACATGATAACATCAGCAAGAACTGATCCATGACCTGACCAGAGTTGTCACTAAAAGGCTGATAAAAAATAAAAAAGCAAAAAAAAAAAAAAAAAATTTATCGTGTGTGTTGGTCTCTGTCAAGGTTGAAGTGGATGTAACAGCCTTTTACTGCTATGTTGCTTGAATAAGTAAGAGGTTTGCAGGGAGTTGTTTGGTTTGGTTGTGGCTGGCTGGTTGATTGGATTTTACGGCATGTCAACGCTTGTTGGGTTATTTTATGCTGAAGACGTTTTGTTTTATTCATTCTTGATGGATATTCAACATTTTTTCATTTAACCCATAGCTGGGACCCTAACAGGTACTACCAGTCCGTGTCATAGTGGACCTAGGAGTAATGGTAATGGTGATGAAGGGGTGCTCCACATTCCCCAGAGCTCCAGAATTAGAACTTCACTATCAGATAGAGTTTAATGTCATACCCAGGACATTAAGACCCTCAGCCACCACCTTCTAGCACTCATATAATAAAAAGGATTGGGGGTTTGCCATAAGCGCAATAGAGGCAGGACAATCATATAGGTGATAGGGCTTGACGTGACCAGCCAATTGATCAGTGGCCTCTCCGACCACCCGTCTAGCCTAAGTATGGGACAAAGTGGAGTGTTGCATGTCATTGACTGCTCAGCTACCAGGATTCCATCCTTAAGCATCACGGGTCGCCACCTACAGCCAACAGGTAGCCCCATTGAGCAGAGGGTCTTACCCCTCTGCAGAGGTAAAAAAAAGAATAAGGCGTCGGGGTAGTCTAAAGTCGGTTCCCACCTGTCAGCCTGTGAGTCTATCCCCTTTTCACTAGCGCTAGACCATGGAGATTGTTTTGACGTCTGAGGTGGAGCGCCACACCTACCATCAGCTCCTCACTTTACTGCACAGATCCCTGTGCTACTCATATGCTGAGTTGGCAAGGGCTGGTACCGAACCCGGAACCTTGTGGTTCCTAGTTGGACGCTGTACCGACAGCTAAACCGGCCCTATTTCGCCATAATGTGTTTTTATTATTATTCACACTGTATTCTGCATGTGCATGCTTATAGTTGGCAGTGTTGTGGTCACATGATCAAAGTTTGAGCCTGATCGTGCCATTTTGCTTGCTGCTTTACAGTGTAAACATGGCCGCTCCACTTGAAGTATGCATCTAGGAAGTGACCCAATTTCTCTGGCTGGAAGGAGTGTCAGGGGCTGAAATTCATTGGAGGCTTTTAGTACAATACAGGGATAGTGCACTTCTGCATAGAAGTGTGTATGAGTGGATAGAGACGTTTAAATGTGACCGGAAAAGAATGACACACAAAGAGCAGTGCTATGACCACCACAAATGGTAACGTGGCCAGCAAAACCAGTAATGGGAATATGACACAATCAAACTCTGATGACAACAGCATTGTAGCTCTGGAGGACAACTACAACAAAGAGTGGGCAGGATGCCCATCAACCTCCACCACTGATGAGAGATGGTAATGGTGAACCTGTGACTTATCATTGATGAGGTAGCTTGTTCTCTGCATATTAGTCATGGTTCTGTCTATCAAATCATCCACGATGTGCTTGGCTTCCATAAAACAAGAGTGCGGATCATTTTTGAATCTCCGTCATATTAAAATTTGGAGGTGTTTGTAGTGTAATGATTATCATCCTAGGAAATGTATATGGTGACCCAAGTTCAAATCTGGGATGAGGCTGTTTGTATTTCACATCATTCTAATACCCTTGGGAAAGGTACTTATTTACTAAGCTTAACTGAGGTGTGGCACAAGGCCATAAGTATGGGGCACTCAATGAGAATTAGCCCTGTCAGTTGGGGCTTTAGAATACACTGACTGCATCTCTGCAGAGGGGTAAGACGCCCCTATGAGGTCATCTGTTGGCCGTTGGTGGTGACCCGTGATGCTTAAAGATGGAACCCTGCTGGCTGAGCAGTCCATGATATGCAGCACTCCAATTTAGCCCTTACTTTAGGCCAGATGGGCAGTCGGAGAGGCCCCTTCCGATTAATTGGTTGGTCACGTCTTGCCCTAGCATCTATTTGATTGGCCCAACCCTATTGTCATTATGGCAAGCCCCTGCCATTTTTATCATATGTGCTAGAAGACGATGGTTGAGGAACTTAATGTACGGGGTATGACGTTAAACTCTATCTGATGGTGAACTTTCAACTCTGGGGTATGTGGAGTACCCCTTCATCATCATCATTACTCCCCCACCCACTCTGACCCGTAGTGGTAGTACCTGTTAGGGTTCTATCTATGGGTTAAATAGAAAAATGTGTTTATAAAAGAAATTGAGTATTCATTTAGAAGGAATTGAAGGAATTTATTTCCAAACTTTATTGGCATTAAATGACCCACTGAGGTTGATATGCCATAAAACAAACCAAACCAAACCAGTAAAGAAAAAGTTCTGAGAGTAGTGGTCAGTAAAGAAGGTCATGCTGACAAGTCTTCTGTGGCATGAAAGGACCCATCATTATTGAATGACCCTCTTCTGGGCATGAAAGGACTCATCATTATTGAATGACCCTCTTCTGTGGCATGAAAGACACATCAGTATTGATTTCCTTGAAAAACGTGCAACTGTAAACAGTGCTTCTATTACCAACACCTTGGCCAAAATTCACCTTATTTCTTGAATAACCCTCTTCTGCGACAAGAAAGGACCCATCATTATTGAATGACCCTCTTCTGGAGCATGAAAGGACCCATCACTATTGATTTCCTTGAAAAAAGTGCAACTGTAAACAGTGCTTCCTATTACCAACACCTTAGGCAAAATTTACCTTGTTTATTGAATGACAGTCAGTAGAGTGTCCGGCTGGTTCAATACTGGCCCTCACCAACTCAGCGTATGAGTAGCACAGCGATTTGTGCAGTGAAGTGAGGAGCTGATGGTCGGTGCAGTTTTCCGCCTCGGACGCTAAAAAACAATCTCCTTGGTTTAGTGCTAGTGAAAAGGGGATAGACTCCCTCGCTGTCTGGCTGATACCGACTTTAGGCTACCCCGACAACTTTATTAAGTGCAATAGAGGAGACAGATGAAGATGAACAATCAAAGAGGAGGATGCTGCTGCAACCTTTTTTCCCCTATAATAATTCATTCTGTCTCCTCGGTCTAGTGCTAGTGAAAAGAGGATAGACTTCCTCGCTGTCTGGCTGATACCGATCAACTAAGGAGTTGATATTAGGAAGCACTGTTTACAGTTGCACCTTTTTCAAGGAAATCAATACTGATGGGTCCTTTCATGTCCCAGAAAAGGGTCATTCAATAATGATGTGTCTTTCATGTCCAGAAGAGGGTCATTCAATAATGATGGGTCCTTTCATGTCCCAGAAGAGGGTCATTCAATAATGATGGGTCCTTTCAAGCCACAGAAGACTTGTCAGCATGACCTTCTTTACTGACCACTACTCTCAGAACTTTTTCTTTACTGGTTTGGTTTGTTTTGTTTTATGGCATATCAA
The DNA here is from genome assembly GCA_023376005.1 of Doryteuthis pealeii. Taxonomy (NCBI): domain Eukaryota; kingdom Metazoa; phylum Mollusca; class Cephalopoda; order Myopsida; family Loliginidae; genus Doryteuthis; species Doryteuthis pealeii. Next base: position 12,756,271 of record CM042176.1, on the reverse strand, counting down.
CCTCAGTGGGTCATTTAATGCCAATAAAGTTTGGATACCGACTTTAGGCTACCCCAATGACTTTACTTACTTTTTACTTATTGAATGACCCTAGTAATTACTTGCAAAGGAACAGAAAGAGTGTCTTTGGTATTAAATAGCCCAACTGGGGGTTGACCAACTAATGTAAGCAAACCTCTACTTTTGGCCTTGTATTAAGCTACGTTTAGTGAACGACAACAAAGAAACTAATCAATTAGTCTGAATAAAGAATTACAATGAATAGAAACGCCTTGTCTAAAAACTTTCAACTTCAGTTTATTTAACTAACGTTAGTTGTTGGGACGGTTTAGCTCAGTCGGTAGAGTGTCTGGCTGGGAACCTCAAGGTTCCTGGTTCAATACCGGCCCTCGCCAACTCGGCGTATGAGTAGCACAGGGATATGTGCTGTAAAGTGAGGAGATGATGGTAAGTGTGGCGCTCCACCTCAGACATTAAAAAAACAACCTCCTTGGTTTAGCACTAGTGAAAAGGGGATAGACTCTGATGCTGATACCGACTTTAGGCCACCCCGACAACTTTACTTACTTACTAGTCGTATGTAACCCATGTCTAAAATTGTGTGGGTTTCTACTCAGGGTCGAAATGTATATTTTAACTTTCTGAATTATTTACAAAAAAAAAAAAAAAAAAAACTGGACCATTTTTTTTTTTTTTTTTTTTTTTTTTGACCACATTTATTGAAATTTCAATGACTTTTAGACACACATAGGAAGTGATTATTTTCCCTTGACAACTGCTTGTGACACACTGACACACTCATTTATCATGACTAGCAAATATATGCACCTCAGAGTGCAAGTAATTATGTTTTAATGTAATGAAAATATATTTAAATTAGAAAGGCTAAGGATTCTAAATAAGAATGCAGATAAAAAGATTTGAAACATGGGGGGGGGGGTATAATAAAAAAATAGAACAACTGAAACTTACTCTTCCATCATTCCCATATTTTATTGCTAAATTTTCCTAATTTAACTATTTAGTTAAAGTAGGAAGTAAAGAATAGAATTAGTTATTTCTTCTTGTTAATGGATTTCTTTTAAGATTTATCCCTGAGATTTTTGCTCATATTCATTAAGATAAAACCAAACAGTTAGAAATCAATAATACTAAGCCCATATTTATTATAATCAAATTTTTAATATCAATATGCAAATTAGCCTTCCCGTTCACACTGTAAACTGCTATTTTGTTTATATATAAATACAATTGCATGTTATTAGTATGTAGATCCGGCCAACGCCGGGGATCCAGTGGTTCGGCCCTAGATCTTTACAAGTTAATAGCGTCGATCCCAGGGGGCTACACCTGCGTCAATCCCAGGGGGCACCTGCCCCCTCGATTTAAAGGGGCAGGGTTGGGTTTATTGCCCAGTGCTTGAGGCGCCCCCCCTTGAGGGGGGCGGCCGACAGGATCGACGTAATTTTTCCACCTGCCACCCAAGAGTCTCGGCTTGTGGGTGGTCCCACGTTAATAGGGCCTTGTGCCTAACCCGTACAAGTGGGGTACAAGGTAAATAAAATGTAGATAAGGCCAACAGTATTAATAATGTAAAACAATTTTATTAATAATTGAGGTTTAAATAAAAATAAAATCTTGGAGAATGGGACGTAAAGAACAAATGGGCCGGTATAGCTCAGTTGGTAGAGTGTCGGACTAGGTACCACAAGTTTCGGGTTCGATACTGGCCCTTGCCAACTCAGCGTATGAGTAGCACAGGGGTCTGTGCGGTAAAGTGAGGAGCTGATAGTAGGTGTGATGCTCCATCTCAGATGCCAAAAACAATCTCCTTGGTCTAGCGCTAGTGAAAAGGGAATAGACTCCCTCGCTGTCTGGCTAATAGCGACTTAGGCCACCCTGACAACTTTACTTATTATAACTTGAGGAGTGATATAATTTTAGTTACAGACAAACACACAATCTCTATTATAATAAGGGTATTTGCCTACTCATCCCACTTATGAGGGCTGGACACAAGGTCTGGTTTTTTATGTGGGTGCATAAAAATTGCGTCGATCTGGGGGGATGGCCCCCCTTGGATCGATGCTATTAATTGTACTTTACCAGTCCAGTGGCCGAAGCACACTGGACCCCCAGCCGAGGCCGGGTATAGAAGGCAAGGGTCAAAGCATAGAATCTGGAACAGGTAGATAGAATAGATTACCATTTTTTTCAGTTGTAAAAATACAATTATTTAAATAAAATTGCATAGTTTTATATTACAAAGCGAATCAGTTTTGATGTTTCCTCTGTGTGAGAATTTCTTAATTGGGACATCCGAGTGTACAGAGGTTGAAATATTGAAGCATATATAGCAATTAGAGATGAGAGAATTAGTTTGAACAAAGCAATATATTGAGTAGAACACCTTGCCTAAAACATTCAGACAAATCAAATTGTTACCAGACTGAAAGTAAAGAGGATGAAAGTGACGAGGATGAAAAGTAGAACAAATTAGATCACTATAAATAATATAGATTGGCAGTGATGCTGATAGGTAAGCGTCCTGCGTCACTGACGCATAAAAATCTAAAAGGATGTACAAAAATTGTATCCATGCATCCCAGAGTTTCTTTTTTCTTCCCCCACCATTTCCAGCTAAATGTAAATACATTTCAATATTTTCTTGGAAATTAATTACTCTGTATGGGGTACAAGGTAAGGGTTAGACGGCTTTAGTTGTTCATAAATAAAAACTACAATTTATTAAGAAACTTTTTTGGGGCCTATCAAATTTCCCGGAGACTTGTTCAAATCAAATAGATGCGTCCCAGGACTCACTAAAAATAAAAAGCTAGCAGAATCACTGAATTTCATTACATTTCAGGGAAATACCCGAAACCTTTAAGATGGTAAGGGTAGGGTTACATTTAGTTTAAGGTTAGTGTTAGGGTTAGGCTACTTCTGGAGTTTCCGTAATCTAATACTATTCATACGTAAAATGCGATTCTAATCATATTATTTATTGCGCACTATTCTACATTATTAAATAAAAACTCTACAATTTATTAAGAAACTTTATTTGGGACCCATCAAATTTCCCGGAGGCTCGTTCAAATCAAATCCTTGCGTTCTAGGATGCACTAAATTAAAAAGCTATCCGCATCACTGGATTGGTAGGAACTATGGATACTACTATAACTGTTACTGCTGCAGCATTCACCCTGGGTCAGATGAGCCGGCTACACCCAACGAATATATTTGTCACATACCCCACTTGTATGGACTGGGCACAAGGCCTTGTTTTATAGTAGGCCCACCCACAAGCCGAAGCTCATGGGTGGGAAAGAACAAAAATTGCGTCGTTGCCTGGAGGGATAGCCCCCTGGGATCGACGCTATTATTAAACTCTCGTCAAGTCCAGCGGCCAAAGCTCGCTGGAACCCCGGCATTAACCGGAAAACTGAATGTGCAGTGAGTCTATTAAAAAAAAAAGATGGGTAATTTTCACATTTAGTTGTTAAAATTCCACCCAACAAATTCACCGTATCTTGACTGAATGCAGACTATGCGCGGCGATCCAATGCAATTGAGGTTATCAGTGTCAGCCATTCACGGTTCCATCGACACTCCATAAAGGCCTGGGCACAGGATCAGCTCGGTATCTTGCTTGACTGGTTTTGAGCCATGTTTTTAGTTGACCCTCTCAGCGTTTCTTCCATCCTTGAGGTGGTATTGGGTCAATGGATTCACCTGAAATTGACCTGTGGATATACCACAGTATGATGATTTAATTATTACAACATTTGATTCGTTTAATTAATAGCTATTGCAAAATAGTTCAATATGTAAAAAATATAATAATCTTGATTTAACTCTCTGTGACTTTTTTCTTTCTTTTCATCTTTTCATTATATTCGATTGAAACAGATTAGCGATATAACATCCGCGCACTAACCCCCTCTTTCTATCTTTTACCTACTCTTTCTTTCTTTCTTTCTTATATTTTTTATGTGTCGAATACGAACATGACCTGTGGATATACCACAGTATGATGATTTAATTATTACAACGTTTGATTCGTTTACTTAAGAGCTATTGCAAATTAGTTCAGTATGTAAAAAGTATAACAATCTTGATTTAACTCTCTCTCTCTCACTCTTTTTTTCTTTCTTTCCTTCTTTTCATCTTTTCATTGTGTTTGATTGAAACATATTAGTGTTATTGCTTCCACGCACTCACCTCCTCTCTCTATCTTTCCCCTACTCTTTCTTTTTGACTTATATTTTTTCTGTGTAGCATGTCCCTTTTCTTCCCTTTCTTTATAATAAAAAATTCGGCAGATAAGCAATACCAGATAATCATTTTTGCATTTCATCTTGGATGACTTGGACAGTTTCATTTTTAACTGGAGGGTATTGCAAGATGATAACAGTCATATTTTTTTTAGTAACAACAGTATTATTATGTAGATTGATAGGTACTAGTTTAGAATTGGTGTCTCTTCAAGAATATTCACAACATATATCATACATCTTTAGGTAATTTTCACCTTTAGTTGTTAAAATTCCTAGCATAAAATTGTGTGTGCGCATTATCTGAAATGAACTTAATTGTTATTAAGAACACATTTTATGATATTTTTGTGTTAAAGCATGCAGTTGTATGTTTTCGAAAAAGTTTCTATGATTTGTTTATTTCGCACGGAGACTTTCAAAATAGCTACCGGCTTATTTCAAAGTGAAAGTCAAGGGAGTTACTCAAATTGCCTTATTTGCTAGGAATTTTAACAACTAAAGGTGAAAATTACCCATCTTTATATAAGAATCTGTCATAGAAATGAATATGATAAAATGATAATGGAATTGTCTGTTTTTCACCGACTAGTAGGATTAATGGGTTAAAAGGAGCTCATTAGCCTTGGTTGGCAACCCATCTAAGACAAGGAAGGGTCCAATACAGAACCTCCGCTGCCTAGTGGCTTACCTCATCCCAAGGAAAGGCTAGGGAAGTAAACCTCAAAAACAAATCGGGAGACGGAGTCCCTAAAGTGGTGTGATGCCAGTACTACCCAGCAACTCCTGTGACACTACCGCTGCCAAACTGCATTGGTTCCTTACCTTTTGTTTTGGATCATAGTGGTAGTGCGGAGAGGGGGGATTTGCTGCTTGGGCAACAGCTCATCCTCCATATGAACCCGCCGAAGCTACGTAGTTAAAAAAAAAGAAAAAAGGACACTACTCAATCATTTCTTGTAGACGAAAGGATGCCAACAACTACATGTCTGACGAAACCTCAGAAGAGAGAAACAATACGATCTCACAGGACTTGTTAATTCAACCTAGTAATTGCTAATTACTCTTTTCACCTTGTATCTTTGCTTAGTAAAACCTTTTTCCCTATCCTTATCCTGATGAAACATCAGAAGAGAGAAACAACATGATCTCACAGGACTTGTTAATTCAACCTAAAAATTGCTAATTACTCTTTTCACCTTGTATCTTTGCTTAGTAAAACCTTTTTCCCTACCCTTAATACTCATTGTGTTTCTTCATATTATTTCTCTGTTAACTCTGATACTCGAATTACAATAGAAACAAGATTTCATGGGACTTGTTAATTCAAACTAGCAATTGCTAATTACTCTGTTCTCTTGTATCATTGCTTAGTAAACCTTTTTCCCTATCCTTAATACTCGTGTTCCTTTCTATTATTCTCTGATACTTGAGTTACAATAGAAACAAGATTTCATGGGACTTGTTAATTCAACCTAGCAATTGCTAATTACTCTGTTCACCTTGTATCTTTACTTAGTAAATCTTTTTTCCCTATCCTTAATACTCGTGCTTGGTCCTATTATTTCTCTGTTAAATCTGATACTCTAGTTACACTATCACACAAACCATCTGGACATGCTGGACATTGCTGTAGATGCAAGAACAAGCTCGTAAGTGATGTTCTCCTGTGGACACCTACACTTAGACATACGAGTATGGGTTGACCAGCAAAAACTATATTTATCAGCTCTGTGCAGAAGACCTGCCAGGATTGATAGCTGATAGGGATGTATGGAGAGGAAGATTCATGTAGATACATGCTGTTGGTATGACTTGATTTTTGAACTAATCCCTTAGTGTTACATAGTCTATGCATAGATTATTGTCAACCCCCTGTATTTCTGAAGGGGCCTCTTTTCATATCAAGGGTGGGACTTTCCATGGAATATTACAGAAAGCCCGTGAAATACGTGAAGTCACGTGGGACCTGGTTGGCTCTCAGTTTCAGCTTGGATGTCAGGCAGATAAGATGTGTCTGCCTTAGCAGGGACTCACCTGCACACACGTGCTATATTTAGTTAGAGAAATATGTTTAGTTAAGTAAATAAAGGTTTAAATAAATAATATGGTTTTGTGGTTGATGAATGTCTTGGCAACAAGACAGACCTAGAAGAAGAAATGAATCAAGGACGACCAACCAGCAAGAACAGAGAAATAGAAGTCCAGACGCTAGGAGAAGAACGTAAGATACCAAAGATGAGTAGAAGAATAATAGAAGTAAAGAAAGAGTATACAACATTAGAACCCACACCCAATGATGCAGATAGTTTTTTTGATTTTGTGCAAATATATACCATATAGGGGCAGTGATGCTGATAGCTTTTTAATTTAGAGCATCCTGGGATGCACATATTTGCTTTGAATGAGTCCCCAAGAAAATTTGATGGGTCCCAACTAAAGTTTCTTAATAGATTGTAGGGTTTTTATTTATGATCTGTGGATGCAACTAAAACCGTCTAACTCCTATCTTGTAACCTATCCTGTGTAATTCATTTCTAAGAAACTATTGAAATGTATTTACAGTAAGCTTGAAATCGTATAGGAATAAAAAAAGAAAAAACACTGGGATGCATGGATATGATTTTAATGCGTCCTTTTAGATTTTTGTGCATCAGGGATGCAGGACACATACCTATCAGCATCTCTGCACACCCTAGGCTGAATCCCTGTGGCGCATTGGATAATGTGCTGGACTGTGATATTGTACCCCTCTGCAGAGGTACAGCTGTATTCTAAAGCCCTAGCCAACAGGGTTGAACATGTGACTTATTGGGGAGGGGGTGTAGGGATATCTCATGGAATTAAACCAACAGGGTTGAAGAAAAGTGGGTGTTGATTTGTTATGTACTGAGGTTTTCACAGTACCAAATCGATATAATGTTGTATACCCTTTCTTTACTTCTTTACTTCTTACTTGCTTCTATATCTTGGACATCTATTCTTCTGGCCGGCTTTGCTTCTTCTATCATCTTTGTCTGAATCTTCTAAGGTCTGGTCTAGCGTCTGGTGTTGACTTGGGGATTCCGGGTTTGGTTTCTGTTAGGGATTTCTCCTTATCAGAAGCCCTGTGTCATTGTTAGTTTTTAGTAAACACAAGACTTCGATTTTCTTTTAATGTTACTTTATTCGGTAAATCCCCAAACAAGACATAACATAGCGCGCGTATGCAGAGTTACAGAGCATCATGGCCGACTGCTCTGTCTGGTGTCTAACTGCAAACTGGGGACTCTGAAAAAGGTCCCGCGTGACTTCACATATTTGGCGGGCTTCTGTAATTTTCCATATAAGGACCCAGCCATGGTATGAAAGGGGTCATCCCCTCAGAATTACAGTGGATTGACAATAATCTTATGCAACTGCATACATTATGTAACAGATTATCATGTGACTTATTGGGGAGGGGGAGTAGGGATATCTCATGGGAATTAAACCAACAGGTAGCTCCTAAAAAAAATATTTAAAAAATACAAAAAAGGTTTGGCAACCATTAAATTAAATACTTAAACCTTGCAACCTACTGCCTGCAACGGACTGCACCTCTCCAGAGGGGTAAGACTCCCCCAATAGGGCCAACTGCTAACCGTGGGTGGCGACCCATGATGCTTAACGATATAACCCTAGTGGCTGAGCAGTCCATGACATGCAACAGTGCACTTTGGCCCTTACTTGGGCTAGATGGGCGGTCGGAGAGGCCCCCCTCTGATCAATCGGCTGGTCACGTCAAGCCCTAGCACTTGTATAATTGCCCCAAACCTATTGCCCTTATGGCAAGCCCCAACCCCTTTTTATCATATGGGTGCTAGAAGGCAGTGGCTAAGGGTCATAATATACTGGGAATGACATTAAACTCTATCTTATGGTGAGGTTCTAGTTTTGGAGGTTTGGGGAATGTGGAGAACCACTTTATCACTATTGCTCCCTAGTCCACTCTGACCCGGAGTGGTAGTACCTGTCAGGGTCCCATCTATGGGTTAAATAGAAAAATGTATTTATAAAAAAATTGTATTATCCATTAAGAATTGATTTATTTCAAAACTTTATCGGCATTAAATGACCCACTGAGGTTGATATGCCGTAAAACAAAACAAACCAAACCAAACCAAACCTATCTATGGGTTAAATAGTAAAAAATGAATTTATAAAAAAATTGAGTATCCATTAAGAATGAATTTATTTCAAAAACTTTGCCGGCATTAAATGACCCACCGAGGTTGATATGCCGTAAAACAAATTAAACCAAGCCAAACCAAATTTAAACCTTGCAACCTGCTGCCCAATAGCCAACCACTGAGCCATGCCTGGTAGCAATTTATTTTCCACTGTAAGGCATAAAGGATATACTGCTTTACTATCAGCAATTCCATCTCAAGGGCAGTAATGTATGAATGAAGAGGAAATAGTAAGGTCAAAGGTCATCCACTTAGTAGAATATATAATAAACAAACAATTTATTATTAGTCTTCTCATTGATCGGTCATGAAAAAACAAAATCAGGATTAACGGTAGATCAGATAAACCCACCCACTGTTGTATAATTGTCTTCTTAAATTCGAAGCTATTTGGTTTCTGTTCTTTCATCATCCTTCCATTGTGTCGTTTCAGGGTTTCTTCTTATATCTGGCAGGGTATCTGCTTTTTTTTCTTTTTTTTTTTTTTTTTTTTTTTTTTTGTACCCAAAGGAACAGTACTTAAAGGACATTTTTTTTTAATATAAAAGCAAAAAAAATATGATTCTTTTTTTTTTTTTTTTGATTATTCAGACTATTGTCGTCATCTTTATTGATATCTGTACAGCGTTTTGGCTGATGTGCTCTTCGGCCTTCTTCAGGTATTTCTTGTCAGACTCGGGAGCCTTCTTTTTGAACTCTGGGGCATTCTTTTTGAACTCGGGAGCCATCACGGAATTTTGAACCCAACCCTTTATTCAATCCACATGGTATCCTGTTCTCATTCTGCCAACCATAGCTGGGTACAAGTGTTAAGCTGTGTTAATTATTATTCTATGTTACTGTAGCCCTTGACCAGGATTGAACCTGCAGCCTAGAGATAACTGTCACTCAGAACTGTCTTAATCCAACGCCTATATCATATATGCTATTGTCCGCCCTGTCGGTGGGGTGTTAGAATGCACAGACTGCACCTCTGCAGAGCGGTAAGACTCCCCCAAATGGGGCCACCTGTTGGCCGTGGGTTGCAAACCATGATGCTTAAGGATAGAACCCAGGTGGTTGAGCAGTCCATAACTTGCAATACTCCACTTTGGCCTTTTCTTAGGCTAGACAGGTGGTCGGAGAGGCCCCCTACAATCAATCGGTTGGTCACGTCAAGCCCTAGCACCTATATGATTGCCCCAACCCTATTTCTCTTATGACAAGCCCCAACCCTTTTTATCATATGGGTGCTAGAAGGCGACGTCTGAGGTACAGTCGCTGTATTCTTGTCCTGGGAATGACGTTAAACTCTATCCGATGGTGAGGTTCCAATTCTGGATCTCTGGGGTGTGCGGAGTACCCCTGCATCACTATTACTTCCAGATCCACTTTGACCCCTTCGCCGCACAGATCAGATTACCCAATCTGTGGTACTCATTTGCTGATTGTTGGGGACCATCTATGGGTTACATAGTAAAATGTTTATAAACAAAACTGATTATCCATTAAGAATTGATTTATTTCAAAACTTTATCGGCATTAAATGACCCACTGAGTTTGATATGCCATAAAACAAAACAACCAACCAACTAAATATATTGCTTTGTATATAATTGCCAAACTAATGTACATTGAGTTCTCAGTTTGGACTGCACCAATTCTAACATTCTGTTGGCAAAAAAAGGCCCAGTTTAGAATAGTTCCCAATACCAACTAACCTGGTTATTTACATCTCAGTCGGTAGAGCATTTGACTAGGAACCACATGGTTCTGGGTTCGATACCAGCCCTTGCCAACTCAGCATATGAGTAGCACAGGGGTATGTGCATTAAAGTGAGGAGCTGATGGTATCAGTTTATTTAACTAACGTTAAAGTGAGGTGCTGATGGTAGGTGTGTCGCTCCACCTCAGACGCCAAAAACAATCTCCTTGGTCTACCACTAGTGAAAAGGAGATAGACTCCCTCACTCTCTGGCTGATACCGACTTTAGACCACCCTGATGACTTAAATCATAAAACTAACCCTTAACCCTAACAACCCGATTTTGATGGTGTAAATGAAAAAATGTTTGTGTGTGTGTCAACATCCAGTTGTTTGTTAACAGACAATTTTTAGAGGGTTTTTTTTTTTTTTAAATTATAAAACTAGCTCTTAACCCTAACCCTAACAACCGGATTGTGATGGTGTATATGAAAAAAATGTCCTTATGAATCAAGATCGCAAAAGGGGTGCCTAAAGGTCATATATGGTCCCAAATTTTTAAATTAAGTCTAAATTAGTGAAATAGATCACTAATTAGGACTAAGCCTATTCTAGTAGTGACCACCCCAAGTGGAATTTAATGGGTTTGAATTCAGAGTTTTCTTTCTCGATGGGTTGCCAAACCAAGGTTAAAGAGCCCAGTCTGCCCAACTATTTACCCATGGCATTACTTTTTGACAAACCCTTGTATATTTAACAGTCATGAGTTATTAACAATGTAGACAGGAAATCATTAATATTAGTTAACCAGTAACACCCATAATAAATGCACTTTCACATTCATTCATAAAATTTGTCAATTAACTTACGAGTTAATTAACTTGTTCAACTCAGCAAGTCACATGGAAAGAAAAGGAGAAAAAAAAATTAAATTAAAAGAAATCATCATTCTTAGATTCTTTTTGACACTAAGTGAATCATGTGAGATCTAATAAGATAAATAAATAAAACAATGTAGTTAAATTTAATTAACATTTGTGACATTAAATTTACCATATTGGACGCACATTTTTTTTTCCCAAAAAATTTTGGCTCAAAAAATTGCCCTGCGTCTTCTACATCGTAGGCGAAGGCTAATCTTCTCTATGATACTCACTAACTCAGCTTACGTTCAGTACTTTTAACTACCCTAACTCCATGCATCTTTATTTTATTGCTATGTTTCTGCTTGTGTAATGCACAGCTAGATTGTTTTCAACAATACATGCTTAAATTCACTAAAAACTTTTTTCCTGAATCTGACCTGCTGAAGTGGGGTGCGTCTTATATGCCGTCAATTATGGTATATTTATTACATAACTGATACACAGGAGTTTTGCATGTTATCTAAGATTTTTTGAGTGGATGCAACAAGATGGTTCCACTTGCCATACATCACGACTTTCAATGACAATACTTCGAGCAAATTTTCCTGGACATCTCATTTCGAGATTCGGTGATATCCATTGGCCATCCAGATCACCTGATCTAACCCCAGTGGACTATTTTCTGTGGGTTTACCTGAAAGATTGGGTATATGCAGGCAGGCCTCACACGACATCGGAACTGAAAGAAAGCATCTGTAGAGAGATAACAGCTATTCCAGTTGATATGCTAAACCACACTTTACGTGATATGAGAAATCGAACTCTCGAATGTTTTCGTCATGATAGTGACCATCTGAAGGACATAATATTCAAATCTTAGATCACATGTAAAACTCCTGTGTATCAGTTATGTAATAAATATACTTAGTACTCTGTGTTGCTTTTGTAATCTGAGAAAATAGCATTTAAAATGTGTCCCATCATTATGGTCCACCATATATATATATATATATATATATATATATTACTAGAAAAAACGTGATCCGTTGGGTCACCCATTGAGCCCAGGTTAGATATTATATGCTGTCAAATAGAAAAGGAAGCGCGTGGTGTAATGGTTAAAATCTTGGGAAATGGACTCTTCGCCCAGAGTTCAAATCCTGGACGTGGTAATTGCATTTCACTTAGCGCTAATACCCTTGGGAAAGGTATGAATCCTACTCTCCCTCCAGCTATGGATAAATAGTAGGGCAGACTGGGCCCTTAAACCATGGTTAGGCAACCGGTCTAGGAGAAGGAAAACTCTGAATTCAAACCTGATAAACTCTGCTTAAGAAATTGACCTTGTGTCGCATACTGCTTGTGCAGAGGGGTTGGGAAATATATATATATATATGCCGTTAAATACGGTATATAGTTTTACTCACCAAAAAGCATTTTTCAAACCCATCTATCGCTTAATGGTCTTATTTTTTAAGGTATAACAATTTACTGAAAACCACTCCAACAAAACGAAAGTGAAACGGTCCAGAAAGTTCAAGAGTGTTGTTTTTTTTTTCTCTCTTGTAAAACTTAAACTTCACACATTGACTTGTTAGTTGATTAACTTTTCACTCGATTTTCTTTGTGGCAAAAAATCTCCAGTACAAAGTATCCATGTTGGTTGACCAATGTACTAAGACTGGCTACAATTACCAACATTAAATGCTCTCATTAATTGTCAACCAGGTATTAATTTCCTCATTGTTGTCTTGTTCAAGGTTGTGCTGAATAAGGGTATTCTTGATAGATCAAAGTTAAGCAATGCTGAACCTGGCTATTGCTTAGAAGGGTGACCATTTGACAATGGCTTGAAAACCAATTTTCTGTTTTATTTTTTTATTTGATTTATTACTGAATTAACAATAATTAAAAAAAAATATTATTCGTTTTAATAACTTTATTTTTTTTTCTCTTTTTTAATTTTATTTATTAATTTCTAAAATTCTTTGTTTTTTTTTTCAGCTTTAGAAATAAAATATTTTTTAAAATTCCTATTAAGCTAGAAACAAATATAGGTTTGGTTTGGGTTGTTTTATGGCATATCAACCTTTTTTGGGTTATTTAATGCTGAAACAAGTCATTTTGATAAAAGTTTCAATGTTTCAAGTTTTTAATATCTTCAAATTGGTATAAATAATTTTTATTAACTTCATTTGGTTTAGTTTGTTTCAGCATTAAATAACCCGAAAAGGGTTGATATGCCACAAAACAAACAAACAAACAAATCATTTTTCTTTACATTTGCACCTTCAAAACCAACCACCAACACTAAACTGGAAATGATTTGTTCGGTGTTCTACTAATCCAATGTTGTTGCCATTTTTGATAAATCTTTTTATTTGGTTCTTTAGATCTGTCTATGTGATCTTGAAGTTTTCATCAATTTCAGATAGAAACAAATATAGTGTATACCCCTGCAGAGATGCTGATTGGTACGCATACTGCGTCCCTAACGCACAAAAATCTAAAAGGACACAGTAAAATCATATCCATGCATCCCAGGGTTTTTCTTTTTTCTTCCCTCATCATTTCAAGCTAACTGTAAATACATCTCAATAGTTTCTTGAAAAAGAATTACACAGGATAGGTTACAAAGTAGGAGTTGGATGGCTTTACTTACACCCATAGATCATAAATAAAAACTCTAGAATCTATTAAGAAACTTTAGTTGGGACCCATAAATTTTCTTGGACTCATTCAAAGCAAATATGTGCATCCCAGGATGCTCTAAATTAAAAAGCTATCAGCATCACTGCCCCTGTGTGGTATATATTTGGAGGCACCCATGGTTATCACATAGGAAATGGACATGGTGACCTGTGTTCAAATCCTGAATGAGACTGTTTGGATTTCACTTTTTGTGCTAATGCCCTTGGGAAAGACATGAATTCATATCTTCTCCCTCCAGCAATGAGTGAATAGTAAGGCAGTCAGGGTTCTCTTGTCTTGGTTAGGCAACCAATCTAGGAGAAGGAAAACTGAATTCAAACCAGCAGTACTCCACTTAAAAATTGACCTTGCATTGCATCTTGCCCGTAGCAGAGGTTTTGTGTGTGTGTGTGTGATTTTTTCCACTGCCAACATCACAAGAGAATTTTTGGCCTTGTGCCTAACTTGGGTTTTGCTCAACACTACTGTAAATACTCCTGTTTTTTTTTGTTGTTTGTGTTTTTATTTTTTTCTTCCCTTGCCATTTCAAGCTAACTGTAAATACATTTCAATAGTTTCTTAGAAACAAATTAAATTCTCTCGTTCTATCTTTCTATCTCTCCTTTTCGTTCTTGTTTTCTCTCCCTCTCTCTTCTTTTCTTCTCTCTCGTTCTCTTTCCTTCTCTTTCCTTCTCTCTTGTTCTCTTTCCTTCTCTCTCTCGTCTTTTCCAAAATGCTTTTTACAGACTATTTCTTGCCTTCCTGTATTTTATTTAATAACCCCCATTAAAGCTACAAATAACAGAGAATCTAAAATGGCTACCAATATTGAAAAATCTGCAAAATCAGGTAATAGATTTATGCCAACCTACAATTATGTAGAAAATTGATATTCACCCACACCCCTCACACTCACACCCCCACCCCACCCCACCCCCACACTCACACACAAAAAGAAAAAAAGTAAATTGATATAGACAATTAGATATACATTAACATAAATATTTAGCTTTAGCATGCAAATTTATACAAGTTTATAAAGGTCATAGGTCACATGCTGCTTGTTAGAGGTTAAACCTATTTACATTGAGATAAAATGCATGACAATAATTTTAACATAACTGAATGTATGTCACAAATAATGGGATATAGATATACATATTTTTCATTGGATTTAATGACGTTCATAGTGTTACATATTATGTGGGAGCATGGATTGTTGACGGACCCTGTAGCGAGAGTTCAAGGGCCAAGTGGAAAAATACCAGGTCCGTTGGTAACCCTGACCCCAGAGGTGCAAATCTCGCATGTCACGTGATTTAGTTAGAAAATCAGATACAACCTGAATGTTGAGCAGAGAGGATGCCTCTCTCTCTGCTAGGGTTGATATCTCCCTGCACGGAAGAATGGGCAAAGCAGAAATAAATCTTGATCAAGGAAATAAAAGTCTTGTGGTTTAATTAATTGCTTGACTAAAAAGTTAGCCCTTAGTAAGGAGACAGCTAAACGACAAGATGATAGCCAAAGAAGATGGTAACGAGAGGTAGTAAGGAAGAAATGAAGAATAAGTAAGCCTTGTCGCTGTCTATCATCCGAAGTCACTCTCTCGATTATATAGTCGACGATGGGGTATATAAGGCTATACAACAATAGTATGTAGTCTAGGCATCATCATCATCAGGTCGTGCTGTTGGCATGGATATCCATGACAATCTCTCTCCATCCGTCCCTATCACTCATCAGGTTATCTGTGCAGCATCCTGCATCCACCCAGAGCTGATCAATGTATGTCTTTGCTGGTTGGCCCACACTGACATGCCCATGTGCTGGCTTCCACTGAAGGATGCTTCTCCAGCAGTGTCCCGCGTGTCTTGTCCGTCTTACTCGGATGGTTTGGGTGATATGTGGCAGGTGGCCGTACAGCTGCTTTCTCGTGGGGTGTTGTTTCCACGACTTGTTCATTTTTTGTAGTCTAAGCATATTATAAATAAAATACTGCTAATGTATCTGCACTGCAAGAGGGACATGAAGACATGCCACATCGACATCAACACATGGGAGCCTTGTGCAGAAGACCATGCGACCTGGTGCCTCCACGTCAAACAAGGAACGAGAAGGAGTGAAAAAGAGACGAAAGTAGCTGCCACAGAAAAGAGAGCCAAAAGGAAGGAGAGACAACAGCAACTCCAGCAAGCATCAATGTTTGTCTACAGTTACTGCACCAGAGATTGCCATTGAAAAATTGGTCTGTTCAGCCACTCATGCAGTTGCAGATAAAAAAAAAAAAAAAAGTGGACACTACTCCATTGTCTTTAGTAGACGGACGATTGCTAACAACAATTTCCTTGTATATATATATATGTATATTTACCAACCCCTCCACATGAGCAGGATGCGACACAAGGTCAGTTTCTTAAGTGGAGTTTACCAGGTTTTAATTCAGTTTTCCATTTCCTAGATGGATTACATAACTAAGGTTAAAGAGCCCAGTCTGCCCTACCATTTATTCATAGCTGGAAGGAAAGTAGGTGGATGCATCCTTTTCCTAACAGTATTAACACAATGTGAAATGCAAACAGCTTCATACAGGATTTGAACTCTGGTTGACAAGTCCATTTCCTATGACTCTAACCATTAGACCACATGCCTCCATAAATAAATGTATTTCCTTGTAGGACTCTAGCAACAATGTCAAACAAATTTGTATCACTATCAGATGAACAAGCCATTGCTTTTATGTGTTTGTAGAGCATCATTATTTTTTAATTAACTTCACGAATATCAATTAAATCTTCATTATTTTTGCTCAAAAAGCAAGATCTGGTGATAATGTGTATATATATTTAATTTGTCATTAATTGTTTTATTTTTATAGTTTCCTCCAGACATACTCACACACACCACACACACACAAACTGCCCTTTATATATGTGCTAGACAAAACATGACTCGTTGGGGCACCTATAGATAACTGGGATTAGGGAAAAGTGAGTTTGCAAAGCGAGTTAAATTTAAAAAAATATATATATATAAAAATAAAAATAAATACGGAGAATTTGAAAAAAAAAAAAAAAAAAAAAAATTAAAATCATTTTTTAAGATTTCTAAGAAAGGGAACATTTGACTAAATTTGAATTTATTAAGACCTGAGAAGTTGGCCAGGGTGGTTGCTTATGAAACGTAACATATAAATACATTTCTGACTCTCTAATCTCTCTCTTTACACTCACTGAGAAATTAACATATATAACAAGGAGGTAATCAAGATATACATAGAGGTGGAAAGTGATAAGCAGAATGTGAAATAAGAGATGGGTCAGTTTTTGACTTAATTGCAAATTACGACTAATTAGACCCAATTCAAATGGATTTTGTTTACAAACATATCTCAGTCCTAAAACTAAGGAATATTTTAGTATGAATTTTGTGTCATTAAACTAAACAGGAAAAAAGCCTTTAGGAGACAAACATTGATTCGCTCAGCTTTAGTATAATAATAGATAGATAGAAGATTGTCGTTTTAATCCAGAGAACTGTGAAGTTGGTAGATCAAGCCAAGATGTCACTGATCTCTAGAATAACTGGGTTATCTATAATCAATTTTAGTTTTTTTTTCAATACTCTGCAAAGAGAAACTCTCTCTCTCTCTCTTTCTTTCTTTCTCTCTCTCTCTTTCTTTCTCTCTCTCTCTTTCTCTTTCTTTCTCTCTCTCTCTTTCTCTTTCTTTCTCTCTCTCTCTTTCTCTTTCTCTCTTTCTCTCTCTTTCTCTTTCTCTCTCTCTCTTTTCTCTTTTCTCTTTTCTCTCTCTCTCTCTCTCTTTCTTTATATATATATATATATATAAATCTCAAACATTGATTTATCATCATGAAATCAACCATGGCAGGCAAACTCACTGCTACATAACCCATGTAGTTGTCATTGTGTCTCACTAAATACTTCTAGATTATCTTGTTACTAGCAGGACCTGTGGATATACTACAGTATGATGATTTAATTATTACAATGTTTGATGTGTTTACTTAAGAGCTATTGCGAAATAGTTCAATATGTAAAAAGTGTAATAATCTTGATTTAACTCTTTTTCTTTCTTTTCTTTATGTTCGATTGAAACAGATTAGCGTTATTGCTTCTGCATGTTCACCACCTCTCTCTATCTTTTCCCTACTCTTCTTTCTTTCTTATTATATTTTTTTCTATGTAGCATGTCCTTTTCCTTCCCTTTCTTTATAATAAAAACGGAATGGTCCATTATTTAGTTGAGGTAACAACACTCATAAAAAAAAAAAAGAATTTGGTGGATAAGCAACACCAGATAAGCTTTTGCATTTCATCTTGGAACATTTGGACAGTCTCATTTTTAATCAGAGGGTTTCAAGATGATAACGGTCATACTATTAAGGAACCTGAGTATTAATATATATATTTACTAATTGTAGCTGCCTTGTGCCCGATCTAAGTTAGATTGGGTACAGAGATTGGAATATATATATTTACCAACCTCTCCGCACTGGCAGGATGTGACACAAGGTCAATTTCTTAAGCGGAGTTTTACAGGTTTGAATTCAGAGTTTTCCTTCTCCTAGACTGGTTACCTAGCCCAGGTTAAAGAGTCCAGTCTGCCCTGCTATTTGCCCATAACTGGAGGAAGAATTGGATTCATACCTTTCCCAAGGGTATTGGAATATAAGGCAGCTAGTGAATGACTGTCTCTGTTCAGTGATAATTATTGACTTGTATTTTGCTTAGTTTGGCACAAGGCAGCAGGGAGCCCCTGGGTGTAAGAGGTATACTGCAACATTGTAGTAAGTGAGTTTGAACTCTAGTTGCACTATTATGTTCACAGACTACACCTCTGCAGAGGGGTAAAATCCCCCCCCCCCCGTTGGGTCACCTATTGTCCATGGGTGGCGAGCTGTGATGCTTACTGTCAGAATTCTAGTGACTGAACAGGCCATGAAAGGCAACACTCCACTTTGGGTCTTACTCAGACTAGATTGGGCGGGCAGTGAGATCCAACCCTTTCTATGGGTTAAATAGAAGAAAATGAGAAATATATATTTACTAACCCCTCCACACGAGCAGGATGCGACACAAGGTCAATTTCTTAAGCGGATTTCAACAGGTTTGAATTCAGAGTTTTCCTTCTCCTAGACCAGTTGCCTAACCAAGGTTAAAGAGCTCAGTCTGCCCTACTATTTAACCATAGCTGGAGGGAGAGTAGGATTCATACCTTTCCCAAGGGTATTAGTGCTAAGTGAAATGCAATTACCACGTCCAGGATTTGAACTCGGGGCGACTAGTCCATTTCCCATGACTTTAACCATTACACCATGCGCTTACTTCAAG
>CM042176.1:12729693-12734693 GCA_023376005.1 Doryteuthis pealeii | reverse complement strand
TACTTACTATCATGTTTCCATACCCAGGGCAGCCCTTTCGACTGCACCTCTGTAGCCACCTGTGCAGATTTTGGATACCCTGCAGAAGACCAAGGAGCAATGACTGATAGGGATGGGTGTCGAGAGATAATCATGGGAACCAGTGCTGTCAGCATGACTTGATGATGAGATAGGAATACTTTATATCCCGCCCTGTCGGTGGGGCTGTAGAATACACAGATTGTACCTCTGAAGAAGGGTAAAGCTCCTCTCCCTCCAATGAGGCCACCTGTTAGCTATGGGTGGCGTACCGTCATGCTTAAGGGTAGAACCCTGGTGGTTGAGCAGTCCATAGTATGCAACACTTCACTTTGACCCTTACTTAGGCTTGATAGGTAGTTGGAGAGATCCCCTTTGATCATTTGGTTGGTCACATCAAGCCCTAGCACCTATATGATTGTCCCAACCCTATTACCCTTATGGCAAACCCCAACCCTTTTTATTATATATGTGCTAGAAGGTGGTGGCTTAGGGGCTTAGTGTCCTGGGTATGATGTTAAACTATCTGAGGGTGAAGTTCCAGTTCTGGGGAATGTGGAGTACCCTTTCTTTACCATTACTCCCAGGTCCACTCTGACCCGGAGGTAGTACCTGTTAGGGTTCCATCTATGGGTTAAATAAATAAAAATTGAGTTCTCATCAAGAATGAATAAAACAAATGTCTTCGGCATAAAATTACCCAAAAAGGGTTGACATGCCATAAAATCAAACCAACCAACCGCCCCACCATGGAATTGCTGGTCTGTGTTTTTACTTACTATCTTGTTTCAAGACCCAAGTTATAAACTGGTCTTGTATACTTCTTTTCTTTCTTTTGGAAGACCATCGTCACTCCATATCGTCATTTGTGGACCCTATGGTGGCTCATTAGTCCAATTCTGGACTTGCAGATGCGTATATCTAACTTTATCTTCGATCTGTTTACTTCGAGTGTCAGCGTTCGGAAACATTGACCATTAGTAGTAGGATTGGGGTACTTACTACTCGCATAAATTCCCAACACAACCTGGCGCTTGGGTGCAAGCGCTGGGGCTTCCGGGGAGGCTTGCCTCTCGTGAAGTGATTCAATACTACCTGAGACAGCACCCTGCAACAGCTCTGCAATCCAGTCATCCTTTTTTTTAAAAAAAAGCGTATTCATGTCAGGGCATACCAGTTATAAGATGTAGAGTTGTTATATTAAGTTGGAAGGCTCAGGGTAACCTTCCAACGTGGGTACATATAAGTACATGAAATACTCTGACAAAGTTATAAGATAATAACAGACTTTATTCCGAGAGCACATGGAGAAATACATTCAAGGCAGGAATATATATACAAAACAGATATATAAACGTATTATAAAGGACGTAGGACTTGCGTCCTAAGAAATGTCACTTACTGATAGCTGGTTGGGGGGGGGGCAAAGACCCCCACTTAAGAGGCAGAGGCATCAAGTGCCTAAATTATGAGAAGTCATTTGCCTGTCCCAAAGAAAGAGAACTCAAAATTCCCGGGCTGTTGCCTAAATACCCTAGCCACCTATCGGCGAACAACTGCAGCAAGGGAATATAACCCTATTGGACTCATGTCTACCTGGAATTACCATTTTACTGACCCAACAGTATTATTGACCTCATCTTTATTGTTACCTGCACAACATTTTGGGCCAATGTGCTCTCTGGCCTTCTTCAGGTATTTCTCTTTGGACTCAGGAACCTTCTTGTCAAACTCAGGAGCCTTCACGAAACTTCAAACCTAATCCTTTATTTAATCCAAGGATGTAGACTATTCTCATTCCGTTAACCATAACCGGGTACAAGTGTTAAGCTGTGTTAATTATTCTATGTCACTGTTGCCCTTGACCAGGATTGAACATGCCTAGAGATAACTGTCACTTAGAAGATAACTCACTTGAAGAAGGTCGGAGGGCACGTCGGCTGAAACGTTGTGCAGATAATAGTAAAGATGAGGAGAATAGTCCGAATAATCCAAATAATCCAAATTATTAAGCCTCATCTCAAAAATTCAGAGAATCAGTTTTTGATGTTTTTTTTACATTTAAAAATTTTTTTTTTATTAAAAATATTGATAAAATATCTGACATTGGAAGATAAAATAAGATGTGGAGTGTTTATATTCATATTTCTATTTCAAAAAGATTTAAAAAAAAAAATCAAATTAAAATTTGGTGCCACAGATTAACATTGAGTAACACTCTTCAGGTTTTGAATTCAGAGTTTTTTCTTCTCCTAGAGTGGTTGCCTTCCAAGGCTGGAAAGCCTTATTAACCCTGCACTTTAAATCATTTATTAGCCTTTAAAAAGTTTCTAGAAGATGAGCAATTTTTAATTTTTTTTTACTTTACTTTAATTTTTTTACTTAATTTTTTTTTATCATCGAAGTTAAGCAGCATAGTGCCTGGTTTATACTTGGATGGGAGACCACTTGGGAATTCCAGGTACTGTAAGGGTATTTGCCTGCTCATCCCACTTATGAGGGCTGGACACAAGGTCTCGTTTTTACGTGGGTGCATAAAAATTGTGTCGATCTGGCGGGATGGCCCCCTGGGATTGACGCTATTAATTGTACTCTACCGGTTCAGAGACCGAAGCACACTGGACCCCCAGCCGAGGCTGGGTGGATTAGGTAAGAATCAGAGCATAGTAACTGGAACAGATACTACATTTTTATCCTCCCTTTTAGTCAAAAAAGGGTGTTCCAGTTTTGCTCAGTCGGTAGAGCATCTGCCTAGGAATCACAAGGTTCATGATGTGATACCGGCCCTCATCAACTCAACGTATGAGTAGCACAGGGATCTGTGCAGTAAAGTTAGGAGTTGATGGTAAATGTGGTGCTCCACCTCAGATGCCAAAACAATCTCCTTGGTTTAATGTAAAGTTAGGAGTTGATGGTAAATGTGGTGCTCCACCTCAGATGCCAAAACAATCTCCTTGGTTTAATGTAAATTCAGGAGTTGATGGTAAATGTGGTGCTCCACCTCAGATGCCAAAACAATCTCCTTGGTTTAATGTAAATTCAGGAGTTGATGGTAAATGTGGTGCTCCACCTCAGATGCCAAAACAATCTCCTTGGTTTAATGTAAATTCAGGAGTTGATGGTAAATGTTGTGCTTCACCTCAGATGCCAAAACAATCTCCTTGGTTTAGCGCTAGTGAAAAGGAGATAGATTCCCTCGCTGTCTAGCTGATACTGTCTTTCGTGCACCCCAATGACTTTTTGCTTTTATTAATGGACAGGTATATTCTGAGACTTTAGAATTACAGCTGGATTTAAAAAAAAAAAATAAAAAAAATTTCAAAAAAGACAAAAATTAAAATTTAGTTTATTCAGTTTGCATCAATTTGATATGTTTGCTTCAAAATCTGTGCATTTGGCATTGACGTATCGTTATCCAGAAGAAAAGTCAGGTGGGGGAGAGATGAGACGGAGGGAAGAAAGAAAGATGATATTTTAATGTATAGGTTGATTGTAAAGTAACTCCCTATATCAAGAATCTTATAATTTATTTCTGAATCAAAAAATGAATATGAGAAGAACACACATAACATGGAGTTTTATTTAAAATTCTATATGAGCACCAATATTTGCCTCCAGCCTCTCAAGCCGCTCGGAAATCACATCAACTAATCTTCACAGGAACTCTTGTGGAATGGCACAAATAAATTCTTGTATTCGTCCTTCAAGTTCTTCCAAAGTCATTGGTTTCGTAAACTTGCTTCTTCAATCAACCCCATTTATTTAAAATTCTATATGGGCACCAGCATTCGCTGCTCGGGAATTAAAATTAAATTAGTAGAGTTAAATGTCCAGATATCTTTTTAAGGCTTTGTATTTTAAAACAAATTAATCATTCTGAAAAGAAAAACAACACAGATTTAGTATTATTTGTATTATTTGGACTATTGTCCTTATCTTCATTGTTATCTGTACAATGTTACAGCCGAACTCTTGAATCTTCTTGTTGTAATTGGGAGCCATCACGGAACTTTGAACCAAACCCTTTATACAGTTCACAGGGGGTATTCTGTTCTCATTCTGCTAACCATAGCTGGGGTAGAGGCGTTAAGCTGTGTTAATTATTATTCTATGTTGACCAGTTGAACCTGCAGTCTAGAGATAACTGTCACTTAGAACTGTCTTAACTCAACACCTATATCCACTAGGCCATGTGTCCAATTGGACAACCCAGTGTGAATTTTGGGAAGGGCCGCGTTAGCTCAGTTGGTAGAGCGTTCGGCTAGAAACCACAAGGTTCCTAATTCGATACTGGTCCTCGCCAACTCAGCGTATGAGTAGCACAGGGGTCTGTGCGGTAAAGTAAGGAGCTGATGGTAGGTGTGGCGCTCCACCTCAGACGCTAAAATAATCTCCTTGGTCTAGCGCAAGTGAAAAGGGGATAGACTCCCTCGCTGATTGGCTGATACCGACTTTAGGCCGCCCCAACGACTTTACTTTACTTACACACCTAATGTCTTGTTTTGCCTAGAATATCTACCTATTCACTTATGTATGATTTTTTTACCTAGACTCATATTGTTTTTTGTTTTTTTTTGGGGGGGGGTTATCAGAAGTAATTGCCATATATTAAGGAACATACATTAAAGAATTGAGAAAAATGGAACTGCATATAAAGAAATTATAAATAGTTTAAAATAGGGATAGGGAGTTAATTTTCAATCAGTTTGTAGATTTTCATTCAGGTAAATTCTTCTGCATATTGTGTCTCACCTGTAATTTGATCCCAAGCTGTCAAAAATCAAACATAAATATTTAGAGGTGTGCAGGTGTCACTATCAGGATATCTAATATGACACATCATGCATCATCATTATCAAATATAAAACCTGCAGAGCAACCCGGTTTTGTCCAAGATTTAAAAAGTTAAAAATAAATCTTATATTTATATTTCATCATCATCATCATCATCATCATGTCGTGCTAGTAGCATGGATTTCCAT
>CM042176.1:12647193-12724693 GCA_023376005.1 Doryteuthis pealeii | reverse complement strand
CTGGGTATGATGTTAAACTGCATCTAATGGTGAAGTTCCAGTTCTGGAACTCTGGGGAGTATGGAGTACCTTTTTTTTGCCATTACTCCCTCCACTCTGACCCGGAGTGGTAGTACCCTTTTATTTATTTATTTTTTGTTTGTTTGTTCTGTTGAGTCTTTCTCCTAAACTTCTAAATATATGATAATAATGATGAAATTTATTGTGTACAGTGCTCAGGTGGACCACAACTCATCAAAGTCTCATGTCTAGTACATAGAATAATGTATATATACATTAGCTGAAGTACCTAGGAAAGGTGGGGTTATTTGCAGTTCCCAGAATGCACCTGAAAATTGCTAGCAAACCTGTGCTCATACTGGATTTTCCATAGTAACCCTTGCTAGGTGTGTTTCTAGCAGATCAATATTTTTATGTTGAACTATCAATAGTTGTTTAAGTCATAAGTGTTTCTTGCAGATCAATTTTTTTATGTTGAACTATCAATAGTTTTTTAAGTCATAAGTGTTTCTTGCAGATCAATTTTTTAAATTCACAGTGAATAATTCCCTTTCTCTCTCACTGAAACATCTTTTACTGAAATACAATTTGCCAGTCCTCTTCTTTAATATTAGCTTAACATATGTGTAAAGTTTCATCTGCTGTCGGTGCCAGAAGTTGCCATTTATGTAGTTGATATAAATATATATTTACCAACCCCTCTGCATTAGCAGGATGCGACACAAGGTCAGTTTCTTAAGCAGACTTTAACAGGTTTGAATTCAGAGTTTTCCTTCTAGAATGGTTGCCTATCCAAGGTTAAGAGCCTAGTCTGCCCTGCTATTTACCCATAGCTGGAGGGAGAGTAGTTGGATTCATACCTTTCCCAAGGGTATTAGCGCTATGTGAAACAGCTTTGTCCAGTATTTGAACTCTGGTGGACAAGTCCTTTTTCTACGCTTCCTACTTTAACCCTTGCACCATACACTTCCATATAGTTGATATAAGATAATAGTTGTTATAAGATAATAGCCAATTAAATAATTATTGAAATGAGTAAAAAAGAAATCTCCAAAAAATTAATTATTTATTATTTTTTTACATTTTATTTTTCAATTTTCGTTACTTATTTTCTCATAGAAAAGCCACCATAAAATTTTTTTTTTTCTGTTTCTATTCATAACTTCAGTTTTTTATCTCATTATTTATACTGTAATTAGTACAGTATAAGACCAACTCGAAAAAATGTTTCAGCCCCAACTTAAGGGGGGGGGGGTCAAAATTAAGTGACCTGAAAAAAATGAGAAAGTTTTGAAATAAAATAAATAATGCATTATAAAGATCATTCTTCGATAAATAAACACTGAAAATTTCATTAAAATCCGATAATTCCCTGATTTTTGGTAAATTATTTTCGGGGGGGGGGGCTAAAGTCATTTTGTCAAAAACGCATTTTAGGCTCATTTTGCCAGTACCTAATATATAATGTATATATGAAAAAGGAATGACTTATCGGTGAAATTGGTCTCAATGATTAGTTGATATAAGTTTTACCATGATAAGTCAGCGTTATAACAAATATAAAGGGCTCACCACGTAAGTAGAGTGAATTTATTATTATAGTATGTACAGAAATAACCTACTCGAGTTTCGCCATAAGGATCTTCAGGGTTAAATCCACTGAATTAATCAAGTTATTGATTAATTACAGCTAACTACAGGAGTTTATATTGTAGTTATGACCGTTAAAAACAGATATATATGAATGAAAAAAAAGCAAAAGATTCAGAGGATATATTTATTTCATATTTGATAATATGCCAACATTTCATTTTTTGAAAAAACAAAGACATCATCAGGGTGATTAATAACATGTTAAAATGCTTTATCTGAAAAATATTTTCAAATGAAATTTTTTTTTTTTTTTTTTTCTGAAAATATTTTTCGAGTGAAGCATTTTAACATTGCCATTAATCACCATGACGATGGTTTAACAAAAATCAATCATTGGCATATTAACATATATACAGAGTACATCATTTAAATATTTTTTCTCTTCATCACCATTACTCCCAGGTCCACTCTGACCTGGAGTGGTAGTACCTGTTAGGGTCCCGTCTATGAGTTAAATAGAAAAAAAATCATTTTTTAATAAAATATTTTGTACACCCATCAAATATGAATAAAATGCCTTTGGCATCAAATAACCCAGCAAGGGTTGTCATGCTGTAAAATTACTCCCACTCTGACCTGGAGTGGGTAGTACCTGTTCCATTTATAGGTTAAAGTAGGGTTAGTTGTAAAGTTGTAAAATGGGTCTAAAAATCTTCTGTTAAAAAACCCTGGATGTTAACAGTGTAAATGAAAAAAAAATGACCTAATGAAACGAAATCAAAAAGAGGTGCCTAAAGGTCCAAACTACTTTTCTCTAATGCGTGTGTGTGTGTTTACAAAAGCCGTTAAAACTGTCGATAAAAATGAATTGCAAAAAGGATTTCATACACAAAAGTACTTTCTTCCGATTACTGCCAATTTTCTGAGGTGTTTTCAATCATCAGACGTGTAATATGATTCTTTTCCCAAGTCAAATTTACTTTCTATTTCTATTTATATTTTTATCTTGCGAGCGCCAACCCTCAGCACCGCCCCCCCCCTCCCGCCCTCACTAAGGTTGGAGGTACAACAGTTGCAGACAGTGCTTGCAAAATATACTCTCTTGAATAAAAATTTTAAAAAGTCATAAAAAAAAGAAAAAAAAAGAAGGACAATATGACCTTTAGGCACCCCTTTTTGATCTCGTTTCAGACGGACATGTTTTTCATTTACACCGTAAATATCCGGTTGTTTGTTAACAGACGATTTTTTTTTTTTAATTATAAAACTAACGCCTAACCCTAACCCCTAACCCTAACCGATTATTGACGGTGTAAATGAAAAACATGTCCGTCTGAATCGAGATCAAAAAGGGGTGCCAAAAGGTCATATAGTCAGCGGAGTGGCCCATTGTTGATATCAGCTGGACAGGGAAGAAGTCTATCCACTTTTCACTAGGGGTGCCTAAAGGTCATAAAGTCATTGGAGTGGCCCATTTTCATTAGGAGTGCCTAAAGGTCATAAAGTCAGCGGAGTGGCTCATTGTTGATATTAGCTGGACAGGGAAGAAGTCTATCCATTTTTCACTAGCACTACACCAGGGAGATTGATTTAGAGGTGGAGCGCCTCACCTACCATCAACTCCCCGCTTTACCGCACAGATCCAAGCTGTGCTACTCATGTGCTAGGTTGGTACGGGCTGGTATCAAATAGGGAACCTTGTGGCTCCTAAGTGATGCTCTACCGACTAAGAACCCAATATTATTATTATTTTATTTTTTAAATCAATCTTGAGCAAGTGAACATCATCATCAAGGCAGTCAAGAGCAGAGGTTCCCTCTCTCGCCATCCATCCCTATTTGGCTATTGCTCTTTGTAGGTGCTCCAAACAGCATCCAGTGTCCATACAGCGATGATGAATATATGTTTTTGCTGGTCAGTCAACACTGTTGTCAATATGTAGGAATCCATAAGAGAATATTGCTTATGAGTTTGTCCTTACTTCTCCAGCAGTGCCTAGCATGTCTTCAGTGGGGGGTGAGGAGGGTAGCTATACACCCTGAGGAACGAAAAACAAGACCTGTAAAAGGTTGGAGGAAACTCTTTGCCCAACGGCCATCTAGCACATTATTTCTAAAGAGCCATGCTGTTGGGAACTTATGTTCCTGGTAGGGTCACCCAGGGTGGACAGGTCTAGCACCCAGTAGTATTAGGGCCATAACCCGGCCAAAGTGGGTCTGGTAAAAATCCAAAGGGCGTCTCCATCATTGTCAGGAATCAATAGCTTTTGGTGTATTTGTCACTGCGTGTGTGGAAAATCTGTGGCAGACAAGGGCATCTTCTTCCCCTGACCGGGATATTCATGCAGGGTTTGGAGACTGCTTGTGAACTTCCTATTCCCTTGTTACTTCTTCCATGAATTCACCACAGGTAAATTCGTTGATTGGAGCCGGGTGAATATCGCAACGTTAACAGTAAGTAGTATGTCTTGTTCATCTTGGAAGAATCCAGATCTATCAGCTAGTAGTATTAGGGCTACAACCCAACCTAAGGTGCTCTGATAAAAATCCAAAGAGTGTCTCCATCATTGTCAGGAATCAATGGCTTTTGGCGTACTGGTCACTGCAAAATGCAAACAAGGGCATCTTCTTCCCTTGACTGGGATATGCATGTGGGGTTTGGAGACCGCTTGTGAATTTCCTATTCCCTCGTTTCTCCTGCCATGAATTCACTACAGGTGAATTTGTTGGATGGAGCTGGCTCAACTGACCCAGACTGAATGCCGTCACAGAAACAGAAACACTGCCATCTAGCACATAATTTCTAATCCACCCCTTCCTCATTGCAGCAGGGCCATGTAAACTTGGTAGTCTGAGAGCAATGCTGTCGGGAACCTAAGTTTCTGTTAGGGTCACCCATGGCGGTCAGGTCTGGCACCAAGTGGTATTAAAGCCAAAACTGGGCTAAAGGGGTTCTGGCGAATATCCAACGGGAGTCTCCATCATCGTCAGGGATCAACAGGTTTTGGCGTACTTGTCACTGCAAAATGCAAACAAGGGCATCTTCTTCCCTTGACTGGGATATGCATGTGGGGTTTGGGGATCGCTTGTGAATTTCCTATTCTCTTGTTACTCCTTCCATGAATTCTCTACCGGTGAATTTGTTTCTTGGCACCGTAACGTGGCCAAAGGGACTCTGGCGAAAATCCAAAGGGCATCTCCATCATCAGTAATCAATGGGTTTTGGCGTACTTGTCACTGAGTCTGTGGAAAATCTGTGCCAAACAAGGGCATCTCCTTCCCCTGTAGTGGATATGCATGTGGGGTTTGGGGACTTCTAGTGAATTTCCTATTCTCACGTTACTCCTTCCATGAATTCACCATAGGTAAAAATCGTTCGTTGGAGCCGGCTCAACCAACCCAGGGCAAATGCCGTAGCAGTAACAGTAATCCATAGGAGAACGTTGCTTATGAGTTCATCCTTATTTTCCCAGCAGTGCCTAGTATGTCCTCAGTGGGGGTCAGAAGGGTAGTTAGACACCCTGAGGAACAAAAAACAAGACTTGTAAAAGGGTGGAGGAAGCTCTTTGCTCAATGGTCATCTAGCACATCTTCCCTTCTTACTCCTTCCAGGAATTCCCCACAGGTGAATTACTTGATTGGAGCCAACTCAACTGACCCAGGGTGAATTTAGTAACAGTAACTAGCATGACTTGTTCGTCTTGGAAGAATCTGATTTTGACTCGTGCCTTTTTAAAAATTCTTTTTAGAATTAAAAAAAAACTTTCTTTTTTGCTTCTATATTTTTGGAAAGGGCTTTTCAAATAAGGTTTGTAATACTGTTGTATTGTCTTCGGCCGGAAAACAAAGCTTCCGAAAAAAAGACAAAGAGAAATATAAAAATATATATTTAAAAAAAAGGGGAAAATGAAAGCGAGGCTTTCCGGACAAGGAAGCAGGGTGAAGATAAAGAAATATATAACAAACGTCCGTTATCAGATCAATAGATAAAGATGCGTAGGCATGTCGTCAATACAAAAAGCCAGAAGGTCGAGCCGACAGCAGTCAGAGCCCAGAGACGCCAGCCGACAGCCGAAAGGACACTTCACGTCTCCCGTCAGCAACCACCCCTCGTGCACTCATTGTAAGCTCTGTGCCTTCACCACCCACACACTGAAGAAAATAAAGAAGGGTCCTCTCTTTGTACATACGTAACTGTTGTTATTGAAGTCCAGTAGTCGGTAGTAGCTGACTACTAACATACATCGCTTTGGGTACTGTGACCATACCCGCTATGTATACAGATACGCGATTTAGCAACGTGAAGAAGAAGCCGCTATATAACATATAGAATTTGATGCCAGTACGCAACAATACGAGATACATCTTAAAAAAATCAAAATTGAAAAACAAGACCTGTAAAAGGGTGGAGGAAGCTCTTTGCTCAAGGGTCATCTAGCACATCTTCCCTTCTTACTCCTTCCAGGAATTCACCACAAATGAATTAATTGATTGGAACCGGCTCAACCGACCCAGGGTGAATGTCATAACAGTAACTAGCATGACTTGTTCGTCTTGGAAGAATCTGATTTTGAGTTGTGCTATTTTATTTATTCTTTCCAAAATTTTTTAGAACTTTTTTTTTTTTTTTTGCTTCTATACATTTTGAAAAGGGTTTTTCTATTAAGGTTCGTAATACGAGATACCATTTTTGTTTTTTAATTAAAAAAAAAAAATTAAGTAAATAAAAAATAATAAACGACTTTGCTTTTCCTTGTAAATTCTAAATGCTTACATTTTTCTATTAATTCTTGACCCCACCCTGAAATTTCCTTGCTTTCTACAACGTACTACAACTCTTTTACTTCTAATCACGTGATTTTAGTAATTCTTACTTCACATTCTTCAGATATTTCTTGTTTTGATGAATAAACTTTTATTTTGTCTCCACCCTTTAACTTTTTTGCTGAATTTAAAATAAAAATTTAGACATCTTAACATTTGAATTTTTTTTTTTTTTTTCATGTATTGAATTTAGTAATATTTTCAATCACTTAATCTTTCTCTCTAGCTTATTAATTAAGAATTTAATTTCTTGGATAAAAACTTCATTTAAACAAAGTTTTTATTTTTATTTATTTATTTATTTTTTCTCTTGGTTATCTTCTTGGTTGGTTGGATTTTACAGCATGTTAACCCTTTTTCTCTGAATTTTTGATATGTGGCTTGATAATTTGTATTATTTGGACTATTATCCTCATCTTTATTGTTACTCATTACTCTCTTCCTAGTAATAAGGTTAATTATACTAGTTTGGATTTAAGTTTATCTTTATCTATTAATGAATAATTACCAAACTAGCACATACCAAAATATTGCAAAACTTTTGACTCACTTTAGTACTATAGTATCTTGATTTAATTTCCTTATATATCAAACCAATTTTCCCTATTGAAATAAACTGAAATGCCCTAAATCCATTAAAGGTTAATTATACTAGTTTGGATTTAAAACTAGCACATACCAAAATATTGCAAACTTTTGACTCACCCTAGTATTATTACTCATTACTCTCTTCCTAGTAAACAAATAAAGAAGGTTAATTATACTAGTTTGGATTTAAGTTTATCTTCATCTATTAATTAATAAGTACCAAACTAGTACATACCACAGTATTGCAAAACTTTTGACTCACCCTAGTATTCGTACACATTACTCTCTTCCTAGTAAACAAATAAATAAGGTTAATTATACTAGTTTGGGTTTAAGTTTATCTTCATCTATTAATTAATAATTACCAAACTAGCACATACCAAAATATTGCAAAACTTTTGACTCACCCTCGTATTATTACTCATTACTTGCTTCCTTGCAAATAAGAAAACAATCTCTGGAGTGGCCTATTGTTGGTATCAGCCAAGCAGTGAGGGAGTCTATCTCCTTTTCACTTGCGCAGTGATGGTTTATCTAAGGTGGAGTGCCACACTTACCAACAGCCCCAGATGCTTTATTGCACTAATAAGGTTAATTATACTAGTTTGGATTTAATGTTCAGTTTATCTTCATCTATTAATTAATAAGTACCCAACTAGCACATACCAAAATATTGCAAAACTTGACTCACCCTAATATTATTACATATTACTTGCTTCCTTGTAAATAAACAAACACGTAAGATTAATTATACTAGTTTGGATTTAAGTTTATCTTCATCTATTAATTAATAAGTACCAAACTAGTACATACCAAAATATTGCAAAACTTTTGACTCACCCTAGTATTATTACACATTACTCTCTTGCTAGTAAACAAATAAATAAGGTTAATTATACTAGTTTGGATTTAAGTTTATCTTCTATTAATTAATAAGTACCAAACTAGCACATACCAAAATATTGCAAAACTTTTGACTCACCCTAGTATTATTACACATTACTCTCTTGCTAGTAAACAAATAAATAAGGTTAATTATACTAGTTTGGATTTAAGTTTATCTTCATCTATTAATTAATAAGTACTAAACTAGTACATACCAAAATATTGCAAAACTTTTGACTCACCCTAGTATTATTACTCATTACTCTCTTCCTTATAAATAAACAAACAAGGTTAATTATACTAGTTTGGATTTAAGTTTATCTTCATCTATTAATTAATAATTACCAAACTAGCACATACCAAAATATTGCAAAACTTTTGACTCACCCTCGTTACTTTGGTTTCTTGTTACCTTAATATGTCAAGAGAAACTAAGAATAAAAATTTGCGTGTTGAAATATTCCATATTGATTTTTAGTTGCATCTTTTTGGCCATTACTAGAGCAGCAGCAGCAGCAGCAGTCGGTCCGATACTAATCAGTTTCTTTTCAACATAATAACCGATCGGATTCTTCTCTGCAATTTCTATTGAATTATGCAAGCAATCAGATAAAAGGGAATCTTTTTTTTCTTTTCTTTTTATCCCCATATAGTGATGCTGATAGCTTTTTAATTTAGTGCGTCCTGGGACCCATGTATTTGTTTTGAATGAGTCCCCAGGAAATTTGATGAGTACCAAGTAAAAGTTTCTTAATAAATTGTAGAGTTTTTTCTTTATCTATGAACAACTATGTAGAATAATCATACTAGTTCCAATTACCGTCGAATTGGTAAGACAAGGCAGCATGTAGTCGTAACTGAATACAAATCTATCTTGCTGCAATATCACTGCCAGGTTATTTATGAAGCCTCATAACATCATAGAAACCAAGCAGCTAATCAGGACTCAGGGAATGGAATCACCCAAATGCAAGAATGGACTATTCTTGATTTCAATAAGTAACAACTGTCTTGGCACTGGTTCAGTTGTGCTTGCTAGTTGTTGTTGTTGTTGTTCAAACACTGACTCATTTCAACAAGCTAAAGCCGTCTAACCCCTACCTTGTACCCATAGCGTGTAATTCATTTCCAAGAAAATATTGAAATGTATTTACACTAAGCTGGAAATGGTGGGTGAAGAAAAAACCCCACTGGGATGCATGGATACTATTTTACTGTGTCTTTTTAGATTTTTATGCATTAGTGACACAGGACGCTTACCTATCGGCATATCTGACCATTTTAAAATCATTGTTGTTGGTACCTTTCCGTCCACTAAGGACGATGGCGTTGTACAAAAAAAAAAAAAGAAAATCTGCACAATTGACTCTGCAAGCCAATTCTTGAGTGACAGTCTTTGGTGCACTGAATGCACACAAAACTGTGATGCTTTCTGCGGCTGCTGGTTTTTCTCCCTCTTTCTGGCTCTCTTTGCTGTCGAGGCTACTCTCCTCTCAAAATCGTTACCCTTGCATATAAATAATTATAGCCAGGTTATCCTGTAGGAAGCGTGTGGTGTAATGGTTAACGTCATGGGAAATGGACTCGTCGCCCAGAGTTCAAATCTTGGATGTAGTAATTGCATTTCACTTAGCGCTAATACTCTTGGGAAAGGTATGAATCCTACTCTCTTAAGGAACATATCCGATTCTGGTTCTTCTGGTGTTTCTACACTTGTGCAGAAAATTTGGAACTTCCATTTTATTTAGTAGTTATTCACCCGTAACTGGCTGACCTACACCGAGTGCTTTGAACTGACTTAACTCCGGGGGTCAGTTTTCAACTGGTTGCTTTAAGACTCTTTGTCCACTTTTTCTTCCTTTTTCTCTTTACCTAGAAATTAGATTACCATTTTCTTTTCAATTTAAATTTTTTATAAGCTGTTCAATTTTATTACAGCAGTTGAAATGTAAAAAAATGCTAGTAAAAATTCACAGTTAGCAATGCTTTTGTAAGATTCATGGCTAATATATGAACATACTACTCCAACACGTTTGTGGGACAAAACATTTTATATTGTAAACAGCACAGAAATAAGACAAGATAGAGAAACAATAACATACATGTACATAACATAAACATACAAAAGTAGAGATAAAAGGACTGGAGAGTCCATACATTAAAAATCACTTATTAGTGATGTGGGCCGAAGCCTCCAGGAGAGTTACATAGTATTGGGGGCTGAAGCCCCCACCAAGAAGGGTGTGACAATGTCTCTAACCCATGTGGGTACCTACAAGAAGAGGTAGCAAAAGAGGAAGTGTTTGAACCAGGCGCTTAAATACAATAGCCCCTTGTGAGAACAAGCGATAACCCAGCGGGAAGATAACTCTTCCAGGCCAATGTTTAGATAATCCCAACACTTTTTCTATCTATGGCAGAACACCAACGCCAACTGCGATGGTTGGGTGACACCATCCGCATGCCTGCAGATAGACTCCCCTGTAAACTACTTTACAGTGAACTAACAGATGGCACGTGGAGGACATGAGCCCCCAAAAGCGTTTCAAAGACCATATTAAGACAACACTGAAGAAATGTAACATCACATCTTCAAGCATGGAAGATCTGGCCTCCAACAGACAGGGTTGGTGAGACGCCTGCCACAGGAGCTAAGTAGCTCAATAATGCGATAAACAGGACTGCAGAACGGCGACGTCTTCGTTGTCTTGAACAACCGAATGTAGATGGGAATTTCCCCTGCAATGTGTGTGACGGCATCTGCAAGTCCAGAATTGGACTAATGAGCCATTGGAGGATCCACAACTGTTGAAGACATGGAGTGACGTCATCATCATCTATGACGGACTTCCAAAGAAAGAAATCTATCTATATATTATTAATATTTCTCCTGCCAAATATGCAAGTTGTGGCTCAAGACTAGTATGGGGCACCCAGTGAGAATGTAAAGACCCTTTAAAAGCAAAAATAAGATAAAGTAAAAAAAAAACTAAAGTAGGCGGAGTTGCCTATTGTCAGTATCAGCCAAACAGCGAGGGAGTCTATCCCCTTTTCACTAGTGCTAGACTAGGGAGATAATTTTATGCGTCTGAAGTGGAGCGCCACACCTACCCTCAGCTCCCCACTTTACCACACAGAAGCTGTGCTACTCATATGCTGAGTAAGAGAGGTCTGGTATTGAACCCGGAAACTTGTGGTTCCGAGGCGGTCGCTCTACTGACTGAGCTAAACCAGCCCTAAGATGATAAAACAAATATATAGAAAATGATTTTTATTAATCTATATATAAATATAGATCAATTTATTTTTAACTTTTTAAATCCCGGGCAACACCAGGTAGCTCTGCTAGTTCTTCATATCAAGTCCAGCATTTTTATTAATCTATATATATAATATAGATCAATTTATTTTTAACTTTTTAAAATCCTGGACAATGCTAGGTAGCTCTGCTAGTTTTTGATATTCGGTCCAGTCCGTTTACTAATGGCCGACAGTCTAAGTAGTGTAATGAAAATCAATTAAAATTAAGATTTAAAAAAATCAATTATGGTTGACAATGCTTCATTTAATGATAGAAATATTCAAGATGATATTACTACTACTATTACTCTTTATTTATTTATCATTGGTAATGGCTATCAACTGTCAGTCTTTACAGTTTGAAGTGAAATTAAATGAAATTAAAATGAAAGAAAAAGAGTAGGTTATCCAAAAGAGGGTAACCTAACACAGAATAGTCGGTAGGGAAAAAGATAAGTCAATTAATACATCTAGCAAGAATATTCCCCCTCTGGGCATAAATATTTAAGTTTTAATAATGTAATGAAATATATATTTACCAATCCCTCCGAATGAGCAGGATGCGACACAAGGTCAATTTTTAAGCAGTTTAACAGGTTTGAATTCAGAGTTTTCTTTCTCCTAGACTGGTTACCTAGCCATGGTTAAAGAGCCCAGTCTTCTCTGCTATTTACCCATAGCTGGAGGGAGAATTGGATTTATACCTTTCCAAGGGTATTAGCGCTATGTGAAATGCAAACAGCTTCGTCCAGGAATTGAAATCGGGTCAACAAGTCCATTTCCTACGACTAACCATTAGACCATGCACCACCATATAATGAAATATATCAAATTAGAAAGACTAACAAAATTAAATAAGAACTCATATAAAAAGATTACACTTATTTTGATTATATATTAATTGGTTTCTATATAAAATCATTCATAGGATAAAACTTAAATGTTTTTAGTGAACTTATTAACATAGACATATCTGAAGCTCTCCTGGACCACATGACCTTTAGGCACACCTTTTTTGATCTTGTTTCATAGGAAATTTTTTTCATTTACACCGTCAACATCCGGTTTGTTTTTTTAACAGACCATTTTTAGACGCATTTTTACAACTTTACGCAGTTTTATGGGACATTTTTTTTAGTAGCAAATACACTTTTTCTTTTTACTTATTTACGTTTTTGTTGTTGTTAATTAAATGAAAGAACACGTTTTTATATTAATAATGTTATCCAGTTTTTTGTTAACAGACGATTTATAGTTTGTTTTTTTTTTTAAATTATAAAACTATTCCCTAACCACTAACCCTAACAAAATATTTTTTTAAATAAATACTTTTTAATAAAACTATAAACAAAAGACATGTTTTATATTAAAATAGTTTTTATTTAATCAGAAGAGAAATGCATGCAAATATGTTTATTTCAATAGTATTTTTTTTTTTTAAATAATGCGTCTAAAAATCATCTGTTAAAAAAAAACGGATGTTGACGGTGTAAATGAAAAAAATGTCCTTAAAAAACAAGATCG
This sequence comes from Doryteuthis pealeii, assembly GCA_023376005.1. Lineage (NCBI taxonomy): Eukaryota > Metazoa > Mollusca > Cephalopoda > Myopsida > Loliginidae > Doryteuthis > Doryteuthis pealeii. The sequence continues at coordinate 12,711,980 of CM042176.1, read as the reverse complement.
AAAAGAGGGTGCCTAAAGGTCTAATGGTCCGCTATCCCATACCTCAAATGGTCCGCTACCCCATACCTCAAATTTTAACTTGAAACACAAACATAAAAATTCGACTAAGTGACAGCTCATAACTTGAGACACTCCTAAGTCAAGGTACCATTGAAGAAAGTAACAATGACTGACAGTGCTTCAAAATGTTTTAAAAATAATATCACTCATTTTTTTTTCTTTCTTATTCCAGATCCACAAACGTATTGTCTGATATATATGAATATAATTTAATCCCAAAACTAAGGAATATTTTGGGATGTATTTTGTGTCATTAAACTAAATAGGAAAAAAGCCTTTAGCAAACAATCATTGATTTATTCAGCTTTAGTATAATGATAGATCACTGATTTTTTTCCTTCTTTTTCCAGATCCACAAACGTATCGTCTGATTGAACATGTTTTTATGGATCAGTCATTACCCCCAGAAGCCAGGGCAGTCATTCCAGAGTAAGTTAATTTTGCATCTTATCATTTTTTAATTACAGGTGGAAGAAACGTGTAAAAACTCATTTTCTTAATTAATGATAAGAAAGTTGAAAATTTTCTCATTAGGATTGTATTATGAAGACCTACGTGAACAATGCATCAGAAACAGATGGATAACAAATGTATTTCCCATTGAAGTCAGATGCCGGGGATTTATTACCAACTCAACCTCAGAATTTTTGTCTAAACTTGGACTTTCTCCACCAGACAAGAGGAAATACTTAAAAAAGATTCAGAAAAAGCTCTAACCACATCATCGTGGATATGGCAGTCCTATATTGTGACATCAAACCAACAAAGTCTGGTGGTATCGTGAGATACTGCTGGGGCACTCTGGGTTAGTGGTAATGATGCTTCGGCCCCGAAACCATGCCTGAACCCAGAGTCATCATCTGATAAAGGCTTTGTTGGTTGCAATGCTACTGTGTAAATAGCAGTCATTGTATGAAGTTTTTTTTTGTTTTTTTTGTATTATTCAGACTATTGTCCTCATCTTCATTGTTATCTGTACAACATTTCAGCCAATGTAGTAGTAAGGGATGATTATATATGGGATCTTCAAAATCTCACTGTATAATATATTGCATGTTTTAGTAGGTGCAAATTCAAGGAGAGAGCTCAATGCATAATATTCTATATTTTATATTAAATACAGAGAAACATTTAGCTTTGAAAGAAAGGAAAAAGTCAATAAAATTATAAATAACTAAATGTATATGTATATGTATATATATATATATATATATATATATATATATATATATATATATATATATATATATATATATATATATAAAATATATGGTTCTAAACCACTATTTAAGAACACACAGATTACTGTGCAGAATTCACCTGAAGTACTTAGACAACGGACTCTCCTCCTAATACTCACGTGATCTTACTATATATCATGGTTGAAGAGAAAATAAAATAAAATAAAATAAATTTGTCCAGCACATGGATTGAACTCACAACCTCCAGGTTATGAGGAATGTGTTTTTTTTTTTAAATAAATCTGTCAACTAATGTATAATCTATTAATAATGAAAATTTGGCCTTTATTTGTCTGTAACCAAAACTACGTCACCGCTTATGTCACAAAGCCTCAGGAATTGTATATTTTATATATTATATAAGTTTATCAATGAGTAATTAATTTATATTCAAAATCCTTAATATGTAGGATTTGACTATGCAACATTAAACGGTCCACATTATTTTCTTTTTGTCATAGTTTGAAAGTTGATTATAATGAAACTGCTACTCATGCACGGAGTTGGCAAAAACCGGTATGTGAGTCAAAAGTTATGCAATATTTTGGTATGTACTAGTTTGGTAATTATTCATTAATAGATGAAGATCAACTTAAATCCAAACTAGTATAATTAATCTTATTTGTTTGTTTATTTACAAGGAAGCGAGTAATATGTAATAATATTAGGGTGAGTAAAAAGTTTTGCAATATTTTGGTATGTACTTATGTCCAACATATCTAACTCCGGTTTCGACTTTAGCTTGTAAGGTCCAGTGCCAAAGCCCCTGGACCTTACAAGCTAAAATCATTGATCCCCTCCAGGCAACACCTGTCCCCTGGATTTAAAGGGGCAGGGCTCGGTATATTGCCCAGTGCTTGAGGCGCCCTGCCGACGGGATCAACATATTTTTTGCACCCACAAATCCATGAGCTTAGGTTTGTTGGTGATCCTACATTAATTTATATTCAAAATCCTTAATACGTAGGATTTGACTATGCAACATTAAACGGTGCACATTATATTTCTTTTTGTCATAGTTTGAAAGTTGATTATAATGACAATGCTACTCATGCACTGAGTTGGCAAGACCCAGTATTGAACCCGGAACCTTGTGATTCCTAGGTGAATGCCCTTCTTTGCTCAATGGTTAGGGCAGAGGTTGTGTATATATACAAGACTGAGTTGATTCTTGAAATTGTTACAAAGATTAAATCCCGCCCTGTCGGTGGGGCGTTAGAATACACCGACTGCACCTCTGCAGAGGGGTAAGACTCCCCCAATGGGGCCACCTGTTGGCCGTGGGTGGCGATCCGTGATGCTTAAGGATAGAGCCCAGGTGGATGAGCAGTTCATGACATGCAATACTCAACTTTGGCCCTATCTTGGGCTAGATGGGCGGTCAGAGAAGCCCCCTCCGATCAATCGGCTGGTCACGTCAAGCCCTAGCACCTATGTGATTTTCCCAACCCTATTGCCCTTATGGCAAGCCCTAACCCCTTTTTATCATATGGATGCTAGAAGGCGGTGTCTGCGGGTCTACATGTCCTGGGAATGACGTTAAACTCTATCTGATGGTGAGGTTCCAGTTTTGGAGGTTTGGGGAATGTAGAGCACCCCTTCATCACCATTGCTCCCTGATCCACTCTGACCCGGAGTGGTAGTACCTGTTAGGGTCCCATCTATGGGTTAAATAGAAAAATGTATTTATAAAAAAATTGTATTATCCATTAAGAATTGATTTATTTCAAAACTTTATCGGCATTAAATGACCCACTGAGGTTGATATGCCGTAAAACAAAACAAAACCAAACCAAATCAAAGAATAATCAATTAATCTATTTATGATTTTATAAAGAAAATATATAAATAGAAAAAGCATTCACATACGGGTGGCTGAGCAGTCCATGACATGCAATACTCCACTTAGGTCCTACTTAAGCTAGACGAGCGTCCAGTCAGAAAGGCCCCCTCCAATCAATCGGCTGGTCAGATCAAGCCCTAGCACCTATATGATGAAGTCCCACCCCTATGGCCCTAATGGAAAACCCCCAACCCTTTTTATGATATATATATTTACCAACCCCTCTACATGAGTAGGATGTGGCACAAGATCAATTTCTTAAGTGGAATTTAACAGGTTTGAATTCAGAATTTTCCTGTAGTTGGATGCATACCTTTCCCAAGGATATTAGCGCTATGTGAAATGTAAACAGCCTGATCCAGGATTTGAACTCGAGTCAATGAGCCCATTTCCTACGACTCTAACCATTACACCACACGTTTTTAATAAATACATGTATAGTATTATATATTTATTGATTTCTTTTTAAAATGATTTTTTTTACTCTCGCCCATTTTTTCAGTAACAAGAAGTTAATTAAAAAGTTTACAAATAACAAAATACCTATGATTTTTTTTTTCACATAGCACTAATACCTTTAAGAAAGGTATACATCCAACTATTCTTCCTCCAGCTATGGGTAAATAGTAGGGCAGACTGGGCTCCTTAACCTTGGTATGGCAATCGGTATAGGAGAAGGAAAACTCTGAATTCAAAACCTTTAAATTCCGCTTAAAAATTGACCTTTTGTCACATCCTACTCATGGGGAAGTGGTTGGATAAATAGTAACACGAAAAAAAAAAGGGAGAGCTGTTAACTATACATTTCTATCTTTCATATGACTGTTATTGTGATTTAGCTCAGTCAGTAGAGCGTTCGGCTAGAAACTACAAGGTTCCTAGTTCAATACCGGCCCTTGCCAACTCGGTGTATGAGTAGCACAGAGATCTGTGAGGTAAAGTAAGGATCTGATGGTAGGTGTGGCGCTCCACCTCAGACGCAAAAACAATCTCCTTGGTCTAGCACTAGTGAAAAGGGGATAGACTCCCTCGCTGATTGGCTGATACCGACTTTAGACCACCCTGACGACTTACATTATGCTAATCCTGATTAAATTCACCATCCTTGGTTAACAAATGTTGTTGAATCACCTTTTGGATTATTTGCATTATTCGGACTATTGTCCTCATCTTTATTTTTATCTACACAATGTTTCATCTAATGTGTCCTCCGGCCTTCTTCCGGTATTTCTTGTCGGACTTGGGAACTTTCTCAAACGCCGGAACCTTCTTTTCGTAATTGGGAGCCTTCACGGAACTTTGCACCCAACTATTTATTCAATCCATGGGGGGTATCCTGTTCTCATTCCGCTAATCATGACTGGGTACAGGTGTTAAGCTGTGTTAATTATTATTCTATGTTACTGTCGCCTTTGACCAGAGAAGGTTCCAGAGTTCGAGATGGTTCCCAAGTCCAACAAGAAATACCTGAAGAAGGCCGAAGGGCACATCAGCTGAAACGTTGTACAGATAACAATAAAGATGCGGACAATAATCCGAATAATTCAAATAATACAAATTATCAAGCCTCATCTCAGAAATTCAGAGAAATTGAATCACCTTGTCACACCTGCTGAATGGACTCACCCTTTTTCCACAAAAGTTGCCCGTGGTTTGTTCACAGTAAAGACAAAAATTGCCTATTGATATTAGTTAGTTGGTTTTAAGGCATATCAAACCTTTTTGGGTTATTTAATGCCATATCAAGTAATTTTGATAAACAAATGACTCAGATTACTTAAAGTACCTGCTATTACTTAAGTAGTCACTCAATTAAGATATTGAACAGGTTCATCACTGCTTAACTTTGGTGATGTAGCAGAAATCAGTGCTTTCACTGTGATTTGACCGTAATAACCCTTTTCAGGTCATTTAATGTCAAATCAAGTCATTTTGATAAACAAAGGACTGTTGGTTAGTAGTTTTGATTTATGGCATATCAACCCTTTTCGGGTCATTTAATGTCAAATCAAGTCATTTTGATAAACAAAGGACTGTTGGTTAGTAGTTTTGATTTATGGCATATCAACCCTTTTCAGGTCATTTAATGTCAAATCAAGTCATTTTGATAAACAAAGGACTGTTGGTTAGTAGTTTTGATTTATGGCATATCAACCCTTTTCAGGTCATTTAATGTCAAATCAAGTCATTTTGATAAACAAAGGACTGTTGGTTAGTAGTTTTGATTTATGGCATATCAACCCTTTTCAGGTCATTTAATGTCAAATCAAGTCATTTTGATAAACAAGGACTGTTGGTTAGTAGTTTTGATTTATGGCATATCAACCCTTTTCAGGTCATTTAATGTCAAATCAAGTCATTTTGATAAACAAAGGACTGTTGGTTAGTAGTTTTGATTTATGGCATATCAACCCTTTTTGGGTCATTTAATGCCATATCAAGTCATTCTGATAAGCAAGTTGGTTACAGTAACTGCTGTTGCTTAAATGGTCACCCAATTAAGGTATTGAACAGGCTCATTGCTGCTTAACTTTGGTGATCTAGTGGGAACTGGTGTTTTCAGCGTGACTTGACTGTAATAACCCTTTTCAGATCATTTAATGCCATATCAAGTCATTTTGATAAACAAAGAACTGTCGGTTAGTAGTTTTGATTTACGGCATATCAACCCTTTACGGGTCATTCAATGCCACATCAAATGGTAAACAAAGGATTCAGATTGCTTACAGTACCTGCTATTGCTTTAATAGTCACCCAATTAAGGTATTGAACAGGCTCATCACTGCTGGGAACTTGTAAATACAAAACGTCAATTTGTTGATAACTCAATCCAGTTGTATCTTGTCTAGTAAACTTCTTTTTCTTATCTAGAATACTTATGTTTTTACTTCCTACTTTTTCTATTAACTCTGATACACAAGTTAAAACAAGTTCACAATTTGAACACACAAGTTAAAGCTTAAAATATGGGACCATATGACCTTTAGGCACCCCTTTTTGATCTCGATTAAGAAAGGACATGTTTTTCATTTACACCGTCAATATCCAGTTGTTTTAACAGACGATTTTTAGATTTTTTTTTTACATTATAAAACGAACTCCTAACAAACATCCGGATATTGACGGTGTAAATGAAAAACATGTCCTTTCTTAATCGAGATCAAAAAGGGGTGCCTAAAGGTAGTATGGTCGAAAATATGTATAGTTAGGCAGCATTTCTTCTTTAAGGCATATTTTGTTGAACTGCGCAGCCATTTTCTGTCTGCAAATCTTGTTCCAGGTCCTTTCAAGTTGCTGGATTAATGTGATTATATCTGGTGAAAATTGGCTGATGTATTTGCCATAACTTATTTCCCGAGTACATATTAGATATAAAAATCCTAAACTAAATAAAATAAACTTTGATAATAGTACTAATGTTATAAAATGCCTGTAACTACATTAATAATTTATACAATAAATAATAATATTAACAATAATAATAATAGTGGAAATAATGATAATAATAACAATGATAATAACACTAATAATAATAACAACAGCAATAATTAGAATAAAATAAAATAAACACAACCCTTATATAAATAGAATACAAGCGTAATGGAACAACCCATTGTTGTATTGTTCATGCACTACCCTGAAGATGGCCCACGATAGGGCGGAAAGTACTCGGGGTGGGGGAAATAAGTTATGACAAATACATCAGCCAATTTTCGCCAGATATAATCACATCAATCCGGCAACTTGAAAGGACCTGGAACAAGATTTGCAGACAGAAAATGGCAGCACAGTTCAACAAAATATGCCTTAAAGTTAAAGTTTATGTATGGTTTATTAATGATTGTGTTCTTGGCTTCATAATGAAAATATTGGATTTGCCAGCATTCATTTCACAATCGGAGGCAGATACAGTTTTTTTTTTTTTTTTTAAAATTTTTTTTTTAACCTTTCCAGCTTTGGTACTGTGTTATAGAACATCATATACCCAATCATCGAATATTGTCAGGTATATAATTGAGAGATTAGAGACAGAGATTTGAGTCTTGTTATTTCATTTTTTCTTGCTATGTCTAGTTGCCATGTTTCCTCTCTTTCTTCTCTGGCCAATATCTTGTCTAGTCTTCTTTTTCTAAGGGCTTCTTTCGGGCTACTTTTTTTTGTCGTGTAATTAATCAACTCACAAGACTTTTATTTTCTTGATCAAGATTTATTTCTACTTTGCCCATTCTTCTGCGCGGTGAGATATCAACCCCGGCAGAGAGATAGGTATCCTCTCTGCTCGATGTCAGGTTGAAACTGAAATCTAAATCTAGTCACATGTTTCTCGTGACTTGTTCTCTAGGGGTCAGAGAGCTATAACCGTTACTGGTATTTTTCTACTCTCTGATTTGAAAGCCAATGGCCCCTTATTCTACAGGGTTTGTCAATAATTTATGCTACCACATAAATTATGTAACAAAATACAAAGTGGAGATCAACAGGTTAGACCACAACAACACAAAAGGCAGTTTAATTTAAATGGAATTAAGTCTGGGTCAGACAACAGTATATAATTATGGGGGAGAGACGGAGAGAGAGAGAGTCTGCTGAGGGCTTGGAGCCAAATTCAAGTAGCAGTCTAAAGAACATGTTGGGTAGTTCTTTATCATTCTTATTGTACTTATAAATTCTATCTTCTATACTGGCCGAATTGGGTTGAGTTAAATTCTTCATCCGGATCTTTTGGGTAGGTTTCGGCATTTTTAGGATTGTTCTATTATATGTAGTTGTCGGTAGCCTAAAGTCTGTATCAACCTGACAGTCTATCCCCTTTTCACTAGTGCTAGACCAAGGAGATTGTTTTTGTGTCTGAGGTAGAGCGCCTCACCTATCATCAGCTCCTTACTTTACTGCACAGGTCCCTGTGCTACTCATATGTTGAGTTGGTGAGGGCTGGTATCGAACCAGGAACCATGTGGTTCCTAGGTGGACACTCTACCGACTGAGCTATACTGGCCCTCCCAAACCCAAGTGTTTCTGGGGAGTCCTCTATGGTGTAGTTGTTGCATAGCTCTTTATTATTCTTATTGTTATTATCTTCTACTAGCAGAGCTACCTGGCATTGCCCGGGATATAAAAAGTTGAAAAATAAATATCTTATCTATATTTATTTATAGATTAATAAAAATTATTTTTTTCATATATTGGTTTTATTATATCTTGTTCTTAGGTTGTTTATTTATATTATTCTTGTTTTAATTTTTTTCTTTTATTTGGAACAATTCATTTTAAAATTGATGAAATAAGAATTTGGCGGATAAGTGACAATGATTTTTACTATGAAAATGCATTGGACAATGATTTTTACTATGAAAATGCATTGGACAATGATTTTTACTATGAAAATGTATTGGACAATGATTTTTAATAGAAAATGTATTGGACAATGATTTTTAATAGGAAAATGTATTGGACAATGATTTTTAATAGGAAAATGTATTGGACAATGATTTTTATAGGAAAATGTATTGGACAATGATTTTTAGGAAAATGTATTGGACAATGATTTTTACTGAAAATGTATTGGACAATGATTTTTATAGAAAATGTATTGGACAATGATTTTTACTATGAAAATGTATTGGACAATGATTTTTGATAGAAAATGTATTGGACAATGATTTTTACTATGAAAATGTATTGGACAATGATTTTTACTATGAAAATGTATTGGACAATGATTTTTTGATTTTTACTATGAAAATGTATTGGACAATGATTTTACTATGAAAATGTATTGGACAATGATTTTTACTATGAAAATGTATTGGACAATGATTTTTACTATGAAAATGTATTGGACAATGATTTTTGATAGAAAATGTATTGGACAATGATTTTTTACTATGAAAATGTATTGGACAATGATTTTTACTATGAAAATGTATTGGACAATGATTTTTGAAAATGATTGGACAATGATTTTTACTATGAAAATGCCTATGAAAATGCATTGGACAATGATTTTTACTATTGTTATGTATCCTATCATGAATATCCCAATCCTCATAAATATGGGATTATTATGCTGACTGAGTAGTCTGATACCACTAGTAGTGCTTTACCTTTCTTCACACCACTAGTGAGTATTGTATTTTGTTAATATTATAAAGATTCCATTTTATTTCCAACCTCCATTTGGTTATTTCTCATTTATACAGTATACAAGCAAGACATCTTGTTCTCCTCATTTTGTGCTGGTTTTCAGGGTAGACATAACACTAAACCACACCCTCTTTTTAAAAGAGATCACAGCAGTTGATCCTCCACACCTCTGTCCCCCGGTCGCTTGTTTTTATATATTGGTGAATTAACAATGATCTCACGTGAAGAAGGAGACCAGAGGTTAATAGTCAAGAACGTTGCTTTGTTTGGATAGTGCACTAACTAATTAACTTAAGTCTGCTGTACCGAAAATAAATATTATGCTATGGTGAGTCAAAAGTTTTGCAATATTTTGGTATGTGCTAGTTTTATACATATTCATTAATTGATGAAGATAAACTTAAATCCAAACTAGTATAATTAACCTTTAATGGATTTATGGCATTTCAGTTTATTTCAATAGGGAAAATTGGTTTGATATACAAGGAAATTAAATCAAGATACCATAGTACTAATGTGAGTCAAAAGTTTTGCAATATTTCGGTATGTGCTAGTTTGGTAATTATTCATTAATAGATGAAGATAAACTTAAATCCAAACTAGTATAATTAACCTTGTTTGTTTGTTTATTTATAAGGAAGAGAGTAATGTGTAATAATACTAGGGTGAGTCAAAAGTTTTGCAATATTTTGGTATATACTAGTTTGGTACTTATTAATTAATAGATGAAGATAAACTGAACATTAAATCAAAACTAGTATAATTAACCTTATTTATGTGTTTACTAGGAAGAGAGTAATGTGTAATAATACTAGGGTGAGTCAAAGGTTTTGCAATATTTTGGTACGTGCTAGTTTGGTACTTATGTCCAACATATCTAACTCCAGTTTCAACTGGGAGTCCAGTGGCTTCGGCACTGGACCTTACAAGCTAACATCGTTTGATCCTAGGGGGCCCTGATTTAAAGGGGCAGGGCTGGGTATATTGCCCGGTGCCTGAGGCGCCCTCCTTGAGGGGGAATGCCGACGGGATCAACATATTTTTTGCACCCACCACCCATGAGCTTAGGTTTGTTGGTGGTCCTACATTAATTGGGCCTTGTGCCTAACTCGTACACGTGGGATATGTGGTAAATATCCTAGTTTGGTACTCATTCATTAATAGATGAAGATAAACTTAAATCCAAACTAGTATAATTAACCTTGTTTGTTTATTCACTAGGAAGAGAGTAATGTATAAGAATACTAGGGTGAGTCAAAAGTTTTGCAATATTTTGGTATGTGCTAGTTTGGTACTTATTCATTAATAGATGAAGATAAACTTAAATCCAAACTAGTATAATTAACCTTGTTTGTTTATTTATTTGCAAGGAAGCGAGTAATATGTAATAATACTAGGGTGAGTAAAAAGTTTTGCAATATTTTGGTATGTGCTAGTTTGTGGCAGGCATATCACTTGACCAAAGTAGTTTAAGCTGTGGGAGGTACCAACTGGTGCACTTCAGTTTAGCTCAATCAGTAGAGCACCCACCTAGGAATTGCAAGATTCTTTGTTTGATACCGGTCCTTGCCAACTCAGCGTATGAGTAGCACATATTAGGTAAAATGAGGAGCTGATGGTAGGTGTGCCACTCCACCTCAGCAAAAACAATCTCCTTGGTCTAGCAATAGGAAAAAGAGGATAGACTCCCTTGTCAGGCTGATAGTAAATAGGCCACTCTGCTAACTTTACTTTTTTACATGTTGTGCATTCCTCTTTTGGCATTCCTCTTTTGAGGCACCTCAGGCACTGGGCAATTAAACCCAGCCCTGCCCCTTTAAATCAAGGGGGAATGTGTTGCCTGTGGGGATGGCCCCCTGAGATCATGCTGATATTGATATCTTAGGGCTGGGTTAGCTCAGTCGGTAGAGCGTTCGGCTAGAAACCACAAGGTTCCTAGTTCGATACCGGCCCTCGCCAACTCAGCGTATGAGTAGCACAGGGATCTGTGTGGTAAAGTAAGGAGCTGGTGGTAGGTGTGGCGCTCCACCTCAGATGCTAAAAATAATCTTTTGTCTAGCGCTATTGAAAAGGGGATAGACTCCCTCGCTGTATGGCTCATACCGACAATAGGCCGCCCTGACGACTTTTTACTTACAGGTCCAATGACCAAAATCCACTGGACACAGGCCCCGAAGGGCGGATAAGTATGTATGTTTATTAACCTGATTCCAAAATGGTATGATATGTTGGGTTATGGCCTCTAGGAATGAATTTGAAAAGATCTGACATACTGACATTTGCATTTATCATTAGAGAAGATGATGATGTCCAAATATATAGGCTGCTGTCTGGGGAAGACCTTGAGATGCAAGCCACCTGGAAAAGATTGAATGACTTAAAGATGAAAGAAGTTAGGTTAACGCCAAACCAGTTCTGCCCTCAAGTTTCTTCTTAACTTCAAATATTCAGAGTAGCTTAGTGGCAGCTGAGGTTTGGAGGTCATCGTGAGTAGAGTATGTCAACAGTAGTACAAAAATTCCAACTGTAAATATAAGAAAAACAGGTTATTTCCTATAACTCTATAAAGGGGAACCACTCTGATTGGCTGATAAATTATTTATTTATTGATCTACTAGGAAAAAAGAAGACGGGGTTAGGGTTTAGGGTTAGTTTAATGGGAAAATAATGAGTAGATTAATTAACAGATAAAATTCCTTCAGAGTGGTTCCCCTTTTTTATGTTGGAGTTATAGGAAATAATAGAAAAACATTTAAAATGATTTAGCAAAAATAATTCCCCAAATTTGGTAATATAGACATTTTTGGTACAAATCTTTAGTACTGGGGTTAGTGATTTGGGGGAGGGGGTAGAATTAACAGACATCTGCAATTTCCTCTTGTCACCAGACAATCAGCCTGAAGACCTGTGACCCATATTCCAAACTGGCCTCTGAAAATAATGAAATCAATTTCCTCAATTGTTTAGAAGACTTTTGTGTCACTGTTTCTTCTCAACATGAAACAATTGCCCTAATGCATTGCAATTGTTTGCAAACAAATGATTATATTAAATAGAATTTGGAAACGCGTAGTGTAATGATTAAAGTCATGGGAAATGGACTCGTTGCCCCGAGTTCAAATCCTAGATGTGGTAATTGCATGTTCATTTAGGGCTAATGCCCTTGGGAAAGGTATGAATCCTACTCTTCCTCCAGTTATTGGTAAATAGTAGGGCAGACTGGGCTCTTTAACCTTGGTTAGGCAACCGGTCTAGGAGAAGGAAAACTCAGAATTCAAACCTGTTGAACTCCACTTAAGAAATTGACCTTGTGTCACATCCTGCTCGTGCAGAGGGGTTGGTAAATATATATATTAAATAGAGATTGATTTTATGGCATGTCAAGCCTTGTTGGGTTATTTAATGCCAAAGACATTTTGTTTTATTCATTCTTGATGGGTATTCAATTTTTTTGACATAAAAGAAGCACACATCTACAACAAAATCTAAAAATATTCCAAAAAAATGAAAACACAAACATATATGTTAACAAAAACATCTAAAAGTTTCATTCACAAAAGAAAATATGTAAAAAAAAAACCTTTTGAAAATTAAACATTATCACCAATTCATTTAAAAAACGTAGTCGGCATTAAGTGACCCTTTGAGGTTGATATGCCGTAAAACAAGAACAAATCAATCAAATCAAATCAATTTTTTGGTAGTACCTGTTAGGGTCCCATCTATGGGTTAAATAGAAAATTTGTTTACAAAAAAAAATTGAGTTAAAAAATTTTCTTCCAAACTACCGTAAATCCTCGAGTATAATCTGCATTTTTTCCCCAAAATTTAAAGGTCAAAATCTCTAGTGCGTACTATATAGGAGGTTAAAAATGAAAAATATTTTCTAAGCAATGTCCGAGTCTTTATTTGCTGACCGGCAATGGTTATTCAGACACATTTTTATTTCACACTAACAGTTTTTGGTAGTAAATAACCCACACAGGGTTGATATACCATTAAACAAACCAAATGAAGTTAATGAAAATTATTTATACCAGTTTGAAGATATTAAGAATTTGAAACAGAAGCTTATCAAAATGATTTGTTCCAGCATTAAATGACCCAAAAAGGGTTGATATGCCTTAAAATAAACAAACCAAAGTACCGTAAATCCTCGAGTATAATCCGCACTTTTTCCCCCAAAATTTAAAGGTCAAAATCCCTAGTGCATACTATATACGAGGTTAAAAATGAAAAAATATTTTCTAAGCAATGTCCTAGTCTCTATTTGCTGTCCGGCATTGTCATTGATTGTTAATGCAGACCAGACCCCCATTAACTTTTGATATGCGTGCAGATAGCACAATAGATTTCAGTGGTATATCGTCAATTACAATTAAAACCACTGGCCATGAAAAAAATTGTTTTACCGTCATAATAAAGGACGTTACCGTACACATTTTTACAAACCAAGGACGTTATATAGACCTCCTTGACTCAAGTTAGAGAAGTAGTGCATATTATACACAAGGTTTAGGTTTTTCAGAGGTACAGTCCCCTAAAAATCCCCTGTGGACTATACTCAAGGATTTACGATACTCAAAACAAATATTTTTGCTATAAACTAATTCCAAAAGGGGCAGAGATGACATTTATAGGGGGGAAATTCTGAAAAGAAAAAGTTTTTTTTTTTTTTTCTTTTTTTTTTTTTTTTGAGCCTCATATATTTTCCAATACAAAATATGTCTGAACATAATAGATAGGGAAGGACACAGGAAAAGTAGACGTCTCAAAGAAGCCGTTCATAGTAGACCCGTATCTGGGAATTAGCATCAAGTGAAACCAAACAGTCTCATCCTTGATTTGAACTCTAATCGCTGCAAAAAAGCTACATGTTTGCATTATGTTATATATACAATAATAATAAAGGGCGTTACCGTATACATTATTACAAACCAAGGATGTTATATAGACCTACTTGACTCAAGTTAGAGAAGGGGTGCATATTATACACAAGGTTTAGGTTTTTCAGAGGTACAGTCCCCTAAAAATCCCCTGCGTATTATACTCAAGGGTGGACTATACTCAAGGATTTATGGTATTGCTATGAATCTTTCTAAACTTTGCCGGGATTAAATGACCCACCGTGGTTGATATGCCGTAAAACAAAACAAAACTTTCAAACCAAGGAAGATAACTTCTTGTGCTGTGACATAACTGCAAACAAATGATTACATGGCCCACTAATATTGTTGTATACTCTCTTTCTTTACTTCTATTATTCTTCTGCTCATCTTTGGTAGCTTATGTTCTTCTTCTAGCGTCTGGACTTCGTCTTGGGTCTTCCATTGGGGATTTCTCTTTATCAGAAGCCCTGTGTCATTGGTAGTTTTTAGATAATAACCCAAGACTTTGATTTGCTTTAGATCATATTTTATTCCGAAATCCCCACCAAATTACCTACGCAGATTGAGTTGGCCGTGCGCGTAACACGACTTACCACCTTTGTGGTATCTTACGTTCTTCTTCTAGCGTCTGGACTTCGTCTTGGGGACTTTGTGTTTGGTCTTCCATTGGAGATTTCTCTTTATCAGAAGCCCTGTGTCATTGGTAGTTTTTAGATAATAACCCAAGACTTCGATTTTCTTTAGATCATATTTTATTCAGAAATCCCCACCAGACTACCTGCGCAGATTGAGTTGGCCGTGCACTTAACACGACTTACCACCGTTGTGGTTTGGCTGATACTGACTAAAAACTCTTTCTAATCTAAACCGGAAGAGGGTCTTCTCCACCGATTCTCACGGTATCCACTGGAAGGATCAGGATATGGTCAAGCCTTGTCATCAATCCTTCAAGGCTGCCGGCTGCAACTAATAACAGTAATTTTGGTTTCTACACTACTGTAAATAAGTGTTAGGTTACTAACAATTATGTAACAATATATACGGCTCCATATGTCAGATGAACAGGCCGATTAATTTATGTGTGTCTCAAAAAAAAAAAAAAATGTTGAAAATATACAAACTTGTCTTTTTTATTTAGAAATGTAATAATAAAAGATTGTAAACTAACAAAAAAAAATAAATAAATAAATAGATAAATTGTTGGTGTGTTTGTTTTCTATAACTGCATAATTTTTTTTAACTATGATTTTAGGTTATATATAAAAAATAAAAATAAATTAAAAAAACCTTTTCAATGTGAAATGTATTCCCTTGTCATGGTAGGCAACAATAGTGATGATACAACAGAGAAACAGTATCTCTCAAGGAGAACTTACACTTCCATCTAGCCAAATGTTTGTGCTTTTTCAAAACAGACATAAATTGACAATAAAACAAATTGGCCTGTTAGAATTCTGCCTGCCTATGTGACATGTGAGGCCGTATATATTAATAGGCTGTGATGATTATTATTAAATAGGAATTGTTATTTGAAACCATATAATTGCCAAAAGAAAGAGTGACCTTAGCATAAAATGACCTCACAATAGTTGATGTGAAGTAGTCTGCACTTAGTAATAGGTCAAGATTTCAATTGAAAATCAAATAAGACTAACACACTTCCTTTCTTTTAAACAATGTCTTTCTTTTTTTTAGTGTTGTCATTAATGAATTTACATTGAATGGCTACAAATGGTAATTGTTATTATAAAAGACAATTCTACAAAACAAAAACGAAATTTAACAATCATATATATATATATATATATATATATATATATATATATATATATGAGATTTATCCAAAACTTGGTAGTAAGGGATGATTCTATATGTGATTACTAAGATCCACTGTACAAATATTGATGATCCAGTATGTATAAATACAGCGAATCTTTAAATCACTGAAGAGAGCTCAATGTAAAATAACCTTTTAGATTATATACAGAGCAATATTTATCAAAAAATGAAGGAAGAACTCAATACAGTGATCCCATAATAAATTTATTTTGACGAAAATTGGGGCCCATATAAATCTAAGTTGATTTAAACCGGCTCCCCAAATTTCCGTCTCATCAGATGGGTCTCAATTCCCCAATTTTCATCGAAATAAATTTATTATGGGATCACTGTATTGAGTTCTTCCTTCATTTTTTGATATATATATATATATATATATTATATATATATATATATATGTGTGTGTGTGTGTGTAATATAGTGAAAAATTGAAAAAAAAACAGGTTCATAAAATGAACCTGTGTTTTTCAATTTTTCACTATATTACATACTGTCAGATTCACTTCCATTTTTCTCTTCATATATATATATATATTTTTTTTTGGGGGGGGGAATATGTGCTTAATTGAAGTCGTACCTAATTTTGAAAATTAATTAATAATCAATGAATTAGGCGGGCATACCTATTCAAATGTAAGGCTAAACAAATCGAGAAAAATCAATCTCTAGGCCTCATCAGCAGAGCTATATACAGGAAGACTGCTTTGTGTGTGATTCGAGCCTTGACAGTCAAGCTGACAGTCAAGGACTCCAACCATTACAACAGCTGGTTTTTACCAGATTTTAAATTTGTTTAGAAGTAGGTTATATTCCACTTATGGTGACTTTATTATATGACAGTATGAGAAGTAAACAAACAAACAATGAAAAAAATTGTCGGCTAAAAAAAGGCATATCAAAACTTTTTTTTGTTTGGTTGGCCAAAGTCCTAATAAAGGGTCCTTTGCAGAAACTAACTAAATTGCCACCAAATAAGGCGGCTTTTAAGCTAGTATGATCTAAGCTATAGATATTAATATCTTATTATAATGGAGATTGTGTGTTTTTCTGTCTGTAACCGAAACTATATTACTACTCGAGTCCAAATTCCCTTAGTTATTTACGTTACATTCCCCGTGACTTTATTTTTATCTAAAGCTAAATTACTAATAAAATTGTTTTACGTTAATATTGTTGGTCTTATCTACATACTAATAACATGCAATTGTATTTATATATACAACAAAATAGTGGATTACAATGTGAATGGGAAGGCTAATTTGCATATTGATCTTAAAAAGTTGATTTTAATAAATATATGCTTAGTATCATTGATTTCTAATTGTTCGGTTTTATCTTAATCAATATGAGCAAACATCTCGAATAAATCTAAAAAAAATCCATTAACAAGAAAAAATAACTGTTATTTTATTCTTTACTTCCTATTTTAAATAAATAGTTAAATTAGGAAAATTTACCAATGAAAGACGGGAGTAATGGAAAATGATGGAAGAGTTAGTTTCAAAGTTGTTCTATTTTTCAATCATACCCACTCTGTTTCAAATCTTTTTATCTGCATTCTTATTCAGTTTCATTAGCCTTTCTAATTTAATATGATATTTTATTATACTAAAACTTAAATACTTGCATCCGGAGGGTGCATATATTTGCTAGTATAACATATTAACATAGGTGTTAATATATGGATTTTTTTTTTCTTGACTTTTTTTTATTTTTAATTTTTAATTTTTATTTACAAAGTGACTCTTGGGGAAATCTATTGAAAATGTTTTAATGGAGTGTGACAAAATCCCTGTCAATTGTGCTTACAAAGGTGCCATTTTAAAATTAAAAATTAAAAATATGATGTCAAATATTCTATTTTATGGCATGGGTATGGGACGGTGTATAATGCACAATGTTTCCTTTCGATACACACACATACACCGTCCCATACCCACGCCGTAAAATAGAATATTTGACATCATATTTCAAAACCATCCCTTTTTTTCAAACCTCAAAATTTTTTAAACAGACTGAATAACAATATCTACCACTCACTTTTCTCGTTATTCTGTGATAAATAATTTCTTATTACCTTCCATATACCAACAAATGCCCTGAAGATGATCTAATTAATAGATCGAAACACTGCAGCGTCGGCCAATAAACTCACCACTTAACCCATTTAAACCTGTGTTTTTTCATTTTTCCTAATATACTATAGATATTAATATATAACATATTAACATAGGTGTTAATATATGGACTTTATTTTTCTTTACTTTTTTTTATTTACAAAGTGACCCTTGGGGAAATCTATTGAAAATGTTTTAATGGAGTGTGACAAAATCCCTGTCAATTGTGCTTACAAAGGTGCCATTTTAAAAATTTTTTAGTGTGTTGTTTTCCTAAGATCCTCTTGAGTTATTTATCTATTACATGTTTTCTCTAACAAGATTAACTGCAAGAAGCACTTGACGTATTTACAAGAGTTTTCAATCAATCAAATGACTTTATCGTTATTCCTCTTCTTAAATCTACTGAGCTGATGAGTATCATAGCAAGGTAAAAATATCCTCTATGCTAGGATTTTACAAGCAAGCAGTACTTGGGACATTTTTATGCTAATGCTCTTAGGAAAGGCATGAAACTATCTGTTCTCCCCTCAGATATGGGTAAATAGGTAAATAGTAGGGCAGACTGGGTTATTTCAACTTGGTAAGACAACCAATCTAGGAGAAGGAAAACTCTGAATTCAAACCAATTGTACTCCACATAACAATTGTGTGCTAAGTTGTATAAAATCAAATTTACACTAATGCCCTCGCGAAAGGCATGAAACTATCTGTTCTCCCCTCAGATATGGGTAAATAGGTAAATAGTAGGGCAGACTGGGTTATTTCAACTTGGTATGACAACCAATCTAGGAGAAGGAAAACTCTGAATTCAAACCAATTGTACTCCACACAACAATTGTGTGCTAAGTTGTATAAAATCGAATTTACACTAATGCCCTTGGGAAAGGCATGAAACTATCTGTTTCCCCTCAGATATGGGTAAATAGGTAAATAGTAGGGCAGACTGGGTTATTTCAACTTGGTATGACAACCAATCTAGGAGAAGGAAAACTCTGAATTCAAACCAATTGTACTCCACACAACAATTGTGTGCTAAGTTGTATAAAATCGAATTTACACTAATGCCCTTGGGAAAGGCATGAAACTATCTGTTCTCCCCTCAGATATGGGTAAATAGGTAAATAGTAGGGCAGACTGGGTTATTTCAACTTGGTAAGACAACCAATCTAGGAGAAGGAAAACTCTGAATTCAAACCAATTGTACTCCACATAACAATTGTGTGCTAAGTGGTATAAAATCAAATTTACACTAATGCCCTTGGGAAAGGCATGAAACTATCTGTTCTCCCTCAGATATGGGTAAATAGGTAAATAGTAGGGCAGACTGGGTTATTTCAACTTGGTAAGACAACCAATCTAGGAGAAGGAAACTCTGAATTCAAACCAATTGTACTCCACATAACAATTGTGTGCTAAGTGGTATAAAATCAAATTTACACTAATGCCCTTGGGAAAGGCATGAAACTATCTGTTCTCCCCTCAGATATGGGTAAATAGGTAAATAGTAGGGCAGACTGGGTTATTTCAACTTGGTAAGACAACCAATCTAGGAGAAGGAAAACTCTGAATTCAAACCAATTGTACTCCACATAACAATTGTGTGCTAAGTTGTATAAAATCAAATTTACACTAATGCTCTTGGGAAAGGCATGAAACTATCTGTTTCCCCCTCAGATATGGGTAAATAGGTAAATAGTAGGGCAGACTGGGTTATTTCAACTTGGTAAAACAACCAATCGTGAAGGAAAACTCTGAATTCAAACCAACTGTACTCCATTTAAACATTGACCTTGTGTCACATCCTATGTTCAATATGTAAAAAGTATAATAATTTTGATTTAACTCTCTCACACTTTTTTTTCTTTCTTTAGTTTTCACATTGTTTGATTGAAACAAATTAGCGTTATCGCTTCCTTGTGCTCACCCTCTTCCCTACTCTTTCTTTCTTTCTTATTATATTTTTTCTGTGTATGATTTTTTTTCTTACCTTTTCTTCTTTATAATGAAATGAAATGGTCCATTATTAGTTTAGGTGATGGTACTCATAAGAAATAAGAATTCAACGATTAAGCGAAACCAGATAATCAGGACTTACATTTTTGCATTTCATCTTGGATGATTTGGACAGTCTGCAGACAGATAAGACCCCCCTTCCCCATGGGGCCACCTGTTGGCCATGGGTGGTGACCTGTGATGCTTAAGGACGGAATCCTGGTGGATGAGCAGTCCATGACACGCAATACCCAACTTTGGCCCTTACTTAGGCTAGACGGTCAGTTGGGGAGGCCCCTTCCGATCAATCGGCTGGTCACATCACACCCCAGCACCTATATAATTGTCCCGACCCTATTGCCTTTATGGCTAGCCCCAACACTTTTTATCATCTGGGTGCTAGAAGGTGGTGGCTGAGTGTCTAACGTGGGTTATAACGTTAAACTCTAACTGATGGTGAGGTTCCAGTTCTGAAGGTCTGGGGAATGTGGAGCACCCCATCATCACTATTGCTCCCAGGTCCACTCTGACCTGGAATGGTAGTACCTGTTAGGGTACCATCTATGGGTTAAATAGAAAATTTGTTTACAAAAAAAATTGAGTTCCAAACTATCACTATAAATGTTTCAAAACTTTGCCAGCATTAAATGACCCACTGTAAAACAAAACAAACATACACACACACATTACACATTGTATTTCTACACACACACACACACACTCTCTCTCTCTCTCTCTCTCTCTCTCTCTCTCTCTCTCTCTCTCTCTCTCTCTCTCTCTCTCTCTCTCTCTCTCTCTCTCTCTCTCTCTCTCTCTCTCCACACACACACACACTCTCTCTACACACACACACACTCTCTCTCTATATATATATATATATACACACACTCTCTCTCTCTCTCTCTCTATATATATATATATATATATATATATATATACACACACATATATATACACACACATACACACACACTTTAAAATAATGATAGACAAAAGTGATTTTTATTATGGTCTAATCAAAATATGATAGACGTAAAAGTTGTTGAGTTAGATTGACTGATTAAAAATTGACCAATTTTGCTTGACCTACTCATACTTGACCTATGTAGTCATTTTTACTTACATTTTTCTATATTTTTATATGTAATATTGTTTGCAGTCAGTGCACCAAAGACTGTCACTCAAGGGTTGGCCTGGTCAGCCACTTGCGCAGATGCAGATAATTTTTATTTTTATTTTTATCGATTTTTTTATTTATTTTTTAATTTTAAATTTTAATTTTAAATTTTTAAATTTTATTTAAAATTTTTTATTTATCTATTTTTTTTTTATACTATGCTACTGTCCTTAGTGGATAGAAAGTTGCCAACAATATATAATATATTGAAGCGCATGGTGTAGTGGTTAAAGTCATGGGAAATGGACTCAAATCCTGGACGTGGTAATTGCATTTCACTTAGCGCTAATACCCTTGGGAAAGGTATTAATCCTACTCTCCCTCCAGCTATTGATAAATAGTAGGGCAGACTGGGCTCTTTAACCTTGGTTAGGCAACCGGTCTAGGAGAAGGAAAACTCTGAATTCAAACCTGTTGAACTCCGCTTAAGAAATTGACCTTATGTCACATCCTGTTCGTGCGGAAGGGTTGGTAGATATATAAATATTCCACTAGAAATAATAAAAACCAGGATCTTTGGTTTATAAGAAAATTAACTTTTTATTGAAAAAAAAAAATGAGATTGTGCGTCCTTATTTGTGGACAATCGTGGCAATTAATAAAGTTTAGATTAAGACAAAACAAATATGAAAATAAGATTAATTAAAAATATCCTACATGCCTACTTCTAGTTGTTAGTTTCAAGTGACGACCGCAATAATCAGTTTCTTCAACTGAAAAAAAGTATTCTGCCAGCAACACTCCCAGTAATTCTTACACAATTCATCAAAAAGTTCACTTCACTTTAAGATCAAAACACAACACACCATTCTCTCCACTGCACAGCACGCATAGCCAATTTTTTGTTACAAATAAATAAAACAAAAACGTCTTCAACATAAAATGACCCAACGGGTTGACATGTCGTAAAATCCAACCAACCAACCAACCCAGTAGAAATAATCTATATTATATTCATTTTAGTTTAGTTTACTTTTAATCTTGAAACCTAAAAATCTAATCACATTTAGCAACAAACTAAATAGTAATACTAATAGTATTTATCTAATTAGAATAGGAATCCAATTGAGATCTCTGGTACCCAGGTAATTCTTTGTCGAATTGTTAGTTTCAAGTAATGACCGCAATAATCAGTTTCTTCAACACTCCTAGTATTTCTTACACAATTCATCAAAAAGTTCACTTCACTTTTGTAGAATACTGATAATTGTTATTCTGTGTTACTTTCACCCTTAGCCAGGATTGAACCTGCAGTCTGGAAATGACTGTTACAGATTGTTAACTATTGGACAGTGAACAGTCAAACACCTCCTCAGCTTAATGGACTCTTCCTGGCAGGAGTGGCAGTAATTATTTAAGCTGTCATAGTGGGTTCATTGGAACTAGTAACTTCATGGTTAGGCTTGGCCAGTCACAGTCACCGCAATAATCAGTTTTTTCAACTGAAAAAACGTATTCTGCCATCAACACTCCTAGTATTTCTTACACAATTCATCAAAAAGTTCACTTCACTTTTGTAGAATACTGATAATTGTTATTCTGTGTTACTTTCACCCTTAGCCAGGATTGAACCTGCAGTCTGGAAATGACTGTTACAGATTGTTAACTATTGGACAGTGGAACAGTCAAACACCTCCTCAGCTTAATGGACTCTTCCTGGCAGGAGTGGCAGTAATTATTTAAGCTGTCATAGTGGGTTCATTGGAACTAGTAACTTCATGGTTAGGCTTGGCCAGTCACATTGCTAAAACCAATTGTTGACTGTCTAACTGACTTACTTCAATAACTTTAAGATCAAAACACAACGCACCATTCTCCCCACTGGAAAAGACATTCTCCCGAGAGAATTCACCTCGGCATTTATTCCTCTCAGTGGCTGAACCACTTCTGCTAACAGGGGTGACAGCAATTCCACCACTCATAATCAGGAGGTTGTGAGTTCAATCTAGAGTCACTCGCTATATGCCCCTCAGAAAAGGCCAGACATACACGGACACGCTTAGTCCTTGGGGGCAGGGAATTCTCAACTGCACGGTCCCCACCTCCGCCACTCGCCCTGTACACTACTGATACTTGAACTACTTAAAAACTTAGTCATTTTTATTTATATTTTTAAATACGTCCATATTTTTCTCTCCTCAAAATTGTAGTTAAGAAAGTCTCCATAGCGTAGTGGCTAGCGTGCTTGACTGCGACATTGTTTGGTTTATTAATGACCGACCGAGGTTGATATGCCGTAAAACAAACCAAACTAAACTGCATCTAATGATGAACTTCCAATTTTGAAACTCTGGGGAGTGTGGAGTACCCCTTCATCACCATTACTCCCAGGTCCATTTTGACCTGGAGTGGTAGTACCTGTCTGGGTCAGTGTGGACCTGATTTAGGATTTCTTTCTTTTATTTCCTGTCAGATTTATGAAAATTGAGCCACATTTCACTACCATAAGGGTTGGGGGATTGCTGTAAAGGCAATAGGGTTGGGACAATCATATAGGTGCTAGGGCTTGAACTGACCAGCCAATCTCGCCCAAATAAGGGCTAAAGTGGATTGTTGCATATCGCTACCTCCGGCCAATTGCAGAGGGGCAGTTGGTGGTGTATTCTACAGCCCCAGCCAACAGAACGGAAAATGGTTTTGGGTATTCTTGGTTATTTTCAGAATTATCTGGAAGAAATTGAAGCCACCTCTCCATCAGCGAACACGATGGCATTTAATCATTGAAGTAGTCATCAGTTGATAATTGCATTTGGAATTACAAGAAAAGATTATCGATGCAAGCCTCATAGGGCTAATGTACTTGCCAGATAGAAATACACAACACCCTGGTCAAATTTCAATTCAAATAATTTCTAATTTATGAAGCATGGCTTAGATGCAGCACAAGGCTAGAAGTAAGGGGCACCCAGTGAGAATCGAACTCACTAACAATGGTTTGTTAATCTAGCTTTCTAGCCATTACACCACATAATTTATGAAATTAGTATTCTTATTTTCAACACCATTCCACATACCTAGGTAGTAGTATCTCATCTACATTTCTCTGAATTTTTGAGATGAGGTTTACTATTGTCCTCATTTTTATGTAATACAAATTATCAAGCCTCATCTCAAAAATTCAGAGAAATAATGTAGATAACGATAAAGATAAGGACAATAGTCCGAATAATCCAAATAATACTAATTATCAAGCCTCATCAAAAAAATTCAGAAAAATAGTGTAGTTAACAATAAAGATGAGGATGATAGTCTGAATAATCCAAATAATACTAATTATCAAGCCTCATCAAAAAAAATCAGAGAAATAGTGTAGATAACAATAAAGATGAGGACAATAGTCCGAATAATCCAAATAATTCAGAATTTCATCTACAGTTCTAGTGTTTCATTGTCATTACTCCCAGGTCCACTCGGAAACTTCTGATGATATCATGTAACAAAGAAAGATAACTTGTGTTAAGCTTCCTTTGTTAAGAGAAATCTCCTCTTTTGAAAAAAAACTTTTTGTGCGCTTGTCTGTTTTCATGGTCCCTTTCGCATTTGGCGAGCAATGCGAGTCAAATATGTAAAATAATATATTGTCTGTGTTTCTGTTGATTATTTAGTGTATACTTAGCCCACTTACGGCCAAATCATGCTGAAAGCAACAGTTTCTGCTAGATCACCAAAGTTAAGCAGTGATGAGCCTGTTAAATACTTAGATGGGTGACCATTTAAGTGACATCAGATACTGTAAGCGACGTGATTTCAAAATAACTTGATTTAGTGTTAAATGACCTGAAAAGGGTTGATATGCCATAAAACAAAACCACCACCAACAACATAGTTAATCCAAAGTGTGCTGACAAATGGTAGCAGAACATAGTGTTCATGAGAAAGTTACTTGATAAGCAAATGAAACTCAACAGAAGTCGAGCGGACTATAAAATGCTTCTCGATCCAATAGCAAAACCGATGAGAAGTCCAACACCTTGATTGTTTTTGATTTGTTATGTTATTGGTTTTGGTGTCATCAGTAGAGAATGTGTACCGTTTCAGGGCATTCCTCTCAATGGTTTTATGTGCACACATTCTTACTGATGACACCAAAAAAACCAATAACAATAACAAATCAAAACAATCAAGGTGTGGACTTCTCATCGGTTTTGCTATTGGATCGAGAAGCATTTTATAGTCCGCTCGACTTCTGTTGAGTTTCATTTGCTTATCAAGTAACTTTCTCATGAACATATGTTCTGCTTACCATTTGTCAGCACACTTGGATTAACTATGTTGTTGGTGGTGGTTTTGTTTTATGGCATATCAACCCTTTTCAGGTCATTTAACACTAAATCAAGTTATTTTGAAATCACGTCGCTTACAGTATCTGATGTCACTTAAATGGTCACCCATCTAAGTATTTAACAGGCTCATCACTGCTTAACTTTGGTGATCTAGCAGAAACTGTTGCTTTCAGCATGATTTGGCCGTAAGTGGGCTAAGTATACACTAAATAATCAACAGAAACACAGACAATATATTATTTTACATATTTGACTCGCATTGCTCGCCAAATGCGAAAGGGACCATGAAAACAGACAAGCGCACAAAAGTTTTTTTTCAAAAGAGGAGATTCTCTTAACAAAGGAAGCTTAACACAAGTTATCTTCTTTGTTACATGATATCATCAGAAGTTTCCGAGTGGACCTGGGAGTAATGACAATGAAACACTAGAACTGTAGATGAAATTCTGAATTATTTGGATTTTCGGACTATTGTCCTCATCTTATTGTTATTACACTATTTCTCTGATTTTTTTGATGAGGCTTGATAATTAGTATTATTTGGATTATTCAGACTATCATCCTCATCTTTATTGTTAACTACACTATTTTTCTGAATTTTTTTGATGAGGCTTGATAATTAGTATTATTTGGATTATTCGGACTATTGTCCTTATCTTTATCGTTATCTACATTATTTCTCTGAATTTTTGAGATGAGGCTTGATAATTTGTATTACATAAAAATGAGGACAATAGTAAACCTCATCTCAAAAATTCAGAGAAATGTAGATGAGATACTACTACCTAGGTATGTGGAATGGTGTTGAAAATAAGAATACTAATTTCATAAATTATGTGGTGTAATGGCTAGAAAGCTAGATTAACAAACCATTGTTAGTGAGTTCGATTCTCACTGGGTGCCCTTACTTCTAGCCTTGTGCTGCATCTAAGCCATGCTTCATAAATTAGAAATTATTTGAATTGAAATTTGACCAGGGGTTGTGTATTTCTATCTGGCAAGTACATTAGCCCTATGAGGCTTGCATCGATAATCTTTTCTTGTAATTCCAAATGCAATTATCAACTGATGACTACTTCAATGATTAAATGCCATCGTGTTCGCTGATGGAGAGGTGGCTTCAATTTCTTCCAGATAATTCTGAAAATAACCAAGAATACCCAAAACCATTTTCCGTTCTGTTGGCTGGGGCTGTAGAATACACCACCAACTGCCCCTCTGCAATTGGCCGGAGGTAGCGATATGCAACAATCCACTTTAGCCCTTATTTGGGCGAGATTGGCTGGTCAGTTCAAGCCCTAGCACCTATATGATTGTCCCAACCCTATTGCCTTTACAGCAATCCCCCAACCCTTATGGTAGTGAAATGTGGCTCAATTTTCATAAATCTGACAGGAATTAAAAGAAAGAAATCCTAAATCAGGTCCCACTGACCCCAGACAGGTACTACCACTCCAGGTCAAAATGGACCTGGAGTAATGGTGATGAAGGGGTACTCCACACTCCCAGAGTTTCAAAATTGGAAGTTCATCATTAGATGCAGTTTAGTTTGGTTTGTTTTACGGCATATCAACCTCGGTCGGTCATTAATAAACCAAACAATGTCGCAGTCAAGCACGCTAGCCACTACGCTATGGAGACTTTTTTAACTACAATTTTGAGGAGAGAAAAATATGGACGTATTTAAAAATATAAATAAAATGACTAAGTTTTTAAGTAGTTCAAGTATCAGTAGTGTACAGGGCGAGTGGCGGAGGTGGGGACCGTGCAGTTGAGAATTCCCTGCCCCCAAGGACTAAGCGTGTCCGTGTATGTCTGGCCTTTTCTGAGGGGCATATAGCGAGTGACTCAGATTGAACTCACAACCTCCTGATTATGAGTGGTGGAATTGCTGTCACCCCTGTTAGCAGAAGTGGTTCAGCCACTGAGAGGAATAAATGCCGAGGTGAATTCTCTCGGGAGAATGTCTTTTCCAGTGGGGAGAATGGTGCGTTGTGTTTTGATCTTAAAGTTATTGAAGTAAGTCAGTTAGACAGTCAACAATTGGTTTTAGCAATGTGACTGGCCAAGCCTAACCATGAAGTTACTAGTTCCAATGAACCCACTATGACAGCTTAAATAATTACTGCCACTCCTGCCAGGAAGAGTCCATTAAGCTGAGGAGGTGTTTGACTGTTCCACTGTCCAATAGTTAACAATCTGTAACAGTCATTTCCAGACTGCAGGTTCAATCCTGGCTAAGGTGAAAGTAACACAGAATAACAATTATCAGTATTCTACAAAAGTGAAGTGAACTTTTTGATGAATTGTGTAAGAAATACTAGGAGTGTTGATGGCAGAATACGTTTTTTCAGTTGAAAAACTGATTATTGCGGTGACTGTGACTGGCCAAGCCTAACCATGAGTTACTAGTTCAATGAACCCACTATGACAGCTTAAATAATTACTGCCACTCCTGCCAGGAAGAGTCCATTAAGCTGAGGAGGTGTTTGACTGTTCACTGTCCAATAGTTAACAATCTGTAACAGTCATTTCCAGACTGCAGGTTCAATCCTGGCTAAGGGTGAAAGTAACACAGAATAACAATTATCAGTATTCTACAAAAGTGAAGTGAACTTTTTGATGAATTGTGTAAGAAATACTAGGAGTGTTGAAGAAACTGATTATTGCGGTCATTACTTGAAACTAACAATTCGACAAAGAATTACCTGGTACCAGAGATCTCAATTGGATTCCTATTCTAATTAGATAAATACTATTAGTATTACTATTTAGTTGTTGCTAAATGTGATTAGATTTTTAGGTTTCAAGATTAAAAGTAAACTAAACTAAAATGAATATAATATAGATTATTTCTACTGGGTTGGTTGGTTGGTTGGATTTTACGACATGTCAACCCGTTGGGTCATTTTATGTTGAAGACGTTTTTGTTTTATTTATTTGTAACAAAAAATTGCTATGCGTGCTGTGCAGTGGAGAGAATGGGTGTTTGTGTTTTTGATCTTAAAGTGAAGTGAACTTTTTGATGAATTGTGTAAGAATTACTGGGAGTGTTGCTGGCAGAATACTTTTTTCAGTTGAAGAAACTGATTATTGCGGTCGTCACTTGAAACTAACAACTAGAAGTAGGCATGTAGGATATTTTTAATTAATCTTATTTTCATATTTGTTTGTCTTAATCTAAACTTTATTAATTGCCACGATTGTCCACAAATAAGGACGCACAATCTCATTTTTTTTTTTTCAATAAAAGTTAATTTTCTTATAAACCAAAGATCCTGGTTTTTATTATTTCTAGTGGAATATTTATATATCTACCAACCCTTCCGCACGAACAGGATGTGACATAAGGTCAATTTCTTAAGCGGAGTTCAACAGGTTTGAATTCAGAGTTTCCTCTCCTAGACCGGTTGCCTAACCAAGGTTAAAGAGCCCAGTCTGCCCTACTATTTATCAATAGCTGGAGGGAGAGTAGGATTAATACCTTTCCCAAGGGTATTAGCGCTAAGTGAAATGCAATTACACGTCCAGGATTTGAGTCCATTTCCATGACTTTAACCACTACACCATGCGCTTCAATATATTATATATTGTTGGCAACTTTCTATCCACTAAGGACAGTAGCATAGTATAAAAAAAAAATAGATAAATAAAAAATTTTAAATAAAATTTAAAATTTAAAATTAAAATTTAAAATTAAAAATAAATAAAAAATCGATAAAAAAAAATAAAAATTATCTGCATCTGCGCAAGTGGCTGACCAGGCCAACCTTGAGTGACAGTCTTTGGTGCACTGACTGCAAACAATATTACATATAAAAAATATAGAAAAATGTAAGTAAAAATGACTACATAGGTCAAGTATGAGTAGGTCAAGCAAAATTGGTCAATTTTTAATCAGTCAATCTAACTCAACAACTTTTACGTCTATCATATTTTGATTAGACCATAATAAAAATCACTTTTGTCTATCATTATTTTAAAGTGTGTGTGTGTATGTGTGTGTATATATATATATATAGAGAAGAGAGTGTGTGTATATATATATATATATATATATATATATATAGATAGAGAGAGAGAGAGAGAGAGTGTGTGTATATATATATATATATAGAGAGAGTGAGAGAGTGTGTGTGTGTGTGGAGTAGAGAGAGAGAGAGAGAGAGAGAGAGAGAGAGAGAGAGAGAGAGAGAGAGAGTGTGTGTGTGTGTAGAAATACAATGTGTAATGTGTGTGTGTATGTTTGTTTTGTTTTACAGTGGGTCATTTAATGCTGGCAAAGTTTTGAAACATTTATAGTGATAGTTTGGACTCAATTTTTTTTGTAAACAAATTTTCTATTTAACCCATAGATGGTACCCTAACAGGTACTACCATTCCAGGTCAGAGTGGACCTGGGAGCAATAGTGATGATGGGTGCTCCACATTCCCCAGACCTTCAGAACTGGAACCACCATCAGTTAGAGTTTAACGTTATAACCCACGTTAGACACTCAGCCACCACCTTCTAGCACCCAGATGATAAAAAGTGTTGGGGCTAGCCATAAAGGCAATAGGGTCGGGACAATTATATAGGTGCTGGGGTGTGATGTGACCAGCCGATTGATCGGAAGGGCCTCCCCAACTGACCGTCTAGCCTAAGTAAGGGCCAAAGTTGGGTATTGCGTGTCATGGACTGCTCATCCACCAGGATTCCGTCCTTAAGCATCACAGGTCACCACCCATGGCCAACAGGTGCCCATGGGAAGGGGGTCTTATCTGTCTGCAGACTGTCCAAATCATCCAAGATGAAATGCAAAAATGTAAGTCCTGATTATCTGGTTTCGCTTAATCGTTGAATTCTTATTTCTTATGAGTACCATCACCTAAACTATAATGGACCATTTCATTTCATTATAAAAGAAGAAAAGGTAAGAAAAAAATCATACACAGAAAAATATAATAAGAAAAGAAAGAAAGAGTAGGGAGAGGGTGAGCACAAGGAAGCGATAACGCTAATTTGTTTCAATCAAACAATGTGAAAAAGTAAAGAAAAAAAAAGTGTGAGAGAGTTAAATCAAAATTATTATACTTTTTACATATTGAACATAGGATGTGACACAAGGTCAATGTTTAAATGGAGTACAGTTGGTTTGAATTCAGAGTTTTCCTTCACGATTGGTTGTTTTACCAGTTTGAATAACCCAGTCTGCCCTACTATTTACCTATTTACCCATATCTGAGGGGAAACAGATAGTTTCATGCCTTTCCCAAGAGCATTAGTGTAAATTTATTTTATACAACTTAGCACACAATTGTTATGTGGAGTACAATTGGTTTGAATTCAGAGTTTTCCTTCTCCTAGATTGGTTGTCTTACCAAGTTGAAATAACCCAGTCTGCCCTCTATTTACCTATTTACCCATATCTGAGGGAGAACAGATAGTTTCATGCCTTTCCCAAGGCATTAGTGTAAATTTGATTTTATACCACTTAGCACAACAATTGTTATGTGGAGTACAATTGGTTTGAATTCAGAGTTTTCCTTCTCCTAGATTGGTTGTCTTACAAGTTGAAATAACCAGTCTGCCCTACTATTTACCTATTTACCCATATCTGAGGGGAGAACAGATAGTTTCATGCCTTTCCCAAGGGCATTAGTGTAAATTTGATTTTATACCAACTTAGCACACATTGTTATGTGGAGTACAATTGGTTTGAATTCAGAGTTTTCCTTCTCCTAGATTGGTTGTCTTACCAAGTTGAAATACCCAGTCTGCCCTACTATTTACCATTTACCCATATCTGAGGGAGAACAGATAGTTTCATGCTTTCCCAAGGGCATTAGTGTAAATTCGATTTTATACAACTTAGCACACAATTGTTGTGTGGAGTACAATTGGTTTGAATTCAGAGTTTTCCTTCTCCTAGATTGGTTGTCATACCAAGTTGAAATAACCAGTCTGCCCTACTATTTACCTATTTACCCATATCTGAGGGGGAAACAGATAGTTTCATGCCTTCCCAAGGCATTAGTGTAAATTCGATTTATACAACTTAGCACACATTGTTGTGTGGAGTACAATTGGTTTGAATTCAGAGTTTCCTTCTCCTAGATTGGTTGTCATCCAAGTTGAAATAACCCAGTCTGCCCTACTATTTACCTATTACCCATATCTGAGGGGAGAACAGATAGTTTCATGCTTTCGCGAGGGCATTAGTGTAATTTGATTTTATACAATTAGCACACAATTGTTATGTGGAGTACAATTGGTTTGAATTCAGAGTTTTCCTTCTCCTAGATTGGTTGTCTTACCAAGTGAAATAACCCGTCTGCCCTACTATTTACCTATTTACCATATCTGAGGGGAGAACAGATAGTTTCATGCCTTTCCTAGAGCATTAGATAAAAAATGTCCCAAGTACTGCTTTGCTTGTAAAATCTAGCATAGAGGAATTTTTACCTTGCTATGATACTCATCAGTCAGTAGATTTAAGAAGAGGAATAACGATAAGTCATTTGATTGATTGAAAACTCTTGTAAATAGTCAAGTGCTTCTTGCAGTTAATCTTGTTAGAGAAAACATGTAATAGATAAATAACTCAAGAGGATCTTAGGAAAACAACACACTAAAAAATTTTTAAAATGGCACCTTTGTAAGCACAATTGACAGGGATTTTGTCACACTCCATTAAAACATTTTCAATAGATTTCCCAAGGGTCACTTTGTAAATAAAAAAAAGTAAAGAAAAATAAAGTCCATATATTAACACCTATGTTAATATGTTATATATTAATATCTATAGTATATTAGGAAAAATGAAAAAACACAGGTTTAAATGGGTTTAAGTGGTGAGTTTATTGGCCGACGCTGCAGTGTTTCGATCTATTAATTAGATCATCTTCAGGGCATTTGTTGGTATATGGAAGGTAATAAGAAATTATTTATCACAGAATAACGAGAAAAGTGAGTGGTAGATATTGTTATTCAGTCTGTTTAAAAAATTTTGAGGTTTGAAAAAAAGGGATGGTTTTGAAATATGATGTCAAATATTCTATTTTACGGCGTGGGTATGGACGGTGTATGTGTGTGTATCGAAAGGAACATTGTGCATTATACACCGTCCCATACCCATGCCATAAAATAGAATATTTGACATCATATTTTAATTTTTAATTTTAAAATGGCACCTTTGTAAGCACAATTGACAGGGATTTTGTCACACTCCATTAAACATTTCAATAGATTTCCCCAAGAGTCACTTTGTAAATAAAATTAAAAATTAAAAATAAAAAAAAGTCAAGAAAAAAAAATCCATATATTAACACCTATGTTAATATGTTATACTAGCAAATATATGCACCCTCCGGATGCAAGTATTTAAGTTTTAGTATAATAAAATATCATATTAAATTAGAAAGGCTAATGAAACTGAATAAGAATGCAGATAAAAGATTTGAAACAGAGTGGGTATGATTGAAAAAAAAATAGAACAACTTTGAAACTAATCTTCCATCATTTCCATTACTCCCGTCTTTCATTGGTAAATTTTCCTAAATTTAACTATTTATTTAAAATAGGAAGTAAAGAATAAAATAACAGTTATTTTTTCTTGTTAATGGATTGTTTTTTAGATTTATTCGAGATGTTTGCTCATATTGATTAAGATAAAACCGAACAATTAGAAATCAATGATACTAAGCATATATTTATTAAAATCAACTTTTTAAGATCAATATGCAAATTAGCCTTCCCATTCACATTGTAATCCACTATTTTGTTGTATAATAAATACAATTGCATGTTATTAGTATGTAGATAAGACCAACAATATTAACGTAAAACAATTTT
Source organism: Doryteuthis pealeii (assembly GCA_023376005.1). Lineage (NCBI taxonomy): Eukaryota > Metazoa > Mollusca > Cephalopoda > Myopsida > Loliginidae > Doryteuthis > Doryteuthis pealeii. The sequence goes on along the minus strand of CM042176.1, from coordinate 12,678,558 downwards.
ATTAGTAATTTAGCTTTAGATAAAATAAAGTCACGGGGAATGTAACGTAATAACTAAGGGAATTTGGACTCGAGTAGTAATAATAGTTTCGGTTACAGACAGAAAAACACACAATCTCCATTATAATAAGATTTTAATATCTATAGCTTAGATTCATACTAGCTTAAAAGCCGCCTTATTTGGTGGCAATTTAGTTAGTTTCTGCAAAGGACCCTTTATTAGGACTTGGGCCAACCAAACAAAAAAAGTTTTGATATGCCTTTTTTTAGCCGACAATTTTTTCATTGTTTGTTTTGTTTACTTCTCATACTGTCATATTAATAAAGTCACCATAAGTGGAATATAACCTACTTCTAAACAAATTTAAAATCTGGTAAAAACCAGCTGTTGTAATGGTTGGAGTCCTTGACTGTCAGCTTGACTGTCAAGGCTCGAATCACACAAAGCAGTCTTCTGTATATAGCTCTGCTGATGAGGCCTAGAGATTGATTTTTCTCGATTTGTTTAGCCTTACATTTGAATAGGTATGCCCGCCTAATTCATTGATTATTAATTAATTTTCAAAATTAGGTACGACTTCAATTAAGCACATATTCCCCCCCCCCAAAAAAAAATATATATATATATATGAAGAGAAAAATGGAAGTGAATCTGACAGTATTAATATAGTGAAAAATTGAAAAACACAGGTTCATTTTATGACCTGTTTTTTTTTCAATTTTTCCTATATTACACACACACACACAATATATATATATATTATATATATATATATATATATATATAAAAATGAGGAAGAACTCATACAGTGATCCATAATAAATTTATTTCGATGAAAATTGGGGAATTGAAGAACCCATCTGATGAGACGGAAATTTGGGAGCCGGTTTAAATCAACTTAGATTTATATGGGCCCCAATTTTCGTCAAAATAAATTTATTATGGGATCACTGTATTGAGTTCTTCCTTCATTTTTTGATAAAATATTGCTCTGTATATAATCTAAAAGGTTATTTTCATTGAGCTCTCTTCAGTGATTTAAAGATTCGCTGTATTTATACATACTGGATCATCAATATTTGTACAGTGGATCTTAGTAATCACATATAGAATCATCCCTTACTACCAAGTTTTGATAAATCTCATATATATATATATATATATATATATATATATATAATATATGATTGTTAAATTTCGTTTTTGTTTTGTAGAATTGTCTTTTATAATAACAATTACCATTTGTAGCCATTCAATGTAATTCATTAATGACAACACTAAAAAAAAGAAAGACAATTGTTTAAAAGAAAGGAAGTGTGTTAGTCTTATTTGATTTTCAATTGAAATCTTGACCTATTCTAAGTGCAGACTACTTCACATCAACTATTGTGAGGTCATTTTATGCTAAGGTCACTCTTTCTTTTGGCAATTATATGTTTTCAAATAACAATTCCTATTTAATAATAATCATCACAGCCTATTAATATATACGGCCTCACATGTCACATAGGCAGGCAGAATTCTAACAGCAATTTGTTTTATTTGTCAATTTATGTTGTTTTGAAAAAGCACAAACATTTGGCTAGATGGAAGTGTAAGTTCTTTGAGAGATACTGTTTTCTCTGTTGTATCATCACTATTGTTGCCTACCATGACAAGGGAATACATTTCACATTGAAAAGGTTTTTTAATTTATTTTATTTTTTATATATAACCTAAAATCATAGTTAAAAAAAATTATGCAGTATAGAAAACAAACACACCAACAATTTATCTATTTATTTTTATTTTTTTTTGTTAGTTTACAATCTTTTATTATTACATTTCTAAATAAAAAAGACAAGTTTGTATATTTTCAAACATTTTTTTTTTTTTGAGACACACATAAATTAATCGGCCTGTTCATCTGACATATGAGCCGTATATATTGTTACATAATTGTTAGTAACCTAACACTTATTTACAGTAGTGTAGAAACCAAAAATTACTGTTATTAGTTGCAGCCGGCAGCCTTGAAGGATTGATGACAAGGCTTGACCATATCCTGATCCTTCCAGTGGATACCGTGAGAATCGGTGGAGAAGACCCTCTTCCGTTTAGATTAGAAAGAGTTTTTAGTCAGTATCAGCCAAACCACAACGGTGGTAAGTCGTGTTAGTGCACGGCGCAACTCAATCTGCGCAGGTAGTCTGGTGGGGATTTCTGAAATAAAATATGATCTAAAGAAAATCGAAGTCTTGGGTTATTATCTAAAAACTACCAATGACACAGGGCTTCTGATAAAGAGAAATCTCCAATGGAAGACCAAACACAAAGTCCCCAAACGAAGTCCAGACGCTAGAAGAAGAACGTAAGATACCACAAGGTGGTAAGTCGTGTTACGCGCACGGCCAACTCAATCTGCGTAGGTAATTTGGTGGGATTTCGAATAAAATATGATCTAAAGCAAATCAAAGTCTTGGTATTATCTAAAAACCAATGACACAGGGCTTTCTGATAAAAGAGAAATCCCCAATGGAAGACCCAAGACGAAGTCCAGACGCTAGAAGAAGAACATAAGCTACAAAGATGAGCAGAAGAATAATAGAAGTAAAGAAAGAGAGTATACAACAATATTAGTGGGCATGTAATCCATTAATCATTTGTTTGCAGTTATGTCAGCACAAGAAGTTATCTTCCTTGGTTTGAAAGTTTTGTTTTGTTTTACGGCATATCAACCACGGTGGGTCATTTTAATCCGGCAAAGTTTAGAAAGAATTCATAGCAATACCATAAATCCTGATATAAGTCCACCCTTGAGTATAATACGCAGGGGATTTTAGGGAACTGTACCTCTGAAAACCCTAAACCTTGTGTATCTATGCACCCCTTCTCTAACTTGAGTCAAGTAGGTCTATATAACATCCTTGGTTTGTAATAATGTATACGTAACCCTTTTATTATTATTGTATATATAACATAATGCAAAACATGTAGCTTTTTTGCAGCGATTAGAGTTCAAATTCAAGGATGAGACTGTTTGGTTACTTGATGCTAATTCCAGATACGGTCTACTATGAACGGCTTCTTTGAGACGTCTACTTTCCTGTGTCCTTCCTATCTATTATGTTCAGACATTTTTGTATTGGAAAATATATGAGGCTCAAAAAAAAAAAAAAAAAAAAAAAAAAAAAAAAAAAACTTTTCTTTCAGAATTTCCCCCTATAAATGTCATCTCTGCCCCTTTTGGAATTAGTTTATAGCAAAAATATTTGTTTTGAGTATCGTAAATCCTTGAGTATAGTCCACAGGGGATTTTTAGGGGACTGTACCTCTGAAAACCTAAACCTTGTGTATAATATGCACTACTTCTCTAACTTGAGTCAAGGAGGTCTATATAACGTCCTTGGTTTGTAAAAATGTGTACGTAACGTCCTTTATTATGACGGTAAAACAATTTTTTTCATGGCCAGTGGTTTTAATTGTAATTGACGATATACCACTGAAATCTATTTCTATTGCACGCATATCAAAGTTAATGGGGGTCTGGTCTGCATTAACAATCAATGACAATGCGGACAGCAAATAGAGACTAGGACATTGCTTAGAAAATATTTTTTCATTTTTAACCTCGTATATAGTATGCACTAGGGATTTTGACCTTTAAATTTTGGGGGAAAAAGTGCGGATTATACTCGAGGATTTACGGTACTTTGGTTTGTTTTATTAAGGCATATCAACCCTTTTTGGGTCATTTNACCTATTGCCCTTCTGCAAGCCTACCCTTTTTTTACATATGGGTGCTAAAGAAGCGATGGCTGCGGGTTCTACATGTTCTGGGAATGATGTTAACTCTTCTGATGGTGAAGTCCAGTTTTGGAGTTTGGGGCATTGGAGCACCCCTTCAGTCACATTGCTTCCTGGTCCACTCTGACGCCGTAGTGGTAGTACCTGTTAGGGTCCATCCTATGGGTTAAATATAACGAATGTATTTAATAAAAAATTGTATTATCCATTAGAATTGATTATTTCAAAACTTTATCGGCATTAATGACCCACTGAGGTTGATATGCCGTAAAACCAAAACAACAAACAAATCAATAATCCTGTATACCTCAAATCAATTTTCTCTAAAATTTGAAATAAAACTGAAATGCAGTCATCTGTTCCAGTCCACCCAAGTATGAAGCTGTTTAACTCTTAAAATGCCTGGTTGAGATTTTTCTAAGTCGCAGCGCCAATTCCTATAACCATTTATCAAAAAATGGTTAAAAATGGCTTTCATTTAAAGTTACCTTGTTACATAAATTATTGGATCCCTAAATGTTTTATAAGGGTTATTGTAAAATCATATGGCGATTAGTACAGCTGATGGCCTGGAGTGAGTGACAGCGCTGACCTCACTCTGACCTTGCTTTCCGGGGATAAATTCGTGAAGACAACCGAACCCCGATAGAAGGCCCTTCCGGTTTAAGATATAAGTAAGTAACTCAGTCAGTTAGCAGGTAGAACTCGAAAAGGTGTAAGTTGCATTTCCTATGCGCATCCTGTCCATCTGCGCAGATTGTTCCTGGTTTTTGGGGATTTATAAATAAAGTAACATCAACGTAAATCGAAGTCTGTGTTTATTAACCTAAAACTAACAAATAACACAGGGCTTCTGAACGGAGTGCTCTAACAGAAACCAGACCCGAAATCCCACACCGGAAAGACCAGACCTTTTGAAGAGACCAGACCAAGATGTTAGAAGATAGAACAAAGCCGACAGAAGAAGAGACGACTAGAGTAAGAAGGGTATACAACGTTATAGAATTTAGTACTGTGAAAAGACCATATTAACAACTGTTTATTCCTTAAATCAAAGATTCTAAATATTCAATATTACATTTAAACAAAAACTATCATTTGGGTAGATTAGGAAATGAATGTGACTCCGATGGTGGAATAGGAACGTTAAGAGTTAATGCTGTGCATTTTGTCAAGATCTCCAGAATGTGTTTGTCTCTCTTGTAGCAGACTTTAATTCATTCCACTCATAACTCGGTTTCCTCGTATATCAAAATCATTTTCCTTATAAATAATACTGAAATACAGTTCCTATCATTCAGTTTTATGTATACCAGAGATGCTGATAGGTACACATCCTGCATCCATGAATGCACAAAAATCTAAAAGGATGCAGTAAAATCATATCCTGCCTCCAATGTTTTTCTTTTTCTTTCTTACCATTCAAGCTAACTGTAGATACATGTGTTGTCGGGTCAGATAGTGGTTGTAGCGTTAGTTTCGTATTTGCCCTGGGAGGTTGTCTGCCCAGTTAGTTTGCTAGTGCCTGCTAGGGGATATAGCTTTTTAAGCCGGCTTGGTTAAAAACGCTTCCTGCCTCTTTCCCCTGATTCAGTAACCCATGAGAGAGAACTTACCATGGGTGTGTAGATTTTGGTCTAAACCTCATCTCTATTGGGGCTCGCCCTCCTTACATCTTACTGTAAGTGAATTAACACAGCATGGACTCCTAGTCCTCATATCTGTGGTTTTATATGTTCTATCTACGTTCATACATAGCCTCTTCACTCCTGAATGTGTATTATATTATCCTTATCTATACGGCTATGTTACTATTGTAAATTCAGTTTTATCACTCTAGTCCATACCATACTTGCTGGATCTATATTACAATGTTTTTGATCTATCAACGACCCTGATGGCATCGCGAATCAAATAAGCCTTTTTGTGTATGGTGCCGAATATATAGTAAGCCTTGGGAAGCCGCTTACGTTCTCTTAACACGTGTCTGTCCTGGGATCCTCGGGCAGTACTTTAAGATTTTACTCTATCCTGCACTCGATAACATCAATTATTCCTTGTATATTCCTACAATCAGACTTTTCGGCACATTGCATTTGAATAAGATGTGAGTTAATGGTGGATTACATAAGTCTTGATTCCTTCCAGCCTCCAAGAAACACCCATATATTATTTTTTTTTGGTTATATTTTTTTCAAATCATGATAACAATATCAGTGTTTGTATAAAAACATAATAAAAATAGAATAATTACTGTGTTCGTGTGTTTTAAGTTCATTTTTTAATTAAATGAATATTTTTCTCTTTGGCAATAATTTGGAAACTTAATGCTTTTAAGGAACTATTAACAATAAGCTATATCTGAAAGCTTGCTACGTACCTTCAAGAATATTTTAGCTCTGAACACAAGAGCGCCCACAAAAATGAGAGCCGAGTGACAGTGTGAACGTCAAAAAACTTGTAAAGTTCGGGCTCTCCAAGTCAATAATCCACTCTGTGTGCTGTGCGTATATATATATATATAGTATAGTATAATATATATAGCATAGTATAATTGTATTGGTATGAGGGACGTAAAAGCGAAAAATGAACAAAATGGACTGATACAAACAGCAAGAGAGAGAAATATTTCGTTCAGATGAAGACCCTCATCTCTTTATATTCATACGCAAATGTTTGAGGCTCCCCCCCGAATCGCTGTAAGTGTGTTAATTGAGCTAATAGCAAGACAATGTGTTTAATGAGGGTGCGTGGGAATTGAGGGGTAGGAGGAAATTTTGGATTGAATGAGAATAACATCATATAAAGTGGAGAGGTAGTTCCGGAGGATGGTGATAAGCTGATAGAAGTAGGAGGAGGCCTAGGTGCTTGTTGGAAAGGGGGGGGGGAGAGTGGGTAAAATTTCATTAGAACCAGAATGAGTTGTGATGTTTCTATTTGGGGACCCCATTTTATCCTCCATATTTCTAACGATGCATACCCATAGCCTACACATAAATATACATTTTACCTAGACAAAACCGTAGCCGTTGGTCCACCTACACTGGAGCTCTGTCTTGGATATTGAGATTAGGGAAATATGAGTTTGCTAGCGAATCTAGATTTAGAATAAAATAGAAAAAAATACTGAACCGGAGAAATCTAAAAGAGAACGAGAACATTAAGAATCATTTTATAAGATTTTTAAGAAAAGGGAACTTTTTGACCTAATTTAAAATTCATTAAGGCCAACGATGGGTTAGCAGCTTGTGAAACTTAGACATAGACAAAGAGCTTTTTTTTTTTTGTTGCTTTAAAAATGAATTAGAAATGATTTTTATTTCTAGATGCATTGAATGTTTCTTGAAACATGATAATATTGCACTGGAAATGATTTATTCTAGAAATGCCGTTGGAATGCGATTTTTATTCTAGAAATGCATTGGAAATGATTTTTTACTATAGAAATTGTTACTTGGAATATGGTATTTTTTAATACTATGAATAAATGTATTGGGAAATGAATTTTTACTATGAAAGTATTGGAAATGATTTTTTTACTATGAGAATGTATTGGAATGATTTTAACTATGAGAATGTATTGGGAAATTGAATTTTTGAACGTACTGAAAATGCAATTGGGAAAATGAATTTTTAAAACTATGAAAATGCATTGGAATGAATTTTACTATGAAAATGCATTGGAAATGATTTTACTTATGATAAATGCATTGGAAAATGATTTTTTACTATGAAATAGACATGGAAATGATTTTTACTACTAAAAAATGCATTTGGAAAAATGATGTTTTATTCTAGAAATGCAATTGGAAATGATTTTTACTATGAAAAATGCAGTTGGAAATGATTTTTACTATTGAAATGCATTGAAATTGATTTTTATTTTAGAAATGGCTTGGAGAAGATTTTTATTTAAGAAATGCCATTGGAAATGATTTTTGACTATGAAAATGCATTGGAAATGATTTTAAACATGAAAATGCCATTGGAAAAATGATTATATAATATATATAACATGTACTAAATATGATTTTTACTATAGAATTTTAATTTTCCTCACACCCAGACTTTCCTGGATGTAAATCAATATTATAATAAGTGTTTACGAAGTGACTGTAAACTTTTGATGTATTATCCTAGTATATCATATTAGTTCAAAAAATAACCAAGACTCAACAGAATTTTTCTTTTTCTGTTTGTTAATTTCAGAAAATCTCTTGGGTCACAATCCTCCAAGAACATATTTGATCGTACATTAGAAGCAATTGTGGCTTCTGAAGACGGCAGGTAATGCTTACTTTGGCATCACATTGGGATATTTTGCCATTGCTAATTTCTCTTGATATTTAAATATGTAAATATGTTATTTCTATGTTGTCGCAGTCCAGCTGTTAGCCACATGCCCCCCCTCTATCCTGTCTTTCCTGTAAAAGGTCCAAATTTATGACACATCCTATGTACATGCTGTATAGGAAGTCTGTAATGTATCAAACCATTTTTAGTAATAGAAAGAAAAAAAGAAAAAGAAAGAAATGACCTATCTAGGGATGTATAGTATTACTATAATCACTGTACCACTACACACACACACACATCACATTATAATATATTATATATATATATATAATATTCTTAGAAGGGAGAGGAAAAACTCACACCGTACTTCCATAATAAATTATTTCAACAAAATTGGGGCCTATATAAATCTAAGTTGATTTAATATAGCTCCCAAAATCCATCTCACATAGTGAAGATCAAGTTATTTGAATTGGCACACTGAAAATTTTACTTCTCAAAAAATACAATAAAAATAATAGTTAAAAAAAAAATATATATATATTTTATGTTTAGTTTATTTTATTTTTTGAGACAGTCAAATCAGTTGTGCAATTCAAAAACTTGATCTTCCATCTGATTGAAACTGAATTTTGGAGAGCTATTATTAAATCAACTTGATTATATAGCTCTCCAATTTTTGGTCGATATAAATTTATATGGAATTGCGGTGTGCTGAGTTTTTCACTTCCTTTCTAAGATAAAATATCTGCTTGTATATAATCTAAAAAGTTTATTAATACATTGATCTTCGTTAGTGATTTAAGATTCAGTCTGTATTTACATATCTGGATCATACAATTAATAATACAGTGTATCTAGAATCACATATAGAACATCACCTCACTACCTAAGTTTTTGGATACCTCTCATATATATATATATGTGTGGTGTGTGGTGTATGGTAAAATTTAGAAATCAAACAGGATGTTATGAGGATGGAAAATTTATTGTCATACTTGAAGTATTTTTGTATTACAGGGAAACCTTCTTCAGGACTAAGGATTTTGTGGATAGAGATGAAGGATGTTTCTGTATGTGTTGAATTAGAAACATGTGTGGAAAAACCTACAAAACATCCTTCATCTTCTATCGGCACAGTCTGAAGAGGTTTTCCATGTAAAACCGAAGAATAACTCGAGTATCGAGCATAAATTTTCCATCCATTATAACATCCATGTGTTTGTTTTTCAAATTTTCCTCCACATACTGTCGATTAATTCCTATACTTACTTCCATATATATATCATATATCATATATAATTTAATATAACAACTTATTGGTAAATCCTCGCAGTGAGAAAAAAACCAGCAATAGTTTGTTGAGAGAAAGATGACTACCAAATCACACTGGGGAGAAAAAATTTTTAGGAAAACATTTAGGTTTCTTTAAACCTTCATCAAGGAATGTATCTTGGGGTGAAGGAGAATTGATGGATGTTTTATAGATGACAGGAGATGGAAAATCTTTTATAAAACTTTTTTGTGTATACTGTATTGTTTAGCGTTATACTTTTTGAAAAGACAAGTCCGCGATCCACGCACGCGAAGTGTATGGAGCGTGAATGCACTTGAGAAATCATCAACAAAGACAAAAAAAGTATCTTAATCGACTGGATTATTGAGAGACAAAGAAACCAAACTGCCTTTAAACAATCGAATAAATAAATTCATGCCTATTTACGGAACACTTGTGTTTTTCAAAATTTCTTCATATTATATATATATATATTATTGAAGAGATAGAAAACAAATGTTAATAAATATCTGAACAGAATATGTTTCGACCAAGTGTGGTTTGTAGAGTAAAATTCAACTGAATCAGTTTTTAAAAATTAAATAAGACAATTGTAAAATGATGCTCTTAAACCAGCTTCTTCCAAGATGCAACTATATTGATGAAAAAGGAGGAGGAAGATTTAACCGTTTGGTCTGAGAGGTTCAATAAACCAACAGTCGAAACAAGATAATCGTCAGGATATCATTTAACATTGTTTTTTCTACATCTTTCTTCAATCATACTGTAGATTTATTTCCATTTATTATATACAATAAAAGAGATGAAATGGCATGGCCCATATATTTAAACAGATGTAAAGACAAAAAAAATACTGGAAAAGATTTAATGTACTACAATTAATGTTTAAGGAAAGCATTGAGTTAACACCGCTGGTTACTGACAGTTTTCTCACCAGACAAAATATATATATATATATAAAAGAAATAAAGAAGCAGAATAGACACAACAAAACACATGCAACAATTCAAATTAAACATTGTTCATTATCTTATAATGTTCTCCAATTAAATCCCTATTGTAAGTTTTGATGATAAGCTGCAGGTGATTTTCGTAATTTATCTTATGTAAGTAAGTAAAGTGCCGGGCCGACTAATGTCGGTATCAGCCAGACAGCGAGGGTGTTATCCCCTTTTCACTAGCTGCTAGACCAAGGAGATTATTTTAGCATATGAGGGTGAGGCCATACCTACCATCAGCTCCTCACTTACGCACAGATCCCTGTGCTACTCATACGCTGAGTTGGTGAGGGCCTGTATCGAACCAAGAACCTTGGCCGACACTCTTATCGACTGAGCTTAAACCAGCCTTTCTACTATCAATGCATCATCACTCCATGGAAATGGAGTCTAGAACATAACAAGGCGTTGACAAACGTCATCTCTCAATTTCAAAAGGAGAGCGTAGCTGAATTTCTTAATCTATCTTCTCCTGACTAGTAATTGTTTTGAAACGTCCTTGTGTTGTTATTGTTTTTATTAACAACACAAGATTTTTTTTTGTTTCAAGCTCATATTTTTTTTTATGAATTTCCCCAGACAAAAACAAACACGTTGAGATTTGCCTATTGGGATGAGAGACGCCTAAATCTTACTCGTCCCAACACTCAGCAAAATCTGATTTTTTTTTACTTCCCACATACACACTGCCAAACCAGATGAGAAGATCAATACAGGGTTACGTCGTGTCCACTCACATTCACTGTATCTTTCCACAAACTGTTACTTGAATCTATGCTACAGTTACGTGTATGTAATCAATAAGCTACCTATCAATTATGTAACACACATTTTTTAATATTCTAGAAGCCTTGTTAGCATGACTTTTTTACTATAAAAATGCATTGGAAATGATTTTTACTATAAAATGCATTGGAATAATTTTTTACTATAATAGAAATGCATTGAAAATGATTTTTTTTTACTATAAAATGCATTGAAATGATTTTTTACTATAAAAATGCATTGGAAATGATTTTTTACTATAAAAATGCATTGGAAATGATTTTTTTTTACTATAAAATGCATTGAAAATGATATTTTTTACTATAAAAATGCAACTGGAAATTATTTTTTTACTATAAAAATGATTGGAAATTTTTTTTTTTACTTAAAAATGCATTGGAAATTATTTTTTTTTACTTAAAAATGCATTGGAAATTATTTTTTTTTTACTATAAAAATGCATTGGAAATGATTTCCAAAAATTCTGGTGTGATTATCCTGATTCAAATTAAAGACTCTTAAATTTTACTTATTATATTTTCCATTTTGATCATATGACTATAGTGTAATCTTGTTTGTTAAATAGAGATAACATAGTTGACAGACAAAAGTATATCTCCATTTTCTTAAGTGAGATTGGAATACTGCACACAATCGTTAGATGTTCACCTGCATTATGACAAAGACTAATTGAAGAAGAAGAAGAAGAGAGCATAGAATTCTAATGGACACACATCTTGAATTAATAATTACTATGAAATATTCTTATATTCAGATTCCTACCAGAAAATACTTTCAACACCTGTTCTATCTGTTTCACTTTTCATTCTATTAACCATTTAAAGTTTAATCTAATTTTAGGATTAAAATAATTTCCAATGGATTTTTTTAGCAAAATTTCCATGGATTTTTATAAGTAAAAATCATTTCCAATGATTTTATATATAAAAATCATTTCCAATGCATTTTTAATAATAAAAATCATTTCCAATGCATTTTTTTATAGTTAAAAATCATTTCCATGCATTTTTATAGTAAAAATCAGTTTCCAATGATTTTTATTAGTAAAATCAATTCTCATGCATTTTTATAGTAAAAATCTTTCATTGCATTTTTATAGTAAAAATCAGCTTCCATCAATGCATTTTTATAGTAAAAATCCTTCTCATTGCATTTTTATAGTTAATATCGCTTCCAATGCATTTTTATTGTAAAAAATCATTTCCAATGCATTTTTATATAAGAAAATCATTACAATGCTTTATATAAAAATCATTATATATATATATATATATATGTGATAGAAAAATTGGAAGTGAATTCAAACAGTATGTAATATTGTAAAAAATTTGAAAAAACACAAGTTTATAAACAAATAATGTTTATTTGTCTACCTGCAGTGTTTCGTCGTCGTTTCAAGGGCTTTCGTTAGTTTGAGGAAAAATAAGTATGCGCAGATTTTTATTTTCAGTAATATTCATTTTTCCTAATAACAAATGAATTACAAATAAATAATACAGGACTGGTGTTTATTAAAAAAAAAGACATCTTTTTAAAATCATTATGTAATTTCGATTTACCATGACTATGATAAACGCCATTTGTTAATACACATTGCAGGTTGATCCATATATTGGACTATTAACATTGTTTATACTTGAGGTGTATTTTGTTAGGTAATTTAACAACTCAGTTCATTTTCCAAATAATGTAATGCAAGTAATTAAATGCAAGAACTATATAGACATTAGGCCCCCTTTGATCTTCGATTAAGAAAGGACATGTTTTTCATTTACACTGTCAATATCCGGTTGTTTTAACAGACGATTTTTAGATTTAAAAAAAAAATTATAAAAACTAACCCCTAACCCTAACCAACAACCGGATATTGATGGTGTAAATGAAAAACATGTCCTTTCTTAATCGAGATCAAAAAGGGGTCTAAAGGTCATATGGTCGTAATTAAAATGCAATTCTAAAAGCCTAATCATGTTACTATGTCTGCTGTGGACTTGATAACCTTTATAAAAACAAACAGGTTCGGAAAATTAATTCAAGTCTTGACTTGTCTGGCACAAGATCTCAAGTTTTGAGCATTTTAACTTCTTACATGACTAATAGTCAATTGAGACTAACTTGCCAAATATTGTTTTTATAGCTGATGCAATGTCATAACATAAGTATAGATTTTTTTTTTTTTTTGCACCACCTGAACATTTTTTCAGTATCCTCCCCTCATACCCGTCAATCCAACATCAGTTTTTGATATATATAATATCATATATATATATATATATATATATATATATAAATCCCAAAAATTTACTAAATAAATGAACTCTACTCCAAAACAACCAAGTTTCTGATATTTTAATTCTTAATGCTTCATAGTAATGCCAACCTGAATATATGTACCTCCCACAAACGGATACATATACCTAAATAGCATATATATATATATATATATATATATTATATATATATATAATATATAATAAAATATATGTTAAGAATTTAATGGAATGAATGAATGAATGTTGGAATAAAAAATGAAAGAATAAATGAAAAGAAATGATTTTCCAAAGGACCTCTAAAGAAAAAAGCATTAAATTAATATATAAGATATGGAGAAGAATAAAATATGTCTTACCTTTGTGAGGTTCTGTTGAGAAATGATTCGAATTTGTTTTATGATATCTAATGGTTACTTGTTCTACATCTGTGTTTTATTGTAACTTAATGTGTATATTTTATGAATTTAAGATAAAAACAGTCAACTGGAAGATTTTAATATCTTTTACAATTGTTAAATAAAAATAAAAGAACTATCTTCATATTATTTATAGAGAATGGTATGTTTTTTTTACTAAGACTCAAATTGATGAATGATTTAGGAAAACTATATTTTATGGGTTTTTTTTTTAAATTTAAATATATGAAATAGAATAATATTATTGACTCTCTCGTCGATTTTTGACGCATGAGGGTTAACACACACAATGAACACCCACACAGTGACTTGTTTATAGTGGTGAAGGCTTGTGTTGGACCATCCACACTTTTTGGCACAGTCGATAGGAAAGAATTGGTGCATCAAGAGCTGCCACAAACGCATCAACGACCGGTCTCAGAATTTTAAATTCAGAGTTATCCCTCTTCTAGACTGGTACCTACCCAAGCGCTGAGGGTCCAGTCTGCCCTACTATTTAACCCTAGCTGGAAGGAATTTTGAATTCAGAGTTATCCCTCTTCTAGACTGGTTACCTACCCAAGGCTGCTGGATCCAGTCTGCCCTACTATTTAACCCATAGCTGGGAGGGAGAATATATGGATTCATACCTTTCCCAAGGGTATTAGCGCTAAGTGAAATGCCAACAGCTTTATCTAGGAATTGAACTCGAATCGACGAGTCTATTTCCCACGACTCTAACCACTAGCCCACGTGCCTCCAGAATTATATATGTGTGGAGCCGTGTGGTCCAATGGTTAGAGCTGTAGGAAATGGATTAGTCAACCTGAGTTCAATTCCTGGGCGAAGCTGTTTGCATTTCACATGGCGCTAATACCCTTGGGAAAGGAATGGATCCAATTCTCCCTCCAGCTATGGGTAAATAGCAGGGCAAACTGGGCTCTTTAACCATGGCTAGGTAACCAGTCTAGGAAAAGGAAAACTCTGAATTCAAACCTGTTAAACTTTGCTTAAGAAATTGAACTTGTGTTGCATCCTGCTCGTGCGAAGGGGTTGGTAATATATATATATATATATATATATATATATATATATATATATTCTGCAGTACAACATAACAGTAGAACTCAAGTTTACAGTTTCAATATCGGAGAGAAATCAAAGGTGAAAACCAATTTGTTGAAGTGTTGTACATTTCATGTTGATTGATTTTTGCTGAATCTCATCACCTATTTATTATTATACTGAAGGCTGAATGAAACAATGTTTGTCTCCTAAAGGCTTTTTTACTGTTTAGTTTAATGACATGAAAATTATACTAAATTATTCCTTAGTTTTAGGATTGAGTTAGGTTTGGAAAAAAATTCCATTTTAATTGGTTATAATTAGTTGTAATTTGCAATTAAATCAAAAGCTAACGTGTCCCTTACTTTACATTCTGCCTGTTACTTTCCCACCCTCTCTATGTATATCTTGATTTCCTCCTTGTTATATATGTTAGTTTCTCAGTGAGGTAGAAAGAGATTGGAGTGTGCGAAAAGTATTTGTATGTTAAGTTTCAGAAGCAGCCAGGCAGGCCAACATCTTGGCTCTTAATAAATTTAGATTTGGTCAAACATTCCCTTTCTTAGAAATCTTACAAAATGATTTTAATAATTTTTTTTCAGATGATATGCCCTCCGGCCTTCTTCAGGTATTTCTTGTTGAATTCTGGAACCTCCTTTTTGAACTCTGGGAGCCTTTCTCTTTGAACTCGGGAACCTTCTTGTCATAATTGGGAACCTTCACGGAACTTTGAACCTAACCCTTTATTCAATCCATGGGGGTATACTGTTCTTGTTTCGCTAACCATGACTGAGTACAAGTGTTAAGTTGTGTTAATTAGGAGGGCACATTGGCTGAAACATTGTACAGATATCAATAAAGATGAGGACAATAGTCTGAATAATTTGAATAATCCAAATTATCAAGCCTCATCTAAAAAAAATTCAGTGAAATACTCTCATGGAATGTCTGCACACTTCTTCCATCAGTGTTGCAGTGCTTGGATCTCATTGGTCAATAAAGTCATCATATGAACTTTTTGTCCAACTCTTTTTGGTTGTATTATTTAGATTTTTCAAACTTTTATCCTTCTCTTTATTGTTTATATACACAACATTTCGGCCAATTTGGCCTCTTGGGTTTTTTGTCAGAACTCTAGTTGGACACATGGCACAACAGATAAGGGTTGAGTTAATACAGTTTTAAGTGACAATCATCTGTAGGTTGCAGGTTCAATCCTGGGTAATCTGAGAGTAACATCCCTGTTGGAATTTTGGTATATAAGGCGTGTGCCAGACGGTCACTTCTATTTATAGACTCGCCGAGTGTCATGTGACCAACCCACTAACAGTCACTGACAGCGCTCTGCTGCTGCTATAATTATTTATACTGAAGGTCTGAGAACACCTAGGCATTATACCTTGGACACTCGTGGAGTACGGACCTCATAGGAATTACCAAAGGATTCTAGATTTAAGGACTTACTTGCTTTAAGTTTTTACAACTGGCCAAGGATGGCTTGTTTCACTTAATAACAATTAAGTTCATTTCAAATAATGCGCAAGCACAATTAAGAACACGTTTTATGATATTTTCATGTTAAAACATGCAGTTGAATTGATTCGAACAAATTTGTATTTTCAATGTAGATTTACGGTGAAATGAAAATGGCCGACCAAAACATA
Source organism: Doryteuthis pealeii (assembly GCA_023376005.1). Lineage (NCBI taxonomy): Eukaryota > Metazoa > Mollusca > Cephalopoda > Myopsida > Loliginidae > Doryteuthis > Doryteuthis pealeii. The sequence goes on along the minus strand of CM042176.1, from coordinate 12,661,998 downwards.
GCGGCTTCCTCAAAGTGAAACAAACGAGGGGATATTACTCTCATTTATGTAGCTAATGTTCAGATTACCCAATCCTGACCATGAGCGAAAAAAATAACACAGAATACTTAACATTTGTACCCAGTCATGGTTAACGGATTAAGAACAATCTACTCAAATGGATTAAAAAAGAGTTAGGTTTGAAGTTCCATGAACGTTCCTGATTTCAATATGAAGGCTTCTGAGTTCAACAAGAAACACCTGAAGAAGGCCAGAGGGTACATCAGCTAAAATGGGTATATAACAATAAAGATGAGGACAACAGTCTGAAAAATCAAATAATACAAATTATCAAGCCTCATCTCAAAAATTCATAGAAATAGTATCAACAATAAAATGAGGACAACAGTCTGAAAAATCCAAATAATACAAATTATCAAGCCTCATCTCAAAATTCATAGAAATAGTATCAACAATAAAGATGAGGACAACAGTCTGAAAAAAAATAATACAAATTATCAAGCCTCATCTCAAAAATTTCATAGAAATAGTATCTTAACAATAAAGATGAGGACAACAGTCTGAAAAATCCAAATAATACAAATTATCAAGCCTCATCTCAAAAATTCATAGAAATAGTATATTAACAATAAAGATGAGGACAACAGTTTGAATAATCCAAATAATACAAATTATCAAGCCTTATCTCAAAAATTCATAGAAATAGTATATTAACAATAAAGATGAGGACAACAGTCTGAATAATCCAAATAATCAAGCCTCATCTCAAAAATTCATAGAAATATTATCTTAACAATAAAGATGAGGACAACAGTCTGAATAATCCAAATAATCCAAATTATCAAACCTCATCTCAAAAATTCATAGAAATAGTATCTTAACAATAAAGATGAGGACAACAGTCTGAAAAATCTAAATATTACAAATTATCAAGCCTCATCTCAAAAATTCATAGAAATAGTATCTTAACAATAAAGATGAGGACAACAGTCTGAAAAATCTAAATAATACAAATTATCAAGCCTCATCTCAAAAATTCATAGAAATAGTATCTTAACAATAAAGACGAGGACAGCAGTCAGAAAAATCCAAATAATACAAATTATCAAGCCTCATCTCAAAAATTCATAGTAATCTTAACAATAAAGATGAGGACAACAGTCTGAAAAATCAAATAATACAAATTATCAAGCCTCATCTCAAAATTCATAGAAATAGTATCTTAACAATAAAGATGAGGAAACAGTCTGAAAAATCTAAATAATACAAATTATCAAGCCTCATCTCAAAAATTCATAGAAATAGTATCTTAACAATAAAGATGAGGACAATAGTCTGAAAAATCCAAATAATACAAATTATCAAGCCTCATATCAAAAATTCATAGAAATAGTATCTTAACAATAAAGATGAGGACAGCAGTCTGAATAATCCAAATAATACAAATTATCAAGCCTCATCTCAAAAATTCATAGAAATAGTATTTTAAAATAAAGATGAGGACAACAGTCTGAAAATACAAATAATACAAATTATCAAGCCTCATCTCAAAAAATTCATAGAAATAGTATCTTAACAATAAAGATGAGGACAACAGTCTGAAAAATCAAATAATACAAATTATCAAGCCTCATCTCAAAAATTCATAGAAATAGTATCTTAACAATAAAGATGAGGACAACAGTCTGAATAATCCAAATAATACAAATTATCAAGCCTCATCTCAAAAATTCATAGAAATAGTATCTTAACAATAAAGATGAGGACAACAGTCTGAAAAATCTAAATAATACAAATTATCAAGCCTCATCTCAAAAATTCATAGAAATAGTATCTTAACAATAAAGATGAGGACAACAGTCTGAAAAATCAAATAATACAAATTATCAAGCCTCATCTCAAAAATTCATAGAAATAGTATCAACAATAAAGATGAGGACAACAGTCTGAAAAATCCAAATAATACAAATTATCAAGCCTCATCTCAAAAAATTCATAGAAATAGTATCTTAACAATAAAGATGAGGACAACAGTCTGAAAAATCCAAATAATACAAATTATCAAGCCTCATCTCAAAATTCATAGAAATAGTATCTTAACAATAAAGATGAGGACAACAGTCTGAATAATACAAATAAATCTCATCTCAAAAATTCATAGAAATAGTATTTAACAATAAAGATGAGGACAACAGTCTGAATAATCCAAATATCAAGCCTCATCTCAAAAATTCATAGAAAATTTAACAATAAAGATGAGGACAACAGTCTGAAAAATCTAAATAATACAAATTATCAAGCCTCATCTCAAAAATTCATAGAAATAGTATCTTAACAATAAGAAGGACACAGTCTGAAAAATCATATCAAGCCTCATCTCAAAAATTCATAGTATCTTAACAATAAAGATGAGGACAACAGTCTGAAAAATCTAAATAATACAAATTATCAAGCCTCATCTCAAAAATTCATAGAAATAGTATCTTAACAATAAAGATGAGGACAACAGTCTGAAAAAATCAAATAATACAAATTATCAAGCCTCATCTCAAAAATTCATAGAAATAGTATCTTAACAATAAAGATGAGGACAACAGTCTGAAAATCCAAATAATACAAATTATCAAGCCTCATCTCAAAATTCATAGAAATAGTATCTTAACAATAAAGATGAGGACAACAGTCTGAAAAATCTAAATAATACAAATTATCAAGCCTCATCTCAAAAATTCATAGAAATAGTATCTTAACAATAAAGATGAGGACAACAGTCTGAAAAATCTAAATAATACAAATTATCAAGCCTCATCTCAAAAATTCATAGAAATAGTATCTTAACAATAAAGATGAGGACAACAGTCTGAAAAATCTAAAATAGTACAAATTATCAAGCCTCATCTCAAAAATTCATAGAAATAGTATCTTAACAATAAAGATGAGGACAACAGTCTGAAAAATCTAAATAATACAAATTATCAAGCCTCATCTTCCATTTCATTCATATACTTTCAGTGCCATTAAAATGAATTTTAAAAAAAGTGTTTAAAAAAAATTGAGTTTAAAAAAAAAAAAAAAATTGGAATACCCATTAAGCATGAATAGAACAAAATGCCTTTGGCATAAAATAACCCAACAAGGGTTGACATGCTGTAAAATCCAACAAACTAAACCAAACCTAAAATAATTTTATAATCCATTTTGCAATATGGTGCCATTCAAATATTGACCCTAGATCTTCTGAGTGCTGTTAACTGAAAGTAGAAAGTATCTTATTTGATATTGAATATATTGAAGTCTAACAGAAATGTTATCTAGTTCATGTTTAGTTTTAACAAAGTTTATCAGTTTTATTTATTTTCTCTTGTTTATTGATTTTCTGTTAATCTACAAGATGACACAAATTTTGATTGTCAACATTGTCCAAATCACGGAAACATGGGTTAAACTTGCAAATCATACTCAAAATCCCATTATATTACAGGTTGACCCAGAAAAAACAGAACCCAAATTATTTATTTATTTTCCCATTAAACTAACCCTAAACCTAACCCCCCAACCCTAACACCTCCCCCTAGTTAAAATAAAGTTTTATTACAAAATTTGTGGGTTCTGTTTTTTCTGGGTCACCCTGTATACACGGTGACCCAGAAAAACAGAACCCAAATTATTTATTTATTTTCCCATTAAACTAACCCTAAACCTAACCCCAACTTTACACCCCCTAGTTAAAATAGTTTTATTACAACATTTGTGGGTTCTGTTTTTTCTGGGTCACCATGTATACAGGGTGACCCAGAAAAAACAGAACCCAAATTATTTATTTTCCCATTAAACTAACCCTAAACCCCAACCCTAACCCCTTGTTAAAATTAATTTATTACAAAATTTGTGGGTTCTGTTTTTTCTGGGTCATGGGATTTTGAGTATGATTTGCAAGTTTTACCGAAACATGCTTAGTTGGATCATTGGTGATGAAATTGGTAACCCCCACATATTTAGTCTGGTGAGGAGGGTGGCTAGACACCCTGCAGAACGAAAAACAAGACCTATAAAAGGGTGGAGGACGGTCTTTGCTAAACAGCTATCGAGCACATTATTTCTAAAGTCCAACCCTGTTGACTGGGGCTGTAGAATATGCTGACCGCATCTCTGCAAGGGGGTAAAATCGCCTCCAATGGGTCCAGCTATTGGCCATGGGTAGTAACTGGTACCTCCACATATTTGGTCTGGTGAGGAGGGTGACTAGACACCCTGTAGAACAAAAAACAAGACCTGTAAAAGGGTGTAGGAAGTGTGATCCAAAAATTGCACTGGCATGGGCAGTAGGTGCCAAGAACATTTTACAAAATAATGGTGGTTTGAGTCCAAACCAATTAACTTTCTTCCTCTTTTGCCAAAGAGTTCCTTCTACTGAAATAGTCCAAGGGAGATAACTCATTATCTACAGGAAGGTCTTTGCTCTACAGCCATTGAGAACATTATTTCTAAAGTCCAACCCTGTTGACTGGGGCTGTAGAATACGCTGACTGCATCTCTGCAAAGGGCTAAAATCCCCTCCAATGGGGCCAGCAACGTGTGATGTTTAAGGGTGGACAATAGTTTGAATAATGCAAATAATCAAACCTCATCCCCAAAATTCAAAGAAATATTTTCTTTTCATTTCAGATGTAGTGAGTGCAGAAGGACGTTTAGGCTGCACAGAGGTTTTATTCGACAACAGTGGAAGTGCTCGGACGTTAGCAGTAGAGCCAGACAGGCTTGGGGTAAGCATTGACTTTTGTTTCTTTATATTTTTTCTTTATTCATTATGTACGAGCGAGAATCAAAAAATATCTGTACTCTTGTTTTATGGAAGCCGAGCTCATCGTGGATGATTTGATAGGCAGAACCATGACTTATCTGCAAAGTAACAAGCTACCTCATTGATGATAACTCATATATATATATATATATATATATATATACACACACACACACACACACACACAACCCCTCTGTACGAGCAGGATGTGACACAAGGTCAATTTCTTAAGTGGGGTTTAACAGGTTTGAATTCAGAGTTTTTCTTCTAGACTGTTTACCTAACCATGGTTAAAGAGTTCAGTCTGCCCTGCTATTTACCCATAACTGGAGGGAGAATTGGATTCATACCTTTCCCAATGGTATTAGTGCCATGTGAAATGTAAACAGCCTTGTCCAGGAATTAAACTCGGGTGACGAGTCCATTTCCTACGACTCTAACCATTAGCCTCCTTAATTCCCACATATAAACTCCTTGCTCTTGGTAGGGCTTAGAATATACTGACTGTATCCCCAGCAGAGGAGTCCCCCCCCCCCGACATACACATACACACACAAAAGGGGTGTCCTGGTTATAGCACTAAACTATCTGATATTAAGGCTCCAGTTGTGTTGATCTGGAGAGAGAGTGGAGAGGCTCCAGTTGTGTTGATCTGGAGAGTGGGGAAGCTCCAGTTGTTGATCTGGAGAGTGGGGAAGCTCCAGTTGTGTTGATCTGGAGAGTGGGGAGGCTCCAGTTGCGTTGATCTGTAGAGGCTCCAGTTGTGTTAATCTGGAGAGGCTCCAGTTGTGTTGATCTGTAGAGTGGGGAGGCTCCAGTTGTGTTGATCTGGAGAGTGGGGAGGCTCAATAAATTTTAAAGGATATTGCCTGAGAGATGGGAAAATTAAATAAATAAAATATTTAATATTTTTAAAAGAATTATTACTTACTTAAAAAGCATCATATTCATTCCACTCCACTGAGATATTTGTTTTGTTTTACGACAGTAGAGACCTTCAAAATATTTCTAAAAATTTCTGATATAATTATTCAGACTCTTATCTTTATAGAAAAATTTTAAAATCATACAAGTAAAAGATATTTTGTTTGATTGGTTTAGTTTATTTTGTTTTGCAGCATATCAACCTCAGTGGGTTATTTAATGCCAATAAAGTTTTGAAATAAATCAATTCTTAATGGATAATACAATTTTGTTTATCAACTCATGTTTTCTATTTAACCATAGATGGGTATGTTGTTTTAATTTCATAAAATGAAGGGGGGGGGGGCAACCTATTAAAAAAATATTTCCGCTAAAATATTTTAGGTGAATAAGTATCAACATTTTCGTGAAAATTTGACTCTTAATTGATTTTTCATAGAATTTTAACCGACCCGACCCCCCCCCCCGAAATATAACTATTTATGATTATAATCAAACATTTAGAAATGAATTAAATTTTGGCATTAAATAACCCATAGAGAGTTGATAGGCCATTAACCAAATAAATCAAACCAAAATCTAAAGTTGTAATTAATTGCTATCATAACCGTAAGATTTAAAAAGAAAAAAAAAAAAGAAAAACAGACACAGTCTCTTGATACACAGATATTTTGTTTTTGGAATTATTCGAAGCTGTTATTAATTTCTCTCATGAGTTTAAGATTTTATATTTTTAAAATGTTCTCTCTTTGTTACAGATCATTGTTCAAGTGGTTCTTTTTGGCTTTAAATCAAAATGTGTGCGTTGTGTTATTTATTGAAAATAAATATAAGGGTTTCTCTGAAATTCTCTTCTATCTTTTTTTTTTTTATATGTGTATGGAAATCTGGTAGTTTATATTAGACGAATCAATAACTAACACTGTTCTTTTTGCACAGACTTCACTCTAGCTGGTTGTTAAGATTTATGCAGTGACGTAGTTAGAGTGTGTATGCTGCCTGGGGCAGATCCCCACCGTCCTTAATCGCCCCCCCCCACCTCTTAGCTTACGCTATTGACCTGGGGCAAAATCAGCAGTTTTTAAAATAGTTTTTAAAAAGAGTTGATTTGGCACTAAAAAACGAAAAAATGGGCACGTAATGTAGCATATCCCAGTGATGCTGATAGCTTTTTGATTTAGTGCGTCCTGGGACACACATATTTGATTTCAATGAATTTAAATCTAAAAAATTTAAATTTGAATTTAAAAAAATATTAATTTATATTTATTAATTTAAATTAAAAAATTAAAAAGTTTATGCTTAGAGGGTGAGCCAGATCTGGAATTATAATCAGAAACTGTTGAACAGACACACACACACACACACACACAGTTTGGAAGGCATGAGACAGAACCAAATGGACAGCCACTAGCAACAACTTCAGTTCCGGAGATCTTCTGTAGAAGAGATTTTTATCTCGAAATATTAAGAATAAATCACAGGTTAACAAACAACACCATAGTTACCTTATTTTTCTTTACACTTGCATTGTGATAGCCTTCAAAACCAACCACCAAACCAACATAAACACAATGCTTCAAGCAAATTATAAAACCCTTTTAAAAATTTAAATTAAATTTTTTTAAAAGAATGAGTCCCAGGAAAATTTAGGGGTCCCAACTAAAGCTGTCTAACTCCTACCTTGTAACCTATCCTGTTTAATTCGTTTCTAAGAAACTATTGAAATGTATTTACAGTTAGCTTGAAATGGTGAGGGAAGAAAAAAGAAAGACACTGGGACGCATGGATATGATTTTACTGTGTCTTTTAGATTTTTGTGCATCAGGGATGCAGAACGCATACCTATCAGCATCTTGATATCCATTCGTTGAATGAGAATCATTTTTTGGTGTCCAAGTGTCTTTAACTGACCATTTTATTATCTCTGTTATCCTGAACACCTGGCAGTGAGATCTACACTTGGAAGATATGTATTTATTATTATTACTAGCAGGTCCTGCTTATTATTTAAAATATAAAATAAAATAAAAAATAATGATAAATAGAATATATGTGTACATGAATAAACTCCTGGCCAAAACACATGTTAGTAAACTCATATTAAATCAATTTATCCATTCAAGATTTTCTTTCCTTTATTTATCTTCAACATATCATCGGATTCATTTCCATTTTCAACTAACATATATATATAAATATATATATATATATATATATATATGGAAATACTGTAAGGAAATTAATCCAACAATATAAAAACACGCATATAAAAATTAACAGTTAATAACACCATATTCACACATTCACTATACACTTAACATCTTTCATTCTGTCCCTTACATAAACATTACTTAACAGTGTCCTGAAGATGGTACAATATACCGAAATGCTTAAGTATTGACACATAAAATTGTTTCCCCTGATCATAACATCCTGTGTTTGTTATATTTTTAAAATATTTTCTTCTCATATATGAGAAGTAAACAAACAGACGATGTTTGTGATATGGCTATTTTCAGCCGACAATATTTGGGAGAATATGTGCTTAATTGAAGTCGAACCTAATTTTTTGAAAGTTAATTCATTAATAATTAATTAGGAGGATTTACTATTTAAATGTAAGGCTAAACAAATCGAGAAAAATCAATCTCTGTATGTACATTTCGGCCTATTAGGCCTCATCAGATACGAAGACCGCCCCGTGTGTGATTTGAAACCTGTCTGTCAAATTGACAAGCAAGCATCTTACCTCCACACCAAACGGACTTAGCAAGATTTCTTCGTTTTGTTAAGTAGTAGGTGTTTATATTCCTCTTAAGTGACCTCTACACGAACTTACGAGAAGAAAACAAACAGACGATGTTTGTGATATGGCTATTTTCAGCCAACAATATTTGGGAGAATATGTGCTTAATTGAAGTCGAACCTAATTTTTGAAAGTTAATTCATTAATAATTAATTAGGTGGGATTTACCTATTTAAATGTAAGGCTAATTTCTCGATTTGTTTAGCCTTACATTTAAATAGGTAAATCCCGCCTAATTAATTATTAATGAATTAACTTTCAAAAATTAGGTTCGACTTCAATTAAGCACATATTCTCCCAAATATATATATATATATATATATATATATATATATATATATACTATCCAAAAGTTCAGTGAACTCAAGAATGCATAAAATAGCTTCTTCCATAAAAGAAGAAAAAAAAATGATTTTCTTTATGGTGATTAATTTCCTTCTTGAATGTTCAATTTAAAAATAACCGATTTGATATATTATTGGATTTTAATTATTTCAGAGTCAAATAGGCAGATAATAATGAACCAGTCAACTGGCTGGTCATAACGAGCAGAGAAATTTATTAAAAGTTCACTTGCACTTCGTTATGTACAACAGTAGTAGTAGTAGGAATACTAGGAAGTTTAGGTCAATGGTTAAAGCAGTGGGTTGGTAATTTAGAGGTTCATGGCCTGAATGATTGTTTTTGTTTTACAGCATATCAACTCTTTTGGGTCATTTAATGATAAACAAAGGACTCAGGCTGCTTACTGTACCTGCTGTTGCTTAAGTGGTCACCCAATTAAGTATTGAACTGTCTCATGGCTGCTTAACTTTGGGGATCTAGTGGGAACACTTTTCTGGTCCTTTCATACCGAATCAAGTCATTTTGATAAACAAAGGACTCGGGTTGCTAACAGTACCCACCGTTGCTTAAGTGGTCACCCAATTAATCATTGAACCGTCCCATGGCTGCTTAACTTCAGTGATCTATCGGGAACACTTTTCTGGTCCATTCATACCGAATCAAGTCATTTTGATAAACAAAGGACTCGGGTTGCTAACAGTACCCACCGTTGCTTAAGTGGTTACCCAATTAAATATTGAACCGTCTCATGGCTGCTTAACTTTGGGGATCTATTGGGAACTAGTGCTTTCAGCCTGACTTGTCCATTTCCTATGACTCTAACCATTAGCCTCCTTAATTCCCACATAAACTCCTTGCTCTTGGTAGGGCTTAGAAGTATACTGACTGTATCCCCAGCAGAGGAGTATCCCCTCCCCCCCGACATACACATACAAAAGGAGTGTTCTGGTTATAGCACTAAACTATATCTGATATTAAGGCTCCAGTTGTGTTGATCTAGAGAGAGAGAGTGGAGAGGCTCCAGTTGCGTTGATCTGGAGAGTGAGGAAGCTCCAGTTGTGTTGATTTGGGAGAGGCTCCAGTTGTGTTGATCTGGAGAGTGGGGAGGCTCCAGTTGTGTTGATCTGGAGAGTGGGGAGGCTCCAGTTGTGTTGATTTGGAGAGGCTCCAGTTGTGTTGATCTGGAGAGTGGAGAGTACCTCTTTGTATAGTTTGGTATTGTTTAGTATTAATTGAATAGAAACTGGTAGTGTAATGGTTATTGTCATAGAAAATGAACACCGCGACACAAGTTGAAATCCCGGATGAGGCTGGTTGCATTTCACATAGCATTAATGTTTGGGAAAGGTATACATCCAACTATTCTCTCTCAAGCTATGAGTAAATAGTAGGGCAGACTGAGCTCTTTAACCTTGGCATGGCTTTTGGTCTAGGAGAATGAAAACTCTGAATTAAAACCTGTTAATAGCATTACAAGCACTTTTGCTAAAATCGGTGGACATTGAAAAATTTGAACCTTAATCGGTTTAATTCACAATTTCTGAAGTATTTCTGATCCAATCTTAAAAATATTCATATGGTTGGAAAGAAAGTATAATAAGCTTTCTATATATATATATATAATTTCAATGTGTTTTTATCCATTGAATTATTTTTTTTACGATTACTGCAATTTAAAACAGTATTTTGCTTCAAACAGCTGATCCAATCTTAAAAATATTCATATGGTTGGAAAGAAAGTATAATAAGCTTTCTATATATATATATATAATTTCAATGTGTTTTTATCCATTGAATTATTTTTTTACCATTACTGCAATTTAAAACAGTATTTTGCTTCAAACAGCCGAAAGCACAAAATAGGAATTTTTTTCCGAGACTGAATTTTACTCGTTAGTTTGGATAGCAAAATCAAAGAGGGTAATCTTTATCAACTTTCTTGAAATTGTACACTTAATTTCATATGGTACTAATACCCTTGAGAATGGTATGAATCCAACTATTCTCCCTCCAACTATGGCTGAATATTAGGGCGGACTAGGCTCTTCAACCTTGGTATGGCAACCAGTCTAGGGGAAGGAAAATTCAAACTTAAAGATTGTCACATCCTTCTTGTGCAAGGGGGTTAGTAAATACATACTAGTGAGTTTGATTCTCACCGGGTGCCCTATAATTCCTGGCATTGTGCCATATCGAATTAAGCTTTGTGAATGACTACAAGTGAGTTTGATTCTCACTGGGTGCTCAATTGTTATAGCCTTGTGCCAAACTTAGTAAATGAATACTGGGTACAAGATTTCCCTTCGAGAGAGATAAAATTTCTAACTGGTTAACTAGTCTTCTGGGTAGTGTACTTTCAGCTTAATTGAAAATAGACCCCCTAATTAGTAAAAAGAAAGAAAAAAAAATCCATTATGGCTCTCGAGGGTTTTCCTGTATTATTTCTTATTCGTATGATCGAGACAGTACATCAATTAAAATCCTCTCTGCCTTCCCAGGGTTGCAGATTTCAACATATCAGAATTTTATCTTCTTGATGGAGATCCGCAAAGATTTTTATTCGTTCTAATTGGTTATGAACAGTCAAATCAATGCACCAGCATATCTTCGTTAAATTTGGGCCAAAGGTGACCACACCCAAACTGGGGCAGGAAAAATGTTTTACTTATTTGTCAGAGAAAAAAAAGACCAATTTTCTTAGATCTATTTTTAGAAACTATTGGAAATAAAAACAGTATTGTTTGTTTTGTTTTACGGCATATCAACCTCGGTGGGTCATTTAATGCCAAACTAAGTTTTGGATTCGTAGCGGTAATTTGGTAGAGAAAAATATGTATATGTATAGATTTTAACTATTCAATTACTCATATTCTTGAGTACAATCCCACTTCTTTTAGGAAATGTAAAAAAAGACAGTAGCACTTTACCTACTGATCCTAAATATATTCACTTTGAGGAGGCTCACTTAGCGTAACGGTTATAAGTAAAGTAAAGTCGACGGGGCGGCCTAAAGTCGTATCAGCCAGTCAGCGAGGGAGTCTATCCCCTTTTCAATAGCACTAGACCAAGGAGATTGTTTTAGCATATGAGGTGGAGCGCCACACCTACCATCAGCTCCTACTTTACCGCACAGATCCCTGTGCTACTCATACGCTGAGTTGGCGAGGACCGGTATCGAACTAGGAACCTTGTGGTTTCTAGCCTAAACGGTTATAGTCATTATAAATGGAATCACCAAGAGAGAGACAGAATACTTAGAGGTGCTAAAATATGTGACATATTAAATGGTAATAGAAGATACAGAGAATGAATTTATGAAAAAGGTTTAGTATACTCGCCTTGAGGAGGCACACTTTGTGTAATGGTTAGAGTTTTTGAAAATGGGATTGGCAAGAGAAAGAGAGAGAAAGAATTCTTAGATAGAGGTGCAGAGAACGTAATTACTCCCAGGTTCACCCTGACTTTGTTAGGGTCTCATCTATGGGTTAAATAGAAGAAAATAAGTTTTTAAAAAATGTATTTACAAAAAAATTGAGTTAAAAATGTAATTATTAATACCTAACAAGAATGAATAAAACAATATCTTCAGCATAAAATAACCCAACTTGTAATGCCAAGTTACTTATTTTTATCACTTTAACTGAACAAAAAAAAAATAAGAAATGGATTTAAATTCTTTCATATGTGCAAAAAAAGTTTTTAGAAAAATGAAATTATGTTTCAAAACACTCACGAGTTTAGGGTTACATTTTTAAAATGATATTTTAAATGTAAACAAAAAAAATTTCTAAAATAGACAAACATTGTAATATGCAAATTCTTAGCAATCTTTTTTTTTTTTTTCAATTTCATAAGCAATTAGTAAACTTATTTCCTTCTTGCCCAACTCTTACCCTCTCTTCCCCCTGTCGGCTGGGGCGTTAGAATGCATGCACCTCTGCAGAGGGATAAGACTCCCCCAATGGGGCCACCTGTTGGCTGTGAGTGGCGACCCGTGATGCTTAAAGACACAGTCTTGGTGGATGAGCAGTCCATGACATGCAACACTCCACTTAGACCCTTGCTTAGGCTAGATGGGCGGTCAGAAAGGCTTATCCAATCAATCATCTGGTCACATCAAGCCCTAGCGCCTATATGATTGCTTCAATCCTTTTTATCATATGGGTGCTAGAAGGAGGTGGCTGAGGGTCTACATGTCCTCAGAATGACATTAAACTCTATCTGATGGTGAGGTTCCAGTTTTGGAGGTTTGGGGAATGTGGAGCACTCTTTCATCACCATTGCTCCCTGGTCCACTCTGACCTGGAGTGGTAGTACCTGTTAGGGTCCCATTTATGGGTTAAATAAAAATAGTCATCGGGGTAGCTTACGGTCAGTATCAGCCAATCAGCGAGGGAGTCTATCCCCTTTTTGCTAGCGCTAGACCAAGGAGATTGCATTTGCGTCTGATGTGGAGCGCCACACCTACTATCAGCTCATTACTTTACCGCACAAATCACTGTGCTACTCATACACTGAGTTGGCGAGGGCCGGTATGGAACTAGGAACCTTGCGGTTTCTAGCCGAACACTCTACCAACTGAGCTAACCTGGCCCAACAGGTTAAATAGAAAAAATGTATTTATTAAAAAAATTGGGTATCCATTAAGAATGACTTTATTTAAAAACTTTATTGGAATTAGATGACCCACTGAAGTTGATATGCTGTATAACAAACTATACCAAACCAAACTTACCCCTCTCTTCTCTCTTACTCTCTCACTCACTGATGTTCCTAAAATCCTTTTAGTCCAGTTATGGACTGGCTACTTCTGTTAGTTGTGTACTATACACCTTGCTTGAACAGCTCTCCATTCTTGCTGTGTCCCTGCTGTGAAAATTGTTCAGTGGAATGAATCGATGAACGGTGTCATTCAATAAAAGCGAGTCATGTGACATAGAATATTCTTGTGCTGTGAACCATGAATTTATAGATGGAAAAGTGATTAGATTATCTCCCCTTAATGCATTGGTTGATTGGTTTTATGTCATGTCAATACTTATTGGATTATTTTATACTGAAATCAATTATGGTCTCCTATTATATATGATACACACAAAAAAAGTATCTTTACAATCATTTTAAACAGGTAAACACTGCATACTTATTTACTATAGCAATGTTTTCAGAGCCAAATTTATAAATTTTCATTTTCATTTTAAATAGCACACTTCAATAGCTAAACACTTCACTTTGACAATCATTTTAAATAGACACTTTGACAATCATTTTAAATAGCTAAACACTTCACACTTTGACAATCATTTTTAAATAGCTAAACACACCGTCGGCCCAAATTTGTATAAGGTGATCAGTATTCAACTGTGTTGCCAGATGAATCTGTTCTGAGTATTCAGAGTTGGTAGGTGGTTTAAATAGCAGGTTGGGCTATTCCACTGTGTATCTTACCGGTGACAAGTTAAAATGTGAACCTTTCATTAGCTTGAGAAGCTAGGGTGCTTATTGGAGACCTGATCCAAAATTTCAACAGAAAACTGAACTTAAACCTGTTAAAGTCTGCTTAAAAATTGACCTTGTGTCACATTCTGCGGAGGGGTTGGGTAAATACATACAATAGGAATTCAACAGGTTCGTGTGTCCTTTTAATAGTGTCTTTTGCCAAAAAGTGTCTTGCAGTTGAAAATTCCCTTTGGGGGTTGTTAAAATCTCATTTGATAATTAGTACCCTGATGAATAAATTCTTATGTTTACAGACTAATTGTTCGCACATTTTGTTGGATATTTTTAAAAGTTTTAAATTTCAAATCCAAAATGTCAGTCGACCTCTTATGTACACGCAAAGACTCTTGAAAATTATTTTGATGAATCAGACATTTTAAAAATCTGTTGAATTCTGGGTTGTGCATGTTGAGAATTTTGTGCAAAA
>CM042176.1:12484693-12644693 GCA_023376005.1 Doryteuthis pealeii | reverse complement strand
AAAAAAAATTACTAATTACACTTACTAAAAAAATTACTAATTACCACTTACAAAAAATTACTAATTACCACTTACTAAAAATTACTAATTACCACTTACTAAAAAAATTACTAATTACCACTTACTAAAAGTATAAATATAAATACACGATATGTATAACTTCCTAACTGTTAGGCATGACATAACCCCAGACAGGTTGATATGCCATTAAAATCAATAAACAAACATTACTTTGCTCTGTTTATAAAAATTAAGCATTGAGCTCTCAAATCGGACCTGAACTTTTCAACACCGTACCGTTGGAAGAAAGAACCAGCTTAGAATCATCCTAATACCAAATTACTTGGTACCCCCCCCCCAAAAAAAAAGTATAAGTATATATATATATATATATATATATATGTAAAGAGAGGAAGTAAATCCGACGGTATGTAATATATCAAGAAAAATGAAAAACACAGGTTTAAATGGGTTAAGTGGTGAGTTTATTGGCCGACGCTGCAGTGTTTCGATCTATTAAATAGATCATCTTCAGGGCATAAGAAGAAATTATATATCACAGAATGATGAGAAAAAGTGAGTGGTAATCCTTCTTATTCAGTCTGTTTAAAATTTTTTTCTGAAGTTTGAAAAAAGGAGACGGTTTTGAAATATGACATCAAATATTCTATTTTAAGGTGTGAGTATGTAGCGCTGTTAGTGTGTGTATTGAAGGAAACATTGTGCATTTTTTAGGTATGTGGTAGTGTGTGTGTGTGTGTATAAATTTTTTTTTTTTTTTTTCTGTAGCGATAAACGACAGATGATCTATTTAATAGATCGAAACACTGCAGCGTCGGCCAATAAACTCACCACTTAACCCATTTAACCTGTGTTTTTTCCTTTTTCTTGATATATTACACATATATATATATATATATATATATATATATATATATATGAAACTCCCTCTTCATATTCAATTTACCTGTAAAATTTCTAATAAATAAAATATTTCTTTTATCTTCAGGTGTCAAGTTTAAGTAACTTCAGTTCAGTTCGTGCCAACAGTTGTGTTTATAAAGGTAAGCAAATCATTTTTTTTGTTTTTGCCACAAGATAATAGTTTCCCATGCAGCAGATCTCCCCTCTTTCAACGCCATTGTTGTCCAAGAGAAAGACAAGTTGGCATCAGTATCTCCACAGAAGCTCCTGAACAACGCTGCAATAACAACATCCACAAACTTTTCCACTCTGGGAGTCAGTTGGTCAGAGAGGCCCCCCTCTAATCAATCGGCTGATCATGCCAAGCCCTAGCATCTATATGATTGCCCCAACCCTATTGCCCTTTTTATTGTATGGGTGCTGAGGGTCTCCCTGTCCTGGGAATGACGTTAAACTCTATCTGATGGTGAGGTTCAGTTTTGGAGGTTTGGGGAATGTGGAGCACCCCTTCATCACCATTGCTCCCTGGTTCACTCTGACCCAGAGTGGTAGTATATGTTAGGGTCTCATCTATGGGTTAAATAGAAAAATGTGTATATAAAAAAAAGTATTGAGAATTCATTTAGAACAAATTTATTTCAAAAATTTTATCGGCATTAAATCACCCACTGAGGTTGATATAACGTAAAACAAACCAAACCAAACCAAACTCTACTACATATGGCAATTTTCATAAAATGGTATTCATAGAAAATATATGGAATCCATCCTTCTGAGGCCACTAAACAGGCTTTACTCCCCCTAATTGTGAGGTTCAGGGAGTAGTGTGCACCAGCCTTGCATATAGGTGATAGTTGAAAAAGTGGGAGGTATTTTTGCCACACCCTGTATATGAAAAAAATTATTTATTTATATATATTATTTATTTATAATTTATTATTTATTATTTATTTATAATTTATTATGATTTATTTATAATTTATTATTTATTTATAATTTATTATGATTTATTTATTATTTATGATTTATTTATAATTTATTATGATTTATTTATAATTATTTATTTATTATTTATTTATAATTTATTTATTTATTATTTATTATTTATTTATAATTTATTTATTTATAATTTATTTATTTATTTATTTATAATTTATTTATTTATTTATTTATTATTATTTATTTATTTATATTATTTATTTATTCATTTATTATTTTATTTATTATTTATTATTTATTTATTTATTATTTATTTATTTATTATTTATTATTCATTATTTTATTATTTATTTAGTTATAATTTATTTATAATTTATTATTTATTTATATTTATTTGCATATAGGTGATAGTTGAAAAAGTGGGAGGTATTTCTGCCACACCCTGTATATGAAAAAAATGTGTACTAATTTTGTCATAACTTGAGACCTTAACCTCACATTATTAAATGCTTGGAGGGCGTGACAACCTGTCTCTAGATTTTCCAGTTATTTAACTATACTTATCAACTTTGTGTGTTTTATCACTGTCAAAAATAGTCTACAAAATCTCATGACCCTCTCATAGTGCTGCATTTTTTAAGGAATAAATCAGGTTGATTGAAATGGCAACCACAGACTTACGACTATCTTCATTGTTAATCAAGTTATTTACCCAACCCCTTCAAATGAGTTGAATGTGACAAAAGGTCAGTTTCTGGTAATTTTCACCTTTAGTTGTCAAAATTCCTAGCATAAAATTGTGCATGCGCATTATCTGAAATGAACTTATGTATCTCTTGATTACATCCTCGTTATATAATCTTAGTTTCTCTAGGAGAGGAGAGAGAGACATGGGAGAATTTAAAATGTATTTCTATGTTAAATTTCACAAGCAGCAACCAGTAGCTTAAATTAGGTTGAACATTCCCTTTCTTAGAAAGCTTAACATACAAAATGATTTTAATGTTTTGTCCGGCCATATTTATTTATTTATTTATTTATCTTTTTAGATTTTATTCGCTTTGCAAACTTACTTTTCCCTAATCTCAGTTATCTACCCAGAGATGAATGGGTGACCCAACAGTTCATGCTTTGTCTAGTGTATATATATATATATATATATATATATATATATATATATATGTGTGAAGAAAGGAAGTGAATCCGACGGTATGTAGTATATTAAGAAAAATGAAAAAACACAGGTTTAAATGGGTTAAGTGGTGAGTTTATTGGCCGACACTGCAGTGTTTCAATCTATTAATTAGATCATCTTCAGGGCATTTGTTAGTATATGGAAGGTGATAAAAAATTATTTATCACAGAATAACGAATGGTAGTTATTGTTATTCAGTCTGTTTAAAAATTTTTGAGGTTTGAAAAAAGGGACGTTTTGAAATATGATGTCAAATATTCTCTTTTATAGCGTGAGTATGGGACGGTGTAGGTGTGTGTATCGAAAGGAAACATTGTGCATTTTTTAGGTGTGTGGTTGTGTGTGTGTGTGTGTATAAATTTTTTGCGATGAACGACAGTGGAAATAATCACCTTAATCATAATAATCTTATCACCTTCCATATACCAACAAATGCCCTAAAGATGATCTAATTAATAGATCGAAACACTGCAGCGTCGACCAATAAACTCACCACTTAACCCATTTAAACCTGTGTTTTTTCATTTTTCTTAATATACTACATATATAATATATATATATTCAACTACCCCAAACTGATTTTTAAGTCATCCAAGTCCTTTACAATTTCTTACCAATGCCAACTTGTAGTTTTACACTCAGGTGCATTTTTAGTAAGTCTTTTTAGAATATGAAAATCAATTTCTACCTGCGTTTTTTTTTCTTTCTGCTAAATTGATCCACATTAATATCTGCCAAGGGTAAGGAAAGGTAGGTAAGACAGATATGAAAAGGTTTTAGACACACACACACGGGACTGCCAACTACAAGTATTGATTCTCCCCTAGCATCGACCCCCACCCGCCAGAGAATCCACGCAATACCAATTGCAAGCTGCTTTCTGATCTAGTTGTTTTTCTATGATTACCGAGAAGACAACGGTGTCTAATAGATCTACAGCAGTTAGCCCACTAATTATGACTGGTTGTTGGTTGGGTTTTACGGCATGTCAACCCATTTGTGTTATTTTATGCCGTTAAGACAACAGTGTCTAATAGATCTACAGCAGTTAGCCCACTAATTATGACTGGTTGTTGGTTGGTTTTTACAGCATGTCAACCCATTGGGTCATTTTATGCCGAAGATGTTTTTGTTTTTTGTTATTCATTCTTCATGGGGTGGTTGGTTGGTTGGTTGGATTTTATGGCATGTCAACCCTTATTGGGTCATTTTATGCCAAAGATGTTTTTGTTTTATTCATTCTTGATGGGTACACAATTTTTTTATTTTTTAACTCAATTTTTTTTTGTATTTGAATTATTTGGACTATTGTCCTCATCTTTATTGTTATCTGTACAATGTTTTAGCCAATGTGCCTCCAGCCTGCTTCAGGTATTTCTTGTCGGACTTGGAAACCGTCTCAAACTCAGGAACCTTGTCAAAAAAAATCTTGACAAAGAGTGGAGGCCATGCGAAATATTGGAAAAATAAAGCGGACTCGGGGCCAAAAAAAACGGTTATATATTAGAACTCTGTTTTTTGTTCTGCTTTTTGTTCATTTTTTTGTATTTCCTATGGTTCCAATATCACCAAAAACGTTCACAAGAACAATATATTGATACACAACTAATATATATATATATATATATATATATATATATATATATATATATATATATGAAGCATTGTTACACTGAATGTTAATGAGAATAAAATTTCATTGTACAATATCTCAATACTGAATCATTAATGCAGTGATGTTAATTTGTAAAGGAATGAAATATATATCTATATATATATATATATATATATATATATATATAAGAAAGTTTGGTGTGTACGTATCAACTTAAAACTTCGAAAAGAGAGAGTCACTCAGATTTGAAATCTTGCATACACATTAATACCCTTCTAACTAAGAAACACACCAAATTTGATTACTGATTAAGGGATATAATTAATTAATTAAACCAAAATCAACCGATTTGCAAAACTGGCCGTATACCAGCTGTTGCTGATAATAACATATTGCTCGCTGCCTGCTTTAGCGATACCAGCAGTTTAGTTTAATTTTAGTAAACAGAATCGCATTCTAAGCAGTTCAGCTCGAAAAATTTCTCGCGTCAACCTTTAAAATATTTATTTGATTCAAAAGAAAATAAAATAATCTTTCTAAATATGTAATTTGTATTATTTTTTACAGTGAATTAAAAAACAAAATAACAAATTAAACAAAAACATTTAACAATAACTCAACTTTCTTTTTTTTTTTAGTCCGGTTATGGACCAGGTACTTTTGCTAGTATATATATATATATATATATAAATAAACTTATGTCGTTATTTCTTTCAGGGAAATGGATTTATGAATTGATGCTAGGCTCTAAAGGTGTCATGCAGATTGGATGGTGCACAATTAATTGCCAATTCTCCCAAGAGGTAAGAATTCTTATTGTCTTAGATTTTTTTTAATCAGATATACAAAGTATGTACAAATTTACCAACCCCTCCTCATAAGCAGGATATGGTATAAGGTCAATTTTTAGGCAAAGTTTAACAGGTTTGAATTCAGTTTTCCTTCTCTTAGACTAGTTACCTAACCAAGGTTAAAGAGCCCAATCTGCCCTGCTATTTACCCATAGCTGGAGGGAGAACATGTGGATGTATATCTTTCCTAAGAGTATTAAAAAAAAAAAGTAAAGTCAACGGGGTGGCCCTAAAGTCGGTATCAGCCAGTCAGCGAGAGAGTCTATCCCCTTTTCAATAGCGCTAGACCAAGGAGATTGTTTTAGCATCTGAGGTGGAGCGCCACACCTACCATCAGCTCCTTACTTTACCGCACAGATCCCTGTGCTACTCATACGCTGAGTTGGCGGGGACCAGTATCGAACTAGGAACCTTGTGGTTTCTAGCCGAACGCTCTACCGACTGAGCTAACCCGGCCCCTACTAAAAGTATTAGCGCTATGTGAAATGTATACAGCCTTGTCCAGGATTTGAACTCGGGTTGACGATTCCATTTCCTGCGAATCTAACCATTACACCACGCACCTCATACAGAGTATGTATGTAATATGAGTAACTACAGTTACTTGGTAGAGTATCTGCCTTGGAACCACAAGGTCTCAGGTTCAATACCAGTTCTCGCCAACTCAGCTACATGATTAACACAGCATGGATCTGTGTGGTAAAGTGGGGAGCTGATGATAGGTTTGGCACTCCACCTTAGACACTAAAACAATCTCCCCGGTCTAGTGCTAGTGAAAACGGAATCCCTGGCTGCCCTGTAGGCTTGACCAGTAGAATATATTCTGACTGCAGAGGGTTAAATTCCCAATGGGGCTACCTGTATGTAAGGGTAAAATAAATTGCATTGTAACAGGGGACTGTTACCTCAGGCAGTACCTGCACTCTCACCTGAAAGAGACAAGGCTGATGCGACCATACATTTCTTGCCTGGTGAGAGGTCAGGAAAATGTATACTTGAAGCTATAATTGTGATTATGATTATTTCTTTCTTTTTGGATTTTACGGCATGTCAACCCTTGTTGGGTCATTTTATGCCAAAGATGTTTTGTTTTATTCATTCTTGATGAGAATTGAAAATTCTTTTTTTGAACTCAATCTTTTTTAATCACATTTTTTTTATCACATTTTTGTTATCTCATTTCATAGATGGGACCCTGACAGGTACTACCACTCCAGGTTAGAGTGGACCTGGTTGTAATGGCGATAAAGGGGTACTCCACTCTCCCCAGAGCTCCAGAATTGGAATTTCAATAGGACAATAAAACCCTCTGCCTTCTAGTACATATATGATAAAAAGGGTTGGGGGTTTGCCATAAGAGCAATAGAGTCAGGAGAATCATATAGGTGCTAGGTCTTTACATGACCAGCTGATTGATCAGAGGAGCCTCTCCGACTGCCCATCTAGCCTAAGTAAGGGCCAAAGTAGAGTCTTGCATGTTATCCAACATGATTCCGTCCTTAAGCATCACTGGTTGCCACCCATGGCCAACAGGTGGCTCCATTGGGGGGGGGGGGGTTCTTACTCCTCTAGATGCAGTCAGCATATTCTACAGCCCCAGCCAACAGGACAGTATCATGATTTTCTTGAAGCTATATTATTACTTGCCAAAAAGAAAAAAAGAAAATGACTTTTGCACTAAATAACTCCATAAGGGTTATTGATGTAATGAATATGCATATACGTGGGTTTCCCCCCCACATTAATATGATTGGCTGGTGTCAGCTATAAATACCGAACAATCTAGAGGTACAATTTCCTACTATTACTACGCCTACTACTACTACTATGATGATGTTGCACCAGCTTACTGCTTACCTTCTCGAGTGTACCACACTACTACTTCTACTAATATATCCCTTAGCCGAATATATCAGTTAGCATACTGTAAATCCAACCATCCAACCATCCAACCATCGAAATTCAAACATTTGTTGCCTGTTTTTCAGAATGGCGTTGGAGATACAACAGATTCTTATGCCTATGACGGAAACAGATTACGCAAATGGAATGTGAAAACCCAGAGATATGGCGAGGTATTTTGTCTTTTCAAGACAGTTATTTATTTGTTGAATTGAAATCAATTTTGTATCGTTACATGATTCTCTTTTTGCTTATTTCCTATAACTCCAACCTAAAAAGAAGGGGAACCACTCTGAATGAATTTTAACTATTAATTAATCTACCCATTATTTTCCCATTAAACTAACCCTAACCCTGTCTTCTTTTTTCCTAGTAGATCAATAAATAAATAAGTAATTTATCAGTCAATCAGAGTGGTTCCCCTTTTTTAGGTTGGAGTTATTGAAAATAACCCTCTTTTTAAAAAAAATTGTATTTTTTATTTGTGTGCCAAACAGTGAAAAATTACCTTTTCCTATTGTCCAAATTGCTTCTCTGATTGGTCGATGTATAGCTCATAGGAAACAGTTACCTCCCCCTTTTTAAATTTCTCATGTAGTCAACAGAGCCTAGTTACTGAGATGCTGATAGGTACGTGTCCTGCGTCACTGACACATAAACATCTTAAAGGATGTAATAAAATCGTATCCATGCATCCCAGTGTTTTATTTTTTGGACCAAGTACCCAATAGGCACCCCAAATCATCAACTTAATGAAAGGTAAACATTTTAACTTGTCACCGGTAACTTCCGCTTCCAAATTTTTGTAAACAAATGATTTTAGTCAGAAGTTTATAGAGATGTTGAACTTATGATAAATTAAATAAATACATGGTTGGTACACGTAATCAAATTAAAATTCAATAACAAAAACTTTTTTTAAATAAATACTTTTTAATCAGAAGTTTATAAGTATTTTTCAATACTTACGATAAATTAAAAAAAGATTAAATGAAGAGAAATGCAATTATGTTTATTTAAATAGAAATACAGTTTTTATTTGCAAAATATTTTTTATGTTTATTTAAATAAAAGGATGCTGTTCAGAAATAGTATCACAAAATTTGTAAAATTTATTTTTGTTTTTGTCAGATACAATATAAGTTCAAAAAATCATCTGTTCATTTATTTTCAAATATTTGAAAGTCGAAGTTACCGGTGATGAGTTAAAATATGAACCTTTCATTAAGTTGATGATTTGGGGTGCCTATTGGATACTTGGTCCTATTTTTCTTACCCCACCATTTCCAGCTAACAGTAAATATATTTCAATATTTTCTTGGAAACAAATTACACTGTATGGGGGTACAAGGTAGGGGTTAGACAACATTCAAACAACACACAGGGGGGATATCACTACTTATACAGCTCCAAATAGGTCTTTTTTTAAAAACATATTTTTAGGTATGAACACTTTTGATTGGTTGAAAATTATCATTTTTAATATTTCTATTTATTTTCTTTCTTTACCTGCGCCGATCCCATGTGCAAAGCGTTTATTTTCGTCATTTTATTTCTGCTTTCAAAGCATTAACTTCTGGCTCACCACAATATAATCAAACTTTAAATCGAGCTATCGTTATGATTTCTTGCTAACTTGGCCTTTCAAGAACATTATAAACAGTTAATCATTTCTGATCTTAAAACAAAATGCTACATGCTACATCGTGCAATTTTCTATTTGATTTATATTTTCTCTGGTCAGTAGTGACCCTTGGCATTTAATGGGATTATGTGGTTGATGAATATCTGGATATCAAAAGGGAGCTCAATAAAAACTGGTGGGGATGATCAAATGAATTTCAGACTTGATCACGTAAATACATGTTTAAAGGTATCAAGTTTTTGTAAAGCAGAAATAGCAGATTCGTATGTGTGTGTGTGTGTGTGTGTATTGTGTTAGAGAGAAAAACTTTTCTACAACTGTTAATGCTCTATATTTTACAAGATATATTGAGCCCTTTTGGATTAAATACTTATGCTACTGCAATGAAAACGTGGTAGTAACTTTTTGATGATATATATATATATATATATATATATATATATTCATCAAAAAGTTATATATATATATATATATATATATACAAGCGAAGAGGGTGTTGAGGAGGGCGGCTGCTGGCTTTACATGTCATTCCCCTTCACTGGCAGTGAAGGGGAGTGACATGCCCTATAGAGAGTAAAAAAGGGGGTATGTATAATGTACAGACAGAGATGGGTCAGGTTTTGACTTAATTGCAAATTATGACTAATTAGAACCAATTAAACTGGAATTTTTTTCAAACATTAAGTAATCCTAAAACTAAGGAATAATTTATGAAAAAATTTCGTGTGATCAAGGTCACCAGCAAAAAAGCCTTTAGAGATTGAAAGCTCAAAATCTCAGCTTTAGTATAATAATAGATATATGTGTGTGTGAAACCTGGCCTTTATTTTATAACTTTTGTGTTCGCAATGAGTGCTGATTCACATAGACATCGTAAGCTCTTACTATGTATGGGTTTGAGTAGTGATGCATTGTTGAAGTTCAATGTGTGATTACAACGACATAACAAACTTTGATCATGGGGACTCAGTCCTGCACATTAGCCACTACGCCACAGGGACTCTCTCCCAATAAATATTCTCTCAGAACTGTTCATTTGTCCTTGACTTTGGTAGGACCTTACATCCATCATGAATAATTATTCTAATTCATTAACTTTTATATCATCAAGGCATGCTGACAGCACGGGTTTCTTTGACTCTCTCTCACCATCTGTCCCTGTTGGCCATCACTTTTGGCAAGTCCTCTAGATGGCATCCAATGTCCGCACAGAGTTGATGAATTATGTGTCCATAGTAGAACGTCACTTATGAATTTGTTCTTACTTCTCCAGCACTGCCCAGTGTACCTTATGTGGATAGTTTGTAAGATAGGAGGTAAGTGGCCATACAAATGTTGTTTTGTTGGTTGCTGCTTCCAGAATTTGTTCAAAACAGCATCTTTGGTTACTTCCTATCCTGTTTTTTCTCCAAGAGTTTCATTAATGTCCAAGTGGTGTAACCATACAGTAGTACTGACACAACTTGTTGGTTGGCTCGTTGGTTAGATTTTCTTACAGTTATCGACCTTTGCTTGTTTATCTATATATTAATACTTGTGTTCCTTAATTATACGGCCATGATCATCTTGAAACACCCTCTGGTTAAAAATGAGACCGTTCAAATTGTCCAAGATAAAAAGCAAAAATGTAAATCCTGATTATCTTGTGTTAATTATCCGC
The DNA here is from genome assembly GCA_023376005.1 of Doryteuthis pealeii. Lineage (NCBI taxonomy): Eukaryota > Metazoa > Mollusca > Cephalopoda > Myopsida > Loliginidae > Doryteuthis > Doryteuthis pealeii. The sequence goes on along the minus strand of CM042176.1, from coordinate 12,633,962 downwards.
TAATTTATTATTTATTATGAGTGTCGTCACCTCAGCTCAATAATGGACCATTCCGTTTTTATTATAAAAAAATAAAGATAAGAAAACAGACATGAAAAATATAGTATAATATCAAAGGATATGATAAAATATAATAAGAAAGAAAGATAGGAGGTAAGTGGCCATACAAATGTTGTTTTGTTGGTTGCTGCTTCCAGAATTTGTTCAAAACAGCATCTTTGGTTACTTCCTATCCTGTTTTTTCTCCAAGAGTTTCATTAATGTCCAAGTGGTGTAACCATACAGTAGTACTGACACAACTTGTTGGTTGGCTCGTTGGTTAGATTTTCTTACAGTTATCGACCTTTGCTTGTTCAAAACAAGAAGACAGACAGAAGGGAAAGATAGAAAGATGGGGATAAGCGTGTGAAATGATAACACTAATCTCTTTCAAACGAACATAATGAAATTCTTGTTTTATTTCATAAGTGAGATCAGATTTTCATATGGTTGTTAACCTATCAATAGCAGTCTTTAACTTTCAGTAGATAAGATATTGCTACCGAGGTAGGTATTTACCCAACCAGTTCCCAACAGGTAAGATGTAACACAAGATAGCAAGTATGTGGCATCCTGCAAGGGTCAAACTATGCTTTTCAGTAGTAATGGATCTGCAAGACTAGCTTGCTAACCATTACACCATGATGGGATGCCTTATATAGCTACCGATGTATATGAACTAGTATGTATTTACCACCCCCCCCCGTCTTTATTTTCCCATTAAACTAACCCTAAACCCTAACCCTAACCCCCCCCCCTAGTTGAGTAACATAATATTACAGGGTGAACCAGAAAAAACAGAACCTACAAATTTTTAATTGAACTGTTAATTTCAATTTTTTACTTTTTTAAAAGTTTAAGTCCAACAAGGGCTAGGTTTAGGGTTGGGGATTAGTTTAATGGGAAAATAAATAAATAATTTCGGTTCTGTTTTTTCTGGGTCAATCATGTTACTCAATTAGGAAATAACTATATTATTTATTTATGTTTTGTGTAGCAGGAGGTAAAGTAAATTACCATGTGAGGTTGAAGATTCAACCTCACAACCCTGCCCTGTTGGATGGGGTGTTAGAATGCGCCGACTGCACCTCTGCAGAGGGGTAAGACTCCCCCAATGGAGCCACCTGTTGGCTATGGGTAGTGACCCATGATGCTTAAGGATAGAACCCAGGTTGTTGAGCAGTTCATGACATGCAACATTCCACTTTGGTCCTTACTTGGACTAGACGGGTGGTCAGAGAGGCCCCCTATATCAATCGGCTGGTCACGTCAAGCCCTAGCACCAACCCTTTTTATCATATGGTTGCTAGAAGGCAGTGGCTGAAGGTCTTCGTGTCCTGGGAATGACGTTAAACTCTATCTGATGGTGAGGTACCAGTTTTGGATGTTTGAGAAATGTGGAGCACCCCTTCATCACCATTGCTTCCTGGTCCACTCTGACCCGGAGTGGTAGTACCTGTTAGAGTCCCATCTATGGGTTAAATAGAAAAAAAGAGTTTCTAAACAACATTGATTATCTATTAAGAATAAATTTATTTCAAAACTTTATCGGCATTAACTGACCCACTGAGGTAGATATGCCACAAACCAAACCTCACAAACTCCAGGTAGTGAGTGGTGACTCTTGATGAGTGTCCTGTCACCCCTGTTGGTTGGAGTGGTTCAGCTGGTGAGGAGGCATAAAAGCCAAGGAAGTTTATCTCAGGGTGGCAGAATTACTGTTCTTAGTTGGGTGAAATGGTTGTTCATATCAGCCTGGACGATGATGATTGTGTGAGAACAGAAGACCAGACAATTTTTTTTTTTTTTTTTTTTGTGAGCGTCCTTGTCACCCTTGTTGGTTGGAGTGATTCGACGACGAGGAGGCATAAAAAACAAGATGATTTTTATTTTTTTATTTTAAATTACTTGCAATATTTTGTACATGGCTGGGAGTCAACGAGAGTCAAGGTTTCCATAGGTGGATAGACTAAAAAGTATTTTCTTGAGGGGTGGGGTGGGGGTGCCGATTTAGTGCATTCTCTCAAATAGTACATGTATTTATTCTTTGTAATGAAATGAAAATGTTTATTTAATTGCAGTCCTGGTTAACTGGTGATGTGATAAGCTGTGCTATTGACTGTGACAAAGGGACTATTACATTTTTTCGGTACGTAAAAACAATTGATCCAAAGGGAATAATTTTCAGAATTATGTCAGAGTCTGTGGATATTTTCTGAAAAATATAATCTTTTACATTTGCCTTATTTCAATGACCTTAGCTCTTTTGAAAGTTTTATTATTTGATAGCCTATCATTTAGTACTCACATTATATATATATATATATATATATATACACACACAAACATACTCGTAGATGTTATATACAACCTCGTGTGTGTGTGTATATATATATATATATATATATATATATATATATATGAGATTTATCCAAAACTTGGTAGTAAGGGATGATTCTATATGTGATTTCTAAGATACACTATATTAATATTGATGATCCAGTATGTATAAATACAGCGAATCTTTAAATCACTGAAGAGAGCTCAATGTATAATAAACTTTTTAGATTATATACAGAGCAATATTTATCAATAAAGGAAGGAAGAACTCAACACCGATATAGGCCCCAAGTTTGGTCGAAATAAATTTATTATGGAATTACGGTGTTGAGTTCTTCCTTCCTTTATTGATATATATATATATATATATATATATATATATACTATAGTGTAGGATGGTCACTGTTTCAGCTTTTGCTGGAATGGCGTACCAAAGGCAGTATTATTGGTAGAGTGCTCAATATAAAATAGAGCTGTTATATAATATAATAAGATAAATATATAAAGGTTTTACATATCTATTTATTAGGTGACAAAGTACATTTGAAACATCTTCACCTGATGATTGCATCGCATGAAACCAATATGGTCGTGAATGTTCCTTTGTCACCTAATAAATAGATATGTAAAACCTTTATATATTTATTATATTATATTATATTATATATAAAATATATATATATATATATATATATATATATATATACCTCATGTGTATATATATTTCTATCTATCTCATGCGAGGAAGGGTTCTGGTGGTGGAGTTATGGGATTGTGAGGGACGGCAATGATCTGTAGAGATTATGCTATTGCTGAATATATATATTTATATATATATAACTCATATGTATATATATATATATATATATATATATATATATATATATAAAAGTGGTGTACTTATTTATGGACAATTTATCAGCAATTATATAGTCTTCCGGGACTATAATTCTTGTGTCCCTTAAGTTACAGCGCCTCCTGTGACTGAAGTCCAATGTTCAAAAAACAGCCTCAACCACCAATTTTGCATGTGAAGGTTGTCCCTGAAGATATTGACTTGCCAGTGCTTTGTTGCCACTGCTTTCTTCTGGACCTCTTGGCTTCATGGTATTGCACCAGGGTGACTACAGACATGAACAGTCCTCTACGGAGAGCCTTCCACCACTGGAGGTGGTCCTGAGCCAAATTTTCCCTGCTGGAAGGAGTAATGCCAAAGTAATACTTTATAGATATGTACATATTTATAAGAGCTTTAAAAAGACCCACTAATAGATTCATTATCAAAAAATATATATTTTTTACAATAGAATGTGGGGAGGGCAAGGCGAAAAAAATGAGTAGCTAGCTAACTAGTTTCAATCCTTGCTCAACAGAGCGATTGGATGCTTGAATTAAACAACATGTCCCTAAGATTAGAACTGGAACCGTCGGTCCAAATGATGTAGTGATGAATACTTATGGGTCCTCCATAGGTGAACACCTTATAAATAGCCGGAGTTGCGCTAATTCCTTTAGTTCTGACTGGTTCTCTGTTGAGAGCAAGTCACACTCATTTTACCATCTTAAAATTTTAGAGATATTATATATTCTGACCAGTAAGCCTGCTCTTTGCAAACAAAGAGAGGGTTTACTTGGTTTGAATATTATCAATCCGTAAGTCTCATTTTCCTCCCCTTTTAGGAGAAAAGAAAAGAAATTGTTCCTTTCTTTTATTGTTTATATTTCTTACTTATTTACTCATTTTAATCGATTATCCTCAATATTTAGCTCTGTTGAGCGAGAATCGAACCTAGTTAGCTAGCTACTCATTTTTTTCTCCTTCTGTTGTAAAATATATATTTTTTTAATAATGAATCTATTAGTGGGTCTTTTTAAAGCTCTAATAAAGTTTTGTACGCCTAAAAAAATTTACACATATTTATGATATATTTTCTTTTTATTTATTTATCATTATGTATAGTATTATTCCTGCTGGGTTAGCTCAGTCAGTAGAGCATTCAGCTATAAACCACAAGATTCCTAGTTCAATACCGGCCCTCGCCAACTCAGCATATGAGTAGCAGAGTGATCTGTGCAGTAAAGTAAGAAACTGGTGGTAGGTGTGGCACTCCACCTCAGATGCAAAAACAATCTCCTTTGTCTAGAGCTATTGAAAAGGGGATAGACTCCCTCGCTGATTGGCTGATACCAACTTTAGGCCACCCCGACGACTTTACTTTTATATGTTCTATTATATACTTTGATTTTATTTTCCTTTTCTCTTTTCCCGTTTTCAGAAATGGAAAGTGTCTTGGAGAAGCATTTAACAGTGTCCGTACGGGTCCCGGATATGCATACTTTCCTGCTGTCAGTTTATCCATGTCAGAAAATGTACGAGCAAATTTCGGAGCCACTCCCCTCAGATATCCTTTTTTTTCCGCGGAAGTCAAGGAATTCTCACAAACATTTCTACCCATTTTTGAGTATTTAGATGTCAAATCAAAGAATTTTGAAAATTATAGGATTTTCAGTCGATAGGTCACCCACCTTGGAATCGCAAGGTTCCTTGTTTCGATACCAGTCCCCACCAACTCAGCGCATGAGTAGCACATATTGGGTAATCTGATCTGTAACCATTTTCCATTCCTTCGGTATTTGGAAATCAAATAAAAACATTTTGAAAATTTTAGGATTTTCAGTCGGTAGAGCATCCGCCCTGGAATTGCAAGGTTCTGAGTTCAAGACCGGTCCCCACCAACTCAGCATATGAGTAGCACAGATTGGTAATCTGATCTGTAACCATTTTCCATTCCTTCGGTATTTGGAAATCAAATAAAAACATTTTGAAAATTTTAGGATTTTCAGTCGGTAGAGCACCCGCCCTGGAATTGCAAGGTTCTGAGTTCAAGACCGGTCCCCACCAACTCAGCATATGAGTAGCACAGATTGGTAATCTGATCTGTAACCATTTTCCATTCCTTCGGTATTTGGAAATCAAATAAAAACATTTTGAAAATTTTAGGATTTTCAGTCGGTAGAGCACCCACCCTGGAATTGCAAGGTTCTGAGTTCAAGACCGGTCCCCACCAACTCAGCATATGAGTAGCACAGATTGGTAATCTGATCTGTGAAGTAAAACGGGGAGCTGACGGTAGCTGTGATGCCACACCTCAGCAAAAACATACTCCATGGTCTAGCGCTAGCAAAAAGGTGATAGACTCCCTCGCTGTCCGGCTGATACCGACAATAAGCCACTCTGCCAAATTAACTTTTTTAACTTATAGTTAAAACAATCCTCCATTTACAAACATTTGGTATACAAGCATAAGTAATAGGGCAGGTAATGATATGGAATGTTTACAAATAAAATAGTCTGTTAGCTCAATCGGTAGAGCAGCTGCCTATGAATCGCAAGGTTCCTGGTTCGATAACGGTCCCCCACAAACTTAACATATGAGTAGCACAGATTGGGTAATCTGATCTGTGCGGTAAAGTACGAATGGTAGGTGTGGGGCTCTAACTCAGCAAAAACAGTCTCCTTGGTCTCCTGCTAGTAAAAATGGGATAGACTCCCTTGCTGTCTGGCTGATACCGACAATAGGCCACTTTGCCAACTTTACTTTTTTTTACTTATAGTTAAAACAATCCTCGATTTATAAACACTAGCAAAATAAAAAGACAACCTACGGGCGATGTAAAAATAATTTTTTGAAAGATATTGCTTGAGGGGATGGGAGCTGAAAATTCAATGTCATAGAGTGTGTACAATAAGTATGTAAAATCGTCAAATTTATTAAAGGAGTAAAAAAAAAAAAAAGAAAGACAATTTGAAATGGAAACAGTTCCGATAACTTTAAATATTATATTAGAATAAAACAATCTATATATAAATATATAACGCCGGGCATCTATTTATTGAAACAATGAGGATTGTCTAATGTTGTATGCTCACATTTTGAGTATATTTATTTGTTATGACGTTGGATTATGTGTTGGGTAATGTGACGTAAGCAGTGACGCAGTTTTTGTTACAGACAAAAACCGGAAGCGAATCTCCATTAATAATAGATTTGGTATTACTATAAATAAAATAGTCAGTTTTCCAAAATTTATTCCATCGTATTGGGAGTGGTGTCCTACGGAACTGGTGGTGAGGCTCCAATTCTTGAGCTCTGAGAAGTGTGGAATTCCCCCTTTGTTGCCATTACTCACACATAGGTCGTTTCAGAAATTATTAGTACTAGCAAAATAAAAAAACGCCCTCCGGGCGATGTAAAAATAAATTTTTGAAAGATATTGCTCGATGAGGTGGAAGTTAAAAATTAAATGTCGGAGAGTTTGAACCATAAATCATCAAATTTATTAAAGGAGTAAAAAAAAATAAAACATTTTGAAATCGAAACTAAGTTCTATTAACTTTGAATATCTATTAAAATAAAACAAACTATTTATAAATATATGATACCGGGGATGTATCTATTAAAACTTGTTTTAAAAAACAATGAGGACTGTCTAATGTTGCATGCTCAAATTTAGAGTGTATTTATTCTATGTTATGACGATTTCGGGTATAGTGACGTAAGCAGTGACATAGTTTTTGTTACAGACAAAAACCGGAAGCGAATCTCCATTATTAATAAAGAAAGATTAGATAGGAATACTTGAACCTGAAATTATAAAACTGTGCAAATTATTTGTATTAAAGAGTTACATGAAGTGATAATCATTTACAAAAGATTATTATTACTAGTTAATTAATAATAATAATTATTATTATTATTATTATTACTAGTTAATTAATAATAATTATTATTATTATTACTAGTTAATTAATAATAATTATTATTATTATTATTATTACTAGTTAATTAATAATAATAATTATTATTATTATTATTATTACTAGTTAATTAATAATAATAATATTATTATTATTACTAGTTAATTAATAATAATAATAATTATTATTATTACTTCCTGTCCATTGTATCCGATGATGACACCACGTGAATCATTTTCCTCCAATTAATTTGGTCTCTGGTTGCGTCTTGCCAACTGTCTATGGGGATGTTCAAGTCCTTCAGGTTTCTCTTGATGTTGTCTTTGTACCTGAGCTTTGGTCTATTGATTCTACGTGATCCCTCTCTCAGTTGAGAGTATAGAATCTGCTTTGGTAGTCTGTCATCCCCAAGTCTGTTTACGTGGCCTGCCCATCTCATTATATATATATATATACAACGTTTGATATGTTTATTTAAGAGCTATTGCTAAATAGTTCAATGTGTAAAAAGTATAATAATCTTGATTCAACTCTCTCTCATTCTTCTTTCTTTCTTTCCTTCTTTTCATTATGTTTGATTGAAACAGATTAGCGTTATCACTTCAGTACACTCAACCCCTCTTTCCCCTAATCTTTCTTTCTTATGTTTTTTCGTGTAGCATGTCCTTTTTCTTCCCTTTCTTTATAATAAAAACAGAATGGTCCATTATTTAGCTGAGGTGACAACACTAAGAATTCGGCAGATAAGGAATCTATTGGGGAGCCAAGAGGGTGCTAGCTTGAAAAAGGTTGGGAACCAATGATCTAAAGGAATGAAATGATTTCTGCTGTAATTCTGTATTCATAACTTTATTCCTTAACAATTGGTCACATATCAAGTTGAAGGATATCGGCCCCTTCAAGACCCACCCACAACCGACCTCATTCAAGCACAGCTCTTATTTTGTTATCTAGAAAATTTGTTACCTGTGATGGTCGAGGAAGAAGTAAGTATATACTTTCATATATAAAACGTCTTGTTATGGGTCCAACGGGAGAAAATTAGATATTCTATAAAAAAGAAGGTTCGCAAAAAGGATTGTTTTTTTTTTTTAAATTTTATTATTATCTTACATATGCGACACGTGTTTCAGATCTTCTTCAGGCATTAATTAACCATATTTTGGAAGAATATGAATATGTACATGTATAATTTCTGATATTTGATAGGTTTTGTGTGTTTATAATTTACTTTTTGTTTATAACAGTTGAATGCTACGTTATTTTTCTCAATCCTTGCGTGCGACCTGCATTTCATATACATTGTTTAAAGTATCTTGAGAGAGGATAACCTTAAAATATGTGTGCATGGGGGGAGGATCTATTTGTTTGATATTCAAATATTACTACAAGTGTAATCCCAAATAGGATAATGGGACCAGTTTAGCTCAGTTGGTAGAGCGTCCATCTTAGAATCACAAGGTTCCTAGTTTGATACTGACCCTTGTCAACTCAGTGTATGAGTAGCACAGGGATCTGTGCAGTAAAGTGAGGAACTGATGATAGGTACGGCATGGCACTCCACCTCAGATGCTAAAATAGTCTAGTGCTAGTGAAAAGGGTATAGACTCCCTCGTCTGGCTGATACCGACATTAGGCCACCCTGCCAACTTTACTTTACTAATCCCAAGGTTAAGTTAAACTGCATCTAATGGTGAAGTTACAATTTTGGAGCTCTGGGTATTGTGGAGTACCCCTTCATCACTATTACTCCTGGGTCCACTCTGTCTCGGAGTGATAGTACCTGTTAGGGTCCCATCTATGGGTTAAACAGAAGAAGAAAAAAATTTTTAATTTAAAAAAAAATTGTTTTAAAAAAATAAAAAAAATAAAAATGGAATACACATTAAGAATGAATAATTGAAATGTCTTTGGCATTATATAATCCATCCAACCAACTAACTCAAGGTTAGGTCTCAAAAATATTTAGAAACCACAGAAACATTTATTGTTTATTATCAATGGTGTATTCATCATTTTAAAGTTTGAACATGTATTTATTTTTCTACATAATTGCCATTTCGGTCAATGAATTTTTTAAAGCAATGTGGCAGTTTTTGTATGCCCATGTCATACTAGTTCACTGCCATGTCATTGAGGAAACATTGAACCTTGTTGTCATTGCAAACTCTCTACACCACTTGTGGAAGTTTTAGACATCCATACACGACTCACCATACACTTCCATTAATTGGTAAGGAATTTCAATCGGTTTAATACCTTTTGCATTCAAAAACTGAATAACAAACTTCACACGGTGGAGCACCCCTTCATCAACATTGCTCCCAGGTCCACTCTGACCCGGAGTGGTAGTACCTGTTAGGGTCCCATCTATGGGTTAAATAGGAAAGAATGTGTTTGAAAAAAAAATTGATTATCCATTAAGAATGAATTTATTTCAAAACTTTGTGAGCATTAAATGACCCACTGAGATTGATATGCCGTAAAACAAACCAAACGAACTTCATATTTGGTGGTAGTGTCAGTTGGGATCTCCATCAGAAACAACTACTAAGCTAAGACTGAGCATGGCACTAATGTGTACACATAGGGGCAGGCACAGATGCATGCACTACAGACACAATAGTTTGGATTATTTGGATTATTCGGACTATTGTCCTTATCTTCATTGGTTTTTTTTGTTTGGTTTTTTAATTAACTGGTAATTTTAGTGTTATGCATGGTGGAACTAGCTTGAGATCCGGCATCTGTATAGGAATATGAGGTGGTTCATCATTCGTACTAGTTTTTGATTTAGCTTCTCTAGGATTTTCGTCGGCGGATTATATCGAATCCATAATGATTATATACTATTTCTCTGAATTTTAGAGATGAGGCTTGATATTTTGTATTACTTGGATTATTCGGACTATTGTCCTCATCTTCAATGAAGATGAGGACAAAAGTTGGAATAATCCAAATAATACCAATTATCAAGCCTCATCTCAAAAATTCAGAGAAATAGTGTAGATAACAATAAAGATGAGTACAATAGTCTGAATAATCCAAATAATACCAATTATCAAGCCTCATCTCAAAAATTCAGAGAAATAGTGTAGATAACAATAAAGATGAGTACAATAGTCTGAATAATCCAAATAATACCAATTATCACGCCTAATCTCAAAAATTCAGAGAAATAGTGTAGATAATGATAAAGATGAGGACATTGTCCGAACAATCCAAATAATACAAATTATCAAACCACATCTCAAACCTCCCTGGAACAATACGAAACATTGGAGAGATAATCAATAACGATGAGGACAATAGTCCAAATAATACATAAAATTATCAATTCTTGCATTCTTTTTAATTCTTATTTTTATTTTCTTAGTCTGAACGTAAATCCCTGCCGATTGAAAAGAAAGACCTGCGTCCACCCACACTGTCTGATTCCCGAAGCCGGCAATGCAATCTGCTTCTGGTGGCCGCCCATTTATTCAACAAACTGGCCACATTATTGGTAAGTTGTATATTCCTGCACATTTCTGGTTTTCTCTGGGGGGCGGGGGTCCATCAAAAGCTAGTGTCCATAATCTCATTTTCTATTGTTTCTGTTAGACTTTGACTTAGACAATAAAGTCCATTTGTTATAACTCTTTGTCAGGATTTGTTCAATATATATATATATTTACCAACCCCTCTGCACAAGCAGGATGCGACACAAGGTCAATTTATTAAGCAGAGTTTAACAGGTTTGAATTCAGAGTTTTCCTTCTCCTAGACTGGTAAGTTGTATATTCTTGCTCATTTCATTGGCTTTGTCTGAACCAGATATGCTACCCCTCTCCATATCTGGTTCAGACAAAGCTAATGAAATGTCTATTTTATATATGAAGTGTAATTAATTAATTATTAATTAACTTTCAAAATTAGGTACGACTTCAATTATGCACATATTCTCCCCCCCCCAAAAAAAATATATATATATACTATATTTGACGGCATATAGGACGCACTTTTTTCCAAAATTTTGGCTAAAAAATTGCCCTGCGTCTTATACATCGTAGGCGAAGTTTGAGATTTCCCGCAGGCCTAGGCTAATCTTCTCTATGATGCTCACTAACCCAGCTTACGCTCGGTACTTTTACCTACCCTAAACTCCATGCATACTTATTTTATTGCTGGTATTGTTATAATCAAGGTTAACAGGAGTGTATGGTGAGTCCTCAGTTCCCTCGTCAATGATTGTAAGTGAACTGTGGCAAATATCTGTGTTTAAGTAATGTATCAGCCACAGTATGGCTTGTTGATTGGCTGTAGGAGTAAACCACATAACCTTGTCCAGTTTATAAATCCAAGTGGGGAATTAGAGCACACCTTATATAAAAAAAAATCCTGGATGTGGTAATTGCATTTCACTTAGCGCTAATACCCTTGGAAAAGGTATGAATCCAACTCTCCCTCCAGGTATGGATAAATAGTAGGGCAAACTGGGCTCTTTAACCTTGGTTAGGCAACTGGTCTAGGAGAAGGAAAACTCTGAATCAAACCTGTTAAACTCCGCTTAAGAAATTGAATTTGTGTCACAGCCTGCTCGTGCGGAGGGGTTGGTAAATATATATATAATATATAAAAAATATTCCAACAGTATTAACATCGCTTTTTAGTGGCATAAAAGTCACTTTCCATTTAAAAAATTAATTTCTTTATTTCAGAAAAGTGCCTATATTGTCGAAGCTTGCCTCCTGAGGTTTATGCTGAAGGTCTGTGATGCAGAATCCTGTCTTTCTGAACAACCGTACGTCACTAAGCTTTTAGACAGTATGTGGACTCTTATGCAGGTAAAACTTTTTATCTATATGACAAGTTTTTATTGTTATCATCTATACATATATAAAGGGCAGTTGTGTGTAGTATGTATGTATGTATGTCTGGATGAAACTATGAAAATAAAACAATTAACAACAAAGTAAATATATATACACTATATCACCACTATCACCAGAGCTTGCTTTTTTGTGCAAAAATAATGAAGATTTTATTTATATCTGTTAATATATTTAAAAATTAGGATTTGAATAGTAAGAAAAGTGAAAGTTATTGGTTGCGTTTGTGATTAAAACATAAATCAATTATGTAAGACCAAAACAATCCTTGGATCTGCGAGACTAACTTTTTATTATACCCTCTCTACCCAGGCAATGCCGAGTAGCCAATTCTAGTGAATATAATAAAAGAAATAGAATTTTATTTTCAATCAATATTTAAAGCATTTCTATTTTTAAATGTGTCCATCTATCAATCTATCTATCTATCTATACATATATAAAAGGCAGTTAGTGTGTGTATATGTGTATGTCTTGATCAAACTACAAAAATAAAACAATTAACAACAAAGTAAATATATATACACATTAAATATCACCAGTTCTTGCTTTTTGTGGCTATGTTTTGGGAGTTAGTACAGGGTCTGTATTTGGTTACAGCCTGTCCCTTTTTTGTCTGGTAACTGGACGCATGTTACAGTCCTCCTGTGAAGGTGAGTATGATATGTTGATTCTACACCATTGAAAAAAGAAACAAAACCCAACGTTAGGTAAATAACTCACCTGGGTTTTATTATGTCTTTGCTCTGATGATTTTTTGTTGATTTCTGCCTACCAATTACTGATACTAACAACAACAACAAAAAAATTTGTTTTATTTAAATGAATATATCTGCATTTGTCTTCTGATTAAATAAAAAATATTCTAAAATAATGTCTTTCATTTAATTCTTTTTTAATTTGAAAAAGCAACAATAACAATATTAGTTTAAAATTAATAAGAATTTATCTAAAAATAAAGTCTTTGCTATCAAATTTTTATTTGATTACGTGTAATGTGATCAAATTCAGCATAAAAATTAATATTTTTTCCTATTTTTAAAAAAGAAATTATTGTAAGTGTTGAAAAATATTCATCAACTTCTGATTAATAAGCAAAACTTCTGATTTATTAAAGTAATGTCTGGGAGTTAGAGATCTCAATTGGATTCCTATTCTGATTTAAATAAAAACTATTTTAATATATAAATGTGTCTTTAGTATAAAAACATGTCTTTCGTTTTAAGTTTTATAATTTAAAAAACAAAAACAATATTAGGTGCAAAATTAATATTTCACATTTGCTAACAACAACATGAAATAACTAATTAAAAAAAAAAATCAATTTCATACAACATGATTCTGGACAACCTAAAAGATACAGAGTATCATCTATATCACCAAAGACTAAAACAGTATAAACTGAACTTATTTATTAAAAATTCTTGGAAAAGAATCTTAGAATTTTATACAAGATGTGTTAAAAAAGGCATCAAAGCTGTATATACCAAGAGAGAAATAAACAAAAGTATGAAATGTTGTGAAGGCATGTGGTGTAATGGTTATCATCATAGGAAGTGGACAGGAAGAGATGAGTTCAAATCCTGGATGCAACTGTTTGCATTTCACTTAGCGCTAATACCTTTGGGGAAAGCACAAATCCAACTATTCTATAAAAAAAAAAAATATTAGGTTATCATTAGTGCAAAATTAATATTTCACATTTGCTAACAACAACATAAAATAACTAATTAAAAAAAAGAAGAAATGCCCTATGGGCAGTATTGGTTGGCATCTTTCAGTCTACTAAAGACGATGGCGTAGTGTTCACTTTTTTTTTCTTTTATTTGCAACTGCATAAGTGGCTGAACAGACCAGTTTTTGAATGGCGATCTCTGGTGCAGTGATTGCAAACAAACGGTGATGCTTGCTGGAGATACTGTTGTCTCTCCTTCCTTATGGCTCTCTTTTCTGCGGCGGCTTCTTTCCTTTCTTTTTCACTCCTTTTCGTTCCTTGTTTGACGAGGAGGCACCAAGTCATACGGTCTTCTGCATAAGCCTCCCATGTGTTGGTGTCGATGTGGCATGTCTTCATGTCCCTCTTGCAGACATCTTTAAAGCACAGGCATGGTCTCCCTACGAGTCAGGTGCCCTCTATGGGCAGTATTATAATTAATTTATACCACACTCTATCATAAAGAAATGTAAACAGGTCTTTGAAATCTTATATTTTTTAATGATAGACATAAAATATAGTTTTGCTGTCAAAATTGCATTTTACATAGCTGTTAAATTTTTATGGGCCATCCTTTGGCCTTCAAGCAAGACCGCTTGTCCAGTGGAATTGGATCTTTGGTAGATAGTCCTCCGATAATGAATCCTTTGGGTCTTCTGATAAAGAGTCCTCAGTTACTTCGTCAATGGTCGTAAGTTCCGCCTCAATGATTGCAAATGAACTGTGGCAAGTATCAGTGTTTAAGTAATGTATTAGCCACGCAGTATGGCTTGTTGATTGGCTGGAGGAGTAAACTACATGACCTTGGCTAGTCTATAAATCCAGGTGGGGAATTAGCAAAAACTCCAACAATAGTGCTAATACAATTGGGAAAGGTATGCATCTAACTATTCTCCTTCTAGCTATGGATGAATAAAAGGGCAGACTAATAACCTTGGGAAAGGTATGATGTCCATCATACACCCACCTATGGGTTAAATAGTATCACCACTACTGATCTTCTACAAGGATGGTTTTGGCATTAAATAACCCCTATTTTTTGTTTTGTTTCCTTTGATAGGATTTTGAATTAAAAGCTTGCCTGGAAAACTTAATTATTACATTGCTTTCTGCCTATCGATTCTCCCCCATCACTGCTGACTTCAAATATCCCGTAAGTATATTTCTCTCTCTCTCTCTCTCTCTCTCTCTCTCTCTCTCTCTATATATATATATATATATATATATATATATATATATATATATATATTATATATTGCTAATATTGATCTTTACCACGTACCCCACGTGTACGGGTTAGGCCCAAGGCCCTATTAATGTGAGACTACCCATGAACCAAAGCTCATGGGTGGCGGGGTGCAAAAAATGCGTTGATCCTGTTGGCATTCCCCCTCTAGGGCAGCGCCTCAGGCACTGGGCAATAAATCCATCCCTGCCCCTTTAAATCAAGGAGGCAGGTGTTGCCTGTGGGCATGGCCCCCTGGGATCAACGATGTAAACTTTCTTCAAACTCTTGTTCTTTATTTATTTATTTCTTTTTCTTCACTTCTTTTACAATTTCTCTTTCTTTTATCTTTCATTCTTTCCTTCCTTCTTTCTTTCCTTTCTTCCTTTCTTTCTTTTCTTTTGTTCTTTTTTTTCTTTCTTTCTTTTCTTTTGTTCTTTTTTTTCTTTCCTTCTTTTTTCTTTCCTTTTTCCTCCCTTCTTTTTTCCTCCCTTCTTTTTTCCTTCCTTCCTTCTTTTTTCTTTCCTGCTTTCTTCTTTCCATTTACTTCACTCCTTTTACAATTTTCATTCCTTTCCTTCTTTCTCACATGTCTAGTTCTTTCTATCTATCTTTCTTTCTTTCTTTCTTTCGTTAATTCGGCTTTTCTAATTGTATTCCTTGTTGCTTCTCTCTCTCTCTCTTTATTATTTTGAATAATGTTAATACAGGGTTTGCATAAATTCTTGCAACAGTTTTAAAATTGAAAACTTAATAAACTCACGTAGTACAAATGATAGAATTATTTAGCAAAAAAAAAAAAAATGAAAGTTCAACTCTTGTAGTTTTATTTTTTTTATGTCTTTGATTATTTGCATTTAACAAGACTGACATCTTTATTGTTACATTTTAAATCTTCTGCAGGATTTTATAGACACCCTTTATATATCTCTGCTAACATTGAAGATTCTTATGATACACACACTCTCTCTCTCTCTCTAATAATATTAGTAAAGTTTTTTTTATGCTTCTCTCTCTCTCTCATAATAATATCAGTACAGTTTTTTTTATTCTACTCCCCACTTCACTCTGATATGAGTAAAGTTTTTTTTTTAGACTTCTCTCTCACTATCTCTCTTTAATAGCATTAATACATTTTTAATGTTTCTCTATCTCTTTCTCTCTCTAATAACATTGGTAAAGTATTTTATACTCTCTCTCTCTCTCATAATAATAATGTAACGTTTTTTTATATTTCTCTCTATCATAATGAGTAAAGTTTTATACCTCTCTCTCTCTCTCTCTCTCTCTAATAATAATAATAATGTAACGTTTTTTTATATCTCTCTCTCTCTCTCTCTAATAATAATGTAACATTTTTGATATTTCTCTCTATCATAATGAGTAAAGTTTTTATTATATCTCTCTCTCTCTCTAATAATAATAATAATGTAACGTTTTTTGATATTTCTCTCTATCATAATGAGTAAAGTTTTTATTATACTTCTCTCTCTCTCTCTCTCTCTCTCTCTCTCTCTCTCTCTCTCTCTCTCTCTCAATAATAATGTAAGGATATTTCTCTCTCTCTCATAATAATAATAATGTAACGTTTTTTGATATTTCTCTCTCTATCACAATGAGTAAAGTTTTTATTATACTCTCTCCTCTCTCTCTCTCTCTCTCTCTCTCTCTCTCTCTCTCTCTCTCTCTCTCTGAATAATATTATTAGGTTTTTTATGCTTTTCTATTTCTCTAATAGAATTGGTAAAATTTCTCATACTACTCTCTCTTTCTCTCACTCTAATAATATCTCTTATCCTACTCTCTCTCTTTCTCTAATATTAGTAACGTCTCTTATCTTCTCTCTCTCTTTTTAATAATTTAGTTTTTTTTTGTTTTTTTTTTAGATAAAATTAAATTGCTTTTGTTTTTTTTCTTTTGTGTTTCTCAGAGTATCAATGACATTTTTTTTTCATTTTTTATTTTTTTACTTGCAGAGAATGTATTTGAGTCTGACCCTGGCAATATTGAGACACTCCCAAACGCGGCGGCATCTTCTCTCCAATGTGTTATATCCTTGGTTTTCTTTTTAAAAAAACAAAAAACATTTTAAACTAAATGAAAAAAAAAACAAACTTTTTAGCCTTATCACTTGAAAAACATTAATTAACATTAATATCACCAAATAATCAGTGGTATACTAACATTGTTTCTATTTTAAAGTGTAGTATCTGTGCAATCAGCCGAGGATCAGTGTAGTATCTGTGCAATCAGCGAGGATCAGTGTAGTATCTGTGCAATCAGCCTAGGATCAGTGTAGTATCTGTGCAATCAGCCTAGATCAGTGTAGTATCTGTGCAATCAGCCTAGGATCAGTGTAGTATCTGTGCAATCAGCCATCAATCGTGCAATCAGCCGAGGATCAGTGTAGTATCTGTGCAATCAGCCGAGGATCCGTGTAGTATCTGTGCAATCAGCCGAGGATCGTGTAGTATCTGTGCAATCAGCCGAGGATCAGTGTAGTATCTGTGCAATCAGCCGAGGATCAGGTGCAATCTGTGCAATCAGCGAGGATCAGTGTAGTATCTGCATACTCTACCAAGGATCAGAGTGTAGTATCTATGTACTCTTGTGAAAAGGGGACAGACTACCTCGCTGTCCAGATGATACTGACAATAGGCCACTCCACAGATTTTACTACAATAATTCTAGATGTTCCCATTACTAAGAGAAGATAACTCCTGATTGGCTTTAAAGTTAATGTAAAATATAGTCAATGTAATATTATTGAAAAGTGGTAATTCACAATGCAATACTAAAATTTACATATTAGCTAATATTTAATTTGCTTCATTTTTTATCTTTTGAGATTGTGTGTGTGTATATGTATATATATATATATATATATATATATATATTTTGACAGTCGAGGTTTCAAGTCACACACGGAGCAGTCTCCCATGTCTATAACCTTGCTGATGAGACCTAATAAGTCGAAATGTACATTCAGGGACTGACATTTTCTCGATTCATTTAGCCTTACATTTGAACATATATGCCCGCCTAAATTCATTAATTATTAACTAATTAATTTTGAAAATTAGGTATGACTTCAATTAAGCACATATCCTCCAAAAATTGTCAGCCATATAAAAACATAAACACATTTGTTTGTTTACTTAACTTCACATATATATATATATATATATATATATATATATATATATATGTGTGTGTGTGTGTGTGTAGGCACACAAGGCTGTGCGTGTATGTAAACATATATGCACTATTTTTACCATAACAGGGAGAAATACAAATATTCGTCTCACAAAAAAATACACACGTATATAAATGAATTGATATTCCCTGCATTTCTTAACAGGTGTGTTGTCTTGAAGAAAAGTTGCTAACATGCTGCTTGGAAACCAATGGTAACATTTGCACCTTAAATGTATTGTACATTATAATGAATAAATAGATAATATATATATATATATATATATATATATATATATATATATAATAATGTCAAGTGTACATGTGACAATCCACAAATAATATTTAAAATTTGGACCATATGACCTTTAGGCACCCCTTTTTGATCTCGATTCAGAAGGATATGTTTTTCATTTATACCACCATTATCCAGTTGTTTGTTAGGGGTTAAGGTTAGGGATTAGTTTTATAATTTAAAAAAAACCTCTAAAAATCGTCTGTTAACAAACAACCAGATATTGACGGTGTAAATGAAAAACATGTCCTTCTGAATCGAGATCAAAAAGGGGTGCCTAAAGATCATATGGTCTATAAATTTTATTGCTGCTCAGTTAAAAGTTTTAAAAGTATTTCAGGATTGATTATCTCCCCTTGAATTTACTGCTTTTTAAAAAAAAAAAGATTTTTCCATCATTGTATTTATCTTTTCCTTAATTGACATACATTTGACAAAATCAAGTTCCCTGTCTTTTTGCATATCAAGCCACCTGATGACAAGGGTTTATTTGAGATTGTACCAAGGGTATGGTGGCCCAGAATTGGAGAGGTAAGCAGGCATTATATTTTCTTATTTTATCAGCTTCTCTTGTGGATTTTTTTTTTTTTTGTAGTGAGAGAAATGACTTACCTTCTAATAAGAATGTTCTCTGGGGGTAAGGGGCTCAGTTAAGTCTGACGCAATTACTCTCCCAACAATGCTGCACTCTTCTCACCAACACTATCAAAATATCTTGTCTATCGTCCACTCTTCATCACAGCCAAAATGCTACTGCAAGCTTTCTCCTGGTTTGTGAGGGCTAGTCAATAAATACACAATTACAGTGTTCATCCTGGCTCGTTACTTTGACCTGCCATGCCACACTAATCAGCACGCGTCAATCCTTCCCATCCGGGCTACTCTGGATAGTTTAGCAATTCCTATGCGTCAGGCCACGACTCACGATCAGGAGAATGCGAGTTCAATCTCCCCACTCGCCTCTGATCTCATTCTGCATGCCAAACACAGTCGTGCATGCTTCGAACTACTATGTTCGTGGTTTCTCTCGCCACAGAGCTCAAAGTGGGCGCAAACATGTCAGCGTGCAAAAATGAGTGAAGGGCCTGAAAAAGAAAGAAAATATGGCTGCCTTAACACCTTAATTTAAGAAAACGCGATCTTGGAGCCAGGAACATTGTCGAGAATGGTTAGCATGTATGCAAAATTTTTTGAGATCAGGCCATGCATAAAACACCCGGTGTGAAAATAAAAAGATGAGAGACACTTTGGAGCGTGGTTGAGGAGTATTGATATTCCTGCAAGTGGAAAGACTTTGTCGTCAGACTTTTGAAGTTGGGAAAACAATTATTCTGATCAGTTTCTCTGAATTTTTTAGATGAGGTTTAATAATTTGGATTATTTGGGCTATTGTCCTTATTTTTATTGTTATTACGCAACCATTTTGGCTGATGTGCCCTCCAGCCTTCTTTAGATAATTCTTGTTGGACTCGCAAACATTCTAGAACTTGAGAACCTTCTTTTTGTAATCAGGAGCCCTCACAGAATTTTGAACCCAACCCTTTATTCAATCCATGGGGGTATACTGTTCTCAGTCCGCTAACCATGACTGGGTACAATGTTAAGCAGTGTTAATTATTATTCTATGTTACTGTCGCCCTTGACCAAAATTGAACCTGTAGCCTAGAGATAGAGGGAACACAATAAACATCTATTTAGAGCAAGTTTCAGCTATAAAGTACTATTTTCAAACTGGTATTGCAATTTCAACAGCAATTATAAAAGCCTGCATTACCACTACCATGAGAGAATTACCTTTAAAGTAATGTCATGGGAAACTACAGAGATAGAGGAACACAATAACATCTATTGGATAGAGCAAGAGTTAATACTGTAGTTTTAAAACAGTGTCAGCCTAAAGAAGACTTTTGGATTATTGGACTATTGTCCCATCTTTATGTTATCTGTACAATGTTCAGCCGATGTGCCCTCTGTCCTTCTTCAGGTTTCTTGTCAGACTCTGGAACCTTCTTGTCATAATCAGAGCCTTCATGGAATTCTGGACCCAACCCTTATTCACTACATGGGGTATACTGTTCTCATTCCGCTAACCATAACTGGGTACAATTGTAAGCGTGTTAATTATTATTCTATGTTACTGTTGCCCTAAGATAACTGTTACTTAGAAATGCACAGAAACATTGTGCAGGTAACAAGAAGATGAGGAAAATAGTCTGGATAATCCAAATAATACATATTCTGACCAGTTTAGCAAATATTAGTTTGTTTGTGTATTTGGATTATTCAGACTATTGTCCTATCTTCATTGTTAGATACTATTCCTTGAATTTTTGAGAGACTTGATAATTAGTATTATTTGGATTATTCAGACTATTGTCCTCATCTTCATGTTTAAATACTATTTTCTCTGATTTTTGAGATGAGGACTTGATAATTAGTATTATTTGGATTATTCAGACTATTGTCCTCATCTTCATTGTTAAGATAACTATTCTCTGAATTTTTGAATGAGGCTTGATAATTAGTATTATTTGGATTATTCAGACTATTGTCCTCATCTTATTGTAAGATACTATTCTCTGAATTTTTGAGATGATTGATAATTAGTATTATTTGGATTATTCAACTATTGTCTCATCTTGTTGTTATCTGTACAACGTTTCAGTCGATGTGCCCTCTGGCCTTCAGGTATTTCTTGTGGACTCTGGAACCATCTTGGACTCAGGAACCTTCTTGTCGTAATCGGGGGACCTTTTTGTCATAATCGGAAGCCATCACGGAACTTTGAACCTAACCCTTTATTCAGTCAACGGGGTATCCTGTTCTCATTTCGCTAACCATAGCTGGGGTACAGGTGTTAAGCTATGTTAATTATTATTCTATGTTACTGCTGCCACTGACCGGGATTGAACCTTCAGTCTAGAGATAACTGTCACTTAGAACTGTCTTAACCTAACTCCTTTATCCACAAGGCTGTGTGTCAAATTGGACAAGAAGTTTCCCGAGTCCGACAAGAAATACCTGAAGAACATCGGCCAAAACGTTGTACAGATAACAATAAAGATGAGGACAATAGTACGAATAATCCAATAATACTAATTATCAAGCCTCATCTCAAAATTCAGAGAATTAGTTTATTGTTGTTTATTTAATCTTTTTTAAGCCTATTATCTATTATTGTAAAAGTCATATGTACGAAAAGTTTTCTCTTGACATTTGTTGTTTAAACTCATCTATTAATTTTTAAATCCAAATTGAGCATCATCTTATAAGCCCATGCATCTAATAAGCTGTTAAATGCGTATGTGTGTGTATATATATTATATATATATATATATATATTTATAAAATATGAAAAACCAAAGTATTCAGAGGATAATTTTATTATTGTTAGAAGTATCACCCAATCTTAAACGTTTTGGTTTTTACATTAAACCCTCATCAAGGCATTGTTGATATGTGATGTTGTAACTTCTGAATAATGTTCAGTATAAATATAGAAAGAGAAGAGACAAAACTTTTGTAGCTGTTAGAAGCTTTCTATTTCAAAATAATGTGACATAATTTTTGTCCAAAATTATCTGGGGGAAAAAAAAAAAAGGAATATATGTATATTTATTTGTTCAAAATTTTGCTCATGTCATTATTCTTACTTATATATATTATTTTTTTCTCTCTTCAGGAAGGGGTTGTACTGCCATCCCGAACAACAGAAGAGGAAGATGACAGACTCGCATATTTTGCATCTTGTGAACATCTCAGGAATAAAATAGAAGGTAATAAACATTTCCTATTTCTTTTTCTAAATGAATAAACCAGTGGATTTTTTGTTTTGTTTTATTCTCCAATGTATTAAAATCAATCCTACGAATGATTTTATATAGAAATCAATTAAAATATAATTAAGATAAGTGTGATATTTTTATATGCATTCTTATCTAATTTTGTTAATGTTTCTAATTTAATATATTTCATTACATTAATATGATTAAAATAAGTAATCTTTTTGTATGTGATTATTATTATTATTTTTATGTCCCCATCTATATTGTTATCTGTACAATGTTTCAGCTGATGTGCCCTCCTACAAATTATCAAGCCTCATCTCAATAAACTGCCTGCATCCATTGTAGGCTGCTGAAACACTGCATATTTCAAAGCCTCCATGCTTCCTGTAATCTGCCAACACTATACCTGATACGCCCCTCCACACACTTATGCACGCACGGGCACACATACCTGTATATTATTACTGTACGCTATTCATGTTCCTGACACTAATACATTATTCTATGTACTAGACATGAAACTTTGATGAGTTATGGTACACCTGAGCACTGTACACAATGAATTTCATTATTATCAAATTCAGATAAATACTTTTTGTATGTGTTCTTACTTAATTTCTCTAATCTTTCTAATTTAATATATTTCATTACATTAAAACTTAAATACTTACACCCGGAGGGTGCATATCCTTGCTAGTTTTAGTAACATGCTAGTTTGTGAAGAATAATTAAAGTTCCAATTACCGTCGAACTGGGAAGACAAGGCAACAAACGGTTGTAACTTAGATACAAACCCGAATAGTCACAAAGTCTACTGCAGAATGACAGGATATATATAAGACTCCACAATGTCATTCAAATAAAGCAGTCAAGCAGCCAATCAGAACTCAAGGAATGGAATGACCCAAATCACCCAAATTCATGAATGGGTCATTCTTGATTTCTATATATACCAAGTGTCTTGGACACTGCTTAAGTTGTACTTAGTTAGTTGCTGTTATTCAAACCAACAGTAGACTAACTGACTCCAATAGTTTTCAGTGCATATATCATGTGACCTTGTGAATCCAAGATGGATGCTCTGCTTACTGAAATAAACCAACCCTGGTCAAACAATCTCAGTATTTTCTTGAGTAACAATAATAGGAAAACTAAATGCCCGAGTTTTAATTTTCTTTGATGACTTTTTATTGCAAACTTAACATGATCGATTTTTGTTTCTTTTTGCAGAAATAGAAAATCTACAAATAGAGATGCTAAAAGTTTTATTAATACATAACGATGAGAGAGACGTAAGTATAAGACTTAAACATTATCATATCTATCATCTATCTATCTATCTGTACATATTGAAGATCGCCCTGTCGGCTGGGGCGTCAGAATGCACCTCTGCAGAGAGGTAAGACTCCCCCAATGGGGCCACCTGTTGGCCGTGGGTGGCGACCCGTGATGCTTAAGGATAGAGCCCAGGTGGATGAGCAGTTCATGACATGCAATACTCCACTTTGGCCCTATCTTGGGCTAGACGGGCAGTCGGAGAGGCCCCATCCGATCAATCGGCTGGTCACATCAAGCCCTAGCACCTATATGATTTTCCCAACCCTATTGCCCTTATGGCAAGCCCCAACCCCTTTTTATCATATGGGTGCTAGAAGGCGTGGCTGCGGGTCTACATGTCCTGGGAATGAGTTAAACTCTATCTGATGGTGAGGTTCTAGTTTTGGAGGTTTGGGGAATGTGGAGCACCCCTTCATCACCATTGCTCCCTGGTCCACTCTGACCCGGAGTGGTAGTACCTGTTAGGGTCCCATCTATGGGTTAAATAGAAAAACATGAGTTTATAAACAAAATTGTATTATCCATTAAGAATTGATTTATTTCAAAACTTTATCGTCATTAAAAAAACCCACTGAGGAGTAAAACAAACCAAACATATTGAAAGAATAATCAAAGTTCCAATTATGTCGAATTGGGAAGACATGGCAACAAACGGTTGTAAACCCAATACAAACTCGAATAGTCGCAAAGTCTACTGCACAATTACAGGGTATTTATAAAACTACACAATATCATTCAAATCAAGCAGCCAATCAGAACTTAAAGAATGGAATCACCCAAATTCATGAATGGATCATTCTTGATTTCTATATATACCAACTGTCTTGGACACTGCTTCAATTGTACTTAGTTAGATGCTGTTGTTCAAACCAAACAGTAGATCAACTGACCTAATAATTATATAAAGGGCAGTATGTGTTTTATTGTATGTCCGGAGGAAACTTCGAAAAAAACCAAGCCCTGTGATATTTTATTATATATATATATTTACTTTGTCATTAATTGTTTTATTTTCGAAGTTTCCTCCGGACATACATAAACACACAACTGCCCTTTATATATGTATTGAGGTCAGTTAGTCTATGTTGGTTTGAACAACAGCATCTAACTAAGTACAATTGAAGCAGTGTCCAAGACAGTTGGTATATATAGAAATCAAGAATGATCCATTCATGAATTTGGGTGATTCCATTCTTTAAGTTCTGATTGGCTGCTTGATTTGAATGATATTGTGTAGTTTTATAAATACCCTGTAATTGTGCAGTAGACTTTGCGACTATTCGAGTTTGTATTGGGTTACAACCGTTTGTTGCCATGTCTTCCCAATTCGACAGTAATTGGAACTTTGATTATTCTTCAATATGTTTGGTTTGTTTTACTCCTCAGTGGGTTATTTAATGACGATAAAGTTTTGAAATAAATCAATTCTTAATGGATAATACAATTTTGTTTATAAACTCATGTTTTTCTATTTAACCCATAGATGGGACCCTAACAGGTACTACCACTCCGGGTCAGAGTGGACCAGGGAGCAATGGTGATGAAGGGGTGCTCCACATTCCCCAAACCTCCAAAACTAGAACCTCACCATCAGATAGAGTTTAATGTCATTCCCAGGACATGTAGACCCGCAGCCACCGCCTTCTAGCACCCATATGATAAAAAGGGGTTGGGGCTTGCCATAAGGGCAATAGGGTTGGGAAAATCATATAGGTGCTAGGGCTTGATGTGACCAGCCGATTGATCGGATGGGGCCTCTCCGACTGCCCGTCTAGCCCAAGATAGGGCCAAAGTGGAGTATTGCATGTCATGAACTGCTCATCCACCTGGGCTCTATCCTTAAGCATCACGGGTCGCCACCCACGGCCAACAGGTGGCCCCATTGGGGGAGTCTTACCTCTCTGCAGAGGTGCATTCTGACGCCCCAGCCGACAGGGCGTCTTCAATATGTACAGATAGATAGATAGATGATAGATATGATAATGTTTAAGTCTTATACTTACGTCTCTCTCATCGTTATGTATTAATAAAACTTTTAGCATCTCTATTTGTAGATTTTCTATTTCTGCAAAAAGAAACAAAAATCGATCATGTTAAGTTTGCAATAAAAAGTCATCAAAGAAAATTAAAACTCGGGCATTTAGTTTTCCCATTATTGTTACTCTAAAAAATACTGAGATTGTTTGACCAGGGTTAGTTTAGTTCAGTAATTAGAGCATCCATCTTGGATGCACACGGTCACATGATATATGCACTGCAAACTATTGGAGTCAGTAAGTCTACTGTTGGTTTGAATAACAGCAACTAACTAAGTACAACTTAAGCAGTGTCCAAGACAGTTGGTATATATAGAAATCAAGAATGACCCATTCATGAATTTGGGTGATTTGGGTCATTCCATTCCTTGAGTTCTGATTGGCTGCTTGACTGCTTTATTTGAATGACATTGTGGAGTCTTATATATATCCTGTCATTCTGCAGTAGACTTTGTGACTATTCGGGTTTGTATCTAAGTTACAACCGTTTGTTGCCTTGTCTTCCCAGTTCGACGGTAATTGGAACTTTAATTATTCTTCACAAACTAGCATGTTACTAAAACTAGCAAGGATATGCACCCTCCGGGTGTAAGTATTTAAGTTTTAATGTAATGAAATATATTAAATTAGAAAGATTAGAGAAATTAAGTAAGAACACATACAAAAAGTATTTATCTGAATTTGATAATAATGAAATTCATTGTGTACAGTGCTCAGGTGTACCATAACTCATCAAAGTTTCATGTCTAGTACATAGAATAATGTATTAGTGTCAGGAACATGAATAGCGTACAGTAATAATATACATGTATGTGTGCCCGTGCGTGCATAAGTGTGTGGAGGGGCGTATCAGGTATAGTGTTGGCAGATTACAGGAAGCATGGAGGCTTTGAAATATGCAGTGTTTCAGCAGCCTACAACGGATGCAGGCAGTTTATTGAGATGAGGCTTGATAATTTGTAGGAGGGCACATCAGCTGAAACATTGTACAGATAACAATATAGATGGGGACATAAAAATAATAATAATAATCACATACAAAAAGATTACTTATTTTAATCATATTAATGTAATGAAATATATTAAATTAGAAACATTAACAAAATTAGATAAGAATGCATATAAAAATATCACACTTATCTTAATTATATTTTAATTGATTTCTATATAAAATCATTCGTAGGATTGATTTTAATACATTGGAGAATAAAACAAAACAAAAAATCCACTGGTTTATTCATTTAGAAAAAGAAATAGGAAATGTTTATTACCTTCTATTTTATTCCTGAGATGTTCACAAGATGCAAATATGCGCGAGTCTGTCATCTTCCTCTTCTGTTGTTCGGGATGGCAGTACAACCCTTCCTGAAGAGAGAAAAAAAATAATACATATATAAGTAAGAATAATGACATGAGCAAATTTTGAACAAATAAATATACATATATTCCTTTTTTTTTTTTCCCCCCAGATAATTTTGGACAAAAATTATGTCACATTATTTTGAAATAGAAAGCTTCTAACAGCTACAAAAGTTTTGTCTCTTCTCTTTCTATATTTATACTGAACATTATTCAGAAGTTACAACATCACATATCAACAATGCCTTGATGAGGGTTTAATGTAAAAACCAAAACGTTTAAGATTGGGTGATACTTCTAACAATAATAAAATTATCCTCTGAATACTTTGGTTTTTCATATATAAATATATATATATATATATATATATATATATATACACACACACATACGCATTTAACAGCTTATTAGATGCATGGGCTTATAAGATGATGCTCAATTTGGATTTAAAAAATTAATAGATGAGTTTAAACAACAAATGTCAAGAGAAAACTTTTCGTACATATGACTTTTACAATAATAGATCATAGGCTTAAAAAAGATTAAATAAACAACAATAAACTAATTCTCTGAAATTTTGAGATGAGGCTTGATAATTAGTATTAGTTGGATTATTCGTACTATTGTCCTCATCTTTATTATTATCTGTACAACGTTTTGGCCGATATACCCTCCAGTCTTCTTCAGGTATTTCTTGTCGGACTCGGGAACCTTCTTGTCCAATTTGACACACAGCCTTGTGGATAAAGGAGTTAGGTTAAGACAGTTCTAAGTGACAGTTATCTCTAGACTGCAGGTTCAATCCTGGTCAGTGGCAGCAGTAACATAGAATAATAATTAACATAGCTTAACACCTGTACCCCAGCTATGGTTAGCGAAATGAACAGGATACCCCCGTTGACTGAATAAAGGGTTAGGTTCAAATTTCCGTGATGGCTTCCGATTATGACAAAAAGGTCCCCCGATTACGACAAGAAGGTTCCTGAGTCCAAGATGGTTCCAGAGTCCAACAAGAAATACCTGAAGGCCAGAGGGCACATCGACTGAAACGTTGTACAGATAACAATGAAGATGAGGACAATAGTCTGAATAATCCAAATAATACTAATTATCAAGCCTCATCTCAAAAATTCAGAGAAATAGTATCTTAACAATAAAGATGAGGACAATAGTCTGAATAATCCAAATAATACTAATTATCAAGCCTCATCTCAAAAATTCAGAGAGAAATAGTATCTTAACAATGAAGATGAGGACAATAGTCTGATAATCCAAATAATACTAATTATCAAGCCTCATCTCAAAAATTCAGAGAAATAGTATCTTAACAATGAAGATGAGACAAATAGTCTGAATAATCCAAATAATACTAATTATCAAGTCTCATCTCAAAAATTCAGAGAAATAGTATCTTAACAATGAAGATGAGGACAATAGTCTGAATAATCCAATAATACTAATTATCAAGCCTCATCTCAAAAATTCAGAGAAATAGTATCTTAACAATGAAGATGAGGACAATAGTCTGAATAATCCAAATAACACTAAACAAACTAATATTTGCTAAACTGGTCAGAATATGTATTATTTGGATTATCCAGACTATTTTCCTCATCTTCATTGTTACCTGCACAATGTTTCTGTGCAGTTTCTAAGTAACAGTTATCTCTAGGGCAACAGTAACATAGAATAATAATTAACACCGCTTAACAATTGTACCCAGTTATGGTTAGCGGAATGAGAACAGTATACCCCCATGTAGTGAATAAAGGGTTGGGTCCAGAATTCCATGAAGGCTCCTGATTATGACAAGAAGGTTCCAGAGTCTGACAAGAAATACCTGAAGAAGGACAGAGGGCACATCGGCTGAAACATTGTACAGATAACAATAAAGATGAGGACAATAGTCCAAATAATCCAAAAAGTCTTCTTTTAGGCTGACACTGTTTTCTTCAAACTACAGTATTAACTCTTGCTCTATCCAATAGATGTATTTGTGTTCCCTCTATCTCTTGTAGTTTCCATGACATTACTTTAAAGGTAATTCTCTCATGGTAGTGGTATGCAGGCTTTAATAATTGCTGTTGAAATTGCAATAGCCAGTTTGAAAAAATAGTACTTTATAAGCTGAAAACTTGCTCTATCCAATAAGATGTTATTGTGTTCCCTCTATCTCTAGGCTACAGGTTCAATTTTGGTCAAGGGCGACAGTAACATAGAATATAATTAACACTGCTTAACAATGTACCCAGTCATGGTTAGCGGACTGAGAACAGTATACCCCCATGGATTGAATAAAGGGTTGGGTTCAAAATTCTGTGAGGGCTCCTGATTACAAAAAGAAGGTTCTCAAGTTCTAGATGTTTGCGAGTCCAACAAGAATTATCTAAAAGAAGGCTGGAGGGCACATCAGCCAAAATGGTGCGTAATAACAATAAAAATAAGGACAATAGCCCAAATAATCCAAATTATTAAACCTCATCTAAAAAATTCAGAGAAACTGATCAGAATAATTGTTTTCCCAACTTCAAAAGTCTGACGACAAAGTCTTTCCACTTGCAGGAATATCAATACTCCTCAACCACGCTCCAAAGTGTCTCTCATCTTTTATTTTCACACCGGGTTTTTATGCATGGCCTGATCTCAAAAATTTTGCATACATGCTAACCATTCTCGACAATGTTCCTGGCTCCAAGATCGCGGTTTTCTTAAATTAAGGTGTTAAGGCAGCCATATTTTCTTTCTTTTTCAGGCCCTTCACTCATTTTTGCACGCTGACATGTTTGCGCCCACTTTGAGCTCTGTGGCGAGAGAAACCACGAACATAGTAGTTCGAAGCATGCACGACTGTGTTTGGCATGCAGAATGAGATCAGAGGCGAGTGGGGAGATTGAACTCGCATTCTCCTGATCGTGAGTCGTGGCCTGACGCATAGGAATTGCTAAACTATCCAGAGTAGCCCGGATGGGAAGGATTGACGCGTGCTGATTAGTGTGGCATGGCAGGTCAAAGTAACGAGCCAGGGATGAACACTGTAATTGTGTATTTATTGACTAGCCCTCACAAACCAGGAGAAAGCTTGCAGTAGCATTTTGGCTGTGATGAAGAGTGGACGATAGACAAGATATTTTGATAGTGTTGGTGAGAAGAGTGCAGCATTGTTGGGAGAGTAATTGCGTCAGACTTAACTGAGCCCCTTACCCCCAGAGAACATTCTTATTAGAAGGTAAGTCATTCTCTCACTACAAAAAAAAAAAAAATCCACAAGAGAAGCTGATAAAATAAGGAAAATATAATGCCTGCTTACCTCTCCAATTCTGGGCCACCATACCCTTGGTACAATCTCAAATAAACCCTTGTCATCAGGTGGCTTGATATGCAAAAAGACAGGGAACTTGATTTTGTCAAATGTATGTCAATTAAGGAAAAGATAAATACAATGATGGAAAAATCTTTTTTTTTTAAAAGCAGTAAATTCAAGGGGAGATAATCAATCCTGAAATACTTTTAAAACTTTTAACTGAGCAGCAATAAAATTTATAGACCATATGATCTTTAGGCACCCCTTTTTGATCTCGATTCAGAAGGACATGTTTTTCATTTACACCGTCAATATCTGGTTGTTTGTTAACAGACGATTTTTAGAGGTTTTTTTTAAATTATAAAACTAATCCCTAACCTTAACCCCTAACAAACAACTGGATAATGGTGGTATAAATGAAAAACATATCCTCTGAATCGAGATCAAAAAGGGTGCCTAAAGGTCATATGGTCCAAATTTATAATATTATTTGTGGATTGTCACATGTACACTTGACATTATATATATATATATATATATTATATATATAATATATATTATCTATTTATTCATTATAATGTACAATACATTTAAGGTGCAAATGTTACCATTGGTTTCCAAGCAGCATGTTAGCACTTTTCTTCAAGACAACACACCTGTTTAGAAATGCAGGGAATATCAATTCATTTATATACGTGTGTATTTTTTTTGTGAGACGAATATTTGTATTTCTCCCTGTTATGGTAAAAATAGTGCATATATGTTTACATACACGCACAGCCTTGTGTGCCTACACACACACACACACACATATATATATATATATATATTATTATATATATTATATATGTTGAAGTTAAGAAACAAAACAAATGTGTTTATGTTTTTATATGGCTGACAATTTTTGGAGGATATTGTGCTTAATTGAAGTCATACCTAATTTTCAAAATTAATTAGTTAATAATTAATGAATTTTAGGCGGGCATATATGTTCAAATGTAAGGCTAAATGAATCGAGAAAATGTCAGTCCCTGAATGTACATTTCGACTTATTAGGTCTCATCAGCAAGGTTATAGACATGGGGAACTGCTCCGTGTGTGACTTGAAACCCGACTATCAAAATATATATTATAATATATATATATATATATATATATATACACACACCACAATCTCAAAAGATAAAAAAATGAAGCAAATTAAATATTAGCTAATATGTAAATTTTAGTATTGCATTGTGAATTACCACTTTTCAATAATATTACATTGACTATATTTTTACATTAACTTTAAAGCCAATCAGGAGTTATCTTCTCTTAGTAATGGGAACATCTAGAATTTGTTAGTAAAATCTGTGGAGTGGCTATTGTCAGTATCATCTGGACAGCGAGGTAGTCTGTCCCCCTTTTCACAAGAGTACATAGATACTACACTCTGATCCTGGTAGAGTATGCAGATACTACACTGATCCTCAGCTGATTGCACAGATACTACTATCCTCAGCTGATTGCCCTTACACTGAGCTGATTGCACAGATACTACACTGATCCTCGGCTGATTGCACAGATTACTACACGGATCCTCGGCTGATGCACGATACTACACGGATCCTCGGCTGATTGCACAGATACTACACTGATCCTCGGGCTGATTGCACAATACTACCACTATCCTCGGCTGATTGCCACAGATACTACACTGATCCTAGGCTGATTGCACAGATACTACACTGATCCTAGGCTGATTGCACAGATACTACACTGATCCTAGGCTGATTGCACAAGATACTACACTGATCCTCGGCTGATTGCACAGATACTACACTGACCTTCGGCTGATTTACTACACTTTAATTTTTTAATAGAAACAATGTTAGTATACCACTGATTATTTGGTGATATTAATGTTAATTAATGTTTTTCAAGTGATAAGGCTAAAAAGTTTTTGTTTTTTTCATTTAGTTTAAAATGTTTTTGTTTTTTTTTAAAAAGAAAACCAAGGATATAACACATTGGAGAGAAGATGCCGGCGCGTTTGGGAGTGTCTCAATATTGCCAGGGTCAGGGACTCAAATACATTCTCTGCCAAGTAAAAAATAAAAAAATGAAAAAAAAATGTCATTGATACTCTGAGAAACACAAAAGAAAAAAAAACAAAAGCAATTTAATTTATCTAAAAAAAAAACAAAAAAAAAACTAAATATTAAAAAGAGAGAGAGAGAAGATAAGAGACGTTACTAATATTAGAGAGAAGAGAGAGAGTAGGATAAGAGATATTATTAGAGTGAGAGAAAGAGAGAGTAGATGGAGAAAATTTTACCAATTCTATTATGAAGAAATAGAAAAGCATAAAAAACCTAATAATATTATTCTGAGAGAGAAGAGAGAGATGATTGCACTGACGAGATAAGAGAGAGAGAGGGAGAGATGGAGAGAGAGAGGAGAGGAGCAGTCGTAGTAATAAAAACTTTACTCATTGTGACTAGAGAGAGAAATATTCAAAAAACGGTTACTATTATTATTTATTATTGATAGAGAGAGAAAATATAAAAAACGTTACATTATTATATTTAGAGAGAGAGAGAAATAATAAAAAAAATCCTTACATTATATATGAGAGAGAGGAGAATATAAAAAAAAACCTGCGTAATCTCTTATCTATGTGATTATCGGAGCGCAGAGAAGAGATATTTCAGGATTCGACTGATATACAGACGAGAGAGAGAGAGAGAAGATTATAAAAAACACTTTACCTCATTATGATAGAGGAGAAATTATCAAAAAAAAACTTACATTATTTATTATTATTAGAGAGAGAGAAGAGTATAATTAAACAACTTTACTGCATTATGATAGAGAGAAATATCAAAAAATTACATTATTATTAGAGAGAGAGAGAGAGAGATATAAAAAAAAGCGTTACATTATATATATTAAGAAGTAGAGAAGAGAGAGAGAGGTATAAATAAAACTTTACTCATATATGATTAGAGAGAAATATAAAAAAACGGTTTACATTGATTTTTGAGAGAGACGAGAGAGAGTATATAAAATACTTTTTACCAATGTGTATTAGAGAGAGAAAGAGATAGAAGAAACATTAAAAATATAATGCTATTTAAAGAGAGATAGTGAGAGAGAAGATCTAAAAATAAAAACATTTACTCATTATCAGAGAGAAGTGGGGAAGTAGAATAAAAAAAAACTGTACTGAATTATTTATGAGAGAGAGAGAGAAAGCATAAAAAAACTTTACTAATATTATTAGAGAGAGAGAGAGAGTGTGGTATCATAAGAATGTCTTCAATGTTAGCCAGAGAATATAAAGGGTGCTATAAAATCCTGCAGAAAGATAAAATTGTAACAAGTAAAGATGTCAGTCTTGTTAAATTGCAACATAATCAAAGTGTACATTAAAAAAAAGTAAAACTACCAAGAGTATTGAACTTTATTTGTTTTTTGTTTTTTTTCTAAAATGATTCTATCATTTGTACTTACGTGAGTTTATTAAGTTTTCAAATTTTAAAACTGTTGCAAGAATTTTTGCAAACCCTGTATTACATTATTTCAAGAAATAATAAAGAGATAGAGAGAGAAGCACAAGGAATACAATTTAGGAAAAGCCGACATTAACGAAAGAAAGAAAGAAAGAAAGAGATAGATAGAAAGAACTTAGGACATGGAGAAAGAAGGAAAGGAATGAAAATTGTAAAAGGAGTGAAGTAAATGGAAAGAAAGAAAGCAGAAAGAAAAAGAAGGGAGGAAGGACAAAGAAGGGAGAGGAAAAAAGAAGGGAGGAAAAATGGAAAAAGAAAAAAGAAGGAAAGAAAAAAAAAGAACAAAAAAAAAAAGACAAGAAAAAAACAAGAACAAAAGAAAAAGAAGAAGAAAGGACAAGAAGGAAAGAAAGAAGGAAGACAAGAATGAAAGAAAAAGAAAGAGCAAATTGTAAAAACGTGAAGAAAAAGAAATAAATAAATAAAGAACAAGACGTTTGAAGAAGTTTTAACACGTTTGATTCCCAGGGCCATGCCCACAGGCAAACACTGCCTCCTTGATTTTAAAGGGGCAGGGATGGATTTATTGCCAGTGCTGAGGCCTTTGCCCTAGAGGGGAAGGGCCAACAGTATCCAGCATTTTGCACCCGCCCACCATGAGCTGTCGATAGCTCACATAATAGGGCCTTGGGCCTAACCCGTACACGGTGGGTACGTGTAAAGATCAATATTAGAATATATATATATATATAAATATATATATATATATATATATATATATATATATATATATCATATATATAAGAGAGAAGAACGAGGAGAGAGAGAGAGAGAAAATATAACTTACGGATATTTGAAGTCAGCAGTGATGGGGGAGAATCGATAGGCAGAAGCAATGAATAATTAATAGTTTTCCAGGCAACGCTTTTAATTCAAAATCTATCAAAGGAAACAAAACAAAAATAGGGTTATTTAATGCAAAACCATCCTGTAGAAGACAGAGTGTGATACTATTTAACCCCATAGGTGGGTGTAATGATGACATTCATACCTTTCCCAAGTGTATTAGTCTGCCCTTTTATTCATCCATAGCTAGAAGGAGAATAGTTAGATGCATACCTTTCCCATGTGTATTAGCAACTATGTTGGAGTTGCTAAATCCCCACCTGGATTTATAGACTAGCCAAGTCATGTAGATTTACTTCCTCGCAAGCCAATCAACAAGCCATACTGCGGGCTAATACATTACTTAAACACTGATACTTGCCACAGTTCATTCAATCATTGAGGCGGAACTTACGACCATTGACGAGAAACTGAGGGACTCTTTATTCAGAAGACCCAAAGGATTCATATAGCGGAGGACTATCTACCAAGATCCAATTCCACTGACAAGCCGGTCTGCCTTGAAGGCCAAAGGATGGCCCATAAAATTTAACAGCATGTAAAATGCAATTTGACAGCAAAAACTATATTTTATGTCTATCATTAAAAAATATAATTTTCAAAGACCTGTTTACATTCTTTATGATTAGAGTGTTTGGTATAATTAAATTATAATTACTCCCATAGAGGGCCACCTGACTCGCTAGGAGGACCATTGCCTGTGCTTTAAAGATGTCTGCAAGAGACATTGAAGATCAGCCACATCGAACACCAAACATCATGGAGGCTTATCAGAATGACCGTATGACTTTGGTGCCTCCTCGTCAAACAAGGAAACGAAAAGGAGTGAAACAATAAAGGAAAAGAAAGCCGCCGCAGAAAAGAGAGCCATAAGGAAGGTATGTGAGACAACAGTTATCTCCAGCAAAGCATCACCGTTTGTTTGCAATCACTGCCACAGAGATCGCCATTTCAAAAAACTGGTCTGTTCAGCCACTTATGCCAGTTGCAAAATAAAAGAAAAAAAAGTGAACACTACGCCATTGTCTTTAGTAGACGAAAGATGCCCAACCAATACTGCCCATAGGCATTTTCTTCTTTTTTTTTAATTAGTTTATTTGATGTTGTTGTTAGCAAATGTAATATTAATTTGCACTAAATGATACCTCATAATATTTTTTTTTTTTTTATAGAATAGTTGGATTGCTCTTTCCCCAAGGGTTATTAGCGCTAAGTGAATGCAAACCAGTTTGCAATCCAGGGATGTTGAACTCATCTCTTTCCTGTCCACTCCTATGATGTATAACTCCATTACACCAACCATGCCTTCACAACATTTCATACTTTTGTTGTATTTCTCTCTTGGTATATACAGTGTTGATGCCTTTTTTAAAACACATTTGTATAAAATTCTAAGATTTTTTCCAAGAATTTAATAAATAAGATTCAGTTTATACTGTTAGTCGGTTGTAATAGCATGATACTCTGTTATCTTTTAGGTTGTCCAGAATTCATTGTTGTATTGAAATGATTTTTTTTTTTAATTTAGTTATTTCATGTTGTTGTTAGCAAATGTGTGGGAAATATTAATTTTTGACCTAATATTGTTTTGTTTTTTAAAATTATAAAACTTTTTAAAACGAAAGAACATGTTTGATACTAAGGACCACATATTATATATAAAATAGTTTTTATTAATCAGAATAGAATCCAATTGAGATCCTAACTCCCAGACATACTTTAATAAATCAGAAAAGTTTTGCTTATTAATCAGAAGTGATGAATAGTTTTTCACACTTACAATAATTTCTTTTTTTAAAAATAGGCGAAAAAATATAATTTAATTAATTGCTGAATTTGATCACATTACACGTTAATCAAATAAAAATTTGATAGGCAAAGACTTTATTTTTTAGATAAATCTATTAATTTTAAACTAATATTGTTATTGTTGCTTTTCAAATTAAAAAAGAATTAAACGAAAAGACTTTATTTAGAAATATTTTTTATTTAATCAGAAAAGACAATGCAGATATATGCATTTAATAAAAAGCAAATTTTTTTGTTGTGTTGTTAGTATTCGTAATTGGTAGGCAGAAATCAACAAAAAATCATCAGAGCAAAGACATAATAAAACCCAGGTGAGTTATTTACCTAAACGGGTTTTTGTTTCTTTTTTCAATGGTGAATAGATCAACATATCAATTACTCACCTTCAAGAGACTGTAAACATGCGTCCAGTACAGACAAAAAAACGGGACAGGCTGAACCAAATACAGACCCTGTACTTAACTCCAAAAATACCACAAAAGCAAAACTGGTGATATTTTAATTGTGTATATAATATACTTTGTTGTTAATTGTTTTAATTTTTGTAGTTTGATCAAGACATACACATATTACACACACCTAACTGCCTTGTTATATATGTTATAGATAGAAGATAGATTGAAGATGGACACATTAAAAATAGAAATGCTTAAATATTGATTGAAAATAAAATTCTTATTCTTTTATATATTCACAGAATTGGCTACTCGGCATTGCCTGGGTAGAGAGGGTATAAAAAAAGTTAGTCTCGCAATCCATTGTTGTTTTGTCTTACATTTAATTGATTATGTTTTAATCACAAACGCAAACTAAAAACTTTTCACTTTTCTTACTATTTCAAATCCTTAATTTTTAAATATATATTAACAAGATATAAAAAAACCTTCATTATTTTGCACAAAAGCTAACTTGGTGAAGTGGTGATATAGTGTAACTATATATTTACTTTGTTGTTTAATTGTTTTATTGTCATAGTTTCATCCAGACATTACATACATACACACAACTGCCCTTTATATATGGATAGATGATAAACAATAACAGAATGTTGTCATATAATAAAAACAGTTTACCTGCATTAAAAAAAATGAGCTCCACTCATACTGTCTAAAAGCTTTAGTGACGGATACGGTGTGTTCAGAAGACAGGATTCTGCATGCACAGAACCTTCAGCATAAACCTCAGGAGGCAAGCTCGACAATATAGGCACTTTCTGAAAAAGGAAATTAATTTTTAAATGGTGGCGAGAGAGTGATTTGTACCACTAAAAAGCGATTGTTAATACTGTTGGAATATTTTTTATGTATTATTTTACCACCCTCCGCACGAGCAGGCTGTGTCGACACAAGTCTAATTCTTAAGCGGAGTCAAAGTTTGTTTCAGAGTTTTCCTTCTCCTTAGACCAGGTTGCCTAACCAAGGTTAAAGAGCCCAGTTTGCCCTACCTATTTATCACATACCTGGAGGGGAGTTGGATTCCATACCTTTTCCAGAAGATTAGCGCTAATGTGGAAATGCAATTACCACATCCAGGATTTTTTTTTAATAAGGGTGCTCTAATTCCCCACTTGGGATATTAGACTGGACAAGGTTATTGGTGGTTTACTCCACAGCCATCAACAAGCCATTACTGTGGCTGATACATCACTTAAACCACAAGATAATTTCCCCAGTTCACTTACATATTCATTGACGAGGGAACGAGACTCACCATACACTCCTGTTAACCCTTGTTATAAGACAATACCAGCCAAATAAATAAGTATGCATGGAGTTTAGGGGTGGTAAAGTACACGGCGTAAGCTGGGTTATGAGCATTCATAGAGAAGATTAGCCTAGGCCTGCGGGAAGTCTCAAACTTCGCCTAGGATGTATAAGACGCAGTGGCAATTTTTTGAGCCAAAAATTTTGGAAAAAGTGTTCCTATATGCCGGATCAATATTAGTATTATATATATATTTTTTTTGGGGGGGAGAATATGTGGCATAATTGAAGTCCGTACCTAATTTGAAGTTAATTATAATTAATTAATTACACTTTATATATAAAATAGACATTTCATAAGCTTTGTCTGAACCAGATATGGGAGGGTAAGCATATCTGGTCAACAAAAGCCAATGAAAATGAGCAAGAATATACAACTTACCAGTCTAGGAGAAGGAAAAACTCTGATTCAAACCTGGTTAAACTCTAGCTTAATAAATGGACCTTGTGTCGCATCCTGCTGTGAGAGGGTTGCGTAAAATATATATAATATTGAACAAATCCTGACAAAGAGTTATAACAAATGGACTTTATTGTCATAAGTCAAGTCTAACAGAAAACAATAGAAAAGGAGATTTATGGACACTAGCTTTGATGGACCCCCCGCCCCCCAGATTAAAACCAGAAATTGTGCCATGAATATACAACTACCATAAGTGGCCAGTTGTTGAATTAAATGAGCGGCCACCAAGCAGATTGCATTGCCGGGCTCTTCGGGAATCAGACAGTGTGCGCGTGGACGCAGGTCTTTTCTTTTCAATCGGCAGGGATTACGTTCAGACTAAGAAAATAAAAATAAGAATAAAAAAGAATTGCAAGAATTGATAATTTTATGTATTATTTGGACTATTGTCCTCATCGTTATTGATTAATCTCTCCAATGGTTTCGTTATTGTTCCAGGGAGTTTGAGATGTGGTGTTGATATTTGTATTATTGATGTTCGACAATGTCTCATCTTTATCATTATCTACACTATTTCTCTGAATTTTTAGATTAGGCGGTTTGATAATTGGTATTATTTTGGATTATCAGACTATTTACTCTCTTAGTTGTGTATCTACACTATTTCTCTGATTTTTGAAGATGAGGCTTGATAATTGTATTATTTGATATTTCAGACATTTGTACTCATCTTATGTTATCTACACTATTTCTCTGAATTTTTTGAGATGAGGCTGATAATTGGTATTATATTGGATTATTTCCAACTTTTGTCCTATCTTCATTGAAGATGAGGACAATAGTCCGAATAATCCAAGTTAATACAAAATATCAAGCCTCATCTCTAAAATTTCAGAAAAATAGATATAATCATTTATGGATTCGATATATCCGGCCGACGGAAAATCCTAGAGAAAGCTAAATCAAAAACTAGTAACGAATTGATTGAAACCACCTCATATTCCTATACGAGCCGGGAATCTCAAGCTAGTTCCACCATGACATAAACTTAAAATTACCAGTTAATTAAAAAACCCAAACAAAAAAAAAACCAATGAGAATAAGGACGAATAGTCCGGAAATAATCCAATAATCCAAAGACTATGGTGTTCTGTAGTGCATGCATCTGCTGCCTGCCCTATGTGTACACATTAGTGCCAGCTCAGTCTTAGCTTAGTAGTTGTTTTCTGATGGAGATCCCAAAACTGACACTCCACAAATTTTGAGTTCGTTTGGTTTGTTTTATCGGCATATCAATCGTCAGTGGGTTCATTTAATGCTCACAAAGTTTGAAATAAATTCATTCTTAATGGATAAATCAATTTTTTTTTTCAAACACATTCTTTTCCTATTTAACCCATAGATGGGGGAACCCTACAGTACTACCACTCCGGGTCAGAAGGACGGGAGCAATGTTGATGAAGGGGTGCTCCACGTGAGGATTCACTATCTCATTTACAGCGGACCGTTTCTGGTAAAGCCACTCTCTATCTTTTAATATTTAAAAAAAAATTTTTTTTAATTATTTTTTTTTATGATGTCTATATGGGGAAGTAGGCAATAATGGCTCTCTGTTTTTTTTTTGTTTTTTAAAACAACTCACTTGTAATTTAGTAGCATAGATGTAAAAACAAGTGTGTGTCAAAAAAGTACCAAGTTTAAAGCTGTATTTACCAACATAGAAAAGAATGAATGGAATTTTTTTTTGGGGGGGGGGTCAGAATACAAGGTGTGTCAGAAAAGTACCAAAAAAAACTTGATACTTTTTTTGACACACCTTATGTGTGTGGTTGAAAATAGAGGGAAAATGCGGATAAAACACAACTAAATTCAAATGATATTTTGGCCCCAGTCTTTTGCGAAGCTTTTTCAAATATAATCCAAATTAAATTCGAAAAAGCTTTGCAAAAGACGCGAGGCAAAGTATCATTTGAATTTAGTTGTTGTGTTGTTTTATCCACATTTTCGTCTATTTTCAACCACATTTGTTCGAATTACCCATATCCTTAAGTGAAGGGTTTTGAATAAATCCAACAAAATGTGGTTGAGAATGAGCAAATTGTGGATTATAACAAACACAGACAGTTGAAATCAGCTGATATTTCACCTCATTATTGGATGAAGCTTTTTCAAAACTTTATTGACATAAGTACTTGTACATTCTGCTTTAAATAGTGAAAAAGGTAAATGGGTGAGGGGTGTGAGATCGGGTTGGGTAGGTGTGTAGGGCATGGTGCTTTTTATTTTTCATTGGTCAGTCAGTTGACTTTAGAAGAGAATTGATATTGGAGTGTGGGTCAAATGTGTGATGTCCGATGTGTATCAGAAATTGGATAGTCGGGTAGGTCAGTATAAGGAGAAGTAGGTCATTGATAGTGATTGTAGGTCAGGTCATCAGGATGATGGTTGTAGGCAGAGTATTTTTGGAGATTCTGGGGCGGATTATTTCTGTTTGGATTTTTTTTTTAACTGTTTTCGAATTGATTTTGTCTTCGTGCACTATGAATTTTTTGCCAATAGCTTTGTGTCAAGATGAGAACCCCTGTCTTTTGTTTTATTATTTTAACAATTTGCTATGACTGCCGTCTTCGCATCAGACAGTGTACGCGTCCTTATCTAGATATGGTTTGAGCAGAAGCAAACGCGTATGTTGGGTTGAAAGTGAATGTCCCTATGGTTGAAGCTGCTGTTTTGAACAGTTACGTTCCTGTGTGTGAATAGGTCATTTTGGTTGTCGTGTGTCTTTATTGATCTT
The DNA here is from genome assembly GCA_023376005.1 of Doryteuthis pealeii. Taxonomy (NCBI): domain Eukaryota; kingdom Metazoa; phylum Mollusca; class Cephalopoda; order Myopsida; family Loliginidae; genus Doryteuthis; species Doryteuthis pealeii. The sequence continues at coordinate 12,592,530 of CM042176.1, read as the reverse complement.
TTATGCCGTAGATCCGTTTTTCAGACCTTGCGTTTGGCCCTTTCCCTCCGATTGTAGCTTTGTCTGCAGTCGTTGCCATGGTGATGGTGTAAATGCTGCATCTGGAAGTGTTAAACGCATTTGTATCTGTGGAGGAGGCTGGTGAGGCTCCCTAATTGTTTGGCAGGTGTGTTTGTAATGACTTTATATATTATTATATATATTATATATACTATATATTATTATATTTAATATTTTGCCTTGCAAGCGCAATTACAATGCGTTATATTGCATAAATTCACTATTATAGAAAGATATACATGACAAGTGAATTTCGGTAAAGAATTATTCGGTGGTAGAACATCGTACAGACTAGTTTCAACTTTCATTAGTTCATCACGATGCTAATACTAACGCAATTTCCCTCCAACAGAAATTGAAACCGGGAAAAAAAAAATTTTTCCAAAGCAGCGATAGACAGAAACCATACTGCCCTTGCGCCATGATACAGCCACGCGGACAATTCTTGTCTCGCGAAATTAACCCTGTCAATGCATACTCGAGACGTCTGAGTACGTTGAGTGAATGATAAAAACCCAGGCCTTAATGCTCTATACGCAAAGGAAATAAGATTTTTGGATGTTTGCTTTTTTTTTTTGTTTTTTTTTTTAGATGTATGTATATATATATTTTAGATGTATCTGTATATATATATTTTAGAGCAGTACTATTATTTATTTTAGTTATGCAGCCACCCGGTTTCGAACTGGCGGGTCCGGCGAGCTACGTCGCCGCCTGGACGGTCTATGTTGTAATAATAGCGTCGATCCCAGGGGGCCATCCCCCCAGGCAACACCTGTCCCCCTTGATGTATAAGGGGGCAGGGCTGGTTTATTGCCCACAGCTCTGAGAAGCGCCACCTATGAGGGGACCATGCGACGCGGATCGAGCGCAATTTTTTCACCCGCCACATAAATAGGGCCTTGTGCTTGACCGTACCAAGTGCGGGTACGTGGAATAAAACATATACGTATATATATATATATTTTCCTTATCTTTTGAAATATTAAACTTCCTTGAGTATGCTTAATATAATAATAGAATTCCTTGATATGCGCTTATATAATATAGAAGATGTATGTCTATATATATATATATTTTTTTTCTTTAAATATTAATTCTTGATATGCTTATATAATATAGAGAGTAATGCTATAATATAATCATTTTTTTCTTTAAATATTAAATTCCTTGATATGCTTGTTGTATATTTTCTCACGAAAATTCCTTCATTCCTTTTTGCATTTCAAGAATCCTGATCAGGAGGCAAATCAACAGAAAGCGACACAAATCAGATGGTGCTCTCTGGGTGCGTAGGAATCTATTCAGAAACATATTTGTTACCAGCCCTGTCAGCTGGGGCAACTTTAGAAATACACCGCTACACATTCGCGAGAAGGGTGTAAGACCTTCCAATGAGGGTAGCGACCTGTATTGCTTAACTCTTAAACGTCCTATACGTGCCTCATCTCGAACCGTTAAGTTACAATTCACATTCATTTCTAAATTCTACCCAACATGCAAAACCTTCGTTTAAATTGTAATCATTAAACATATTTAAGCAGTCTTTGATTTACAGAAGTAAACAGCGTAACTTTAAATGTCAAAAGGCCATTTTTAGCAATCCTTAATAGGAATGGGGCTCTGGAATTAACACACCCACCCCCAACAGAACTTGGGTGATGCTATATAAAAATGAGCTATTACCATTAGTATTTGTATCATGCATTGGTATTTTTTTTTTTTTTTTTTTTTTTTTTTCATGTTTCTGTCAAAGACAAGTGCGCGTTAGTCTGCCTGTTGGCTGCGGCCGTTTAAGAATCGCCGACTTGCACCTCTGCCAGAGCGGTGTAAATTCCCCTAAATGGGGCCAGCCTGCTTGGCATGGGTGGTGACCCATGCATGCTTAAGGACAGTCTTGGTGGCATTGAGCGACTGACCATGCAACACTCCACTTAGAACCTTACTCTAGGCCTAGACGGGCGGTCAGAGAAGCCCCCTCCAATCAATCGACTGGTCATGTCAAGCCCTAGCACCTATAATGCATTGCCCAACCCTATTCGCCCTCTATGCGCAAGTCCCAACCCTTTTTACCATATGGGTGCTAGAAAAGCGGTGGCCTGAGGTCACATGTCCTGGGAATGCCGTTAAAACTTTCTATCTGATGCGTGCAGTTCCAGTTCTTGGAGGTTCGGGAGATGGGAGCACCCCTTCATCAACCATTGCTCTCCTGGCGTCCACTTCTGACCCAGATGCGTTAGTACCTTGTTAGCGAGATCCCAATCTATGTTAGATAGAAAAAGTATTTATAAAAATATTGGTATCCATTAAGAATGAATTTAATTTCAAAACTTTATCGGATAATTAAAGACCCACTGAGGTATTTGATATACGCTAAAACAAAACAAACCAAACAAACAATGGCTTGTCGTCCTTTTTTTTTTTTCTTTCTTAACTGCTCTGCCCGAGTGCTAACAGGCCAATTTGTTGAATGAGAGTCTCTGGTGCACGTGACGCAAAACGAACAGTGATGCCTCTGCTGAGTTGCTGTTGTCTCTCCTCCTTTCTGGCTCTCTTGGTTATGTGACGCCGCATTCTTTCCCTCTTTTTCACTCTTTTCTTCCTGTTTGACAAGGACCGTACCAGGCTGTCGGTTTCTGCACAACCTCCCAATGTGTTTAGTGTGCATGCTGGCAATAGTCCTTTTTGCCAGACGTCTTAAACGTGTGCGTAGGCCTGGCCTTACTACGATGTGACAGTCTAGAACGTTAACCACTACGCAATGGGGGACTCCTCCTCCTCCCCGCCTCTAGTTTCAATTTGTAATTCATGCTACCCCCTCCTATCTATGATTGATTTTGGTTTTTTGTCTTTTAGGACTTTTGCATCAACCGCTTAACCACCTACACAAATTGGGGACTCGTCCTCCCCGCTCTAGTTTCATATCTTATTCATGCACCCCTCCGATCTATGACCTGGTTTTTCATTTTCTTTTTAGACTTTTGCATACAACCCCCCCCCTTAACAGAAATTATGCGGGTGACGCTACCTGAAAATTGAAGCTGTTGCAATTTATATTTGTATAAACATGTGGGCGTTTATCCTTTTGTTTTTATTATTGTCACAAAAACAATCTGTTTGCTAATTTCTTAGTTTCTGTTTTGTTTACTCATGTGTGAGAGTGGCTATATCTTTCACAGGAAAGGAAAATGAATATATATTATATATATAATTATATAATATATATAATTCTCTTATTTTTCTATCACATTTCTTAGTTTTTGTGTTGTTTACTCATGTGTGAGTGCTGTTAGCCGCGCGTTTTTTTCATAGGAAAGGAAAATGAAAATATATACTAATATATTGTAGAACCGGTATTAGCGTTCAGTTTTGGTGTGTGTGTGTGAAGACGATCTGAGTTTCGATCCCCACAATTTAAAGTATAAGAACTACAGAAATGGTAGTTTCCCGTAGGAAAAACAAAAGAAGATAAAAATCATAAAAGAAACAACTATTATTACAAGATATTTGACAATTCATATAGTGCATAGCAATGTTCTTTAGCAATGTTCCGACTGTATGTAGTCTGTTTCCTACATGTTCGTGTATTTGCTGAGTGCATAAGTTCTTTGTTATAATTTGTGCCGACTTGTATATGTCAATTGTGTAGCAGTTTTGTTTTCAAAACAATAGTCTGTGAATTTCGAAACTTGTGTCGATACTTTTCGAGTACGCACGCACGAGAGAGAATTGAAAACAGAAAAACATAGACGGACCTGTTGAGTCGTATTTTAATGCTTGTCTGTTGCGACCAAGCGTCCCTCTCATCGCATCTGTGCTTGAGTATGGGAGCATCCGCTCTCCGACTCATGCTCACTGAGTTAAGTCGAGCATCCGCTTGTCTGAACTCGTCAGAGTTGGATCGTGAGAGCGTAAAGCTCCAACATGTGCTTATTCAGCCTTATGGTGGTCCTTTTAGTAATTTCTCTTTTGTCATTGTCTACGTGATCATTAAGTAAATTTAATATTGGAATTTTCAAATATCGCTGTTTTCTAATGACGTAAATTACGATGAATTTTGTTACATCCGATGGCTACATATTTTCAATGGAATTTACGGCATTGTTTATATTGTTGCTAAATATTCTAAGTAATATTTATTCGATTCTTTTGGTTTTACATAATTCTATAACTTAACATACAATTGTAAAATTACTTATTTCAAGAAAACTTTATTATTTTAATGTATTCAATTCACATGCATGTAATAGGGGGTCAACTTCCCAATAATATATAATGTTTGGTATTTTGGCAGCAAGTTAATTTTTTCACGATGTGTTATTGAATAAAACGGAGACTTCTTTCTTTATCATTTGGATCTGTGTCTTTTTCATCATCTGCGATTTTCTGTGTTTTCTCCTGCCGCCGTCACATACAATTCTCCGATACTAGTGCCATAAAACAACAACTTAATTAAAAAACACCCAGAAAATCACCTCCCCCAACATTAGTGAAAATTCTCACTGAAAACACCAAATTATCTATAGAATACAATTAAGAAACGCACATACAAATCTTGAAAGCAATATGCATAAAATTTTTAAAAACCTAACCATCAATAAAATAGCATTCAAATGTCGGACATAACATATTAACTATCTTATAAACTACAAACTTACTTGTAACCCTCTAAAAATAATAGACTTTTAAAAAATTCAAACAACATCGATAAAAGAACCTAAAAACGAACTAAAACCAACTCATATACCCGCATGATGACGAACTGAGGAAGCAGTCGAAAGCGCTCGGGGCTAACACATATGGGAAATATCTTTTTCAATTGGATCCAAACACCAGAAAGTTGCCAGAGCGACTGGCAAAAGACAATAAATTCAAATAATGAAGAAGTATTCCTTGTTACTTCAATAACACATGCCTGAAAAAAAAAATATATATATATCATTATTATTTTATATTTTTTTTTTGCTTTAGGCAATTACAATGGTATTCGTATAAAATTCGAAAATATAATAATGATATTACTTTAATCAAACAATGCTTCTAAAAAAAAACAAACATCAAAATCTTAATTTCTTTCACGGGGCAAGGCCTGGTTTGTTGTTGTTGTCAATGGTCGCATACCTAAAATGGTAAGAGACGTATCATTATCAATTGACAGGCTAATTTTGCATGATTTGTGGCGGTGGCGTCCGGTAGTCGAGCGGTAGCCGAGCAAGTAGACGTCTCTGACTCTGCCTGCTGGACTCCCGGTTTCGATTTCTGTCGGAGGGAAATCGTTAGTATATATCGCTGATTGAGACTTAATAAAGTTGAAAACAGGCTATACGATGTTCTACACATCGCACATTTGTTTGCCTGAGTTTTCGCTTGTCATGAATTATTTTTCTATACTTATCAAATTTTTTACGATTATACGCAATTGTAATTGGCCTTCAGGCAAAAAAATATATAATAATAATATATACTTTTTAATCAACAAATGCTTCTAAAAACAAAAAATCAAAATTTATATATTATATATATATATATATAGATTAAGAATTATGCAAAAATGAACAGTATGAATCAAATTGAAAATGATAAAACTGCATAATAAAACAATTTTTTCCCAAAAGCGACCTAAAACGCTCTCCATACTAACAACTCCAACCATAAATGGTGAACCATCTCTTCCACCCTGCCCATTCCATCTTCACCTTTTTGCCCCCCTCTACTCCAAGAATCAAAATAACTAAAGAATTTCCAAGCCAACCAAAGAATGTTGACCTAATTTCTTCCCTACGATGTTTCTCAGTCCTTTGCACTAAACTACTTCTTATCATATTTCATTCAAAAATTCATCAGCATTTGATCTTATCTCCCTCGCCCCCCAATCTATGAAAGATATCTTTTGACCAACTCAATCCCACAAACGCTATCCGCATCCGCCATGACTTATCACCAATCACCCTCACCCCGTTCACTTATTCTTCTATAAAAACAATGTATGATGTCACAAATGGTTTCAAATAAATGACTGAAGAAATTGTGCTCAATGCAAGACGAATATATGCTCCTAATCTACTTGTTGAGTTGTTTCTTTGCCACATTTTTCCCTTATCCTTTTAACCACATTCTGGTCGATTTACTCCAATCCTCCTACCCTCATACAATATACTAATTCAATGGTAAATATTATGGTTTTCACACTCCATAACTTTAGTTTTCATGGTAATCCAATCATCAGAATGAGATCAGTGTTGAGATGTCAAAACCAGTCGTGAATTTGCATTGAGCACCTTTCCATGGCAAATACTTTTCTCATTTTTTCATTCACTATTCATTTAATATATTATATATGTGTGTGTGGTTTGTATACAGTGAATATTTTCCTCATTATAAAATAAACAAAGGAAATCTGTTTTCCTGAATATTCATTCTCTCTTTCTCTCTCTGCAGGTAGTAGCAGTAGTAGCAGTTTGTTACCCGAAGTAGTTGTGGATCCTGGATCTGGGGAGATCCCCAGTGACCTGTCGCTTACAGAATTGCTTGATGGCATTATCACCCTTTTCAATATAGAAACACACAAACAACTTGGCAAGGTCAGTTAAAAAATCTTAAACACTACAGGGTCGGAACCGAAAGTCTTTTCTCCCCTACAAAATATAACACCTAAATTAAATAAGTAAAGTTGTAGTTTGGGTGGACAGTCCTATTATTGGGTATCAAGTGGCAGCAAAGGGAGTCTGTCAATTTTTGCTAGTGCTAGACAGGTAGAATTGTTTTTTGGGTCTTTTTTTTAATTTATTTATTTTTTCAGAAAACTAGAATCGAACCTAGAATCCTTGCAAATTCCTAGGTGGTCCCTTGACTCCTACCCACCGAAGACCCTCGGGGTCGGGTGTACGCGCCTGCCCGGGTCAAAATCACAAGCATCGATCCCAGGGGGCCCATCCCCCAGGCAAACACCCTGCCCACGTCGATTTAAAAGGGGTAGGGCTGGTTTATTGCCAGTGCTGAGGCGCCCCCCTTGAGGGGATGCGAGGGGATAGATGCAATTTTTACGGCCGCCACCATGAGTCTCGGCTTGTAGGTGTTCCCACGACGTTAATAGGGCTTGTGTCTAACGCTAGTAACAAGTGGGGTACAAGGAATAATCCCCCCCCTTGTACTGCGCTAATTAAGCAACTCTAATTTGTTAAAGTTGGTGGAGTGCCCCTATTATCGGTATCACCGGACCAGCGAGGGAGTCGTCACCTTTTTTGGCTAGTGCTAGACATGGGAGTTTTAAATTTTTTTTTATATTTATTTATTTTAATTTATTTTTTTTTGGGCTAGGTGTAGTGCCATACCTACTGTCATCTCGCCTACTTTTACTACACAGATCAGATTACCTAATCTGTCTACTCATTTGCACTTAGTTGAAGGGACAGTTTGAAACCGACGCTTGGGTTCCTAGGTAGCTGCTCTACCCGACTGAAGCTTAAACTGTCTTTGACTCTTAATAATCACTCCATCTTACCACAAAATAAGCTGCTGAAAATGAAATACGAAAATTATATTTATCATTATTGATATTTTATAATTAATGTTTGCTTTTTATTTCTGCCCAACCCATTTTTAATGCCGTTATTGAACTCCAGTAAAAATCCCTAGTACCATGCTCACATCAAGCCCTAGCACCTATATGATTGTCCAACTCTATTGTCCTTATAAACTATGTTAAGTATTCTATGTTATTTTTATTCATAGTCAGGATTGAACCTGAAGGTCCCAGAGTTTTATGAGAAGATTCCCGATTTCAACAAGAAATAATTAAAAAAAACGAAAACCCCCCCCAAAAAAAAACATAGATAAGAAAAATAGACTAATTCAGTCAATTTTTCTCTGTAATTTCTAAGATTTTTTTTTTTTTTTTTAATGGACAATATGCTAACACATCACTCAATAAGTCCCGGGCCTAACTAACACAAATAGACTTAAATAGAGTTGATCAGTCAAAGCATTTGTTTACTTTTGAACACCAGCATTCAGTTACTGGTTAAGTCGCTTGAGAGTTAGAAGCATTTTCTACTCTGTGTTTAAATAAAACCTATTTAATTTTATGACAACCTGGTCTTGCATTATCATTCCTATCCTCCATATAATTTATCTGTATGTAAAAAACATAACACTAATAAAACAACTTTTAGGCAAGATTCGACTTTATTCATCAACATAGTCTCCTTCTAGGGTGATACACTGATTCTAACGCTTCTCTAATAATTCAATGCCTTTTTTGTAGAACAATTTGTCTTTGGCCTCAAAATACGCCTCAGTTTCTGATATCACTTTTTCATTGGAGCCAAATCTCTTACCCTGGAGCATTCTTTTGAGGTCTGCAAACAGCCAGTAGTCGCTGGGGGCCAGATCTGGAGAATAGGGTGGGTGCAGAAGCAATTCATGTAGTTTTGCCATCGTTGCAATCGACTTGTGACACGGTACATTGTCTTGGCGAAAGAGCAGTTTTTTCTTCATTTGTGGCCGTTTTTTGGTGATTTCTTCTTTCAAGCGCACCAATAATGCTATATAATATTTGCTATTGATGGTTCTTCCCTTCTGAATAAAATACCTTACGCACCCAAAATACGAAGGCCAAAACCTCACCTGCTGATGTTTGCATCTTTGGTTGCTTTGGACGGCTTTCACCTGCTGCTGTCCACTCAGCTGACTGCCTATTTGACTCTGGAGTGAAGTGGTGGATCCATGTTTCATCTATTGTCACATATTTACACAAAAAACTCCTTTTTGTTGCATTGAAACAGTTGCAAACAACGCTCTGAATCGTTGACGCGTTGTTGTTTTTGATTGACTGTGAGCAAATGCAGCTTTCTCATTGACAAATGTTCATGCAAAATCGTGAATACCCTGCCCTTCTGATATCTTCAACTCCTCTGCTATCTCTTTGGTTGAACAGAATTTTTTCCTATCAGAAAGCAATGCTTTATCAACACACGAAATTCAGAATTTGAAAATTTGCAGCAGTAGCTTCACTTAAATAACTTGTAAACTAATAATCCGATTGGGCTCACATTTTGACACGTGCCATTTGAAGATTAGTACTTTATAAGAGCATATGGATTTTTTTATTAGTGGTGCTGTCTATATGTCAGGCCCGGGACTTATTGAGTGATGTGTTACAATATCAAAACATTTCGATTTAAAAAAAACAAAGAAAATAGTGTAATTCAGTCAATTTTTTTCTGTAATCTCTTAGATGTTTTTTTTGTTTTTTTAAATTTTTTTCTAAATTTTATTTTTTTGAACCAGGATGATACTGGCTCGAAACATACATATTAATTATATCTTACTGGATGTAAATATCTTCTAGCAACATATTCATCATTTAACTTTGAGTTCAATAGTTTGAACACTTTCTTTTCTTCTTTTTACGATGGGATAGTGCAAGATACGAGTTATTTATTTAAAAAAAAAACAAATCAACACAAGTCAACAGATTGTTTTAGTAAGAGAAGTAATGAGCAATAAAAAATAATAACACATACCTTGCGACACATCATAAATAAAATGAAGTCGGAATATATTTTACTTACAAATTTCAATTTTACAGACTTTTTAAATATTATAGAATATTCCATTTACCTTTTTGGGTGGAAGTGTGTGTGTGGGGGGGGGGAATTCACGCATTTTTTGGTTACTTATTTAAAAAATTCTTTGTATACTTATTTAAAAAATTTGTATACCTATTTAAAAAAATTTTTGTATACCTATTTAAAAAAATTTTTGTATACTTATTTAAAAAAAATTTTTTTCCTTATATATATATATTATTATTATTTATCTAATTTTATTTTATTTATTTAATTAATATATATATGTATTTTTTATTTTTTTTATTTAATATTTTGTTATATTTATTTATATATTATTATCATATAAAGGGAACATATACAATAAAAATAGTCCAATTTGTTCAGATTGCTTACGTCTTTGTTTCAAAATCTTTATATTAACAGAGGCTTATATGCCAATTAATGAATTCAAAAAACCTGGCCGAGACAACTTGGACTTTCAGAGATGTGGAGGATTACTATCTCATTTACAGCGGACCGTTTCTGGTAAAGCACTCTCTTATCTTTTTAATATTTAAAAAAAAATTTTTTTTTTAATATTTTTTTTTATGATGTCTATATGGGACAGTAGGCAATAATGGCTCTCTGTTTTTTTTTTGTTTTTTTTTAACACACTCACTTGTAATTTAGTAGCATAGATGTAAAACAAGGTGTGTCAAAAAAGTACCAAGTTTAAAGCTGTATTTACCAACATAGAAAAGAATGAATGGAATTTTTTTTTGGGGGGGGGGGTCAGAATACAAGGTGTGTCAAAAAGTACCAAAAAAAACTTGATACTTTTTTTGACACACCTTATGTGTGTGGTTGAAAATAGAGGGAAAATGCGGATAAAACACAACTAAATTCAAATGATATTTTGCCTCAGTCTTTTGCGAAGCTTTTTCAAATATAATCCAAATTAAATTCGAAAAAGCTTTGCAAAAGACCGAGGCAAAGTATCATTTGAATTTAGTTGTTGTGTTGTTTTATCCACATTTTTCGTCTATTTTCAACCACATTTTGTTCGGAATTACCCAATCCTTTAGTGAAGGGTTTGAATAAATCCAACAAAATGTGGTTGAGAATAGAGGAAATTGTGGATATAACAACACAGACAGTTGAAATCAGCTGATATTTCACCTCATTATTGGATGAAGCTTTTTCAAAACTTTATTGACATAAGTACTTGTACATTCTGCTTTTATAGTGAAAAGGTAAATGGGTGAGGGGTGTGAGATCGGGTTGGGTAGGTGTGTAGGGCATGGTGCTTTTATTTTTCATTGGGTCAGTCAGTTGACTTTAGAGAGAAATTGATATTTGGAGTGTGGGTCAAATGTGTTGATGTCCGATGTGTATCAGAAATTGGATAGTCGGGTAGGTCAGTATAAGGAGAAGTAGGTCATTGAATAGTGATTGTAGGTCAGGTCATCAGGATGATGGTTGTAGGCAGAGTATTTTTGGGAGATTCTGGGGCGGATTATTTCTGTTTGGATTTTGTTTTTTTTTAACTGTTTTCGAATTTGATTTTGTTCTCGTGCACTATGATTTTTGCAATAGCTGTGTCAAGATTGAAGAACCCCTGTCTTTGTTTTATTATTTTACAATTTGCTATGACTGCCGTTTCGCATAGACAGTGTAGGTTCTTATTATATATGGGTTTGAGCAGCGATGTGTGGTTGAAGTTGAATGTATGGTTGAAGTCTGCTGTTGAAGTCTGTGTGTGAATAGGTCATTTTGGTTGTCGTGTGTCTTTATTGATCTTTTATGCTCGTAGATCCGTTTTTCAAGACTGCGTTGGGTTTCTCCGATGTAGCTTTTGTTGCAGTCGTTGCATGGTATGGTGTAATGCTGGCATTGGAGGTGTTAAAAGCATTTGTATCTGTGGAGGAGCTGGTGAGGTCCCTAATTGTTTGGGAGGTGGTTTGTATGACTTTATATATATATATATATATATATAATATATATATTATTTATATTTTTGCTTGAAGGCAATTACAATGCGTATATTGCATAAAATTCGATAATTATAGAAGATAATAATGACAAGTGAATTTCGGTAAAGAATTATTCGGTGTGTAGAACATCGTACAGACTGTTTCAACTTTATTAAGTCTCATCATCGATGTATACTAACGATTTCCCTCCAACAGAAATTGAAACCGGGATTTCAGCAGGATAGCCAGAAACCATACTGCCTTGGCCATGATACAGCACGGGACAATTCTTGCGAAATTAACCTGTCAATGATACTGAGACGTCTGAGTACGTTGAGTGAATGATAACAAACCCGGGCCTTATGCTCTTCGGCAAAGGAAATAAGATTTTTTGGATGTTTGTTTTTTTTTTTGTTTTTTTTTTAGATGTATGTATATATATATTTTAGATGTATGTATATATATATTTTTAGATGCATGTATATATATATTTTAGTATGCAGCCCCACCCGGTTTCGACTGGGGGTCCGGCGAGCTTCGGCCGCTGGACCGGTTATGTTGTAATAATAGCGTCGATCCCAGGGGGCCATCCCCCCAGGCAACACCTGTCCCCTTGATTTAAAGGGGCAGGGCTGGGTTTATTGCCCAGTGCCTGAGGCGCCCCCCTTGAGGGGGAATGCCGACGGGATCGACGCAATTTTTCACCCGCCACATAAATAGGGCCTTGTGCTTGACCCGTACAAGTGGGGTACGTGGAAAAAATATCACGTATATATATATATATTTTTTTCTTTCTTGAAATATTAAATTCCTTGATATGCTTATATAATATAGAAATTCCTTGATATGCTTATATAATATAGAAGATGTATGTATATATATATATATTTTTTTCTTTAAATATTAAATTCCTTGATATGCTTATATAATATAGAAGATGTATGTATATATATATTTTTTTTCTTTAAATATTAAATTCCTTGATATGCTTGTTGTATATTTTCTCAGAAATTCTTCATTCTTTTGATTTCAGAATCTGAAGGAGGCAAATCAAAGAAAGGACACAAATCAGATGGTGCTTCTGGTGAGTAGAATCTATTCAGACATATTTGTTACCAGCCCTGTCAGCTGGGGCTTTAGAATATACCAACTACACATCGGGAGAAGGGTAAGACCCTTCCAATGAGGGTAGCGACCTGTATTGCTTAACTCTTAACGTCCTATACTGCCTCATTCGACCGTTCAAAAATCACATTCATTTTTCTAATCTACCCCAAATGAAAACCTTTGTTTAAATGTAATATTAAACATATTTAGCAGTCTTTGATTTACAGTAAGTAACAGGTAACTTTAAATGAAAAGGCCATTTTTAGCCAAATCCTTATAGGAATGGGGCTCTGGAATTAACACCACCCACCCCCAACAGAACTTGGGTGATGCTATATAAAAATGAAGGCTATTACCGTTATATTTGTATACACGCATGGGTTTTTTTTTTTTTTTTTTTTTTTTTTTTCATGTTTCTGTCAAAGACAATGGCGTAGTCTGCCCTGTTGGCTGGGGCGTTAGAATGCCCAACTGCACCTCTGCAGAGGGGTAAAATTCCCCTAAATGGGTCCACCTGTTGGCCATGGGTGGCGACCCATGATGCTTAAGGACAGTCTTGGTGGATGAGCATGACCTGCAACACTCCACTTAGAACCTTACTTAGGCTAGACGGGCGGTCGGAGAAGCCGCCTCCAATCAATCGACTGGTCATGTCAAGCCCTAGCACCTATATGATTGCCCCAACCCTATTGCCCTTATGGCAAGCCCAACCCTTTTTATCATATGGGTGCTAGAAAGCGGTGGCTGAGGGTCTGTCCTGGGAATGACGTTAAACTCTATCTGATGGTGAGGTTCCAGTTTGGAGGTTTGGGGAATGTGGAGCACCCCTTCATCACCATTGCTTCTTGGTCCACTCTGACCCGGAGTGGTAGTACCTGTTAGGGTCCCATCTATGGATTAATAGAAAAATGTATTTATAAAAAAATTGTGTATCTATTAAGAATTAATTTATTTCAAAACTTTATCGGCATTAAATGACCCACTGAGGTTGATATACCGTAAAACAAAACAAACCAAACCAAACAATGGCTTGTGTCCCTTTTTTTTTTTTTCTTTCTTTAACTGCATCTGCGCGAGTGGCTGAACAGGCCAATTTTTGAATTGAATCTCTATTGCAGTGACTGCAAACAAACAGTGATGCTTGCTGGAGTTGCTGTTGTCTCTCCTTTCTTCTGGCTCTCTTTTATGTGACGGCTTCTTTCCTCTCTTTTTCACTCCTTTTCGTTCCTTGTTTGATGAGGACGTACCAGGCTGCTCGGTTTTCTGCACCAACCTCCCATGTGTTAGTGTTGATGTGGCACGTCCTTTTTGCAGACGTCTTTAAAGCGTGTGTGTAGGCTGGCTTACTACGATGTGACAGTCTAGAATGTTAACCACTACGCATGGGGACTTCTCCTCCCCGCCTCTAGTTTCAATCTGTATTCATGCACCCCCTCCTATCTATGATTGATTTTGGTTTTTGTCTTTAGACTTTTGCATACAACCCCTTAACCACTACACAATGGGGACTCGTCCTCCCCGCCTCTAGTTTCAATCTGTATTCATGCACCCCCTCCTATCTATGACTGGTTTTCGTTTTCGTTTTTAGACTTTTGCATACAACCCCCCCCCCAACAGAACTTGGGTGACGCTATCTGAAAATGAAGGCTGTTGCCATTTATATTTGTATACATGTGGGCGTTTATCCTTTTGTTTTTATTATTGTCACAAAACAATCTGTTGCTAATTTCTTAGTTTCTGTTTGTTTACTCATGTGTGAGGTGGTATATTTTTCATAGGAAAGGAAAATGAAATATATATATATATATATATATATATATATATATTTCTTATTTTTCGATATTTCTTAGTTTCTGTTTGTTTACTCATGTGTGAGTCTGTGTAGGCGGTATATTTTTCATAGGAAAGGAAAATGAAATATATATATATATTGTAGAGACCGGATTAGCTTGGTGTTTGTGTGTGTGTGTGAAGAAGATCTGAGTTTTGATCCCCACAATTTAAATGTATAAGACTACAGAAATGTAGTTTCCATAGAAAACAAAAGAAGATAAAATCATAAAAGAAACAACTTTATATACAAGATATTACAATTTATATAGTGATAGTCAATTGTTCTTTTAGCAATGTTGCTGACTGTATGTGTCTGTACATAGTTGTGTTTGCTGAGTGCATAAGTTTTGTTTATATTTGTGCGATTGTATATGTCAATGTTGTAGCAGTTTTGTTAAAACAATGTCTGTGATTGAAACTTGTGTCGTATTGAGTAGGAGAGAGAGAATATGAAACGAAAAAATAGACGGACATGTTGAGTCGTATTTTATGTCTTTGGACAGCGTCCTCTCTCCATTGTGTTGAGTTATGGGAGCATCCGCTCCGACTCTGTCGAGTTAGGAGCATCCGCTCTGACTCTGTCGAGTTGGGGAGAGCGTAAGCTCCAACTGTAGTTATTCAGCTCTATGGGCCTTTTTATAATTTTCTTTTGTCATTGTCTACGTGATCATTAAGTTAAATTTAATATTGGAATTTTCAAATATCAGCTGTTTTCTAATGACGTAAATATCGGATGATTTTGTTACATTCCGATGGTGTACATATTTTCAATGGAATTTAAACCATTGTTTATATTGTTGCTAAAATATTTCTAAACTAATATTTATTCGATTCTTTTGTTTACATAATTCTAAACTTAACATACAATTGTAAAATTACTTATTTCAGAAAACTTTATTATTTTAATGTATTCAATTCCACATGCATGTAAATAGGGGGTCAACTTCCCCATAATATATATGTTTGGTATTTTGGCAGCAAGTTATTTTTCAGGCATGTGTTATTGAATAACACGGAGTACTTCTTCTTTATCATTTGGATCTGTGTCTTTTTCAGTCATCTGGCGATCTTTCTGGTGTTTCTCCTGCCACCTCACATACCATCTCTCTGATACTAGTGCCATAAAACAACACTTAATTAAAAAACACCCAGAAAAATCCACCTCCCCCGACATTAGGAAAATTCTCACTGAAAACACCAAAATTATCTATAAGAATAACAATTAGAAACGCCTACAAATTCTTGAAGCAATATGCATAAAAATTTTAAAAAACCTAACATCAATAAAATAGCATTCAATGTCGGACATAACATATTAACTATCTTTAATAACTAACACACTTAACTTGTAACCCTCTAAAAATAATAGACTTTTAAAATTCAAAAACAACATCGATAAAAGACCTAAAAAACGAACTAAAACCAACTCATATACCCCATGATGACGACTGAGGAAGCAGTCGAAAGCGCTCGGGCTAACACTATGGGAAATATCCTATTTCAATTGGATCCAAACACCAGAAAGATTGCCAGACGACTGGAAAAGACATAAATTCAAATAATGAAGAAGTATTCCTTGTTATTCAATAACACATGCCTGAAAAAAAAAATATATATATATATTATTATTTATATTTTTTTTTGCTTT
This sequence comes from Doryteuthis pealeii, assembly GCA_023376005.1. NCBI lineage: Eukaryota > Metazoa > Mollusca > Cephalopoda > Myopsida > Loliginidae > Doryteuthis > Doryteuthis pealeii. The sequence goes on along the minus strand of CM042176.1, from coordinate 12,576,358 downwards.
AAGGCAATTACAATGCGTATATCGTATAAAATTCGAAAAATATAAATAATGATATATACTTTAATCAACAATGCTTCTAAAAAACAAACATCCAAAATCTTATTTCCTTCACCGGGGCAAGGGCCTGGTTTGTTGTTGTTGTCAATGTCCGCATACCTAAAATGGTAGAGACGTATCATTATCATTGACAGGCTAATTTTGCATGGATTTGTGCGGTGCGTCGGTAGTCGAGCGGTAGCCGAGCAGTAGAGTCTCTGACTCTGCCTGCTGGACTCCCGGTTTCGATTTCTGTCGGAGGGAAATCGTTAGTATATATCGCTGATGAGACTTAATAAAGTTGAAACAGGCTATACGATGTTCTACACATCGCACATTTGTTTGCTGAGTTCGCTTGTCATGATTATTTTTCTATAATTATCAAATTTTTTACGATATACGCATTGTAATTGCCTTCAAGCAAAAAAATATATAAATAATAATATATACTTTAATCAACAATGCTTCTAAAAAACAAAAATCCAAAATCTTATATATATATATATATATATATATATAGTTAAGAATTAATGCAAAAATGAACCAGTATGAAATCAGAATTGAAAATGGATAAAACTGCATTAATAAAAAAATTTTTTCCCAAAATGCTGACCTACGCCTCCCATACTAACCAACTCCCAACCATAAATGGTGACCCATCTCTTCCACCCTGCCCATTCATCTTCACCTTTTTCCCCCTCTACTCAAAGAATCAAAATAACTAAAGAATTTCTCCAAGCCAACCAAAGAATGTTGACCTAATTTCTTCCCTACCATGTTCTCAGCCTTTGCACTAAACTACCTTACTTATCATATTTCTTCCAAAAAATTCCACACATTTGATCTTATCTCCCTCCCCACCCAATCTATGAAAGATTTCTTTTGACCAATCAAATCCCCACAAACCCTATCCCATCCGCCTGACTTCATCACCAAACTCACCCCTCACCCGTTCACTTATTCTTCTATAAAAACAAATGTATGATGCACAAATGTTCAAATAAATGACTGAAGAAATTGTGCTCAATGCAAGACGAAATATATCTCCTACATCTACTTGTTTGAGTTGTTCTTTTGTCCACATTTTCCCTCTATCCTTTTACCACATTCTGTCAGATTTACTCCAATCCTCCTACCCTCATACATATATAATCAATGGTAATATTATGGTTTCACACTCATAACTTAGTTTCATGGTAATCCAATCATCAGATGAGATCAGTGGTTGAGATGTCAAAAACCAGTCGTGAAATTAGCATTGAGCACCTTTTCCATGCAAATACTTTTCTCATTTTTTCATTCACTATTCATTATATATTATATATGTGTGTGTGTTTGTATACAGGTGAATATTTTCTATTATAAATAAACAAAAGGAATCTGTTTTCTAATATTCATTCTCTCTTTCTCTCTCTGCAGGTAGTAGCAGTAGTAGCAGTTGTTACCAGAGTAGTGTGGATCCTGGATCTGGGGAGATCCCCAGTGACCTGTCGCTTACAGAATTGCTTGATGGCATTATCACCCTTTATCATATAGCAACACACAAACAACTTGGCAAGGTCAGTAAAAATCTAAACACTACAGGGTCGGCCGAAAGTCTTTTCTCCCCCTACCAAAATATAACACCTAATTAAATAAGTAAAGTTGGTAGTTGGTGGGCAGTCCTATTATTGGTATCAAGTGGACAGCAAGGGAGTCTGTCACTTTTTTGCTAGTGCTAGACCAGGTAGATTGTTTTTTGGGTCTTTTTTTAATTTATTTATTTTTTTCGAAAAACTAGAATCGAACCTAGAATCTTGCAATTCCTAGGTGGTCCCTTGACTCCTACCCACCCGAGACCCCTCGGGGTCGGGTGTACGCGCCTGCCCCGGGTCAAAATCACAAGCATCGATCCCAGGGGGCCATCCCCCCAGGCAACACCTGCCCACTCGATTTAAAGGGGTAGGGCTAGGTTTATTGCCCAGTGCCTGAGGCGCCCCCCTTGAGGGGGAATGCCGAGGGGATAGATGCAATTTTTAACCCCGCCACCAATGAGTCTCGGCTTGTAGGTGGTCCCACGTTAATAGGGCCTTGTGTCTAACCTAGTACAAGTGGGGTACAAGGATAATACCCCCCCCTTGACTCCTAATTAAGCAACTCCTAATTGTTAAAGTTGGTGGAGTGCCCTATTATCGGTATCAACCGGACAGCGAGGGAGTCTGTCACCTTTTTGCTAGTGCTAGACATGGGAGTTTTATTTTATTTTTATTTATTTATTTATTTATTTTTTTTTGCTTAGGTGTAGTGCCATACCTACTGTCATCTCCCTACTTTACTACACAGATCAGATTACCTAATCTGTGCTACTCATGCACTTAGTTGAAGGGACCAGTATTGAACCCAGAACCTTGCGGTTCCTAGGTAGCTGCTCTACCGACTGAGCTAAACTGGTCCTTTGACTCTTAATTAATCAACTCCATTTACACAAAATAAGCTGCTGAAAATGAAATAGAAAATTATATTATCATTATTATATTTTATAATTAATGATTTAATGCCGATTAAGTTTTGAAATAAATTAATTCTTAATGGATACACAATTTTTTGTTTATAAATACATTTTTCTATTTAACACATAGATGGAAACCTAACAGGTACTACCACTCCGGGTCAGAGTGGACCAGGGAGCAATGGTGATGAAGGGGTGCTCCACATTCCCCAAACCTCCAAAACTGGAACCTCACCATCAGATAGAGTTTAACGTCATTCCCAGGACATGTAGACCCTCAGCCACCGCCTTCTAGCACCCATATGATAAAAAGAGTTGGGGCTTGCCCTAAGGGCATTCATATAGGTGCTAGGGCTTGACGTGACCAGCCGATTGATCGGAGGGGATATCTCCGACCGCCCGTCTATATTATTATATTATAGGGCTTGTTTAGCTCAGTCGGCAGAACATCCGACTAGAAACCACAAGGTTCTTGGTTCGATTCCAGCCCTTGCCAACTCAGTGCATGAAGTAGCACAGGGATCTGTGCAGTAAAGTAAGGAACTGATGGTAGGTGTGGCACGCCACTTCATATGCAAAAGAATCTCCTTAGTCTAGCGCTAGTGAAAAGGGGATAGGCTTTCTCACTGTCTGGCTGATACTGACATTAGGCCACCCCAACGAATTTACTTACCAAAACAAAAAATAATGAAGATTAAAAGAACATGTAAGGGTCAAAAGACTTTCAGACCACACTGTAAATTAATGTATAGTGTGGCCCGAAAGACTTGTCACCCCTAAATTTTAAAAAGGTAAAATAATTATGTAGGGGTGACAAGACTTTCGGACCACCTTGTACAATCAAAGAGCACAAGCAGCAGGAGCAGCAGATGCTTTTAGTAACCATAGCAACAGTTGTGCTTGCCCTTATTGTCATAAATATCAATTATTAATTCTGTTATTAAAATTTGATTGGTTCTTTTTTTAAAGGCGTGTTGTTTTCCATAATGATACAGTATTGCTCATAAATAAGTGACCATGTGCCAGACTAAACTTTGTAAATACAGTATTGCTCATAAATAAGTGACCATGTGCCAGACTAAGCTTTGTAAATACAGTATTGTTCATATTTAAGTGACCATGTGCCAGACTAAGCTTTGTAAATACAGTATTGTTTATAAATAAATACACCCCTACCAATTTTTTAATGAAAAGTTAATTTAACACTAAACTCAAAGGTTACCAGGATTTTATTATTTTTGCTGGAATATTATCCAATCAAAATGAATTTCATTAAATATTACAGTATCACACATGAATAAGTAGACTTTAATGATATTTTATAAAAAAGTTAATTTTCTTCTAAAACAAAGGTAACCAGATTTAATTATTTCTGGTGGAATGTTCTACAATCAAAATGGATATAATTAAGTATTGCATTAACGCCCACAAATAAGTACACCCTAACGATATTTTATAAAAATTAATTTTCTTCAAATCCAAAGTTGCCAGGAATTGAATTATTTCTAGTGGAAGAAAATACAATCGAAACAGATATTGAGTATTACAGTATGACGTTCATTTTTTGGAAAATGATGGCTAATGGTTGTTTACATACCACCTCTTACCTACACTGCAAATTAATTGTCTTAAATTTAAAAACGTACAAGTTTTTCATAACTAAAGCTGATAATTGATTCAAATAAACGTTTTGTAATAAAACAATGATTTGCGATGATTTGGAATTAAAAAATGTACTAATTAAATGAAATAATGGTTGAGAAATAAATTATAAGACTTTTAAAATCAATAGTTACTTTACTATCACTCTATAGATGTTACGCCATACTGTGTGATATATCCGGGTTAAGGGATATATTATCAAGTTGTAGTAAGGTATATTCTCACAGGTAAGTAGTAGCTGGTGCGTCGAGTAGCAGTAATAGCAGTACGTCTTCTGAGCAGTCATCATGGTAGTCTTGCTAGTAGGCACCACAGTGTCGAATATTTATAGAGGACACTATCCAATCAGATTATAGTGAGGTGGGTACCTAGGTATTTACATATTCATTACATCACTGTGCAAATATTACTAAGTGACCTGTTCTGATTTTTGACAGTTTGCGTCCGATTTTGTCCGAGGGTAGGAATAATGTTTAGAACTTCATAAAATGTTTTGAACAAAGTAACCAATAAGCACCCTAAATCATCAACTTAATGAAAGGTTCATATTTTAACTCATCACTGGTAACTTCCGCTTCCAAATTTTTGTAAACAAATGATTTTAATCAGAAGTTTATGGAGATGTTGAACTCACAATAAATTAAATAAATACATGGTTGGTACACGTAATCAAATTAAAATTTAATAGCAAAATCTTTTTTTAAATAAATACGTTTTAATCAGAAATTTATGAATATTTTTCAACACTTACGATGATTTGAAAAAAGACAAAAGACGTTTTTATACTAAAATAGTTTTTACTTAATCAGAAGAGAAATGCAATTATGTTTATTTAAATGAAAATAGTTTTTATTTACAAAATATTTTTATAATATTTTTTTAAATAAAAGGATGTCGTTCAGAAATAGTATCACAGAATTTGTAAAATTTGTTTTTGTCAGATACAATATAATTGCAAAAATCGTCTGTTCATTTATTTTCAAATATTTGAAAGTGAAACTTACTGGTGATGAGTTAAAATATGAACCTTTCATTAAGTTGATGATTTGGGGTACCTATTGGTTACTTGGTCCAATGGTGTTTTTTTTTTTTTGTTCTTAGCAACAAGATTGTCCTGGAAAATAAAATTGTTTTTTTAAATTTTTTATTTGATTTGTTGTAGATGAGTACATTACGAGAAAATATGAATGAGTTTATTCATTCTTTAATGGATACGGAAGAGAAATTGAAAAACTGCCCTGAAGATGTAAGTATTATAGAAGGTATATATTGGATCTATCTCTCAAGTATACACACACACACACACACACACACATACATATATATATATATATATATATATGTGTGTGTGTAGAATTAAACAAAAGGCACATCTCCTGTTTAACAATTTTATTAACAATCTTTTCAAGCTTTCTGGCCAACTAAATATATATATATATATATATATATATATTTGTGAATAAAAAGGCCTTAAATATCATAGGTATCGTGGTTATGGACCATTTCCACTCGTGGGTATCTAGGGCCACAAGCTTCTTCAGACCTCGTATATATATAGTATTATGTGTACAGAAATAACCTACTCGTGTTTCACCATAAGAATCTTCAGGGTTAAATCCACTGAATTAATCAATATCTTATGGTGAAACTCGAGTAAGTTGTTTCTATACATATTATAATACTAAATCCACTCTACTTACGTATTGATCACTTTATATTTGTTATAACGCTGACTTATTCGAGTAACACTTATACCAACCAAATATTGAGATCAACCCAGTATTTTTGCTGGTAAGTCATTCCCTTTACTTATATATATATATATATATGTGTGTGTGTGTGTGAAAAAAACCGGAAATGTGTCCGACAATAATCTGAATAATCCAAATTATCAAGCCTCATCTCCTAACAATAAAGATGAAGACAATAATCTGAATAATCCAAATTATCAAGCCTCATCTCAAAAATTCAGAGAAAAAGTATCTTAACAATAAAGATGAAGACAATAATCTGAATAATCCAATTATCAAGCCTCATCTCAAAATTCTTAAAGATGAAGACAATAATCTGAATAATCCAAATTATCAAGCCTCATCTCAAAAATTCAGTCTGTATCAAGCCTCATCTCAAAATTCAGAGAAATAGTATATTAACAATAAAGATGAAGACAATAATCTGAATAATCCAATTATCAAGCCTCATCTCAAAAATTCATCTGAAGCCTCATCTCAAAAATTCAGAGAAATAGTATCTTAACAATAAAGATGAAGCCAATAATCTGAATAATCCAAATTATCAAGCCTCATCTCAAAAATTCCTGGAGATTAATCTGATCTTAACAATAAAGATGAAGACAATAATCTGAATAATCCAAATTATCAAGCCTCATCTCAAAAATTCAGAGAAATAGTATATTAACAATAAAGATGAAGGAATAATCCAAATTATCAAGCCTCATCTCAAAAATTCAGAGAAATAGTATATTAACATCTGTATAGTATCTTAACAATAAGATGAAGCCAATAATCTGAATAATCCAATTATCAAGCCTCATCTCAAAAATTCAGAGAAATAGTATATTAATGAAGCAATAATCTGAATAATCCAAATTATCAAGCTCATCTCAAAAATTGAGAGAAATAGTATATTAACAATAAAGATGAAGCCAATAATCTGAATAATCCAAATTATCAAGCCTCATCTCAAAAATTAGTATATTAACAATAAAGATGAAGCTGATATAATTGTAGTATCTTAACAATAAAGATCAATAATCTGAATAATCCAAATTATCAAGCCTCATCTCAAAAATTATAGTAACAATAAAGATGAAGCCAATAATCTGAATAATCCAAATTATCAAGCCTCATCTCAAAAATTCAGAGAAATAGTATATTAACCCCAATAATCTGAATAATCCAAATTATCAAGCCTCATCTCAAAAATTCAGAGAAATAGTATATTAACAATAAAGATGAGAACAATGGCCTGAATAATACAACCTTTTTTTTTCTTTTTTTAGGCTCCAGAAATTTGTGGTGAGCTTGAACGAGCCAAGTCTGTGTTTGAAAAAATAGCAGAACAAGCGCGTCAAATGGCTTGGGTTATTGCTGTTATCTACTCAAAGGTAATAAAACTCTGTTTAGTCTTTTTTATTTTTATTTTTTTTAAGGTTGAGAAGATAAAAAAAGGAGGGGGGATGCCCAAGGAGACATAACAAATAATCACTGGCATTTCAGTCTCAGGAGACTATGATAAAGTTTTTTTATGTGCCCCTGAAGTTACAGTGCCTCCTGTGACTGTGAAGTCCGATGTTTGAAAAACATTCTCGACCACAGATGTCGCATTTGAAAGCTGTCCCTGAAGATGTTGATGTTCCGGTACTTTGTTGCTGCTGCTTCATGGTGTTGCGTCACAGTGACTTCTGACATGAACAGTCCTCTGCGGAGATTCTGCCGCCATCGAGGGCGGTCCTGAGCCAAATTTTCCCAGCTGAAAGCACCTGAGATCATTCCGCCCTGTCGGCTGGGGCGTTAGAATGCACCGACTGCACCTCTGCAAGACTCCCCCAATGGGGCCACCTGTTTGGTTAATTTTTATCCTTTTTTCGATCAATCTCATCAGAGAAATTCAATTGATAGATGGAGTTACGAATAATTTTTTTTTTTCTTTCTCCTCTTTCCTGGATATTTTTTCCATTACAAACCCATTCGTAACTCCAAACAAAAATAAAATTCTCTAATAGAATTCTGTACCTATAAGAAATAGTATCTTAACAATAAAGATGAGGACAATAGTCCGAATAATGCAAATTATCAAGCCTCATCTCAAAAATTCCGAGAAATAGTATCTTAAAAATAAAGATGAGGACAATAGTCCGAATAATACAAATCATGAAGCCTCATCTCAAAAATTCAGATCCAATTTAGACCCAATTTTTTTTCAAATTCTCTTTACATATTTTTTATTTTTTTCCCACTGTAGGCAAAACAGATTGATGTTGCGTGGATATTCCGGGTGATCCTCAAAACTGTCTTGAAGGCTTCCGCTTTCAAACAACTCTTTCAGTTTTTACCAGAATTCTACATTGATACCTGCATCAATACTTACAACGCGCTCAAGAATTATTTCCATCCAACAGCGAATTTTAGTGAATTGCCTGGTAAGACCAAAAAAAAATTTTTTCTGATTTAATAATTCAGACTTTTATCTTTATAGGAAAATTTTAAAATCATGAGTAAAATATATATTTTTTTTCGGATCTCATAAAATGAAAAAAAATTTTTTTTTGAGGACCTAGTAAAAAAATATTTCCCGTAATATATTTTAGGACAAAACTATTTTAAACATAAATTCATCTAAAGGTTAATAAGTATCAAAATTATTCAGACTCTTAACTTTATAGAAAAATTTAAAAATCGTACGAGTAAAATATATTTTGTTGGGATCTCATGAAATGGGGTGGGGGTCGACCTAGAAAAAAAATATTTCTCTAATAAAACTATTTTTAACATAAATTCATCTAAAGGTTATAAGTATCAAAATTATTCAGACTCTTTATAGAAAAATTTTAAAATCATACGAGTAAAGTATATTTTGTTGAGATCTCATAAAATGAAATGGGGTGGGGTTCGACCTAGAAAAAAATATTTCTCCTAATATATTTTTAGGACAAAACTATTTTAAACATAAATTCATCTAAAGGTGAATAAGTATCAAAATTATTCAGACTCTTAACTTTATAGAAAAATTTTAAAATCGTACGAGTAAAGTATATTTTGTTTGTATCTCATAAAATGAAATGGGGGGACCTGGTAAAAAATATTTCCTGTAATATATTTTAGGAAAAAACTATTTTAAACATAAATTCATCTAAAGGTGAATAAGTATCAAAATTATTCAGACTCTTTATAGAAAAATCGTACAAGTAAAGTATATTTTGTTGGGATCTCATAAAATGAAATAGGGTAATATATTTTTAGGACAAAACTATTTTAAACATAAATTCATCTAAAGGTGAATAAGTATTGAAATTATTCAGACTCTTCATGTTTATTTTATTTTATTTTTGTGCAGATCAAGCTGAGTTAAGTGCGCGGTTTGCATTGTTTCTTACGAGGCATTTTTCAGATAACAGAATTGTCAATTCAGGTGAGTTTTTTTGTTTTTTTAAAGATCTTTTTTATCTAAAGAAAAGGTAATTTATGAGGAAGTGCATTCCGGTCTCCTGCCTCAAAAATTGCTACCCGGTGACTATCAAAATAACAACCCCAGCTCATCGTAATTCTTGTTTATTTATCGTAATTTGTCATAATTCTTGTTTAGATATGAAGAAGGATATATAGTTTGGAATAGACTGAGATAGATAGATAAACAAACAAAATAATATAACACTGTAGTAGTGTTATGGACTGATTGGCGATATCTGACTAGATACTTAAAAATAACAATTGAGTCTAGAGTCGTACAAGTGACTTAGATTAGAGTACAGGTCAGTGGTGTGGTAAAGTCAACACTAGATAAAATTAATTACTCTAACACAAAGAAATTCTAATGGCTAAAAGTCAGTTGATGGTTGATATAACACAAATGACTTTTTGTTTATACAAATGTTTTCATATAAATATATATTATCATTCTTGTAGCGTCGACACAAGATAGGAAATAATGTTGAACTTCTAATGGCAGAAATAGGTTGATATGAAGCAAAATACTGTTTCATACAAATGTTGTCATTTACGTGGAGACTATACAAGATAAGGAAATTTATTACTCGAACAGCGGAGATTTTAAAGGCTAAAAAATTTGGTTGATATAAAAACAAATGACTGGTTTATATAACTGCTGACATCTCCATGTCTCGAACAAAAACAGTTTAAAGATTAAATCTTTAAAATGTTGATTAGTTATGAATCACAAATTCGCCCGGGTGGTCTTAGGTCAATTTCTGGGAATTATCATAGCAACTGACAAGACCATTTATACAATAATAAAAATATTGTCAGGTGCCTCACCAATCAGGAAACTGGGGTGGAGACTTGTTGACCCCCCTCCAAGATGTGTAACCCAAGGCCATGATTTCGATTGGCCATCCAATCAAATGCGACCGCGTGGGTGGGTTTTTGTACACCTCCTGATGTTTACACTGTAGGGCCATTGGTCCGGCATTTCTATTGGCTGGCCTATCAGAGCCCTGGATTCGGGGGTTTGGAACCCATAAAAGAGGACCCAAAAGGGTTCCAGGCAGATTGGAGAGCTGGTTCTTGACCAGAGTGGAGAGCTGGTCCTTGACTAGATCGGACAGCTGGTTCTTGACCAGATTGGACAACTGCTTCCCTAGCAGATTGATAGCTCCGTCTCATGGCCCTTGTCACTGTCTTTGCTTTGTCATCTTGTTACTCAAAGTCCTGAATTTGAATCAGAACCCAACATATATCGCCAGTCAGTCCACAAAATTCCGACTCAACTTCAACTCGATACCCCTTTGTGGTTGTACATGATTTTTAATCACTGTATGATTAATAAAGGTCTTTTATTGTTAAAAAACGCGTTTGTATTAATTGTGGAACTACCTTGGTGAATTTGGTCATTTTCAGGTACAGCCCGGAACAAGCACTTCAACTTTCCTGTGGGTCAAAGAACACCCATCGTGTTAGATTCGACGCCGCAACAGCATAGTGTTACATTTGGTCCCGTGACCAGATCATAGTATTACATTTGGTCCTGTGACCAGATCATAGTATTACATTTGGTCCCGTGACCAGATCATAGTATTACATTTGGCACCCTAACCAGCATAGTATTACATTTGTTGCCGCGACCACCATAGTATTACATTTGGTCCCGTGACCAGATCATAATATTACATTTGGCACCCCGACCAACATCGTATTACAATAATATAGATAGATATGAACAAATGGAGATAGATAGATAGACAGACAGACAGATAGATATGAAGATGGATGGATAAATAGACAGATAGATAGGAAGATGGCTAGATATATAGATAGATATTTTCGACAAGTAAATGTATTGGGGGGGGGGTCGCTTCTTTTTTGTCGTAATTCTTGTTTATTTAAACTAAAAACCTTTTGGCCTAATAGGCCTCATCAGCAGAGCTGTCTTCCTATCTATAGCTCTGCTGATGAGGCCTAATAGGCCGAAATGTACATACAGAGATTGATTTTTCTCAATTAGCCTTACGTTTGAATAGGTATGCCCGCCTAATTAATTAATTATTAATTAATTAACTTTCGAAATTAGGTACGACTTCAATTAAGCACATATTCTCCCAAAAATTGTCGGCTAAAAAAAAAAAGCCATATCATAAAATCACATCGCTGTGTATTTACTTCTCATATACACATATGCACACACACACATACACACAGACATATATATATATATATATATATATGTAAGTTAAGGTAATGTGGACATGGAGTCAACACCTGGATGATTTTACCAAGGTTGTGAAGGGGATGACATATACCTACACATACAAACACATATGTACATGCACACATTATATATATATATATATATATATATATATATATATATATATGTTGTAACCTGCTTAGCGAAATAATAACATGGGTAGTCCAGCTGACGTTAACCACGAGAAGTGATCCCTTCCGCCTTTTATTCACAACTCAAAAAGATGGCTGAAACAGTGCTTCCGTTTCATAACAAAAACAATGGCAGAAACGATGCTTCTGTTTCTTAGTATACCACAATATATATATATATATATATATATATATATATATATATATATATATGAGTTAAGGTAGCGTAGATATGGAATCACCACCTATGCTTTTGCTGAGGTTGTAAAGGTGATCACACACACACACATTTATTTACCAACCCCTCCGCACGAGCAGGATGTGACACAAGGTCAATTTCTTAAGCAGAGCTCAACAGGTTTGAATTCAGAGATTTCCTTCTCCTAGACCGGTTGCCTTACCAAGGTCAAAGAGCCCAGTCTGCACTACTATTTATCCATAGCTGGAGGGAGAGCAGGACTCATACCTTTCCCAATGGTATTAGTGCTAAGTGAAATGCAATTACCACAGGATTTGAATTCGGGATGACTAGTCCATTTCCCTTGACTTTAACCATTACACCACACGCTATCTTAACTTGAATATATATATATATATATATATATATATTCAAGTTAAGGTAGCATGGACAGTTTCATGCCTCTGCAATCTTCAGATTAAAACCATAAAACCAGGTGTTGATTACATGTCCATGCTACCTTAACTTAAATATAAATGCTCTATCAATGATATTGAGCACTGTTTACAATAAATATATATATGTGTGTGTGTGGTGTGTTTTTGTTCACCAACTGAACTAAACTGGCTAGTACACCCAATATCGCATTCGCATTTATCCTGATAAATTAGGAAACTGTTGTGGTTGTGGTTTGATCGATCTTCATTTGTGCAGAAAATGAATAAAGAAAACTTTTGATTTTAACAAAAATTTTTTCCTTCTCTCTTTATTTTCAGATCTTCGTGACAATATCACACAAGCGTTGGCGTGTTTTGCATGTTTTCCATATTCGCTTGAAGCCTTAGAAAATTTGCCACTGGAAATGTAAGATCATTTTTCTTCTTCTTCATAATTGGTTGGTTGGTTGGCTTGGTTGGTTGGTTTTTACGGCGTTTCAACCCTTGTTGGGTGTTATGTTTTTTACATACAAATAAAATACAAAGCTGAATGAAAATGCAAGACCAGGTTGTTGGAAATTAACAAAGTTTTATTTAACACAGAGAAATGCTTCTACCCTATAAGTGACTTAATTAGCTCAACTGTGTTGTGCAATGGTCCATCCAGTATGAACCACAATCCAGAAGTGTCATGGTGGAAATCCCACTTTCAGGTTTCCATCAAACCCCTACTGATCAAGGGGAGTAACTCTAGATTTCATTAGGTCTGAACCTAACAATTACTTTTACAAAAAATGAATATGAAAAGAACACACATAACATAAACTTTTATTTAAAATTCTATATGAGCACTGGCATTCAACCAATCAACCAACAAATAAAATACGGAACACTGAATGAAAATGCAAGACCAGGTTGTTAGGAATTAACAAGTGTAGAGAATGCTTCTACTCTTAAGAGTAACTTAACTCAACTGTGTTGTGCATGCATCCACTCAGCATGAACTCCAATCCAAAAGTGACATGGGGGTAATTCCATGTCAAATCATCCAGAAAAAAGTAAAATTGTCACCCACCCTCTGAAATTTTTCCCCAGGTGTGGACTGTTAACATTAGACAATCCCCAAAATTTGAGCTTCCAATTCAAAAAATTGGTGAAGTTATGTTGATTCCTAGCTCTTCAAATTTGGTGGGGTTGGCAAAAAATGGCGACTTTTTGTAATCTATTTTTGTCTGTAAAATAAGTTCTAGAGCATCCCTACTCCTAAAAATTGGAGAATTGCAAAATTTTAACTGATGTTGTAGCTTCAGTTCTGAGCAAATATTAAACTATCTTTTTGTTATAAATAATGTTCAATATATGTGAAATAATAATAGAAAAAATTGTTGTCGTAGACGCAGTGCCATATCGGGATATTGATCTTGCTATGAAAAAATCAGAAATCATCAATAACTTGAAATTGGTTGACTTTTTTGATGGCATTTTTGGATTTCTCGGGCAAAAATGCTTTATAAACCAATATTTATTTTAAGTATTTAAGTTTTAATACAATTAATACTATATTGAATTAAAAAGACTAATGAAATCAAATACGAATACAAAAAAGATTACACTTATTTTTACTTTATTCTAATTTAATATAAAATTATACATAGGATTCCTTTTAATACATTTGAGAATAAAACACTAATAATAGAATCAATAACTCCAAGAAATTATTTATTAAAATTGGTATACAAATTATTCACACCATATACTATATAAACAATTATTTCTTATTGATATGTAACACACCTCGCAGGATTTTAAACACATTAATAACATAGGCAGTTTTGAGGCAGATCTATCTCAGCTAAACCTTAATAGCAACATTGTTAATAAATAAGATGCTAATTAAGATTAAATAATGATTATTTAATGACCATTAAGAATATAACGTAAATAACTAAGGGAGGTGTGATGTTGGTGATGATGTAGTTTCGACTACAGACAAACGGACAATCTCCATTATAATACCGCCCTCTCGGCTGGGGTGTTAGAATGCACCTCTGCAGAGGGGTAAGACTTCCCCAATGGGGCCACCTGTTGGCCGTGGGTGGCGACCTGTGATGCTTAAAGATAGAACTCAGGTGATTGAGCAGTCCATGACTTGCAATACTCCACTTTGGCCCTATATTGGGCTAGACGGGCAGTCGGAGAGGTGTGATACTTTGGTTGAAGACGAACATGGTCAGAATAAATAAATAAATAAGAAAGAGAGTAGGTTAAAGCCAGGCATAAGTAAAAGGGGTGGGTGGCTGACCTTTTTACGAATCCAAAGATTAGGTCGTAAAGTTTAAAGAGACCTGTATGCCCACCATGAAATGGGACCACTTGGTGATAATATCTTAGGCACCCAGGTATTAAAAGCAAAAAGGATTTTTAGGAGAAATTCTCTTTTGAAAAAAATTAATGATCAACGTATTGAAGATGTATTGTCTGAAAAAATATTTAAGTACTTTAATTTTAAGGGTTAATGGCGACTAGAAGTCTGCGATTTATTTAAGTGCTGGCCATTTGTGTGGTCCCGAGAAGATGGTTTGGGGAAGGGGAATTTGACATAAATACAACTAAACTCGAGCCCTAAGGCAGTTACAACTCGGCCGTTGGAGTGTCAAGGTCGCCGGTAGGGATAAACAGTAGCAGCCAGCGAGTATCAAACACACCCTTCTTCCATGTGTCTTGTTTACACTTGTTGTTGTTTTGTTTTTAATCCTTGTGAGCCTGTTTTTCTGACTCTTGCCTTAAATTTGGCCAGCACATAATTCACAATGTTGGGGTCTAGACAAGTACATCAAAAGAGCTGAGTACAGAACAGGTCTTCTCACAGAGGCCCCCTCCGATCAATCGGCTGGTCACATCAAGCGTGCTTCCTATATATAGGGGTGACAAGACTTTCGGACCACTTTGTATAATATTATTTTTGTTTTGCAACTGATTTCTTGTCGTTTTAATTTCTTCTTCTTCTTCTTTTGTTCTTTTCCAGTAAAAAAACTATGATGTATTCTCTTATTGCTCCTTATGACAACCGGTCATGGGCACAAACCAATTGGATTTTGGTACGCATTTGGAAGGTGAGTTGATTGGCTGAGGTTTAAACCATGTGACCTCGCTTAGTCTATAAATTTAAGTGGTGTATTGTAGCACACCTTAAATACAAAATAATCCAACACCGATAATACCCAAGCAGTTCTTCACAGTTAGGATTTAACATAAACCCGCAGATATGGGCTGTTGATTGACTGAGGTTTAAACCACGCTTAGTCTATAAATTTAAGTGGTGTATTGTAGCACACCTTATATACAAAATAATCCAACACCAATAATACCCAAGCAGTTCTTCACGGTTAGGATTTAACATAAACCCACAAATATGGGCTGTTGATTGGCTGAGGTTTAAACCATGTGACCTCGCTTAGTCTATAAATTTAAGTGGTGTATTGTAGCACACCTTAAATACAAAATAATCCAACATGAGTATTCTCCTTTATGCCTTTAAGGTCTGTGCTCATCTATACGTATATAAAGGGCAGTTGTGTGTATGTATGTCTGGAATAAACTATGAAAATAAAACAACTATACATATATAAAGGGCAGTTGTGTGTATGTATGTCCGGAGTAAACTATGAAAATAAAACAATTAACGGCAAAGTAAATATATACACACATTCACTATCACCAAATCTTGCTTTTTGAGCAAAAATAATGAAGATTTGATTTATATTCGTGAAGATAATTAAAAAATAAAATTTTGATAGTTACTGCATGGATTTTTTTTTTTTTTTTGTATTTAATATTTTAAATAGGAAACATTGATTTTTCTTCTCAGAGTGTCTGCACTTTTTTTCTGACGCCCTACCAGGCTGGGTGTTTTTTTACATAGGGATTTTAACGGGGCATCCTGTGAATATCCAACACATGATCAGTAATAATGGATCTGTGAGACTAACATTTTGCCCTCCTGCATTTACCCAAGCATCGCCGGGTAGCCGCTTCTAGTTAGATATAATGGAAGTATGTGGCATAATGGTTATAGTTGTAAAAAATGGGCACAGTGAACCATTAAGAATATAATGTAAATAACTAAGGGAGGTGTGACGTTGGTGATGATGTAGTTTCGGCTACAACAAACAATCTCCATTATAATACCGCCCTCTCGGCTTCAAATCTTGGACACGGCTGATTGCATTTCACATAGCACTTAATAAGCCTTTTTTAAACTTTTATAAAGAATTTTAAATTGTCAATCAGCAAAAATGCCAAATTTTATGGCAAACACCCAACCATTTTTATCATATATGTGCTAGAAGGCGGTGGCTGAGGGTCTTGATGTCCTGGGTATGACGTTAAGCTATCTGATGGTGAAGTTCCAATTCTGGTGCTTTTGGGAATGTGAAGTACTGCTTCATCACCATTACTCCCAGATCCACTCTGACCCGGAATGGTAGTACCTGTTAGGGTACCATCTATAGTGAGTTTGAATGAAATCATGTAAAAATCAACGAACCAATGATTGGACCATATTACCTTTAGGCACCCCTTTTTGATTTCGATTAAGAAAGGACATGTTTTTCATTTACACCGTCAATATCCGGTTGTTTGTTAGGGGTTAGTTTTATAATTTAAAAAATATATATATAAAAATCATCTGTTAAAACAACCGAATATTGACGGTGTAAATGAAAAACGTGTCCTTTCTTAATCGAGATCAAAAAGGGGTGCCTAAAGGTCATATGGTCTCAATGATCAAATAAGATGTTTGAGAAGCTCTGCTCCAATTAAAGGGAGATAATCATTCATCAGAGAATATGAGAAAGAGAAAGTCAGTTTAGAAAATCGGGTAGACATGTTTTGCTAGCAAAATTTTTATTCTGTTTATATTCATGTAACCGCCCCCCCACACTTTATTATTGGTAATCTGAACATTAGCTACATAAATGAGAGTAATCTCCCTGCATGTTTTAACACGAAAATATCATAAAATGTGTTCTTTATTGTGCTTGCACATTATTTCAAATGAACTTAATTGTCATTAAGAACACATTTTATGATATTTTTGTGTTAAAACATGCAATTGTATTGATTCGAACAAATTCGTATTTTCAGTATAGATTTACGGTGAAATGAAAATGGCCGACCAAAACAAACAAGAAGTTACTCTTATTTATGTAGCTAATGTTCAGATTATCTTATGATTGTTAATCACTTACTGATGATCTCTTTTGGAAACGAGTCAGGATCTTAAAGTTTATTTTATATAAAAGTATTTATTTATTTTATATAAAAGTATTTATATTAAATATTCCTATTTCAAAAATCATATCATTGTGTTGTACTAATGTGTGTGTGTGTGTGTATATATATATATATATAGTCAGAATTATCCTGAAGAACCATTTGGGTGAAACCTAGGTAGATAGTGTCTGACTCATGTAGGTCCTTATAATCTTGCTCTACTTAATGTATTGAGCACTTTTTACATATACAACTTAGAAAACTACCCCAGTGTTTTTTCTTTTGGCCAATACATATGATACTGATGATTATTTTCAGAAAGTGCGGATGTGCCGGTCTTTTCTTGAAAAAAAAATTTTTCCCCCAGATGTCAATTTGAAAAAATTTTTTGATTTTGAAAAACCTAAATCCTGGGTTTTTTCCACACCGGTAGAGTTTAGAAGTAAATTGTGTGTATATATATATATATATATATATATATATATCAATCTTTTTTTATTATTATTATAAACTCATTGCACATTCGGTTTTCCGGTTAACGCCGGGGGTCCAGCGAGCTTCAGCAGCTGGACTCATCGAGAATTTAATAATAGCATCGATTCCTGAGGTGCCCCCCCTTGTGGGGGAATGCCGAAGGGATCGACGCAATTTTTGTTCTTTCCCACCCATGATCTTCGGCTTGTGGGTGGGCCCACATTAAAACGAGGCCTTGTGCCCAGTCCATACAAGTGGGGTATGAGACAAATATATATTCAATAGATTTTCTTAAATATATTCAAAAATTTAACTTAAAATTTTCATTTTTAAAAATCCAGCCAAACTATTCTAAAAAAAAATTTCTCATCTTTTTTTTTTTTCTTCTTCTTCATTTTAGGGCTGTGGCTTCGGCTATCGTTACACTCACTTGCCACATCTTGTCCCTTCAAAAGTACAAACTACTGATCTTGGTTTGGCCAGCCTCCAGAGTAAGTTGCATTATTTAACTTTTTTCTTTAAATTTTATTTTTTATACACATTGATTAATATTTAATTTTTATATCCAGTATGTTGATGAAATATTTTTACATTTATAACTAGCCTACTACCCATCATGGTGTAATGGTTAACAAGTTAGTCTCGCAGATCCATTACTACTAAAAGTTCAATTCTTGTGAAATTTTTAATTTTGTCAAAAAACTAACTTACAAAAACGTAAGCAAAGCTGCACATGCAAGACAGGCTTTGTTAAAAAAAATTATATAAAGAGTTATTCAATTTCTTGTATATAATACAACATAGCAGATCTTTAATAAGGTATTTTCTCTGAATTTTTTAAATGAGGCTTGATAATTAGTATTATTTGTATTATTTGGACTATTTTCCTAATCTTCATTGTTATCTGTACAACTTTTCGGCTGATGTGCCCTCCGGCCTTCTTCAGGTATTTCTTGTCGGACTCAGGAACCATCTTGGACTCAAGAACCTTCTTGTTATAATTGGGAGCCATCATGGAACTTTGAACCTAACCCTTTATTCAGTCCACAGGGTATCTTGTTCCCATTCCGCTAACCTTAGCTGGGGTACAGGTGTTAAGCTGTGTTAATTATTATTCTATGCTACTGCTGCCCCTGTCACTTAGAACTGTCTTAACCTAACTATGTGTCCATTAGGACACATAGCCTAATGGATAAAGGAGTTAGGTTAAGACAGTTCTAAGTGACAGTTATCTATAGACTGCAGGTTCAATCCTGGTCAGGGGCAGCAGTAACATTAAATAATAATTAACACAGCTTAACACCTGTACCCCAGCTATGGTTAGTGGAATGAGAAAAGGATACCCCCGTGGACTGAATAAAGGGTTTGGTTCAAAGTTCTGCGATGGCTTCCGATTATGACAAGAAGGTTCCTGAGACCGACAGGAAATACCTGAAGAAAACCGGAGTTCACATCGGCCGAAAACGTTGTACAGATAACAATGAAGATTAGGACAATAGTTCAAATAATACTTTAATAAGGTATTTTTTAAAGTTTAAAGTGATGTTATTTATATAAATTAATACTATATATGTGCATCCATGCAGTATTAAAAGTAAAATGTTTGAATAATCTTGTGGTAAATTTAAAAAAACAAAAACTTTTGTACCTCCAATTTCGGAGCTTTAAATTCTCATAACTTTTGAACCACTGGGGATATTTGCATAATTCAGTTTTGCACTCCATTTATAGAGCTCTATATAACTAATGTGATTAAATAACAATAACCTCAAAAAAAATCAACTGGGTATGCTACATTTAATAACCATTGAGAATATAACATAAATGACTAAGGGAATTGTGATGTTGGTAGTGACGTAGTTTCGCTTGCAGACAGGCACACAATCTCCATAGGATATGAAAAATCATATTTTCAACATGTCATTTTTTTTTCCTGCTCTTATTCATTTGATTAGATTGTTCTATTATTTTATTTATTTATTTACTTATTCATTCCTTTCTTTTGTAGAACCGTGTCCTTCTCGGGTATTTCAGAGTCTTCTCTCAGAAATGCTTCTTCAGGATCATGAACGTGCCGTCCGTTTCCTTGATACAATGCTCAGCCAACTCAACTGGTCATTCTCAGAATTTATAGCCATTATGCAAGAGGTAAATAAATTTATGTCTGTACTAAACCAAATTATATACTGATACACTTTTTTTCCGTGAAGAGTCAAACGTTTATCTAGGGGGAGATAACTCTCCCATTTCCTTGATACAATGCTCAGCCAACTCAACTGGTTGGTCATTCTCAGAAATTATACCCATTATTCAAGATGTAAATAAATTTATGTCCACACTTTCACCATCCGCAAATAATTGGGTAATAATCTGCTGATGCTATTTGATTTTTTTTTTTATTATCATTTATTTGGGTAATTCCATGTCAAATCATCCAGGCCATGTACACCCGCCCAACAGGGTGGGGGTCCAGTGGCTTCGGCCCTGGATCTTTACGAGTTAATAGCGTCGATCCCAGCCTGCCCCCTTGATTTAAAGGGGCAGGGCTGGGTTTATTGCCCAGTGCCTGAGGTGCCCCCTAGGGGGAATGCCGACGCGATTGACGCAATTTTTTACCCGCCACCTATGAGCTTCGGTTTGTGGGTGGTCCCATGTTAATAGGGCCTTGTGCCTAACCCGTACAAGTGGGGTATGAGATAAATACAATGTCACCCACCCAATTCAATTTTTCTGAAATTTTGTACAAGTGTGGATTATGTTAAAGTGGCTTGAAGAAGGCAAACCACTGCTAGTGGTATAAGACTACTCAGACTACTCCTGTATTTATGAGGATTATTAACGTTCATAGGTAGGTATATGAGGATTAGGGTATAGGATTGGGACATACCATTAATGTTCATAGGTAGGGTATATTGGGACATACCCATTAACGTTCATAGGTAGGGTATATGGGGATTGGGACATACCCATTAACGTTCATAGGTAGGGTATATGGGGATTGGGACATACCCATTAACGTTCCATAGGTAGGGTATATGGGATTGGACATACCATTAACGTTCATAGGTAGGGTATATGGGGATTGGGACATACCCATTAACGTTCAGGTAGGGTATATAACAATTTTTGGTTATTTCCTATAACTCCAACCACTCTGAATTAATTTTATAACTTATTTATTTATTGATTTACTAGGAAAAAAGAAGACGGGGTTAGGGTTTAAGGTTAAGTTTAATGGGAAAATAATGTGTAGATTAATTAACAGATAAAATTCATTCAGAGTGGTTCCCCTTTTTTAGGTTAGAGTTATAGGAAATAACCCAATTTTTAATTTTTTTTTTAATTCCCTTTTTTTTTCTTTTTTTTTTCTTTTTTTTTTTTTTTCTTTTTTTTCCAGATTCAACAAGTGGTTAGTAAAACCGAACCACGGTTCATTGATACTCGCCAATTGAAATTCTGTGCTACTTGCTTTGAGATAACAATTTCTCTATTGCGGGTTGTGGAGATGATTGTCACAATTGCCCCATCGCTGTTCACTGATTGGTCAAAACCATCAGCAGAATTACTCCTTACCAGATTAATACAGGTCAGTAGAAAAGGGTTAACAATTTCTTAAATGCTGTTATTGTTTAAGTGCATATCAACCCCTTGTGGGTTATTTGTAACTGAATTGTTTATAGGTAAATATTTTTGTTTAGTTTGGTTTTATAAACTGATAGAAATAATTATTTATTAACTTTATGTGTATTAATAAACTGGTGGTTGACCCTCAGCCACTGCCTTTTAGCACCTTTAAGATAAAAATGGTTGGGTGTTTGTTTACCATAAGATCAATTTGAAAAATACAGTAGGAGCATTACAATCATTTAAAAAAGAAAAAAAAATGCTTATTAGTATTTCCTGCACAACTTGGAGTGTAAATTCCAATGACATCAATTATATACAGGAAACACCAGAGAAAGGTCAGAAGATACAGTGGAAGAAATCTTGTGATTTTACATACCTCAATAAAGATGAGGACAACAGTCTGAAAAATCAAAATTATTGATCAGATGTTTTTATTTATTCATTTTTTTTTTTTTTTTTTTTTTTGTCTGTTTCAGCTTTTGTGTCAAATATTAAATCGGATTGCAACTAGAAGTGGAATGTTTGAAAATGTCATTTCATTGCCTTTACCTGGTAAGTAACTTTTATATTTATCTTTTACCTTTGTGTCCAGTTCACCAAATTAACAAGTTATAAGAGTCAAACGTTCGTTAGGGGAGATAACTCTGCCGTTTCGTTGATACAATTCTCAGCCAACTCAACTGGTCATTCTCAGAATTTATAGCCATTATGCAAGAGGTAAATAAATTTTAAGTAAGTAAAGTCGTCGGGATGGCCTAATGTCGGTATCCGCCATGCAGCGAGGGAGTCTATCCCCTTTTCACTAGCACTAGACCAAGGAGATTACTTTAGCGTCTGCGGTGGAGCGCCACACCTACCATCAGCTCCTCACTTTACCACACAGATCCCTGTGTTACTCATACGCTGAGTTGGCGAGAGCGGGTATCGAACTAGGAACCTTGTGGTTTCTAGCCAAACGCTCTACCGACTGAGCTAACCTGCACTAAATCAAATTATATTACCAACCCCAGATGGTGGTTGAGCAATCCATGTCCTGCAGCACTCCACTTGGGCCCTTACTTAGACTAGACGGGCAGTCGGAGAGGCCCCCTCCGATCAATCAGCGGGTCATGTCAAGCCCTAGTACCTATATGATTGTCCTGACCCTATTGCCCTTATGGCAACCTCAAGTCCTTTTTATCATATGGGTGTTAGAGGGCAGAAGCCGAGGGTCTTCATGTCCTGGGTATGACGTTGAATTCTCTTATGGTGAGATTCCAGTTCTGGAGCTCGGGGAATGTGGTATATTAATGAATGATATATTAATGAATAAAAGATATAATGCACCAGTTATTTTTTTATTTAAAACCTTTTACATCTTTTCAGGTCGGTTAACTTTGAATCATTGATCTTTGAGGCGTAACACAGATTCTCAAAGATATGTAATTCAAAGTCAACTGACCTAAAAAATGTAAAAGTTTTTAAATAAAATAACTGGCGCATTATATATTTTATTCATTAAATTATCAACACTGAAAATTTCATTAAATTCGGTTAATTCCCTGATTTTTGGTATTTTTTTTTCTTTCGGCGGGTTGACATCCAATGGTGGAATTTAGGTCTGTTAAGTTCGATTTAACCAAACTTTGAATACATATTTTGTACTTATGTTGGTATAATAACTGCAGTAATGATATTAAAATTCTGATATCAAAAATTTAAAAAAAAACAACTTTTCATCAACTTTTGATAACTATTTTGTTTTTAAAGGTATGGAGGTCGTCACACATTACCCAATCCTTGCTGCTACGGTTGGGATTCTTATACAATTAATTCTTCGATCTAGAAACTCAAGGTAAGTGAATTAAACAACCAACTGATATCTGCTCAAAATTTTAACGACTTTTATTTTTCTATTAAGATACATTCTTAACTCTTTGCCTACCAAATTTCTCCGATGACTGTACCAAATTTTCTTGGTATTTTTTACCTGTATGATGGGATATTTCAAAGTTCACTATCTATTCACCTCACAACTCATTCTATTCAGATAAAGTCCTATTATTATTGTAATCTGAGTCCTTCTGTGAGCGGCTTAAAGTAGACAGTTAAAATTTACTCAATTATAGAAATGAATGGAATCTAATGCAATCAAGAAATGAGGGATCAGTTTACAACTTTGTTACAATACCAAAATGATCCCTCACTTTACATCCAGTTGAGGTATCTGGTTGATGTAGCAACACTAGTTGAGGTATCTATGAGAAGACTTAACTCTTTGCCAACCAAATTTCTCGACAGCTGTACCAAATTTTCTTAATATTTTTTACCTGTATGATGGGATATTTCAGAATTCACTAATTATTGACCTCACAACTCATTCTATTCAAATAAAGTCCTATTATTATTATTATAATCTGGGTCCTTCTGCTCAATTATAATGAACTAGCCATCAGTTTTTTGTACTTTGCTTATGGTAGGATGGCAGTGGTGGGATAAGACCTGAGTGAGTAGGGTTTTCATCTTGGACAGGGCATACAGATACTATACTTTCCTTCCCCTTGGGGGTCCAGTGTGCTTTGGCCACTGGACCGGTAAAAAAAAATGAATAGCATTGATCCCAGGGGGCTGTCCCCCAGGCAATACCTGCTCCCTTGATTTAAAGAAGCAGGGCTGGGTTTATTGCCCAGCGCCTGGGGGGGAATGCCGACGGATTCGACGCATTTTTTGTGCCTACCACCCATGAGCTTCGGCTTGTGGGTGGGCCCACATAAAAATGTGCTTGTGTACCCCCTCATAAAAATGTCCTTGTGTCACCCCCTCATAAGTGGGATGAGAGGCAAATACCTACAGATACTACACTTTGATCCTAGCACAAGAAACAGAAAGAGTAACAAAAAAACAAACCCCAAAATATCACTATTTTTCTCATAGATAATTCAACTATAACTTGGTTCTGTAACCGGTAATCTGAACATTAGCTACATAAATTAGAGTAACCTCCCCTTGTTTCTTTCATTTTGAGGAGGCCTTATGTTTTGGTTTGCCATTTTCATTTCACCGTAAATCTACACTGAAAATACGAATTTGTTCGAATCAATACAACTGCATATTTTAACACGAAAATATCATAAAATGTGTTCTTAATTGTTTTTTTTTTTATGTCCCATTTGCAGTGGAGGTCGAGTATGTCAGGTGCTTATCTCTGAACCTGTATTTCAAATGAACTCTTTAAAATTTCTGCTGGGTCAACAAGAACCCAGTGACACAGCATCGGCAGCTGAGACATCGTCTTCCATCAGAAAAGTGTTCACGCTTAGAGAAGGTAAGGATATTTTCTTTTTGCCTTTGTGTCCGTATTGTTAAATGAGTTATTTCCTATAAATTTAACATAAACAAAGGGGAACCACTCTTGACTGATAAATTATTTATTTTCTCATTAAACTAAACCTAAACCCTAACCCTGTCTTCTTTTTTCCTAGTAGATCAATAAATAAATGATTTATCAGTCAAGAGTGGTTCCCCTTTGTTTATGTTGGAGTTATAGGAAATAACCGTTAAATGAATCTGTTTTCTTCCTTTTAATATTAAAAAGACATGTCTTATGTTGAACACACCTTACATCAGATCCGATATAGAACATTGTAGAACCTTCTAGAAGTTATAAGAACAAGCAGGATCTGCGAATATACCACAGTATGATAATTTGATTATTACATTTGATATGTTTACTTAAGAGCTATTGCAAATGAAGTATTTGTTACAGGAAATTTGAATGTACCACCTCATTCCACCCCAGCAGAAGTCTCATTCTAATCCAAATGATAGCCTTTGTTTAAATGTAATATTTAACATATTTAGAAGTCTTTGATTTAAGGGAAATAACAGGTAACTTTAGATGCAAAGGTCATTTTTAGCCATTTTTTTATATATCCTTATAGGAATGCTCTGGAATTAGAAAATTCACAACCGGATGTTAAGAGTTAAAAAGACATGTCCTTCAAAATGAAGTATTTGTTACAGGAAATTTAAAGAATTTTCAAAACTGAGAATTATTTTATATTAAAAAAATAATCTTTTAAAATTAATTTTTTTTTTTTTTTAATTTAAAAATTAAAAAAATTAAAATTTAAATCCAATATCAAATTTTAAAATTTACAAAAATATTTTTTTTCATTAAAAAAAGATTAATTTAATTTAAATTTTAACATTTGAAAAAAAGATTAATTTAATTTAAATTTTAACATTTAAAAAAATCTAAATTTAAATTAAATTAGTATGTAGACCAAAAATTAACTAGTAAAAAAAAATTTATATTTAAAAAGAAAAAAATATCTCCAATTTTAACCCCTTCTCATTTTAGTTAATAGTGAAGAAATCAGAGAAATTTTAAAATCAAAAAAAATTTTAATTTAAAAAAATTTTACAAAATTTTTTAACATAAATTTAGAAATCTAAATTAAATTTTAAAATGTGAAAAAAAATAAATAAAAAAACAAACAAGAAAGATAAACACACACTGCAATTGGTCTGATTTGAACCCTTCATCCTTTCAGTTAACCAAGTTAATAGTGAAGAAATCAAGGAAGTGGAAGAATTAATAGAATACCTCCAAGTTCAATTAGATCGTAAGTCCAACCAACAAAAGGTAAGTAAACACTTTTTTTATCATCCTTTTTTTTTTTTCTTAAATTTTATCTCCTATATTAATTCTTTCTATTCTTAATTTATAAATAAACACAATCAGGTGATGTAGTGTAATTATTATGGTCTACGGGGAATTTGTGGATTGAAAAGAAAACGGTAATCGGATTTCTGGAGAAAGAGAAAAAAAGAAATAAGAACAAAGGTTAAAGTTTAGAAGGGTAAACACTCAACGGGGTGCCAGCAATTGACTGACGAATGACCCCGGAATTAGATTTAAAAATAAAAACGGGACTGAGTTTTGAGCGGAAGTAGGTGACCCTCCCACCTTGGGGTGAGAAACAGAAGAGAGAAAAATCAGTCTTTTTTCGGCTGGGCCTTCGTGAGGGGGGACAGGGCTTCCCGAGTTCCCCCCGTGATGTGTTGCACATAGTAGTACCGAACATGATTTATGATAGAATAATTTGAGCTTACCCTCTCTCTCTCTCCTTCTCTCTGAAAAAGAACCCACAAGTCTAGAAACAAATAAACAGCCCCCTTGTGACTATACAACTGTCCCTATGCTACAGTGGTTTAAACAAAACAAAAAGCAAGAAAGTCTAATCCAATTATATTTTATAGAATATGCAATCAGTTGACTTAGAGTTGGTGGGACAAATATTTTCCTCTTACACAGTGCTAAAAGTTTCTAGTTTTTATATACTTCTAGTTGTAAGGGAGAAAAATGGAAATGAATTTGACAGATATATTGTAAAGATAAATGGAAGAAAAATATATCTACTTCAGTATATAAATACTTGTCCTATAAATATTTGTCTATCGTCGAGTTTGGAATATTTCTTCTTTTTTCAAAAACTGTTACAATAAGAGATACATAACGTTGGCGGACGTGCTTATATTTGAAACTACCGCATAACTTTTTTGCAACATCAATGTTTTCGTTTTAAATTCATATTATTTTCATCTCTGCTATTGATAGTACGGAGTATAAACAAGCTCTGAAGATGATTTTTTATAAACGAAATATTGTTCAATATTAGCTATGAATATGATATAAAATCTTTTCACTTTAACAGCATAGTCTGTTGTTTTCATATCCTTTTATCTATACTCATACCGTCGGATTCATTTCCTTTCTATTAACTTATATACTTCAGTATGGATGAAATTTATTATTGTTATGTCAACATGTGTTTCGACCAAAATATTTCTATATTATTTGGGGCGCTAGAATACACCGACTGTACCTCTGCAGAAGGGTAAGACTCCCCCAATGGGGCCACTTGTTGGCCGTGGGTGGCGACCCGTGAGATGCTTAAGGATGGAATCCAGGTGGCTGAGCAGTCATGACATGCAACACTCCACTTACTTAGGCTAAACAGGCAGTCGGAGAGGCCCCCTCCGATCAATCGGTTGGTCACGTCAAGTCCTAGCACCTATGATTGCCCCAACCCTATTGCCCTTATGGCAAGCCCCAACCCTTTTTATCATATGGGTGCTAGAAGGCAGTGGCTGAGGGTTTTCATGTCCTGGGAATAATGTTAAACTCTATCTAATGGTGAGGTTCCAGTTTTGGAGATTTGGGGAATGTGGAGCACCCCTTCATCACCATTGCTCCCAGGTCCACTCTGACCCGGAGTGGTAGTACCTGTTAGGGTCCCATCTATGGTTTAAATAGAAAAATGTGTTTATAAAAAATTGATTCTCCATTAAGAATGAATTTATTTTAAAACTTTGTCGGCATTAAATGACCCACTGAGTTTGATATGCCATAAAACAAAACAAAACAAACCAAACCAAACTAAAACCATATTATTTTTCAAACCAGGAAATTCTTTTGAATTTTTAAAAAAAGATTCCATTTCATGACAAAATCAATTTTGAATATTTTTTTTTTCTTTTGAAAATCAAAGCACTCTGCCCAGATGTTAAATGAGGAATCTTTTATTATTCTTAAATCGGCTGAAACCATATATATATATATATATATATATATATATATATATATATATAACTATAGCCTGGGATAGTCACCGCTTCAGCTTTCACTGGAATGGTGCGCCAAATTGCAGTAGTATTAGGAGAGTGCTCGATATAAGGAATAGAGCTATTATATAATATAATAAAATAAATATATAAAGGTATTACATATCTATTTATTTGATGGCAATAGAACAGTCACAACCTTAGGTTTCATACATGCAAAATCGCATGCATTCATCAGGTGACGTTGATCAACATCACCTGATGAATGCATGTGATTTTGCATGTATGAAACCTAAGGTTGTGACTGTTCTATTGCCATCAAATAAATAGATATGTAATACCTTTATATATTTATTTTATTATATAGATTAAAACATTTTGATAATTACATCTAAATCCCAGAATCATATCTAGCTTTTAACACTGTATTATTTACAAGTATTTCTAGGTTGAGTCAAAAGTTTTGCAATATTTTGGTAATATGTTGCACAATTTGTTTGCTCTGGATGCATTTGTTGAGTTTGTGAAGGTGACAAACCACACTGATGCGAGACTCGCCTGATACTCTCTGAGTGTTGTTATTGGCATCCTTCCATCTGCTAAAGACGATGGTTTTGTGTCAAAAATTTTTCTCATCTGCATCTGCGCAAGTGGCTGAACAGGCCAATTTTTGAATGGCAGTCTCTGTTGCAGTGACTGCACACAAACAGTGATGCTTGCTGGGGCTGCTGTTGTCTCTCCTTTCTTCTGGCTCTCTTTGCTGTGGTGGCTACTTTCCTCTCCGTTTCATTCCTTTTCGTGCCTTGTTTGACAAAGAAGCGCTAGGCTGCTTGGTTTTCTGCACCAACCTCCCATGTGTTGGTGTTGATGTGGCATGTCTTCATGTCTTTCTTGCGGACGTCTTTGAAGCATTGGCATGGTCCTCCTACTGGTCGGGAGCCTTCTACTAATTCACCCTACTTGTCTTTATGAATTTGCCTTTATGGCTTGGAAACACATCTCGAAAATCCACGATCCTTTTTGTGTAAATGCACTTAATCCAGTGGTGAATCATATTGATCCAGATTTATTGAGTGAAAATAACGGATCAACAATCAGCACATAACTGTGTCAGACTACACACATATAGCATCATATAGTTATTTAGTAAACTTAGCTTAGATGTGACACAAGGCCAATAGTATGGGGCGCCCAGTGAGAACCATACTCACTAACAATGGTATGCAAATCTAGCTTGCTAACCATTACACCACATGAGGTGCCCTAGCTTAGCTTAGATGTGACACAAGGCCAAAAGTATGGGGCGCCCATGAGAATCAAACTCACTAACAATGGTCTGCTAATCTAACTTGCTAACCATAATATTATGTGGGGTACACTAATTGTTATTTACTAAGCTAAGCTGTGACACAAGGCCAGAAGTATGGGGTGCTCAATAAGAATTGAACTCACTATCAATGGTCTGCAAATCTAGCTTGCTAACCATTACACCACATGAGGTGCCCTAGTTATTTACTAAGATTAGCTTAGATGTGATACAAGGCCAGAAGTATGGGGCACCCAGTGAGAATCAAACTCACTAACAATGGTCTGCAAATCTAGCTTGCTAACCATTACACTATGTAAGGATTATTCTGGTTGTTATTTACTAAACTTAGCTTCATAACCATTACACCACATGAGGTGCCCATCATAGATGATTTTTTTTAAAGTGGAGGTGCATAGTGCAATGGTTATAGCCAAAAGAAATGGACTTATTGAACTAGTCAAAACTTAATGTCTTTATTTGTTTAACAATTTTGTCAATTTAAAAAAAAAAAAAAATTTTGTGTTTGCATGCTGTTGTAGTTTAATCAACAGATTTTTTTTGGGGGGGGGTGTCGGGTTATTTTCTGGATCGCCTGTGGTGTATAGAAACTGGTAATTTTCACCTTTAGTTGGCTAAATTCCTAGCAAATAAGGCAATTAGAGTAACCTCCCTTGACTTTCACTTTGAAACAAGCCGGTAGCTATTTTGAAAGTCTCCGTGCGAAATAAACAAATCTTAGTAACTTTTTCGAAAACAATACAACTGCATGCTTTAACACAAAAATATCATAAAATGCGTTCTTAATAACAATTAAGTTCATTTCAGATAATTTTATGCTAGGAATTTAGCTAACTGACCTTCACTTTGAAACAAGCCGGTAGCCATTTTGAAAGTCTCCGTGCGAAATAAACAAATCTTAGAAACTTTTTCGAAAACAATACAACTGCACAATTTAACACAAAAATATCATAAAATGTTATCTTAATAACAATTGAGCTCATTTCAGATAACAATTTTATGCTAGGAATTTAGCCAACTAAAGGTGAAAATTACCTATAAATTTATAACCTCCTTTTAACCTTGGTTTTGTGAGCTAGCCTAATTTTTTTCTCTCTTTTTTCTTTTTTTTTTTTAATGTTTTCTTCTTCTCTCATCTTTTCTTGCTTCCAGTCTCTGCCTGATGATGACTTGTGTGCTATTTGTTATGCAAATCCTATCTCCGTTATATTCAACCCTTGTGGTCACAAGTCCTGTAGGTAAGAAACAAACACCTTATTATTGTACATTCATTGCTTTATTTGTTCATTCTTTGTTTAGAGGCCCCCTCTGATCAATCGGCTGCTCATGTCAAGCCCTAGCACCTATATGATTGCCCCAACCCTTATGGCAAGCCCCAACCCTTTTTATCATATGGGTGCTAGAAAGCGGTGACTGAGGATCTACATGTCCTGGGAATGACGTTAAAGGTGAGAGTAACATAGAATAATAATTAATTAACATCTACCATTCTTAGAAGAGTGACTACTAAATAACCCCTGGGGCTTTAGAATACACCGACTGCACCTCTGTAGAGAAGTAAGACTCCCCCTTCAATGGGGCCACCTGTTATATTATTATAGTTATGATACTTTTTTTTTTTTTTTTTTTTTTTTAAGAGTGTCTTTGGATTTTTATATTCCTACTTTTTTTACTGCAAACATCTTTTCTCCTTTGTATTTGGGGTCTTTCGAGATGATTAATTCACTACCTCAATAGTAAAACTCTTTTTCACATCTGCTTCTGTGTTTTTCACAGTCATACAGTGTTCCTTATATCCCTCCCATCTGTGCCATACCTAGCTAAGCTTTGTAAATATTGTTTTCTTCATCCTTCCTCAAATTGGTCCTCCCCACTTGAAAGATTGGCACTATACGGTCTTCCTTTACTTTATCACTCCTGCGGCTGATTGTCTTGGGTATAACACTGAACTGCATCTGCTGGTGAGTGTCTCGAGCCCTGAGGAGTATGGAGTCACCTCTTTGTTGTTATTACTCCCAGGTCCACTGGGTCTTGGAGCTGTAGTACGAGTTATGGTCCCATCTATGAGTCAAATAATTCTGGAATGATATTTTAAATGATTTTGAACTTAATTTGCTCTTAAACACATTGATGTTGTGATTGAGTATGAAGTATTTACTTGCTTAAAATGATTGAAATTTAATAATACATTTGCTCTTAAAAAATTGATATTACAATTTGACAAGAATAGGTAATTTAAAATATATATATATATATATATATATATATATATATATATATATTAAGAGTAAGTAAATGAATCCGATGGTATATGTATAGATAAAATGGTATGAAAAACGTATGTTGTTAAATTGAATTTATTTTATATATTTTTCATTGCTAATATTGTCAATATTTTGATTTTATCAAAAAAATCTTCATCAGAGCATAATGATAATTAGGTCCGTTTTTAGATGTAAATGTTTTAGTCCAGATTCTTTCTTATAAAAACTGTTACACCGAAGGAACGTGACGTAGCAAAAGAGCGTGACGTAGCAAAAGAGCGTGACGCAGTGAATGAACGAGACACAGCTAATGCACATGATACACACTTTTTGGAAAAAAAACTATTTCCAGTTTGAATTCAAATTATTCTGTTTCTCTCTTGATGAATCTGGATTAAAAACATTTACATCTAAAAACGGACCTAATTATCATTATGCTCTGATGATGATTTTTTGATGAAATCGAAATATTGGCAATATTAGCAATGCAAAAGTTGTAAAAATAAGTTCAATTTAACAACATATGTGTTTTTCATATCATTTTATCTATACACACACACACATATCTTATTATAATGGAGATTGTCTGTCTGTAACCGAAACTATATTACTATACAAGTCACAATTCTTTTCGTTATTTACATCATATTCTCCATGATTTTATTTTTATTTAAACCTCAATTATTAATGAAATTGTTTTACATTACTTCCACTGTTGACCCTATCTACATACTAATAACATGCAATTGTATTTATATATACAACAAAATAGAGGTTTACAGTGTGAATGGGAAGGCTAATTTGCATATTGATCTTAAAAAATTGATTTTGATAAATATATGCTTAGTATTATTGATTTTTAATTGTTTGGTTTTATCTTATTGAATATGTGCAAAAATCTCTTCAATAAATCTTAAAAGAAATCCCTTAACAAGAAGAAATAACTGTAATTTTATTCTTTCCTTCCCATTTTAACTAAAGAGTTAAATTAGGAAAAATTACCAATGAAAGACGGGAGTAATGGAGAATGATGAAAGAGTTAGTTTCAAAGTTGTTCTATTTTTCAATCCTACCCCCTCTGTTCCAAATTTTTTTTATCTACATTCTTATTCAGTTTCATTAGCCTTTCTAATTTAATATGATATTTTATTATAAAATTTAACTAAAATACTTGCACCCGGAGGGTGCATATATTTGCTAGTATATATAATAGAAAAAACAAAGTATTCCAAAAGGATGAATTTATTATAGATGGTGAAGTTGACGTTAAAACGTTTCATTTTTTTAAACCTTCATCAGGATATTATAACCTTTATGAAATTGCCCATTAGGTTGTGTGTCCGTGGATGCAGGCCCCGAATTGGGAAGTCGTTGTCCTGGAGGTGACCTTGTCCTCTGTAATTCTGCGATGGGCGTCAAGACAAATATAGGTTAAGTGGCTGCGCTTGAATTACCATTACCATTGACTAGGTGATTTGGCATTCTCCATTTGTGGTGTCAGCTGGAGGCCTAGGTGTAGAGTTTCTGCTCTTCACTCTGTGGTCCACTGGTTCAATCTCTAGTGGCGGAGATTGTGGTATGCACTGCTGATGAGAACAAAAGGTTGAAACAGCTGTCCAGTGCTCTGGATGTCGCACATGGTGTTTGCCAAGTTGTCTGGTCATGGTAATTTAATTCAATTCAATTATCAATGTAATTCCTCTATTTATGAATTAATATATATATATATATATATATATATATATATATATATATATATATATATATATATGAATTTAGCTGCATATTATAAAACCCAGCCAAGCCTGGGAACATAAAGTTAGTATTGTAATAAAATTTGTTCTTTTGCTTTTGAATCGGGATCAATAGGTACTGCTATCAATGGTGAGCAATATGACATTTAAAAAGTGTATACTTAAATTTGGCTGGATACTATAAAACCCAGCCAAGCCTGGGAACATATAGCTAGTATTGCAATAAAAAAAAAACAATTGTTCTTTTGTTTTTGTATTGGGATCGTGTTCATTAATTTTTTTCTTTTGTCTTTTTCAGAAATTGTATAACTTATCAGATGATGAACAAAAAGGAATGTTTTTATTGTATGACAAACGTGTCATCCGTACGTGATATACAGAGCAATGAAATTGTGATACAGAGCCCCATGAAACAGAAAACATGTGGCAGTGGAGACAAGTGAACAAAAAACTCACAGACAGAAATTCTTTGTCTTCTTTTTCTTCTTCTTTTTTTTTTTTTTTTTTTTTTTTTACAATTTCTTCTCCCCCCCCTCTTTCTTTCTCTCCTTCTACGTCTCTCTCTCTCTCTGTCTCTCTCAC
Source organism: Doryteuthis pealeii (assembly GCA_023376005.1). Taxonomy (NCBI): domain Eukaryota; kingdom Metazoa; phylum Mollusca; class Cephalopoda; order Myopsida; family Loliginidae; genus Doryteuthis; species Doryteuthis pealeii. The sequence goes on along the minus strand of CM042176.1, from coordinate 12,542,072 downwards.
TTGCTAGCCTGAATCATGACTCTCCCCCCCACACACACACTTCAACATAATAAATGCCACCTTGATGATATACGAAACATTTTGAATTCCATTTTTATTTCTACCTCCTCCTCTTTATTGCTCAATAATTTCTCTTTCTTTTATTTTTTTACCCCCTCCCTCTACGTATTTTCCCTTTGTTTCTTCTTCTCTTTCTCTCTTTCTCTCCTTTTTCTCTTTCCCTTTCTCTCTTTCGCAATAATTTCTCTCTTTTCTTTCTACCTGTCGCTTTCTTTTTCTTTTCTTTTCTTTCTCTCTCTCTCTCTCTCTTTACCTTTCTTTCTCTCTTGCACTTTACTTTTCTCTCTCTGTCTCTAAATAATGTCTCTTTTCTTTCTACTTTTCCCTTTCTCTTTCTCTCTCTCTCTTCTTTCTACCTCTCACTTTCTTTCTCTCTTTCCCTTTTTTTTTCTCTCTCTCTCTCTTTCTCAATTTCTTTCTTTTCTTTTCTTTCCCTCTTTCTTCTTTCTCTCTCTCTTTTCTTTCTACCCCTCACTCTTCTTCTCTTTTCTTTCTACCCCTCACTCTTCTCTCTCTCTCTTAATAATTTATTTTTCTTTCCTTTCCTTTCTTCTCCCCACCCTCTCTCAAAATGTATTTTTCTTTTCTTTCCCTCTCATTCTTCTTCCTCTCTTTCTATAAATAATTTCTCTTTCTTTCCTTTCTGTCTTTCTTCTCCCCCCTCTCTTAAAAATTTCTCTTTCTTTCCTTTCTCTTCTTTTTTACTCTCTCTTTCTCAATAATTCCTCTTTCTTTTCTTTCTACCTCTTTCTCTCTTCTCTTTTTCTCTTTATTTCTTTCTTTCTATCTTGCTAGCCCACATCAACTGACAACTGTTTGCCTTTACAAAAAAAAAATCATCTCCAAATACAAACAACCCTCCACTACACATTATATAAAATGTCACCTGGGTGAGGGGTGGGGATAGTTAAATAAACAAACTAATGAAATTTAAGGTATATTCTGTTGATTAGATTTTTAAAAAGCAACAAATTTGTTTTCTCAAAAAACAAAAAAAACAACAAAAAAACATCTAATCTTCTGAGGTTACAACACTTTCATATTTTTTGAAAAGAAAAAAACTGTATGTCACCAAAGCTTTGTTGGGTGAAAGAGGCGACAAGGGAACTGTTGAAAGAGGCGACAAGGGAACTGTTGAAAGAGGCGACAAGGGAACTGTTGAAAGAGGCGACAAAAGAACTGTTGAAAGAGGCGACAAGGGAACTGTTGAAAGAGGCGACAAAAGAACTGTTGAAAGAGGCGACAAGAGAACTGTTGAAAGAGGTGACAAGAGAACTGTTGAAAGAGGCGACAAAAGAACTGTTAGCTATGAGCAACACCAAAAATAAGTGCTGATGCTTTGACACTACCTGATGTTAGATAATGGTCTCTGAATTTTTTTTAGATGAAGTTTGATAATTTGTATTATTCAGACTATTGTCCTCGTCTTTATATACAATAAAGATAAGGACAATAGTCTGAATAATCCAAATGAGCTCCTCCTTACAAGGAAGAAATGTTTTTTGTTTTTTTAGTTAAGGTAATAATTGTAATGTCCTTCTTTTAAAACTGATTTCTCTTAACACCATTCACACACACACACACTTGTTTTTTAGTTAAGACAAGAAAAGGGTATACACACACAAAATATATATATATATATATATATATATATATATATATAGTAAAATGGTATAGTCAGAAAGCCTACCCAGGTTTCACCTCATTTGGATTATCAGAGCTATCTGCAATGAATTAATTTAATTAATTTATCCCAGATAGCCCTTATGATCTGAACAAGGTGAAACTTGAGTTGGATTTCTGACTATATCATTGTACTAAATCTGCTCTACAAACGTATTGAGCACTTTTATATTCATTAATAACCCTGACTTTTTAAGTTAATCATTTTATCAACGGTCTTTTATCTTCTTCGGTAAGTCACCCTCTCTTCATAAACATACATATATATATATATATATATATATATATATATATATATATATATATATATATATACACACACACACTCTGGATTTTACTTATATAAATATATAATACATACATGTGTGTGAATATATATATATATATATATAGTATCCAATTGCTGCTTTAACTTTTCCGTTACAGTGGCATTAGTAAATTATCCAAAAGTGCTCAATATATCTAAAATATAGAGCCATAATAATATTAGTAATAGTTATAGTAAGAAAGAAAGAGAGATAGTTATAGTTATAGTAAGAAAGAAGAGAGATAGTTATAGTTATAGTAAGAAAGAAAGAGAGATAGTTATAGTTATAGTAAGAAAGAAAGAGAGATAGTTATAGTAAGTAAGAAAGAAAGAGAGATAGTTATAGTAAGTAAGAAAGAAAGAAGAGAGATAGTTATAGTAAGTAAGTAAGAAAGAAAGAGAGATAGTTATAGTAAGTAAGAAAGAAAGAGAGATAGTTATAGTAAGAAAGAAAGAGAGATAGTTATAGTAAGAAAGAAAGAGAGATAGAGAAGGAAAGAAAGAAAAAGAGAGAGAAAATAGAGAAAGAAAGAAAGAGAGAGAAAGAAAGAGAAAAAGTAAGAAAGAGAGAGAAAGAAAGAGAAAAAAAGAGATAGAGAAAAGAGAGAGAGAGAAAGAAAGAAAGAAGGGAAAAGAAAGAAAGAAAAGGCGAGAATGAAAGAAAGAGGGGGAAAGAAAGAGAAAGAAAGAAAGAGAGAGATAAAGAAACATAAAAAAAAACATAGAGCAATAATGATATTAGTGAAAGTAATAGTGGAAAAGAGTTAAGGGTTCTACCATGGTTTTGATCTAAATGATCTCATCAGGACCCTACCTTATATATATTTACCAACCCATCCATATGAGCAGGAAGTGATACAATGTCAATTTCTTTTAAGGATCCTACCTTATAATTGATTAAGTCAATATTAAACTAAGATTTTTCTTTAAAAAAGTTAATCTCAGTTTAACTAAGGAATGATATTGACTTAGTTAAGTATAAGGTAGGGTCCTGATGAGATCGAAACCATGGTAGACCCTTAACTCTTTTCCACTATTACTATATATATATATATATATATACACACACACACACACACCCAGTAGATTGCAAACTCTAGTTTTGCATGGTGGCAAGATTTAACTGACAACGACTGCACTATGATTTTTTTCCTTGTGTCCCTCTCTGTCTACTTCCTTCCACCTACTCCTCCTTTCTTCTTTCCTTGTCTCTCACTTCTCCTTTCTCCGCCACTCACTCCTCCTTTCTTTTTTTCTGCTTTCTTTTTTTCCGCCTCTCACTCCTCCTTTCTTCTTTTCTGCCTCTCACTCCTCCTTTCTTCTTTTTCCGCCTCTCACTTCTTTTTCCGCCTCTCACTCCTCCTTTCTTCTTTTTCCGCCTCTCACTCCTCCTTTCTTCTTTTCCGCCTCTCACTCCTCCTTTCTTCTTTTTCCGCCTCTCACTCCTCCTTTCTTCTTTTTCCGCCTCTCACTCCTCCTTTCTTCTTTTTCCGCCTCTCACTCCTCCTTCTTCTTTTTCTGCCTCTCACTCCTCCTTTCTTCTTTTTCTGCCTCCCACTCCTTCTTTCCCCGTCTCTCACTTCTCATTTCTCTGCCTCCCACTCCTCCTCCCTCTACCTCCTCCTTTTTAAGACATTTTCTACTTAAAGAAAAAAAAATTAAAAGAACATTTGGGAAAAGAAAAAGAAAAAAATGGACCCCCACATCCCCTAAAAATGGACTCCACAAATCAAACAATTCTTTGAAAGAATTTATTCTTGTAAATTTTCCAGACTTTTTTTTATTTATTTATTTTATTTTATTTGCTATTTCTTCTGGAAATACCAAGAGCTTTGCAGACGTTCATGACAGACTTCAAATTTAACTGAAAGGATTTTTTTTTTTTTTCGAATTCCCCACCTCAGTGCTCAGATTGCTTGAGTATTTTAAAATAGTCCTCAGCTTTTTTTTTAATTCAATTTTCGTTTTTTTTTGTTTTTTGTTTTTTTTTTTACTTACTATTGCTACTGAAATTTTTAAGGCCTATTTTAAAGATAAAAAAAAAATATTTCATAAAAATTAACATATCACTTTTTTGTTAGTTTCCCAGCCGACTCTTCCATACCCCCCATCATCTCAAACATTTTTTTTTTCTTTTTACCTTTTAAGGAGTTAAAAAAAAAAAACTAAAAAAAAACTTTTTTTTTATCCTTTGCCTGTCCAAAAAATTTTTAATGATTGAGAAAAAAAGAAAAGAAAAAAGAAAAAAAAAATAATAATGAAGAACAATTTTTAAAAAATTTATTCTTCTTTTTTTTTTTTTTTTAAATAATGTGATGGAAACTGTAAACTGTTTTTTATAGAAATAAAGCACTTGACCATGGTATAGTTCGTACGTGTAGATGTTGGTGATCAATTATTTTTAAAAATGGCGTCCTAGGTATGACGCCGTTGTTTCGTCGAGGTGAAATGATACACAGAAGAAATTGAGTGCTTCATATATTTATTCAGCAGCAGTATCCGGTGCTAACAGATACATACTGTAGTGGACGACTACAGAGACTGAACTCGCAACCTCCTGATAATGAGTTGTAGCTCAAAGTCAGACCACACACCCTTCCGCCCTGTCGGCTGGGGCGTTAGAATGCACCTCTGCAGAGGGGTAAGACACCCTCAATGGGGCCACCTGTTGGCCGTGGGTGGCGACCCATGATGCTTGAGGATAGAGCCCAGGTGGATGAGCTGTTCATGACATGCAATACTCCACTTTGGCCCTATCTTGGGCTAGACGGGCGGTCAGAGAGGCCCCCTCCGATCAATCGGCTGGCCACGTCAAGCCCTAGCACCTATATGATTTTCCCAACCCTATTGCCCTTATGGCAAGCCCCAACCCTTTTTATCATATGGGTGCTAGAAGGCGGTGGCTGCGGGTCTACATGTCCTGGGAATGACGTTAAACTCTATCTGATGGTGAGGTTCCTGTTTGTTGGGAATGTGGAGCACCCCTTCATCACCATTGCTCTCTGGTCCACTCTGACCCGGAGTGGTAGTACCTGTTAAGGTCCCATCTATGGGTTAAATAGAAAAATGTATTTATAAAAAAATTGTATTATCCATTAAGAATTGATTTATTTCAAAACTTTATTGGCATTAAATGACCGACTGAGGTTGATATGCCGTAAAACAAAACAAACCAAACAGATAAAAAAAACAAAAAAAAAAAACCCTTGTTAGTGCATATGCAATTTTGCACAGGTCGGGCAGTGCTAAGCGTGATTGGCTTGGATGTAAGATCATATTAATGATTATTCAAGGCTTACCTTCCCACACAAATAATTTCAGTGAAAGATAATAATTAAAGACAATCATCCTAATGCTCCATGAACTCTCAAATGTTGATATTGTGCTCAGGGACTTCTTAAACTATTCAATAATATTGTTTTTATTAATTTAAAAACAAAAACAAATTAAATACGAGGGTGTGTCAAAAAGTAATGCCATTTTGTTTAGTACAGGTATAATTACCGACACAGGAACATGTATCATACATCAAAATGAAGCTGCTGGGGCAGTTGTGTTTGATCTTCCTAACGAGAACTGAGACATGCATTGGATTAGAAACAAGTGAACGTTGGTGGTTTTAGTATTATTTGGATTATTTTAGTATTATTTGGACTATTGTCCTCATCTTTATTGTTATATGTACAAAGTTTCAGCTGATGTGCCCTCCGGCCTTCTTCAGGTATTTCTTGTGGTTAGGTTCAAAGTTCTGTGATGGCTCCCGATTACAACAAGAAGGTTCGTGAGTCCAACAAGAAACACCTGAAGAAGGCCAGAGGGCACATCGGCCGAAATGTTGTACATATAACAATAAAGATGAGGACAATAGTCCGAATAATGCAGAGTGAACCTTGGTGGTTTTAGTATTATTTGGATTATTAGAATTATTGTCTCATCTTTATTGTTATATGTACAACGTTTCAGCTGATGTGTCCTCCGGCCTTCTTCAGGTATTTCGTGTGGTTAGGTTCAAAGTTCTGTGATGGCTCCCGATTACAACAAGAAGGTTTGTGAGTCCGAGAAGGTTCCCGAGTCTGAGAAGAAACACCTGAAGAAGGCCAGAGGGCACATCGGCCAAAACGTTGTAAAGATAACAATAAAGATGAGGACAATAGTCAACGTTTCAGCTGATGTGCCCTCTGGCCTTCTTCAGGTATTTCGTGTGGTTAGGTTCAAAGTTCTGTAATGGCTCCCAATTACGACAAGATGGTTCGTGAGTCCGAGAAGAAACACCTGAAGAAGGCCGGAGGGCACATCGGCCGAAACGTTGTAAAGATAACAATAAAGATGAGGATAATAGTCCGAATAATGCAGATAATACTAATCATCAAGCCTCATCTAAAAAATTCAGAGAAATTGGCTGTTTTATCGACGAAAGTGATTACCGTGGTTGCTTTCGTCATTCACATGCTAAAACACAGAACAATAACTTACAAAACAATTAACAAACAAATTACAAGAAATAGAGGAGGGTCAAATGTGATATAGCCAAATGCAGTAAGATCAGTCTGAATATTAATTAGTTTATTAATCAACTGTTGAAGTCTTTAATCGTAGACTATTTAAGACTATGAGTCAAGCCGTCTGGTAGAGTGTTGAAGTCCTTAATTGTAGACTATTTAAGGCTATGAGCCAGTCCATCTGGTAGAGTGTTGAAGTCCTTAATTGTAGACTATTTAAGGCTATGAGCCATGCCATCTGGTAGAGTGTTGAAGTCCTTAATTGTAGACTATTTAAGGCTATGAGCCAGTCCATCTGGTAGAGTGTTGAAGTCCTTAATTGTAGACTATTTAAGGCTATGAGCCAGTCCATCTGGTAGAGTGTTGAAGTCCTTAATTGTAGACTATTTAAGGCTATGAGCCATGCCATCTGGTAGAGTGTTGAAGTCCTTAATTGTAGACTATTTAAGGCTATGAGCCAGTCCATCTGGTAGAGTGTTGAAGTCCTTAATTGTAGACTATTTAAGGCTATGAACCAGTCCATCTGGTAGAGTGTTGAAGTCCTTAATTGTAGACTATTTAAGGCTATGAGCCATGCCATCTGGTAGAGTGTTGAAGTCCTTAATTGTAGACTATTTAAGGCTATGAGCCAGTCCATCTGGTAGAGTGTTGAAGTCCTTAATTGTAGACTATTTAAGGCTATGAGCAGTCATCTGGTAGAGTGTTGAAGTCCTTAATTGTAGACTATTTAAGGCTATGAGCCAGTCCATCTGGTAGAGTGTTTGAAGTCCTTAATTGTAGACTATTTAAGGCTATGAGCCAGTCCATCTGGTAGAGTGTTGAAGTCCTTAATTGTAGACTATTTAAGGCTATGAGCCAGTCCATCTGGTAAAGTGCTGAAGGGGTGCTAGCTACTCTACAACAGATGCTAAACTGCATATAGTGGTGAGGTTCCAGTTCAGAGAAGTGTGGAGTACCCCTTCATTTCCATTACTCTTCGATCACTCTTGTGTAGATGTTGGTGATCAATTATAAAAAAATTTTTTTTAAATGGTGTCCTGCATATTGACACTAAACTGCATCTAGTGTCAGAGCCATGCCATCAGGAACTTAAGTTCCTTGTAGGGTCACCCAAGGTGGACATGTTTGGCACCCAGTGGTATTAAAGCCACAACCCAGCCAAAGGGGCTCTGGCAAAAATCCAATGGGCATCTCCATCCTTAGGAATCAACAGCTTTTGGCGTAGTTGTCACTGTGTCTGTGGAAAATCTGTGGATAACAAGGGCATTTCCTTCCCCTGATGTTGGATATGCAAGCGGGGGTTTGGGGACCGCTTGTAAATTTCTTATTCCCTTGTGACTCCACTTTCTCCATATGGAAACTGGAACCTCACCACCAGATAGAGTTTAACGTCATTCCCAGGACATGAAAACCCTCGGTCACTGCCTTCTAGAACCTATATGATGAAAAGGGTTGGGGCTTGCCATAAGGGCAATAGGGTTGGGGCAATCATATAAGTGCTAGGGCTTGACATGACCAGCCGATTGATCGGAGGGAGCCTCTCCAACCGCCCGTCTAGCCTAAGTAAGGTCTAAGTCGAGTGTTGCATGTTATGAACTGCTCATCCACCAGGATTCCATCCTTAAGCATCACAGGTCACCACCGACGACCAACAGGTGGCCCCATTGGGGGATTCTTACCCCTCTGCAGAGGTGTGGTCAGTGTATTCTAAATCCCCAGATGACAGGGCTCTGGATGTTTGGAAAAATTTATTAAAGTTGTCACATGAGATTGAAGAAAAAATAAAAATAAATAAAACAAGACAAGTTTTATAAAGAATTTTTATATTTTTAAAATATTTACATCAAAGAGACAATTTTTTTCTTTCTTACAAGTTAAGACATACAAAAAAACAAGGTTTTATATACAGAACAGAAATTATTGAGACAAATACAGGATGTCCAGAAAAAAAATTGACATCATTTTAGTTTAAATTTTGTTACCATTGGTTCAAAGCAGTGTANTGCTGAAGCGGTGTGCTAAGCTACTCTCACAACATGTATTACTTAATTGATAAGAATAATTCTAGTCATAGCCAGGCCATCTGATAGAGTGCTGAAGCGGTGTGCTAGCTACTCTACAACATGTATTACTTAATTGATAAGAATATTTAAGTCTATGAGCTAGGCCATCTGATAGAGAGTGCTGAACGGTGCTAGCTACTCTACAACATGTATTACTTAATTTTGATAAGAATATTTAAGTCTATGAGCCAGGCCATCTGATAGAGGCTAAGCGTGCTAGCTACTCTACAACATGTATTACTTAATTGATAAAATATTAAGTCTATGAGCCAGGCCATCTGATAGAGTGCTGAAGCGGTGCTAGCTACTCTACAACATGTATTACTTAATTGATAAGAATATTTAAGTCTATAGCCAGGCCATCTGATAGAGTGCTGAAGCGGGTGCTAGCTACTCTACAACATGTATTACTTAATTATAAGAATATTTAGACTATGAGTAAGCCGTCTGGTAGAGTGCTGAAGCGGTGCTAGCTACTCTACAACATGTATTACTTAATTGATAAGAATATTAGTCTATGAGCCAGCCATCTGATAGAGTGCTGAAGCGGTGCTAGCTACTCTACAACATGTATACTTAATTGATAAGAATATTTAAGTCTATGAGCCAGCCATCTGTAGAGTGCTGAAGCGGTGCTAGCTACTCTACAACATGTATTACTTAATTGATAAGAATATTTAGTCTATGAGCCAGGCCATCTGAAGAGTGCTGAAGCGCGTGCTAGCTACTCTACAACATTATTACTTAATGATAAGAATATTTAGTCTAGAGCCAGGCCATCTGATAGAGTGCTGAAGCGGTGCTAGCTACTCTACAACATGTATTACTTAATTGATAAGAATATTAGTCTATGAAGCCAGGCCATCTGATAGAGTGCTGAAGCGTTGTGCTACTCTTACAACATGTATTACTTAATTGATAAGAATATTTAAGTCTATGAGCCAGGCCATCTGATAGAGTGCTGAAGCGGTGCTAGCTACTCTACAACATGTATTACTTAATTGATAAGATATTTTAGTCTATGAGCCAGGCCATCTGATAGAGTGTTGAAGCGTGCTAGCTACTCTACAACATGTATTACTTAATTGATAAGAATATTTAAGTCTATGAGCCAGGCCATCTGATAGAGTGCTGAAGCGTGCTAGCTACTCTACAACATGTATTACTTAATTGATAAAGAATATTTAGTCTATGAGCCAGGCCATCTGATAGAGTGCTGAAGCGGTGCTAGCTACTCTACAACATGTATTACTTTAATGATAAAATATTTAAGTCTATGAGCCAGCCATCTGATAGAGTGCTGAAGCGTGGCTAGCTACTTTACAACATGTAATTACTTAATTGATAAGAATATTTAGTCTATGAGCTAGGCCATCTGATAGAGTGCTGAAGCGGTGCTAGCTACTCTACAACATGTATTACTTAATGATAAGAAATATTTAAGTCTATGAGCCAGGCCATCTGATATGGGCTGAAGCGGTGGCTAGCTACTCTACAACATGTATACTAATTGATAAGAATATTTAAGACTATGAGTCAAGCCGTCTTGGCTAGAGTGCTGAAGAGTTACTAGCTACTCTACAACATGTATTAATACTTATCTTTTCAATTGTTATATCTTCGAGGGTGAAATATACACAGAAGAAAGAGTGCCTAATATATCTATTCAGCACATATTATCCAGTGCTAACAGATACATGCAAAAAACCAGAACAATAAGTACAAAACAATTAACAAGACAACTTACAAGAAAAGAGGAGGGTTAAATATGGTATAGCCAAATACTATAAGATCAGTCCGAATATTAAATCAGCTTATAATCAACTGTTGAAGTCCTTAATCATAGACTATTTAAGGCTATGAGCCAGTCCATCTGGTAAAGTGCTGAAGGGTGACTAGCTGGCTACAACAATTTTGATTATTCGGACATTGTCACTTTATTATTATCTTACCAACGGTTCGACCGACGTACCCTCCGGCCTTTCTTCAGGTATTTTTGTCGATTCAGGAACCTTCTCGAACTCTAATTGGATATATGGCGCAACGGATATATATGAGTTAATACAGTTCTAAGTGACAGCTATCTCTTCTCTGGGCGCAGTTCAATCCTAGCCAATGGCGATAGTATCATAGAATGATTAACACAACTTAACACTTATAAACAGTCATGATTAAGAGAATTAGAACAGTCTACCCCCGTGGATTGAATAAACGGTTAGGTTTGAAGTTCCCTGAAGGTTCCGATTACGACAAGATGGTGGTCCCGAGTTCGAAGAAAAAGGTTCCCGATTCGAAGGAAGATCCCATTCGACACGAAATACCTAAAGAAGCCAGAGTTTTATGTTTGAGATGAGGCTCGATAATTTGTATTATTTTTGTTGTATCGTCGAGCGAGAAATGATATGCAGAAGAAGTTGAGTGCTTAATGTATTTATTTAGCACCAGTATCCCGGTGCTAATGGATACATACAAAAAACACAGAACAATAATACAAAACAATTAAACAAGACAACTTACAAGAAAATTGAGAGGGTTCAAATAATATGTATAGCCAAACGAGTAAGATCGACAGAATATTAAATCACTTATTAATCCACTGTAAGCCTTAAGGCGTGTCAACCTTTCTTGGGTTATGTTTATGTATTTTCTCGGATGAATGATACACAGAAAAAATGAGTGCTTAATTATTCATTCAGCAACGAGTATCCGGTGCTAATGGCAACATACAAAAAACACAGAACAATAAGTTACAAAATAATAACAAAGACAACTTACAAGAAATGAGGAGGGTCAAATATGGTATAGCCAACGAAGTAAGATCGTCAGAATATTAATCAGCTTACTAATCCCTGTTAAAGTCCTTAAATGTCATGTCAACCTTTCTTGGTTATGTTGTATCGTCGGGAGAATTGATACACAGAAAAAATTGAGTGCTTAATGTATTCATTCAGCAACAGTTATCGGTGCTAATGTTATACATACAAAGACACGAAACAATAAGTTACAAAACAATTTAACAAGACAACTTACAAGAAAGAGAGGAGTGTCATATGCGTATAGCGAAACTCAGTAAGATCTGTCTGAATATATACAGCTTATTAATCAACTGTTGAAGTCCTTAATTGTTAGACTATTTAAGGCTATGAGCCAGTCCATCGTAGAGTACTGAAGGGTGCTAGCTACTCTAACACAGATGCTAAACTGCATATAGTGGTGAGGTCCAGTTCAGAGAAGTGTGGATACCCCTTCGTTTCCATTACTCTCAGGTCCACTCTTGTGTAGATGTTGGTGATCAATTATAAAAATTTTTTTTAAATGGTGTCCTGCATATTGACACTAAACTGCATCTAGTGTCAGAGCACCATGCTCGGAACTTAAGTTCCTTGTAGGTCACCGAAGGTACATGTCTGGCACCCAGTGGTATTAAAGCCCACAACCCGGCCAAAGGGGCTTGGCAAAAATCCAATGGGCATCTCCATCCTTAGGAATCAACAGCTTTTGGCGTACTTGTCACTGTGTCTGTGAAAAATCTGTGGATAACAAGGGCATTCTTCCCCTGACGTTGGATATGCAAGCGGGGGTTTGGGACCACTTGTAAATTTCTATTTCCCTTGTGGCTCCACTTTCTCCAAAACTGGAACCTCACCACCAGATAGAGTTTAACGTCATTCCCAGGACATGAAGACCCTCAGCCATTGCCTTCTAGAACCCATATGATGAAAAGGGTTTGGGCTTGCCATAAGGGCAATAGGGTTGGGGCAATCATATAAGTGCTAGGCTTGACATGACCAGCCGATTGGGCCTCTCCAACCGCCTATCTAGCCTAAGTAATGTCTAAGTCGAGTGTTGCATGTTATGAACTGCTCATCCACCAGGATTCCATCCTTAAGCATCACAGGTCACCCCGACAACCAACAGGTGGCTTCATTGGGGGATTCTTCCCCTCTGCAGAGGTGTGGTCAGTGTATTCTAAATCCCCAATGACAGGGCTCTGGATGTTTGGAAAAATTTATTAAAGTCGTCACACGAGATTGAAGAAAAAAAAAATAAAATAAACAAGACAAGTTTTATAAAGAATTTTTATATTTTTAAAATATTACATCAAAGAGACAATTTTTTCTTTCTTACACGTTAAGACATACAAAAAAACAAGGTTCTATATACAGAACAGAAATTGTTTAGACAAATACAGGATGTCCAGAAAAAAAATTGACATCATTTTAGTTAAATTTTGTTACCATTGATTTCAAAGCAGTGTATTAGCCACTTATCAAGACATAGTGCCCAGGTAAAACAAATTTTCATTCTGTTATCTATCTCTGTCTCTCATATATATATAATATATATATATATATATATAATTATTTAAAATATACAAGCGTGTTGGTAGATCCTTGCGGAGAGAAAAAACCCGCAGAGAGTTTGATTGTAAAAATATACTACCAAACATCAACCAGAAGAAAAAAATTTTTGAAAAAAAGAAAAGACCAAGATATTCGTACCAACAAAAAATAATCTATTGGTATAGTATTTGGCCAAAAAAGAAAAACAATTTATATGTTATATATGTATATAAGATATATATATATTCATATAACCGCTAGGAGAAGCTAATTTGTAAAAATTTTAGCCCTGAAGAGCTTTATGCGAAACTAAAGTAGGTTCGTCTGACTCAGTAGATATCCTTATTATATATATAATAATATAAATAAATAAATAAAAGTTTAGCTTATATTTATTATCATTGGAACAATTTTACTACCATTGGTTTCTTGCTCTGCGGCAGTCATCAGGCAACAAAAGTGTTTTAAAAAGGATGCAAATGGTTTTTAAAAACACTTTATTGCCTGAAGACTGTCGCAGAGCAAGAAACCAATGGTAGTAAAATTGTTCCAATGATAATAATATAAGCTAAAACTTTTTTTTATTTATTTATCTATTAATGCAGATATTGAGCACTCTTCTAATAACACTGTATGTTGGATTACTACTGCTTCAATCAAGTATAATAGTGGCAAACCATACACATGGATATATATATATATATATATATATATACATAATATATAAAGAAAAAATGTGACACGTTTGGTCACCTATTATTTCTGGGTAGATGATTGTGATCAGGATAAAGTTAGTTTGCAAACAAATTAAATTAAAAAAATAATAAGACTGGAGAATTGAAAAAAAAAAAAATTAAAATCATTTGCTAAAATTTGCAAGTAAAAAAAAAAAAAAACTGACCCGTCTTAATATAAAGTCGACTGGCGGCCCTAAAGTCGTATCAGCGAGGGAGTCTATCCCCTTTTCACTAGCGCTAGACCAAGGAGATTATTTTAGCATCTAAGGTGGGGCGCTACACCTTCCATAGCTCCTTACTTTACCGCACAGATCCCTGTGCTACTCATAATGCTGAGTTGCGGGGACCGGTATCAAACCAGGAACCTATATTGATTCCCTAGCGGGAACGCTCTTACCGACTGAGTTACATGTTAAGCCAGCCATTAAATGCTGAAAATTAACATATGAATAAGTTCATCTACTGCTCACACTCTCCAACCTCTCTCTTTACACTCACAAGGAAAACTAACAAATATAAATAGTAGTTAATCAAGATATATATAGAGAGGGGGAAAGTGACAGGCATAATGTAAAGTAAGAGACAGGTGAGTTTTTGACTTAATTGCAAATTATGACTAATTTTGAACCAAATAAAATGGAATTTTTTTCAAACTTGACTTAATCCCAAAAGACTATTATGGGATGTATTTTGTGTCATTAAACTAAATAGGAAAAAAGCCTTTAGCAAACAATCATTGATTTACTCAGCTTTAGTATAATAAGATATATATGCCTTTTAATTTTATAGTACCCTATCTGTTACATATATATATATATTATATATTATATATATATATATATGTGAAGAAAGGAAGTGAATCCGATGGTATGTAGTATATTAAGAAAAATGAAAAAACACAGGTTTAAATGGGTTAAGTGGTGAGTTTATTGGCCGACGCTGCAGTGTTTCGATCTAATAATGATTGGATTGCGACAAACAATACATAGGGAGAGATATGTGTGTGTGTGTACAGCATGATTGAAAAGTAACTTCACATTTTAAACTAAAATGATGTCAATGTTTTCTGGACGTCTTGTATTTTGGAATATCTCAGGTATTTAGGGTACATAGAATGAATTGGCTCAGTCAGTGACCATTTTTGGTGCTATTCTGGGTTCTTCTTAGAAAGAGGAGGTTTCAATTTTTTTGTTGGGGAGGTTAAATCGAACTTAATAGACCTAAATTCCACCATCGAATGTCACCCTGCTGGAAAAAAAAAATCAGGGAATTAGCCGAACTTAATGAAATTTTTAATGTTGATATATTAATGAATAAAATACATAATGCACCAGTTATTTTATTTAAAAACTTTTACATTTTCTCAGCTCAGTTAACTTTGAACCACGTATCTTTAAGAATCTGTGTTAAGCCTCAAAAATAACTGACCTGAAAAAATGTAAAAGTTTTTAAATAAAATAACTGGTGCATTATGTATTTTATTCATTAATGTATCAACACTGAAAATTTCCTTAAATTTGGTTAATTCCCTCATTTTTGACATACGATGGTGAAATTTAGGTCCGTTAAGTTTGATTTAACCTTTTTTTTTCTTTCTTTTCCTGCCTCTTGGATATACACCGACACAAACTGGAGAATGGATCGGCCAAAACATCAAAAATACAAAAAGGATTCAGTTATCCAAACAGTTTTCGATATGTTCACTTCTCCAAAAAAGTTATTGTCAAAATAAAAATGTCTTCATTTATACAATTAATTTTTCCATTTCAAAAAGGCATTCCTTGCAATATGGACTTGATTCATTTTATTTTTATTTTTTTACAAGAATTATTTTTCGGAACTTTTGCAAACATGAAATAAAAAATATATGATACTACCTGTCCCATAATCACTGGTACATTTGCTTACTAATTTTATAGATTAAATGTACCAATTATTATGGGACACAATATATATTTTGTTTTTAACTACATCTGTGCCCATAATTATAGTTACATTTGCATATAAATTTCCTATATAAAATGTACCAATCATTATGGGACAATGTAATTTTTAAAGTGTTTATGTCCCATAATCATTGTTACATTTGCATATAAATTTCCTATATTAAATGTACCAATCATTATGGGACAGAAATAGTAAAACTTTATATTTTCCCAGATTGAAAGTAAGAAATTAACATCAACACAATGGTGTACATTAAGGAATAAAAGATAGCACAATCTCTGTCCCATAATGGTTGGTACATTTAGTGTATGAAATTAATATGCAAATGTAGCAACTATTATGGGACAGATAGAACTTCCAGATAGATATTAAGAAATATAGTTAAGTAATTAACACAATGGGAGTAATATATAAAAGGAAGTACTAATCTGTCCCATAATGGTTGGTACATTTAGTGTATGAAATTAATATGCAAATGTACTAACTATTATCGGACAAACATTTTAACAAAAAAAAAAAAAAAAAATGGAAGAATGTTTTTCTTTAAGAGAATCATTGGAAGCTGCGATTATTTCTGTACAGGGGGGAAAAAAGGTTTATTGCTTTCACAATTTACTGGGTGCTCCACTTATTGTGGCCTTGTGTCAGACTAGAAGACCTGTAAATATCTCCATTGTCATAGTCTGACACACAGTCTTACATTATCTTCACATTGCCAAAAAGACATATGCAGATGAATTAATAAAAAAAGATTGTACTAGATCACCCCCCAAGTTTTTTTGGTGGTGGGTGGTGGTGGAGTAGAATAAAGAAAATGGTGCTATTTGGAGAATTCCATCCTGGCCTCCTGCCTTAAAAAACGCTAGGTGGTGATAGCTCAGAAAAACAACCCTCCCTAAAAATAAAAATACCGAAAAAATGTTTTGATTTTTTATTTGTAATTGATTGTCAAAAAAAAAAAAAAAATGAAAATATCAAAAAAAAAAGTGGTTTGAAGGTGTTAAAAGTAAGCCATATTTTTTATTGACAAGTAAATGTAAATATTTAGCCCCCTCCCTTAAAATATTTTAAAGAGGGGGAGGGTTAAAATATTTACATTTACTTGTCGAAAAAAGACTGGAGGGGGTAAAATATCGCATTAACTTTTCAGGAAAAAATGCCTTAAGCACTTCATCAGGCACTTCTTCAGTTAGGGACTTCATTCATAGGGAGGGTTGGTTTTTTGAGCTATCACCGCCTAGCGTTTTTTAAAGGCAGGAGGCCGGGACGGAATTCTGCAAATAGCCCCAAGAAAACTATTAAGGGTTTAACATTCAATATTTTTTTACGGGGTGGGGGTCTGTCTACTCCCCCCCCCCATTTAGAGGGCCAGGGGTCTACCCCCGCTTAAGGCTCTTTTCTTTCAAAATGTCATCAAATGATGTCAAAAGAAATATTTTGTAAAAAAGCTTGGTATAATCTTCAAATTGTAATGTTTGTTTGTATTACCCCCCCTCCAAAAAAAAAAGTTGGAGGTGGGGTGATAGAAAATTCCCTAAAGAAAAAGGGGTAACACATGAAAATACCCCCCCCCATACACACGCCTTCACCACTATTCATAAAAAAAGCTAAGTGTTTAAATGGTTCATTCTATTACCTCCCCTCAAAAAAAAAGTTGGGGTGGGTGATAGAAAATAATTCGCTGAAAGAAAGGGGGGGAACATATGAAAATACACCCCCCCACTATCACCACTATCCATAGAAAAAAAAAATCTGTCAAGTGTTTAGAGCAAAGATAACGAAAGCTGTTGATAGTGGGGCCTACAGGAATATTTAAGAGGTTAATAAGTGCTTTGGAGGAGGGGGGGAATAAAATTGGTGAGAGGTCGAAAACTGATATCAAGAAATAAAAATAGACTGATTACCCTTCCTATATATCACATCTTAGAGTCTATCCCCTTTTCACTAGCACTAGACCAAGAGATTGTTTTTGTGTCTGAGGTGGAGCACCACACCTACCATTATTCATCAAACTTCTTATTCCTAAGTCAACAGTCCCATCTATGGGTTAAATAGAAAAACATGATTTTATAAACAAAACTGATTATCCATTAAGAATGAATTCAATTCAAAACTTTGTCGGTATTAAATAACCCACTGAGGTTGATATGCCATAAAACAAACCAAACCTAAGTCAACAATTATCAGCTGATTTTTAGGGATGTAATTAATATTACATTTTTGGATATTTGTATTATTTGTACTAGAAGAGGCCACCCGGCATCGCCAGGGTAGAGGGGGGGATTTTCTTTAAAGTTAGTCCTGCGGATCCATTATTACTCAATCATGAGTTGGATCCTCATTGGATGCCCCATTAAAATCCCCATGTAAAAAAAAAAACCTTGCATTGATCCAGCCACTCTGAAAATAAACATTAATGTCTACTATTCAAAATATTAAAAGCAAAAAAAAAAAAAAAAATTCCATTCTGTTGTCATTTAAATTTTATTTTTTAATCCTTTTCACAAATATAAATTAAATCTTTATTATTTTTGCTCAAAAACCAAGCCCTGGTGATATTTAATGTGTATATATATTTACTTTCTCATTAATTGTTTTATTTTTTAAGTTTCCTCTGGACATACGCATATACACAACTGCCCTTTATATATGTACTAGAAGTGGATACCCAGCATTGCTTCAGTAGTGGGGAGGTAAAAAAAAAAGTTAGTCTCGCAGATCCATTATTATTGAATCACAAGTTGGATCCTCGCAGGATGCCCCATTAATATCCCTATGTAAAAAAAGACCTTGCATTGATCCAGCTGCTCTGAAAAGAAAAATTCATGTCTACTATTTAAAATATTAAAAGCAAAAAAAAAAAAAATGCTGTTATCATTTAAATTTCATTTTTTAATAATCTTCACTAATATAAATCAAACCTTCGTTATTTTTGCTCAAAACCATGATCTGGTGATAGTGAATGTGTATATATATTTACTTTGTCATTAATTGTTTTATTTTCATAGTTTTTCTCCGGACATACATAGCATACATACACACCAACTGCCCTTATATATATGTATAGATTTCATCCGGACATACATCATACATGTATAGATTTCATCCGGACACACATACACACCAACTGCCCTTTATATATGTATAGATTTCATCCGGACATACACACCAACTTTATATATAGTATAGATTTCATCCGGACATACATACACACCAACTGCCCCTTATATATGCATAGATTTCATCCGGACATACATACACACCAACTGCCCTTTATATATATGTATAGATTTCATCCGGACATACATACACACCAACTGCCCTTTATATATGTATAGATAGATATTAATTAAATCCTAAGTTACAAACTTACTAATTGTTTGAGACACCCTAAATCTTTTGTATCTCTAGTTTTTTTTGTTTCTTTTTTATGAGTAAACTACAGAAGTGAAGGCACTCATAGCATAACAATTATCGCCATAAGAAATCGACTCAGCAAGCAAAGTTGAAATTCTGGACAAGGCTGCATCTGCCCTCTCATTTAAAAAGGGTAAGGGCTAGGTTTATTGCCTGGTGCCTGAGGCGCCCCTGACGAGGAATACCAATGGAATCTAAGCAGTTTTTAAACTGCCCCACAGGAGGCTTGCTTCCTGCAGGGCACCACACTTTGAACTAACTTTATATTGCATTCTGGCCTTATAGGAAGGGGAAGTCTGATACAAAGACTCCGACAAGATATCTGGAGTTAAGATGTGATGAGCATGGTCAGTGCTTAGGTGGGTGACCACAGCAGGTAGAATAATTAGTTGGGTAGAAACAATCAGTTTATATAAAGATGAATAAAACTAAATAAAAAAAAAAGTTTACAAATCAAGAAAGGTTTTTTTGATTAAACAAGGGAGACAATTCCAAACAAGGGAGATAATTCAGCAGTTTTTAACTGAGAAAAAAGGTTTTTTGGGTTTTTTTTTTTTTAATGATTTTAATCAAATGCTGAATAATTGTGAAAACAAAAAAGAATTCAAATGACAGACATTTTGAATCAGTTGTGCTCTGCAATTTTAGAGGTTATTATTTACAGGAAAAAAATTTAAATTCTGCTCGGAATGTCATGTAGATTATATATACCTACAAAAGCAGGATTTACAGAGAGAGATACACACACATGGGTGTGCATATAAATGTTGTGTGTTGTGTATATATATAAATATATATTTTTGTATATAAATAAATGTGTGTGTGTATAAATATATGGATGTATATGTGTGTATAAATATGTTTGTGTGTATATATATTATACATATATGTGTGTGTGTGCATAAATGTGTTTATATATGTGTTCGTTGAAATATGTGTGTATGAGTGTGTGTGTATAAATATATATATATATATATATATATGTGTGTGTCTGGGTGTGTATAAATATACATATGTATACATGTGTTTGTTATTGTGTGGATATATATATATATATATATATATATATATATATATATATATTATGTTTGTGTATATGATATATATATATATATATATTTATGTGTGTTTGTGTATATATATATGTGTGTGTGTGTGTTGATAAAGGAAGACAATATGGAATATTAGATTGACATGTTTTTCTATAAGAATAAATGTATAGTTTCGACAAAAAAAAATGCAATCTCACTGTATCAAGGGAGACAAGTTAGGATAACATAGACCAAAAAGTCAACATTTGGTGAGTGTCGAGTTACGTCCCTTGGTTAGGGCAACTTTTTAAGATGTTAAACTCTCATTTCAAATCAAAATTCAGGTTACGTGCCACAAAGAGCATTTGGGCCCGTGCAATCCGTACCTCACAGAACAACCAATGGTACAAGCTGACAGAAAACCACCCCCCAGGGAGGATTGAGGTATTAAAAAGTATACGCGCATGCGTGTGTGTGTGTGTAAATGTAAATTAAAATTTTTTAAAAAAACAAAAAAAAATGTTAAAACATTTTGTTTTGATTTTTGCATTTATCTGTTTCTCCCTTACACACATAGAAACACACACTATCAAAAAATAGATGCACACTCATAGAATAGACTCTCTCTCACACACACACACACACATGAAATAGACACACAATCACAAACCACACACACTCATGAAATAGACACACAATCACACACACAATCACAAACCAGATGCACACACATAAAAAAAAAAAAATGCACACACTACCAAAAATACAACACACACATACACACACACACACACACATTACAAACCAGACAGACAGACACACACACCACACACACACACACAATCACAAACCAGACACACACAAAATAGACACACACACAATCAGAAAAATAATAGCACACACAATCAAAATACACCAACAGACACACAACCACAAACCAGACACACACAAAATAGACACACAATCAGAAAAATAAATGCACACATGATCAAAATACAACATACACACACACACACACACAATCACAAACTAGACACACACAAAATAGACACACTCACAATCAGAAAAATAATAGCACACACGATCAAAATATACCAACACACACATACAACCACAAAGCAGACAGACACACACACACACACACAATCAAAATACACACACCACACACAAATCTGGTCCCGTGAAAGAAAATTAAAAAAGATCCCATTAAATTAATCATTCTTATTAATCTTAAAAGTTTTTTTGTCTCTTTTCAAACTGCACTGAAAATTTTGAGTTAGAGATTAGAATATTTTATTACATTAAAACTTAATTACTTGCATTCCAAATGACACATATTTTTGCAAGTCAATTCATTATAATTTGTTATATTCAGTTTTTATTTTATTTTGAATGGTGTTAGTGTTAAAATTTAGGATTTAAAAATGATTTCTTTTGCAGATTTTAATATGCATTTGTTTAGATATTACATTTAGATATTAGTTTACATCTTTATCAAAAATTATTTCATCAGACAGATAATTTTTCTTTTCCGTATAGCATACCTTTTCTGAGATGTTGTGGGTAATCTGAACATTAGCTACTTAAATGAGAGCAACCTCCCCTTGTTTATTTCATTTTGAGGAAGCCATATGTTTTGGTGGGCCATTTTCATTTCACCGTAAATCTACACTGAAAATACGAATTTGTTCAAATCAACACAACTGCATGCTTTAACACGAAAATATCATAAAATGTGTTCTTAATTGTGCTTGCGCATTATTTGAAATGAACTTAATTGTTATTAAGAACACATCATTTTATGATATTTGTGTGTTAAAACATGCAGTTGTATTGATTACAGTGAAATGAAAAATGGCCGATCAAAACATATGGCTTCCTCAAAGTGAAATAAACAAGGGGAGGTTAGTCTCATTTATGTAGCTAATGTTCAGATTACTATGTTGTATATGTGCAGTATTGAAATTAAGTTCCAGGCTATATATATATATATATATATATATATATATATATGCACGTCCAATTGCCAGAGATGTATTGAGCTATTAACTCTCGGTGGTGCAACCAAACAGGAGAATAAAAAATTCTGGGACCATATAGGACCTTTAGGCACCCCTTCCACGATCTCAACTCACAAGGACATTTTTCTCATTTACACTGTCAATATCCACTTGTTTGTTAGGGGTTAGAGTTAGGGGCTAGTTTTATAATAAAAAAAAAATAAAAAAACTCTAAAAATTGTCTGCTAACAATTAACCGGATTTTGACGGTGTAAATGGAAAAATGTCCCCACGAATCGAGATCGCAGAAGGGGTGCTTAAAGGTCATATGGTCCAAATTCTGCATTGGAAATAAGAGGTGGGTTGTTCAGGGAGAATCTCTGGCACTTTGGTACACCATTCTTATGTTATCAGTTTATCAAAAAGGGATGTGGCTGGCTCTACACAAACCTTCCATCACTACAAACAAATCACTTGTGGAAGCAGTCAAACAGTTCACATCTTCAAAAGAACTGCTGGCCAGGCACTCATACATCATACTCAATAAGAGAGCTTTTATATATATATATATATATATGGGAGTAAAATAGGGAATTTAATCTGACAGTATGTAGAAAATAGGCAAACACAATATTCCATAGAATAAAACTCGTCTTTTGGAATATCTCATGTTTGTGTATTATATATATATATACATACATATATATATAAGTTGAAAATGGAAGCGAATCCAACGGTATGTTGAAAAGAAAAAGTAAAGGAAAATGCTGAATGGATAAAAATAAATTTTATTTTATTTTACTGGCACGTGTTTCGGCCAGGAGTTTATCCATTCTATTATTTATTTTGTAGTTTTCTATTATTGTTATTTTACTTTGCATTTAAAATAATAATAGATAGAGTGCATATGTACATGGATAAACTCCTGGCGAAACACATGTCAGTAAAATAAAATAAAATCTAATTTTATCCATTCAGTATTTTTTCCTTTCAACATATATATATGTGTGTGTGTGGGAGTAAAATGAGAAAATTAGACGGACATGGGATGTTATACTGGTGGTGATGTCAACACTATAACGTTTTGGTCTTTCAGACCTTCTTCAGGACACGAGCTGAGTTCTTGTATTGACGGATTCAGTTCTCTCTGTAAGAGAATTGAATCCTTTAATACAAGAACTCAGCTTGTGTCCTGAAGAAGGTCTGAAAGACCAAAATATTTAAGCGTCAACATCACTACCAGTAATATACTTCCATCCCATGTTTGTCTACTTTTCTTCATATATATATATATATACACACACACACATACATTCAAGTAATAGTTTACATATATAATAGTAATAAAAGGTTTTGGTCAAGTTCTAGGTCCAAACCACTAAAGTGTTAATTTTTTTTTAAATATAAGAAAATTAAAAGAAAAAAAAGTTCATCTTTTGAAATTTTGTGAATAAATCTGGAACAATGTATGAGTGATGTCCCCTGAACCCAAAATGGCATCACCTGAAAAAGATTTAAAAAATTAAAATTAAAACAATAAAATCAATTCACCATGCAACAAAATTCTAGTGTAATCACATTTCAATCTATTATTTTTAAAATCCCAACTTTCTTTTGTAAAGCTCTATATACGAGGGTGAGTCAAAAAGTAATGCCATTTTGTTTAGGACAGGTATAATTACCAACACAGGAACATGTATCATACATCAAAATGAAGCTGGTCCTCTGTGGATCACATCCCTACTTCTCCATATACTCACCGTTTCTCTCATAGCAATGTTCCTATAGAGCATGTATCCCTGCCCCGCAAAATTCTTTTGACTGTTCTTTGAGCCACTTCTTCACTACAGATTTGACTTCCTTGTCACTGGAATAATGTTTGCTTCTCAAACCCTCTTTCATGGGGCCGAAGAGATGATAGTCTGAAGGCGCTAAATCTGGTGAGTATGGAGGATGCGGTAAAGTTGTCCACCCGAATGAGGCTATTTTCTCCCTTGTCCTGATGCTTGTGTGTGGTCGAGCATTGTCATGCATTGTTGATTGGCAAGTTGGATCTTACTCATTGGATTCTTGCTCTGAGCCTCATTGGTGTCTCAATGTAGGCTTTAGTTTTATTGAAAATACCTCACATGAAATAAAGAAAATGGCATTACTTTTTGACTCACCCTCATATTATTTTTAAAATGCCAGTTTTCTTTTGTGAGGCTCTATTTATTATTTGTTAATCATTTCTTAGACATCTCCCTTTCTTTTTTCTATCTTCTCACATCAACATTGAAAAAAAAAAAAAAAAAATTTTTTTAAATCTGGATTAAATCAAACTTAACAGACCTAAATTCCACCATCGTGTGTCACCCCGCCGAAAGAAAAAAAAAAATACCAAAAATCAGGGAATTAACTGAATTTAATGAAATTTTCAGTGTTGATATATTATAAATACGTATATTTTGAGAATTAAAAAAAAAAAAACAAAAAAAAAAAAAAAATCAGAATTAACCGAATTTAATAAAATTTTCAGTGTTGATATATTAATGAATAAAAGATATAATGCACCAGTTATTTTTTTTTTTTCTTTCGGCGGGGTGACATACGATGGTGGAATTTAGGTCCATTAAGTTCGATTTAACCAAAATCTTTGTACAGAACATATATATATTTACCAACCCCTCCGCACGAGCAGGATGTAACACAAGGTCAATTTCTTAAGCGGAGTTTAACAGGTTTGAATTCAGAGTTTTCTTTCTCCTAGACCGGTTGCCTAACCACGGTTAAAGAGTCCAGTCTGTCATACTATTTACCCATAGCTGGAAGGAGAGTAGAATTCATACTTTTTCTAAGGGTATTAGCGCTAAGTGAAATGCAATTACCACATCCAGGATTTGAACTCGGGGTGACAAGTCCATTTCCTATGACTTTAACCATTACACCACACGCTTCCTACTGTATATGTACAGAACATATACACTATCTATATATCAATACTCGTGTTCCTTAATCATTAGACCATTATTATCATGCAACACCCTCTGGTTAAAAATGAGACCGTCCAAGATGAAATGCAAAAATGTAAATCCTGATTATTTGGTATTGCTTATCCACCAAATTATTATTTCGTATGAGTATATATAGGTAAAAGTATCCAATCGACTGGTAAATTGGGGATCATCTTTATATCCACAATGCATGATCATGCAGATGCACATCTATAGATTTGTAGAAGGATTATTTCAAATCCTTAACAGAGCTCAATGTAAGATAATAAATTAATTATATACAGAGCAATATTTACACTTTCAATAAGAAAGAAAAACTCAACAAACTGTCATGTATCTATTATAAATTTATTTTAGCCAGTAACTCCATAAATGAGCCCAGTTTCATCAGATAGCCATTACATAATAACCAATAAAATATACTAGAATGGAGAAAAAAGAAAAAAAATTTTTTTTTCCCTTTCCATTTTACAAAACTGGTAGATTCTCTCCTCTTCAAACGCACCCACATAAAAAAACCTTATTTATGATAATAATTATAATAATAATTATAATATATATATATATATATATATAATATATATATTTTAGGATGGGAGGGTTGGAGTAAATCCGACAGAATGTGGTAAAGAATAAAATAAAAAGTGGACAAAAAGAGAGCAAAACTCAAACAACTAGATGTAAGAGATTTTTTTCCTTTATTCTTTACCACACACACACACACACACACACACATATATATATATGCTCTTATATAAAATTTCATGAAATTTTTTAAAAAATGAAATAAAAATATGAAAGATTTTTAAAAAAATGAAATAAAAATATGGAAGAGAAAAAAAAAATGAAAAGAAAAAAATGAAATAAAAATATGAAAAAAGAAAAAAATGAAATAAAAATATGAAAGAGAAAAAAAAATGAAATAAAAATATGAAAGAGAAAAAAAAATGAAATAAAAATATAAAGAAAGAGAAAAAAAGAAAAAATTGATCACTTACTTATTTTTAAATGTAAAAAGACAATATAAAAAGATAAACCAAAGAAGACGACTTTTCCTGCTCGATGATTCATCAAAGATGGAAGTAACGAAAGGAAATTACGAATTCTTAAAAGAATTGTAAACAGCAAATTCTGGGAAACTCCTGGTTAAAAAAAAAAAAATGAAATAGATTAAATTGAAAAATAAAGAAAGAAAAGAAAGAAAAAAAATCATAAGAAAAATCTTTTTTATAATAGTCTAGCTGAAAATCCATTTTTTTTGCATTTAGTATTTTAAACAGGAGACATTAATTTTTCTTTTCGGATTGTCTGGATCAAAGCAAGGTCTTTTTTTACATCGGGATTTAATGGGTCATCCTGAGAGGATCCAACTACCGACTGGAATCCCTAGGGTGCCAGCTCAGACTCCTAGTATCCCTAGGGTGCCATCTCAGACTCCAAGTATCCCTAGGGTGCCAGCTCAGACTCCTAGTACTCCTAGGATGACAAACCGACTCCTAGTACTCATAGGATGACAACACCCGACTCCTAGTACTCATAGGATGACAACACCGACTCCTAGTACTCATAGGATGACAACACCGACTCCTAGTACTCATAGGATGACAACACCGACTCCTAGTACTCTGACCGACTCCTAATTAATTAGAATTAAGTTAGACTATCAACAAAGACAAAGTAGCTAAAATGATTCTATAAAAAAAAAAAAAAATTTAATTATTGTCACTTTACACATACTCTACAACAGGGGTCAGCAACCTTTTTGGGAGAGGGGGCCAATTGGCTATGAAGTGTCTCAGTGAAGGGCCCTGGTATTAAATATAATGAAAATAAATTTTCTCAAGCTCAAACCGCTTTGTCCAAAAACATGTCTTTTAATTTTTTTTTTTTTTAGGTTTAAATAAAAAAAATCTTTGCCTCTGGTCTTTAATGGAACTACTGTATATCTAATCGATACTAATTGGATAGTCAATCCAACTGTTAAGTTGGCCGACCAAAAACCACTTGAGGGCTGAGGCTTGCTGACCCCTGTTCTACAAGGTCAGCAAAAGGTCAAGGGCTGTCAATTTACTTTTATGTTTTTTTGGTTATACCTCCCTTATACTCATGAGCAGGGGTCAACAACCTGTTGGAGAGAGGGGGTCAATTGGCTATGCAGTGTCTCTGTTAAGGGCCATGGTATTAAATATAATGCAAATAAATTTTCTAGGACACAAACCACTCTGTCCAAAAAGCTGTCTTTTTTTTGGAAGGTTTAAATAAAAAAATCTTTGCCTCTGGTCATTAATGGGTCAACCTGAATCAATGTATTTCTATTCGATACTAATTGGATAGTCAGAGTCCAGCTGTTAAGTTGGCAGGCTGGACGAATACCACTTGACGGCCAGATGTGGCCCGCGGGCCAGGGTTGCCGACCCCTGCTCTACACTATTAAGTGTGCCTGGCTCTATTTCTCACCATGTTAAGGGTGCATCACATTTTATAAGATAATTTTGTTAAATTATATATTTCTGATCAATTTATATATCTGTAAAGTAATGGCAAAAGAGGAGCATTACAGGTCATGGACTGCTCAGCCACCATGATTCCATCTTTAAGCATCATGGGTCACCACCCACGGCCAACAGGTGGCTCCATTAGCGGTCCATTTTGTCCAACCTACCTTTTTTAAAATGTGCAGAAGTCTCCGAGTGTTTTTCCACCTGTTGTTTTTGGTCGATAACAATTTGCATTCGATCTATCCATTTCAGGATCGATCCTTTTTCCTCGTCCAACATTCCATCCAATTTTCCGATCAAACTGTGAATCTCCTGGTATCTCTTTTGGGGAATCAAGACTTTTTCCAGAACAACACGACCCACATCCGTGTGCTGGTTCAAATCTCCTTTGTTAGAAGATTCCTCTAACCAAAGGCAAGCTTGTTTTTGAGCAAGGGAATGTTCCCCAACCCACGATAAAAGACCAATGCTACAAGAAAAAATAAATAAATAAATAATAAAATAAAATAAAAAATAAAATAGAATAAAAATAAAAAATAAAATAGATAAAATAGAATAAAAAATAAATGGACCATATGACCTTTAGGCACCCCTTTTGCGATCTCGTTTCATAAGGACATTTGCACCGTCAAAATCCTGTTATTTGTTATTAGTGTTAGGGTTAGGGGTTAGTTTTATAATTTTTTTAAAAAAAAAACTCTAAAAATCATCTGTTAACAAACAACCGGATTTTGACGGTGTAAATGAAAAAAATGTCCTGATGAAATGAGATTGCAAAAGGGATGCCTAAAGGTCATATGTTCCAAATAAATAAATAAAATAAAATAATATAAAATATAAACAAAATTAAATAAAAAATAAAAAATTAATTAAATTAAAATTAAATTAAATAAATAATTATTAGTTATTTGTGAGTTTAAAATCCTACAATGTGTTTCATATATCACAAATATATAAAGGTTTACATAATATATGATCTGGTTAATTTGCATAGTGGTTTTAACAAAACCGGGTTTAATAAATAATTACTTGGTGTTATTGATCTCTAATATTATTGTTTTATTCGCCAATGAATTAAAATAAATCCTATGAATGATTTTATATAGAAACCAATTGAAATATAATCAAAATAAATGTAATCTTTTTATATGCATTCTTATTTAATTTCATTAGTCTTTCTAATTTAATATATTTCATTACATTAAAACTTAAATACTTATGCTCTGCGGAGGGCGCATATTCTTGCTAGTAAAGAAGCATAAAGAAGCAACATCAAATATGGTCAGAGATGCTGATAGGTAGGCGTCCTACGTCACTGACACAGAAAAATCATATCCATACATCCCAGTATTTTTTTTTCCTTCCCCCACCATTTCCAGCAAACTGTAAATACATTTCAATATATTCTTTGAAACGAATTACACTGTATGCGGTACAAGGTAGGGTTAGACGGTTTTAGTTGTTCATAGATAAAAACTCTGCAATTTATTAAGAAACTTTGGTTATTTCTTAGTTGAGTAACATGATATTACAGGCTGACCCAGAAAAAACAGAACCAAATTATTTATTTTCCCATTAAACTAACCCTAAACCCCAACCCCAACATTAACCCTAAACTTTAACCCTCCCTAGTTGAGTAACATAATATTACAGGGGAACCAGAAAAAAATGAACCCACAAATTTTGTAATAAAACTGTTAATTTTAATTTTAATTGTTTTTTTAGGCTTAAGTCTAACTAGGGTTTAGGGTCTAGGGTTAGTTTAATGGGAAAATAAATAAATAATTGGGGTTCTGTTTTTTCTGGGTCACTCATGTTGCTCAACTAAGAAATAACAAAAAAAAACTTAGAAATTAAATTGACACCATTAACTCTTTTACAGCCAGATTTGAAAGATTTTAGCATTAAAACTGAGTAAGTTTAGCATAAATTGAACCTTTTTTTTTTAATAAGGAATATCATCTTTAATGACATTCTTGAAAAAAATATGCCCTTTCACATCCAAGCTTAAATATTTTGAACATTTAAGCCCACCATTTTACTGTATACAGTAAGTTTGATATTTTGGATTTTAACAAATTTCAGATACTAATAATAAATTTTAATTTATGTTTTAAAATAGATGTCGAAAGTTCAGGTACATTCTGATAAAAATTAGTTGGAACCCATCAAATTTCCTGAAGACTCATTCAAATCAAATCCATCCATCCCTGGATGCACTAAATTAAAAAGCTATCAGCATCCCTGTATGGGTATTTAAAATTCCTGACATGGTTTTGAAGATGAAGTTGCGGAACATACCAAAGTTTCATAATGGTAGGGGAGCACTTTTGGATATTTCCATAAGCTTTATCAATAAATGGAAGCACTTCTCTCCACATATCCTGTTCACCATAAGCTTGAACAGCAAGAATCACAAAACCTTCAAAGCAACAATCAGATCTGAAAAACAAAACAAATATTTCAATTAGTTTTACTATCATTTTATTCGAATTATATACACATAAAGTATCACCTATAAATACATCCTGAACAATAGTTTACATAAAAGCTGTACAAAGCTATGGTGCGGCCACACTTGGAGTTTGCATCACCAGTTTGGAACCCCTATCTTGCCCAGAATATTAACCTTCTAGAAACTGTACAGAGACGTGCAACCAAACG
Organism: Doryteuthis pealeii; assembly: GCA_023376005.1. NCBI lineage: Eukaryota > Metazoa > Mollusca > Cephalopoda > Myopsida > Loliginidae > Doryteuthis > Doryteuthis pealeii. The sequence continues at coordinate 12,511,830 of CM042176.1, read as the reverse complement.
AATACCCTCCATCAGGCATCTGCCATACTCTAAACTGCCCTGGGAATAGATTCATTGAAACTTCAGCGTCTGGCAACTGACCTGGTAAACGCTCATAAGGTCATTAATCATCTTAACAACAGCAACCTTGAGCACCTTTTTGATCTCCATCTTTCTAACACATGTGGGCATGCCTACAAAGTCAGAAAACAGCACTGCTCACGTGACTTTCGGAAACCTTTTTTCACGCTCAGAGTTGCAGAGACATGGAATAAACTGCCCGCTTCTGTTGTAGGCTGCCGAAACACTGAATCTTTCAAAGCCTCCATGCTTCCTGTAGTCTGCCGACACTATACCTGATGCCACTCTCCACATATATATGCATACACGTGCACACATACATGCATATTACTACTGTAAACTGTTCATGTTCCTGACACTAATACATTATTCTTTGTACTTGACATGAGACTTTGATGAGTTGTGGTGCACCTGAGCACTGTACACAATAAATTTCATTATCATTATTATCATAAAAGTTTGTTAAAATTCTAGTTGCCATTGTAGAGGTTCAGTTTATTCTGTTGTTCACAGAATCCAGTTAGTTGATAATAGTCTGAAGGTTTCCTCTGAGATATAAGTCCAATCTGTAGTGTTCCTTGTAATCCAAAATATAGGTCTTGCTAGCAGAAAGTTCAATTAGCAATTGATTTGAGGACAACACTATATATATATATATATATATATATGTATGTATATAAAGTAAGAACCTTACTGCTTATCCACAGCACTAGGTCTGGCATCTTGCTGGGATAAGGTGATCCGTTTTTATCTCAAAGTTTCGCGCAGAGAATTGTATGTGTTTCGTTTCTCAAAGAAACAAGATTCTGGTTTAATGCATATACCATTTGGTTGTAATGGTCAAAATTTAATTTTTTGAATTTAATTCCCAGTGATTACCTTCCCAACCCAGTGGTGTCCTAGTTTTGTACTCCCGTTGTGCTAGTTTGCTAATATTGCAGAGTTATGGTTTATCAGTCTCATCTCTATTCACCGCAAAGTCTCATTTACTATTTTGTTTGGGTCTTCTCATTTTCGCTTTTGTTTAGGTTTGTTCCTTATGGCTTATTCTGTGCAGCAATTATTAGTGATTCAGTTTCTCTTTTGAGTTTCCCCTTTCTTAACCATCTCGAAGTCCTTTTCATGCAACCTCTTCTAGTTTGTCGTTTGAAGCGTCCATATATTGTTTTTTCTCCCATTTTTGTTTTCTAGTCTTTGTCGTTTTTTCTGTTTTGTCCATCTGCCGTTTCTACTATTATTGGCCGCCATAAAGTAGTTTGTCTTTGCTCTTTCTTGTGTAATCTTTAAGTTGTGGATTATTAATTATTATTATTATTATTATTATTATTATTATTATTATTATTATATCCTTTCCTCATTGCGAGTTTCACACAAAGCTGATGAAGCTGTTGGTCTTTCCCTGGAGTCCTGAGTGACAAATAAGTTCTCCTCGAAGTCTCTAGGACTCTTCTGGATGTTCATCTCCGGTTTCAACAACATGCTGCTGTCTGGGTGGCGCCAAATTCTTCCTCTGAATTTCCCCAAATTCCTATATTCTGCTTTTCTAGCTTTTGGGGACTGCTCCAAGTGCACCGAACACAATTAGTATCACTTCCAACCTCAATATTCCCTAGTTTATTTTTAATTTTCTAGTCTTTGTCTATCTTGTCGGTTTCTTTTCATTTTCACCTGATCTGCTGGAACAGGAAATATATAACAGTTACAGTTTGGTACTTCTTGTTTAATCAATTACTAGGCTCTGTTATTCTGGCGGGCATTATTTCAAAAGTCACAGATAAATTTTTGTTTTCATTCTCAATAACAGTGTCTGGTTTATGCTTATAACATTTTGTTTTATGGTCAAAATTGTTTTTTTGCACATTCCGAGTGGATCACCTTTTCATCCCAAGTCCATGCCTGTATTCTTGTTGTGTTAGTTTGGTCGTATTCGCTATAATGGTTGAATTGTCACATCTCTGTCACCAGCACATCTATATCTGCTATTTTGTTGATTTTTATCTATTTTTGCTTTGATATAACTTTTTGTCTCACAAGTTAATTAAACTCTTATGGAAACAGTTTAGGCTTCCTTCGCCGCGCGCGCTACTATACTTTTGAACCTGTGCAAACAAGTAATGCTGAATAAATAAAACTAACCAGTTAACCGATTCTGGGCTTTGTGTTTCGTTGGTTTTAATGACATTTGATCTAAACAAAACCTGTATTATCACACGAGAAATGCTTTCTGTTGTTTGAAGAGAGAGAGTAGCCGGTTGCGATAAAAACGGTTTCAGTTGGCTTTAACGAAATCAAAGCTTATAATTTTTTATGTATTTGTAATCGCCGCCTTCCACCCGAATGGTGGTAACTGAAGAATACGTCGAAGAGATTCTTTTTATTGTCGTTCGCCTCAAATAGAGACGGCGGAGACATAACATTCAAATGTTTTTATGACGCGTAACAGCCTCATCTTGCTTGTTTATAAGTAAAGGTCTTCTCCCTGGTGTGGTCATAAGTAAGGTCTTCTACTGGTAGTATCAATAGGTAGGATGTTCACTTCTGTTTAGTATCATAGGTAAGATCTTCCAACTTTGTAGTGTTATAGGTAAGCGCTTCTAACCTTGTTATGCTCAGGGTAAGGTCTACTACGCCCTGTAGTATCATAAGTTAGTGGTCCAACCCGCTAGTGTATAAGTCTTCTACCTTGTAGTGTCATAGGTAAGGTCTCCTAATTGTAGTATCATAGGTAGGTCTATTACCATCAATCTATCTTTATCTATCTATTGTTTAATCAATCTATCTATCTATCTATCTTGTTTATCAATCTATACTATCTATCTTTTATCTTTTTTGTTTATCTATCTTTCTTGTTTATGCAAATTCAATTCTATCTATCTATCTTGTTTTATCTATCTATTTATCTTTCTTGTTTATCTAATCCCTATCTATCTTCTTGTTATCATTCATCTATCTAATCTATTTGTTTTATCAATCTATCTATCTATCTATCTTGTTTATCAAATCTATCTATCTATCTATCTTGTTCTCTCATCTGTCTATCTATCTATCTTTCTTGCCTATCTATCTGTCTGTTATTTTCATCTCCAGAGAAAATACACCTATAGTTTAAAAAGATATATATATTAAAAATGTTTTTTTATCTATGGCATAGATACTCCACTCTGAACCTCGAGAGAAGTGCCAATCTCAATGTAAATAATGTAATCATTCAAAACTCCATGCTTCCTGTAATTTGACAAAACTATACCTGATTACTCCCCCCTCCATACAGCATATGTATGCCTCGCGTGCCACATCAATACTGTATGCTATCTTTGTTCTGGCATTTAGTACATTATCCTAGGTAAGATCTTCCACTCTGTAGTGTTTATAGGTAAGGTCTTCTACCCTTTAGTATCATAGTAAGGTCTCCTACCTTCTATGCTCATAGGTAAGGTCTACTACCCTGTAGTATCATAAGTTAGTGGTCCTACCCTGTAGTGTCATAAGTAAGGTATTTACCTTGTAGTATCATAGGTAAAGTTTTCCACCCTGTAGTGTCATATGTAAGGTCTCTACCTCTGTAATTTCATAAAGTTAGGTGTTCTACATTGTAGTGTCATAGGTAAGGTCTTCTACCTTATAGTATCATAGGTATGGTCTTCTACCTTTTAGTGTCATAGGAAATGTATCCTACCTTGTAGGGTCATAGGGTAAGGTCTACTACCCGATCGTGTCAGAAGTGAGGTCTCTTACCGGCTGTACGTGTATAGTAAGGTCTTCTACCTTATGTTTTCATAGGTAAGGTCTTCATCTGTAGTGTCATGGGAGGGTCTTCTACCTTTAGTGTCATAGGAAAGGTATCCTACCTTGTAAGGATCATGGGTAAGGTCTACTACCCGATAGTGTCATAAGTGAAGTCTCTTCGTTGTAGTGTCATGATTGAGACTTCTACTATGTAGTGTCCTACGTAAGGTCTCCTACCCTGTAGTCTCGTTAATAGGAGAGAGAAACCTGTTTAAACATGCTTCGACTCGTATATCCATATACAAATGGGCAAGTGGAATGTATGTATGTAAGTATGTATGTATCCATGTGTCTTGTGCTATATGTGGCAAGGTCTGTAAGTCGGCTTCTGGTCTTAAGAAGACATATGGTGGTGCATAAGCATCAATTTTATCATCTGATCATCTGATTCATCTGAATCATCTCATTCAACGGGGAAGAAGTCTTTTCAATGTCATATTTGCGTCAAACTTTGTAGATCTGCAGCAGGTTTGATGAGTCATTTGAGGGCTCATGCAAGGAAGGGTTCTGGTGGTGGAGTTGTGGGATTGTGAGGACGGCAATGATCTGTAAAGATTATGCTATTGCCATGTATCCATGTATATATGGAGGAAATTACGAAAATAAAACAGTTAACAAGAAAGTAAACATATATATATACATTCACTGTTACTAAATCTAGACTGGGCAAAATCAAGAGAGAATTCAGAAGACGTGAAACTCTATCGGACAATTATGGAGACGCGTAGATATTTGAGAAGAGTCGCCGAGCACTGTTTGCAAGGCAGCCTGATTAATCACATGAAATCACATGAAATCAATCCAACTGCAATTGCTGTCTCTCCCATGTCACACTCTGATTCCCAACATTAAAACTCTCCATGCTCTTGCAGCACTAAAGTGTGCCAAACAGTTAGGTCTCAGGCGTCACATGGAATTCACAGTGATACGTATACCGTGCCTTTTTTTCTCGATCAACACCGATCGTCATGAGTGCAAAATTTGTTCTAAAATGTGCAAGTCGTTGGTAGGGCTGAAGAGTCATCAATGAGCCGACGAATGGACAAATGAGTAGTCTTCGGCTGACAAGACGATGTGATCAACATGTATCTATGTATGTATTTTCCGAGGAATTTTCTTTTACGTTTACGAGAAAATAAATATATACACACAGTCACAGTTCCCGAGTTTAGATTTTTTGGGTAAAAATTATTAAGATTTGATTTATTTCGTGAATATATTTACAAAACTAAAATAGCGTTAAAATGGCATTAAAATTCTACTTAAACATGTCCGTGAACTCAAAGTTAAACAAATTGATATGGAACGCAAACAATAATTTTTTTCCTTTTTATTTACTCTTTTTTCAAGGCGAATTGACATAAGATCTTTTTACCTAGGGATTTCTAAGGGACATCCAGCAAGGATTGAACTCGCTATTCAGTAGTAACGAATCTACAAGACTAGCTTGCTAACCATTACACCACTTTTTTTTTCTGTTTTTTTTTTTTTTCTCCTCTACTCAGCGATGCCACGTAACCACTTCTAGTTTGCATGTATGTATGTCCGGATGACATTAACTTTCTAATTATGCAAGACTTTGCCAGGATTGAAAAGTCATGAACGAGCTCACAAACGAACAATGAATAAAGGAGTGGCAGTCACCTGACAAGATATTGCGATCAATAATTTGTCCGCATGAAACTACAAAAACAAAACTACACGACGTTTGTACAAAAATTATGGAGATTTGATTTATATTCGAGGATACTGTGATCAAAGTACTGTATTGTGATCCAAATGTGTTCAAATATACTATAATCAATGTACTGTAATGTGATATGGTACTGTACGGTGATAAAAATGTATTGAACTGTGATCAAACGCAATCAAATGTACTGTAATGTGATCATGTACTGTACGTGATAAAAATGTACTGAACTGTGATCAAATGCAATCAATGTACTGTATGTGATCATGTACTGTACGGTGATAAAAATGTACTGACTGTGATCAAATGAAATCAAATCTACTGTAATGTGATCATGTACTGTACGGTGATAAAAATGTACTGAACTGTGATCAAATGAAATCAAATCTACTGTAATGTGATCATGTCTGTACGGTGATAAAATGTACTGAACTGTGATCAAATGCAATCAAATGTACTGTAATGTGATCATGTACTGTACGGTGATAAAAATGTACTGAACTGTGATCAAATGCAATCAAATCTACTGTAATGTGATCATGTACTGTACGGTGATAAAAATGTACTGAACTGTGATCAAATGAAATCAAATCTACTGTATGATCATGTACTGTACGGTGATAAATGTATTGAACTGTGATCAAATGCAATCAAATGTATGTAATGTGATCATGTACTGTACGTTGATAAAATGTACTGAACTTGTGATCAAATGCAATCAAATGTACTGTAATGTGATCATGTACTGTACGTGATAAAAATGTACTGAACTGTGATCAAATGAAATCAAATGTACTGTAATGTGATCATGTACTGTACGGTGATAAAAATGTAACTGAACTGTGATCAAATGCAATCAAATGTACTGTAATGTATCATGTACTGTACGGTGATAAAATGTACTGAACTGTGATCAAATGCAATCAAATCTACTGTAATGTGATCATGTACTGTTCGGTATAATGTACTGTACTGGTGATAAAAATGTACTGTATTGTGATCATATGCAGAACAAATCTATTTTTGTTGCTTCTGCGGCCTATGGTCCAGTTCGAACTCGTAAAGCATAATTCTCGAATTAGATAACGTTACACGTTCATCTTTATTTCTGTATTTCTTCTATTAAGTTTGATCAGCATTTGTAATCTCTTTCTTCGAGTCAGGCGACGCCGGGTACCGCTTATGGTACATATATAAAGTTGGGGGTTGGTGTGTATGTACGTGTGTATGTCCGGATGAAACTACGAAAATAAAACAATTAATGACAAAGTAAATATATATACACATTAAATATCACCAGAGCTTGCTTTTTGTGCAAAGAGTATGAGGATTTAATTTATATACGAAAATACTTAAAAATTAGAATATAGATAGAAATAGCAATTGATGTCATCCATCATCATCATGTCGCGCTGTCAGCGCGATATCCATGACAATCTCTCCATCCGTCCCTATCGCTCATCATTCTCGGGAGGTCCTCTATGCAGGCATCCTGTATCCGCACAGAGCTGATCAACGTACGTGTTTGCTGGTCGGCCCACACTGGCGTGCCATGTGCTGGCTTCCGCAGGAGGACGTCGCTTATGAGTTCGTCCTTGCTTCTCCAAGCCGTGTCTTGTCCGTCTTACTCGGATGGTTTGGGTGATATGTGGCAGGTGACCGTATAGCTGTGCCTCTCGTAGGTGTTGTTTCCACGTCTTTTTCAGGCTCACCCACATTGTGACATTAGGTCACATGGGGCATCCAGTGAGAATTAAATTCCCTATTCAGTTGTAATGGATCTGCGACACTAGTTTGCTAACCATTAAGCCACGATGATTACAAATAGGTTTGTCATATTTTCGTATCCGTTCGCATAATTTTTTTTGAATGAACATTACAATATCACTCCTTAATATTGCCCTGATGATGGTTAGTATATTTATACTATATAAAAAGCGAAATGCACTTTCGAACGTTGAAGTATTCATTCTCAAATAGACACATCCTTTGAATATTTGTTTGTTTGTTTTTTACATATTTTTATACTTCATATACATAGTTATATATATTGTGTGGTGTGTGTGGTGTGGTCTTTGTGTGAATGTGTGTGTGTTGTGTGTGTGTGTGTGTGCTGAGAGAGAGAAAGAGAGAGGTTTTGTGTGTGTGTGTGTGTGAGAGAGAGAGGGGGTTGAGTGTTGTGTGTTGTGAAGTTTTTTGTGTTTGTGTGTGTGTGTGTGTGTGTAAGTTAGAAAATTAGTTACTAACATAGATTAAAAGTAAACACACACAGAAAGCACACACAAACACACACAACACACATATATATATTATATATATATAATATATATATATGGTACATGTACATATATATATATACTTACATTATATATATATATATATATTCATATATATATATATTAGTATGTATATGTGTACATGTACATATGTCACCATATTAATGTACATATATATATATATATTATATATGTATGTATGTGTGTGTGTGTGTGTGTGTGTGTGTGGCTCTCACGGACGTTGAACTTTTTATTCACAAATTAATACATCATTTGCATATGTTTTTTTTTACATATTTCTACATATATATATATGATATCGACATTTTATTTTCCGAAAATTATTTGCTATAAGATAAATAGATAGATTAAAAGAAAAGTAATACTCACATTTACACACATTTGTGTGTGTGTGTGTGTGTGTGCGTGTGTGTGTGTGTGTGTGTGTGTGTTTACTTTTCTTTAAATCAATCTATTTATCAATATAGTAAATAATTTTCTGAAAGAAACTAAAATACTCGGCTCTTGAAACACATAGACCACGTTATTAATTCAATGTTTTTGTAAGAGAGAAAGAAAACTATATTCCGGGGACAAATACAACTAATGATGTACGGTAAGTCGTCGAGATTAACTCTCGTTATCTCCGAAGAAATAAAGAATTAGAAAAGAAGAGAAGAAGAAAAAAACTGAAAAAAAGAGGAATTGTCTATTTATTTGAACTGCGAGTTGCGAAGGCGCACTTAACATTATTGGTATACACACACACAAACATACACGCACGCACTGACGGTATCACACACGCACACACTCACATACGCGCACTCATGTACACAGCGCATACGTACACATACACACTTTCACGCATAGGCACACACACACCGCGCACAGACGCACACACTCGCACACATACACACGCACAGACAGACTGACACACACAGAGACAAAGAGACACACTCACACATCTGTATGAGTGTGTTTCTTTGTCACACATACGCACACACAGAAACACACACACACATAAAACAAAAATACATTCACACACATATACACAAACACTCATAAGCAGACACGCACACACATACACCACACACACTGATAGCTACTAATAGCTAATAGCTAAAAGAAAATTCACACCACACACACACACGCGCACACACTAAAGCACACTAATAGCTAAAAGAAAATTCACACACACACACACACGCGCACACTAATGCTAAAGAAATTCACACATACACACACACAGTGATAGCTAAAAGGAAATTATTGGAATTTTCCTCGAAAATCTTAGGACGTTAAAAGAATTGAACAATGTAGACTCCAAAAGATACAATTAATTTCGATATCTACATTTTGTTTGCGGTTTTATTTTTGGTTATTTTTGTTTGTTTGTTTGTTTGTACTTTTAAAAATGACCATAGAATGGTAAACATTGCTGTGAATGGTGATTGGCAATTACTAATAAAGACACGAGACAAAGTAAAGTTTGTATAAAAGAAGAGACAGAGAGAAAGAGAGAGAGAGAGAGAGAGAGTGTGTGGTGTGTGTGTGTGTGTGTGTGTGTGTGTGTGGTGGTAATTTGTTATTGTTATTTTATCACCAAACAAAATAACACTGTGTTCTTTGTCTCTTACGCTATGACCTGGAGAAGAGTAAATAAATATATAGGAAATAAATCACCCCCACATATATACATATATATATTTGTGTGTGTGTGTGTGTGTGTGTGTGTGTGTGTGTGTGTGTGTGTGTGTGTGTGTGAGACAATTGCGTAGCCTATATATTTAACTGAAGTAAAATGAGAATGGAAGTCGGAATATAGAAAATCCCGAGAGGAAGAGTAATACTGGCTAGGCTGCGCATTGGCAATATAAGACTAATATGCTCATTTATGATGAAACTGTGAGATCAACCACGGAGCTGGACATGCCAAACACCGTACAGTGTCAAATATTATTTCCTCGTGGAATCTGGAGTTTTTCGCTCCAATTAGAAAGAAATATTTTAACGCAAATAATATGACGGATCTGTTTGAGAATACTAATATGCATGACATTTTAACCTTTGAAGAGAAATAAAAAGACATCGAAAATCATATATATATATATATATATATATATGGGGGGGTGTTAAACTCTATTGGCGATTGTTGTCGACGAGCTTCACACCTGAAGATGGCACAAAGACATGCCGAAAGCGCTCGTAAAGAAAACTTTGTGGATTGCTACACCAATTCCACCCTGACATTAAAAAAGATGGCCAGACAGTTAGAATGGATCGAACAAAACTCGTCCGACAGGAATCGTCAGTAGAGTTTAACAAAACATGTTTAAAAGAAAAAATGCTGCCAATTATAACTTATATATATATTAATAATTTATATATTATATATATATATATTATATATATATTATTCTGTAGTGTTTCTTAAGAATTTTGCACGGATTTATTGATTTCAATTATTCTTAATTCAAACTGATCTAATTTACCCATTTATTTTAGATTTTAAGCAAATGAGGGTGGCTGAGAGAATGTTAACCAGGGCTACTCACCACGCTCTGACTGGAGCAGATACTTTTATATGTTTCCAAGTATTCCTAACAAACTTCGAAATAACTTCGTATTACAGTTCCAAAAACAATCTCTTATTTTTAGTGGATATTATCTATTTTCTCTGATTTTGGTGGATAATGCTTGATATTAGTATTATTTGTATTATTCGGAACAATTTGTCCTCATCTTATAACCATCGGTACAACTTTCGGCGATGTGCCCTCTGGCCTTCTTCGGGTATGTTTTTGTCGGACGCGGGAGCCTTTTTCGAACACGTGAACCTTCTTTTTGAAACTTGGGAAAACTTTTTTGTCGTAATCGGGAGCATCTCGAACTTTGAACTCAACCTTTTATCAATCAATGGGGTTTTACTATTCTCATTAGGCTAACCATAGCTGGGGTACAGGTGTTAAGTTTTGCCCTTCAATTATTAACACCTGTACCGCCAGCTGGGGTTAGCGGAATGGGAATCAGGATGCCCCCCGTGATTGAATGAAGGGTTAGATCAGAGTTGCGAAGATAGCTCCGATTACGACAAGAAGGTTCCCGGATTACAAGAAGGTCCCGATTACCAAAATAGTTTTTTGAGTTGAGAAGGCTTTCCCAAATTCGATAAGAAATCCTGAAGAAGGTCCGGAGGCTGAAACGTTGAACCGATAACATAAAGACGAGGATAATAGTCTGAATAATACTAATTATCAGCTTCATTAAAAAAATCAGAGAACATAGATAATAATCCTAAGAACATTAATTTTTGGAAACTGTAATGACTTCAATGATTATAATTGGGTACAATGTTATTAAGATGAGAACAATAGACCGAATAATCCAATAATACTGGAGTATTATCTATCTATCGTACTAATATGGCGTCTTGACTGAATCAAAATAGTTTATTGATGATATTTTTTATCTAATTATAAGTTTTATTAATAAACCTTGCATTATATATTAATACTAATAGCCTTATAACATACTAATAGCAAGCAATTGTATTTTATAATATGACAATATATACAGTGTGAAGAGAAGGATAATTTGATTATTAAAAGATATTTTGATATAATATTTGCCTAGGTTTTATTGATTACTAATTGTTTTGGTTTTATTCTAATTATATAATTTATATTTATATATTTATATTATTCTATTAGTATGAAGGTAAAGTAGGTTTATAAATCTGGACAGAAATCCATTTGGTCAGGCGAAAATGTCTTGTAAATTTATGTGTGGGCCTGCGTGGTGTTTGTATTATATGTCTGTAGTACGTTCAAGTTAGATGTGGAAGATNCGGTGTTAATTGAAAAAAATGTCCTGATGAAATGAGATTGCAAAAGGGATGCCTAAAGGTCATATGTTCCAAATAAATAAATAAAAAAAATATAAAATATAAACAAAATTAAATAAAAAATTAAATTAAATTAAAATTAAATTAAATAAATAATTATTAGTTATTGTGAGTTTAAAATCCTACAATGTGTTTCATATATCACAAAATATAAAGGTTTACATAATATATGATCTGGTTAATTTGCATAGTGGTTACAAAACCGGGTTTAATAAATAATTACTTGGTGTTATTGATCTCTAATATTATTGTTTTATTCGCCAATGAATTAAAATAAATCATGAATGATTTTATATAGAAACCAATTGAAATATAATCAAAATAAATGTAATCTTTTTATATGCATTCTTATTTAATTTCATTAGTCTTTCTAATTTAATATATTTCATTACATTAAAACTTAAATACTTATGCTCTGCGGAGGCGCATATTCTTGCTAGTAAAGAAGCATAAAGAAGCAACATCAAATATGGTCAGAGATGCTGATAGGTAGGCGTCCTACGTCACTGACACAGAAAAATCATATCCATACATCCCAGTATTTTTTTTCCTTCCCCCACCATTTCCAGCAAACTGTAAATACATTTCAATAATTCTTTCTTGAAACGAATTACACTGTATGCGTGACAAAGTAGGGGTTAGACGGTTTTAGTTGTTCATAGATAAAAACTCTGCAATTTATTAAGAAACTTTGGTTATTTCTAGTTGATAACATGATATTACAGGCTGACCCAGAAAAACAGAACCAAATTATTTATTTTCCCATTAAACTAACCCTAAACCCCAACCCCAACATTAACCCTAAACTTTAACCCTCCCTAGTTGAGTAACATAATATTACAGGGGGACCCAGAAAAAATGAACCCACAAATTTTGTAATAAAACTTGTAATTTTAATTTTAATTGTTTTTTTTAGGCTTAAGTCTAACTAGGGTTTAGGGTTAGGGTTTAGGGTCTAGGGTTAGTTTAATGGGAAAATAAATAAATAATTGGGGTTCTGTTTATTCTGGGTCACTCATGTTGCTCAACTAAGAAATAACAAAAAAAAACTTAGAAATTAAATTGACACCATTAACTCTTTTACAGCCAGATTTGAAAGATTTTAGCATTAAAACTGAGTAAGTTTAGCTAAATTGAACCTTTTTTTTTTAATAAGGAATATCATCTTTAATGACATTCTTGAAAAAAATATGCCCTTTCACATCCAAGCTTAAATATTTTGAACATTTAAGCCCACCATTTTACTGTATACAGTAAGTTTGATATTTTGGATTTTAACAAATTTCAGATACTAATAATAAATTTTAATTTATGTTTTAAATAAGATGTCGAAAGTTCAGGTACATTCTGATAAAATTTAGTTGGAACCCATCAAATTTCCTGAAGACTCATTCAAATCAAATCCATCCATCCCTGGATGCACTAAATTAAAAAGCTATCAGCATCCCTGTATGGGTATTTAAAATTCCTGACATGGTTTTGAAGATGAAGTTGCGGAACATACCAAAGTTTCATAATGGTAGGGGAGCACTTTTGGATATTCCATAAGCTTTATCAATAAATGGAAGCACTTCTCTCCACATATCCTGTTCACCATAGCTTGAACAGCAAGAATCACAAAACCTTCAAAGCAACAATCAGATCTGAAAAGAAAACAAATATTTCAATTAGTTTTACTATCATTTTATTCGAGTATTATATACACATAAAGTATCACCTATAAATACATCCTGAACAATAGTTTACATAAAAAAATTTTTTTTGGAGGATATGTGCTTAATTGAAGTCGTACCTAATTTTGAAAATTAATTAGTTAATAACTGTCACGTGACTTTCGGAAACATTTTTTTACGCTCAGAATTGTGGAGACATGGATAAACTGCCTGCATCTGTTGTAGGCTGCCGGAGCACTGAATCTTTTAAAGCCTCCATGCTTCCTGTAGTCCGCCAACACTATACCTGATACCACTCTCCACATACACTTGCACACACATACATGCATATTACACTGTGAACTGTTCATGTTCTCGACACAACATTATTCTGTGTACTTGACATGAGACTTTGATGAGTTGTGGTGCACCTGAGCACTGTACACAATAAAATTTCATTACATAATGAATTTTTAGGCGGGCATATATGTTCAAATGTAAGGCTAAATGAATCGAGAAAATGTCAATCCCTGAATTACATTTTGACCTATTCAGGGATTGACATTTTCTCGATTCGTTTAGCCTTACATTTGAACATATATTCCCGCCCTAAAAATTCATTAATTATTAACTAATTCATTTCAAAATTAGGTACGACTTCAATTAAGCACATATCCTCCAAAATTGTCAGCTTAAAGCCATATAAAAATAAACACATTTGTTTGTTTACTTAACCTCATAAAAGTTTATGTTAAAATTCTAGTTGCCATTGTTAGGTAAAAATGTAAAATTCATTAATCATTAACTAATTAATTTTCAAAATTAGGTACGACTTCAATTAAGCACATATCCTTCAAAAATTGTCGGCTTAAAGCCATATAAAAATAAACACATTTGTTTGTTTACTTACCTCATAAAAGTTTATGTTAAAATTCTAGTTGCCATTGTAGGGTAAAAATGTTAAATTCATTAATTATTAACTAATTAATTTTCAAAATTAGGTACGACTTCAATTAAGCACATATCCTTCAAAAATTGTCGGCTTAAAGCCATATAAAAATAAACACATTTGTTTGTTTACTTAACCTCATAAAGTTTATGTTAAAATTCTAGTTGCCATTGTAGGGTAAAAATGTAAAATTCATTAATTATTAACTAATTAATTTTCAAAATTAGGTACGACTTCAATTAAGCACATATCCTCCAAAATTGTCAGCTTAAAGCCATATAAAAATAAACACATTTGTTTGTTTACTTAACTCATAAAATTTATGTTAAATTCTAGTTGCCATTGTAGGGTAAAAATGTAAAATTCATTAATTATTAACTAATAATTTTCAAAATTAGGTACGACTTCAATTAAGCACATATCCTCCAAAAATTGTCAGCTTAAAGCCATATAAAATAAACACATTTGTTTGTTTACTTAACCTCATAAAAGTTTATGTTAAAATTCTAGTTGCCATTGTAGGGTAAAAATGTAAAATTCATTAATTATTAACTAATTAATTTTCAAAATTAGGTACGACTTCAATTAAGCACATATCCTTCAAAAAATTGTCAGCTTAAAGCCATATAAAATAAACACATTTGTTTGTTTACTTAACCTCATAAAAGTTTATGTTTAAAATTCTAGTTGCCATTGTAGGGTAAAAATGTAAAATTCATATATTATTAACTAATTAATTTCAAAATTAGGTATCGACTTCAATTAAGCACATATCCTCCAAAAATTGTCAGCTTAAAGCCATATAAAAAAAACACATTGTTTGTCTTTACTTAACCTCATAAAAGTTTATGTTAAAAATTCTAGTTGCTATTGTAGGGTAAAAATGTAAAATTCATTAATTATTAACTAATTAATTTTCAAAATTAGGTACGACTTCAATTAAGCACATATCCTCAAAATTGTCAGCTTAAAGCCATATAAAAAAATAAACACAATTGTTTGTTTACTTAACCTCATAAAAGTTTATGTTAAAATTCTAGTTGCCATTGTAGGGTAAAAGTAAAATTCATTAATTATTAACTAATTAATTTCAAAAATTAGGTACGACTTCAATTAAGCACATATCCTTCAAAAATTGTCAGCTTAAAGCCATATAAAAATAAACACATTTGTTTGTTTACTTAACCTCATAAAAGTTTATGTTAAAATTCTAGTTGCCATTGTAGGGTAAAAATGTAAAATTCATTAATTATTAACTAATTAATTTTCAAAATTAGGTACGACTTCAATTAAGCACATATCCTCCAAAAATTGTCAGCTTAAAGCCATATAAAAATAAACACATTTGTTTGTTACTTAACCTCATAAAAGTTTATGTTAAAATTCAGTTGCCATTGTAGAGGTTCAGTTGTTCTGTTTCACAGAATCCAGTTAGTTGATAATAGTCTGAAGGTTTCCTCTGAGATATAAGTCCAATCTGTAGTGTTCCTTGTAATCCAAAATATAGTCTTGCTAGCAGAAAGTTCATTAGCAATTAATTTGAGGACAACACTATATATGTATATGTTATTGTATATCTTATTATAATGGAGATGTGTGTTTTTCTGTCTGTAACCGAAACTATATTCCTACTCAAGTCACAATTCTCTTAGTTTTTGACATCACATTCTCCATGATTTTATTTTTATCTAAACCCAATTATTAATAAAATTGTCTTACATTATTAATACTGTTAACTATGTCTACATACTGACAACATGCAATTATATTTATATATACAACAAAATAGCGGTTTACAGTGTGAACGGGAAGGCTAATTTGCATAATTAATATTAAATAGAATTTAATAAATATGTGCTTAGTATTATTGATTTCTAACTGTTTGGTTTTATTTTAATGAATATAAGCAAAAATCTCTTCAACGAATCTTAAATGAAATCCATTAACAAGATAAAATAACTGTCATTTTATTCTTTACTTCCTCTTATAACTAAATACTTAAATTAGAAAAAATAACAATGAAAGACGAGAGTGATGGAAGAGTAAGTTTCAGTTGTTCCATTTTCATTATACTCCCTCTGTTTCAAATCTTTTATTATACTCCCTCGGTTTCAACTCTTTTTATCTGTATTCTTATTTATTTTCATTAGCCTTTCTAATTTAATACAATATTTTATTACATTAAAACTTAAATAATTGCACCCAGAGGGTGCATATATTTGCTAGTGTATATAAAGTAAGAACCTTACTGCTATACGCCCCATCTGTAAAAATAATTTATTATATGTATATGTATATAAAGTAAGAACCTTACTGCTATACACCCCATCTGTAAAAATAATTTTATATATATGTATATAAAGTAAGAACCTTACTGCTATACACCCCATCTGTAAAAATAATTTATATATATGTATATGAAGTAAGAACCTTACAGCTATACACCCCATCTGTAAAAATAATTTTATATATATGTATATGAAGTAAAAACCTTACTGCTATACACCCCATCTGTAAAAATAATTTTATATATATGTATATGTAATAAAGTAAGAACCTTACTGCTATACACCCCATCTGTAAAAATAATTTTATATATATGTATATGTATATAAAGTAAGAACCTTACTGCTATACACTCCATCTGTAAAAATAATTTTATATATATGTATATGTATATAAAGTAAGAACCTTACTGCTATACACCCCATCTGTAAAATAATTTTAATATATGTATATGTATATAAAGTAAGAACCTTACTGCTATACACCCCATCTGTAAAATAATTTTATATATATGTATATGTATATAAAGTAAGAACCTTACTGCTATACACCCCATCTATAAAAATAATTTTATATATATGTATATGTATAAAGTAAGAACCTTACTGCTATACACCCCATCTGTAAAAAATTTTTATATATGTGTATATGTATATAAAGTAAGAACCTTACTGCTATACACCCCATCTGTAAAAATAATTTTATATATATGTATATGTATATAAAGTAAGAACCTTACTGCTATACACCCCATCTGTAAAATAATTTTTATATATATGTATATGTATATAAAGTAAGAACCTTACTGCTATACACCCATCTGTAAAAATAATTTTATATATATGTATATGTATATAAAGTAAGAACCTTACTGCTATACACCCCATCTATAAAAATAATTTTATATATATGTATATGTATATAAAGTAAGAACCTTACTGCTATACACCCCATTCTGTAAAAATAATTTTATATATATGTATATGTATATAAAGTAAGAACCTTACTGCTATACACCCCATCTGTAAAAATAATTTTATATATATGTATATGTATATAAAGTAAGAACCTTACTGCTATACACCCCATCTGTAAAAATATTTTATATATATGTATATGTATATAAAGTAAGACACTTACTGCTATACACCCATCTGTAAAAATAATTTTAATATATGTATATGTATATAAAGTAAGAACCTTACTGCTATACACCCAATCTGAAAAATAATTTATATATATGTATATGTATATAAAGTAAGAACCTTACTGCTATATACCCCATCTGTAAAAATAAGTTTATATATATGTATATGTATATAAAGTAAGAACCTACTGCTATAGACCCCATCTGTAAAAATAATTTTTATTATATGTATATGTATATAAAGTAAGAACCTTACTGCTATACACCCCATCTGTAAAAATAATTTATATAATATGTATATGTATTATAAGTAAGAACCTTACTGCTATACACCCCATCTGTAAAAATAATTTATATATATGTATATGTATATAAAGAAGAACCTTACTGCTATACACCCCATCTGTAAAAATAATTTTATATATATGTATATGTATATAAAGTAAGAACCTTACTGCTATACACCCCATCTGTAAAAATAATTTTATATATATGTATATGTATATAAAGTAAGAACCTTACTGCTATACACCCCATCTGTAAAAATAATTTTATTATATGTATATGAAGTAAGAACCTTACTGCTATACACCCCATCTGTAAAAATAATTTTATATATATGTATATGTATATAAAGTAAGAACCTTACTGCTATACACCCCATCTATAAAATAATTTATATTATATGTATATTATATAAAGTAAGAACCTTACTGCTATACACCCCATCTGTAAAATAATTTTATGTATATGTATATAAAGTAAGAACCTTACTGCTATACACCCATCTGTAAAAATAATTTTAATTATATATGTATATGATATAAGTAAGAACCTTACTGCTATACACTCCATCTGTAAAAATAATTTTATATATATGTATATGTATATAAAGTAAGAACCTTACTGCTATACACCCCATCTGTAAAAATAATTTTATATATATGTATATGTATATAAAGTAAGAACCTTACTGCTATACACCCCATCTGTAAAAATATATTATATATATGTATATGTATATAAAGTAAGACCTTACTGCTATACACCCCATCTGTAAAAATAATTTTATATATATGTATATGTATATAAAGTAAGAACCTTACTGCTATACACCCCCATCTGTAAAATAATTTTATATATATGTATATGTATATAAAGTAAGAACCTTACTGCTATAAACCCCATCTGTAAAAATAATTATATATAGTATATGTATATTAAAAGTAAGAACCTTACTGCTATACACCCCATCTGTAAAAATAATTTTATATATATGTATATGTATATAAAGTAAGAACCTTACTGCTATACACCCCATCTGTAAAAAATAATTTTATATATATGTATATGTATATAAAGTAAGAACCTTACTGCTATACACCCCATCTGTAAAAATAATTTTATATATATGTATATGAAGTTAGAATCTACTGCTATAGACCCCATCTGTAAAAATAATTTATATATATGTATATGTATATAAAGTAAGAACCTTACTGCTATACACCCCATCTGTAAAATAATTTTATATATATGTATATGTGCTTAATGGAGTCGTACCAATATGTATACCTAATATATTATGTATATGTATATAAAGTAAGAACCTTACTGCTATACACCCCATCTGTAAAAATAATTGCACATATATGTATATGTGCTTAATTAGAGTCGTACCTAATTTTGAAAATTAATTAATTAATAATGAATTAGCGGGAATGCCTAATCATTATTAATTAATGCCTAATCATTATTAATTAATTAATTTTCAAAATTAGGTACGACTCCAATTAAGCACATATTCTCCCAAAAATTGTCGGCAAAAAAGCCATTCCAAACATACCGTGTTTACAACTTATCATATATGTATATGTATATAAAGTAAGAACCTTACTGCTATACACCCCATCTGTAAAAAATTTTTTTTTAAATAGAACTCCCACTACCAACTCCTGCTAACATCAACAATTGACCACCCCTCCCCTATTCACAACCTCCTAATTCACCAGTTTTTTTTTGTTTTTTTTTTAGAAAAAAAAACACACTCTGAGTTAAACCAGCACTAATATAATCTGTACTTTATTAGTATATTAGATCAAACACTGTCATGATTGAGAATGCTTAATCTAAAAGTCAAAGTAAATTACTAAGGGATTTCTTTCATCTTAAATTTTTTTTTTTGTTCACTCATTTATTGACAGCAGCAAATAGAGTAGTTAAAAATAACAAAGGATAAACTCTTGCTATTCTGTGGCTGTTAGACTGGGTAACTTGACAGATAGTTTAACCAATACGGTCTATGAAAACAATAAACGATAAAGGTATTTGTTTGGTTTGGTTTGTTTTGAAATGAAATGAAATTTATTGTGTACAGGCTCAGGTGCACCATAACTCATCAAAGTCTCATGTCTAGTACATAGAATAATGTATTAGTGTACAGTAATAATATACATGTATGTGTACTGTGCTCAGGTGCACCACAACTCATCAAAGTCTCATGTCTAGTACATAGAATAATGTATTAGTGTACAGTAATAATATACATGTATGTGTACAGTGCTCAGGTGCACCACAACTCATCAAAGTCTCATGTCTAGTACATAGAATAATGTATTAGTGTACAGTAATAATATACATGTATGTGTACAGTGCTCAAGTGCACCATAACTCATCAAAGTCTCATGTCTAGTACATAGAATAGTGTATTAGTGTCATGAACATGAACAGTTTACAGTAATAATATACGTTGTGTGTGTGCATATGTGTGTAGAAAGGAGCATCAGGTATAGTGTTGGCGGACTACAGGAAGCATGGAGTCTTTGAAAGATGCAGTGTTTCGGCAGCCTACAACGGATGCAGGCAGTTTATTCCATGCCTCGGCAACTCTGAGTGTGAAAAAAATGTTTCAGAAAGTCATGTGAGCTATGCTGTTTTCTGACTTTGTAGCATGCCCACATGTGTTAGAAACATGGAGATCAAAAAGGTGCCAAGGTTGTTGTTGTTAAGATGATTAATAATGATAATAATATGAAAGTGAAAGTTATACCAATTGTAGTTGGTGCATTGGAATAGTCCCAAAAGGATTAGAAAAGGATATCAGAGGAAGGATTGAAACCATTCAGAACACTGCACTGCTGCAATCTGACAGAATACTCAGAAGAGTCCTGGAGACCTGAGGAGACTTGCTGTCACTCAGACCCAGTGAAAGACCATCAGCTAATGCTGATGTGAAAACTCAAAAGAAAAAGAAAGAACTGGAAATCAAAGGAAGAATTCAGACTATTCAGACAACAGCATTGTTGAAATAAGCATGAAATACTCAGGAGAGTCCTGGAGATCTGAGGAGACTTGTCACTCAGACTCCACAGAAAGACCATTAGCTTACGCTGGTGTAAAAAATGCTGTCACCCAGACTCCAGTGAAAGACCATCAGCTAATGCTGATGTGAAAACTCAAAAATAATAAAAAAGAAAGAACTTGTCAACTGGTGGATTTTGCAGTGCCAGCAGATCACAGGGTGAAGCTAAAAGGAAAATGAAAAAATGGACAAATATCTGGATCTTGCCAGAGAACTGAAAAAGTTATGGAGAGTGAAAGTTATACCAATTGTAGTTGGTGCATTTGGAACAGTCCCAAAAGGATTAGAAAAGGGTTTGGAAAGTTTGGAAATCAGAGGAAGAATTGAAACCATTCAGAACACTGCACTGCTGCAATCTTCCAGAATACTCAGAAGAGTCCTGGAGACCTGAGGAGACTTGCTGTCACTCAGACTCCAGTGAAAGACCATCAGCTAATGCTGATATGAAAAAGAAGAAGAAGAAGAAGAACTGGAAATCAAAGGAAGAATTGAGACTATTCAGACAACAGCATTGTTGAAATAAACTGAAATACTCAGGAGAGTCCTGGAGATCTGAGGAGACTTGTCACTCAGACTCCACTGAAAGACCATTAGCTTACGCTGGTGTAAAAAACCCAATAATAATAATAATTCTGGAATGTTTGGAAATCAGAGGAAGGGTTGAAACCATTCAGAACACTGCACTGCTGCAATCTGCCAGAATACTCAGAAGAGTCCTGGAGACCTGAGGAGACTTGCTGTCACTCAGACTCCAGTGAAAGACCATCAGCTAACGCTGATGTGAAAACTCAAAAAGAGTAAATCTTATTATAATGGAGATTGTGTGTTTTCTGTATGTAACCGAAACTATATTACAACTCAAGTCACAATTCCCTTAGTTATTGACATAACATTCTCAATGATTTTATTTTTATTTAAACCTCAATTATTAATAAAATTGTTCTACATTATTAATACTGTTAACCATATCTGTATACTAACAATATGCAATTGTATTTATATATACAACAAAATAGCGGTTTACAATGTGAACGGGTAGGCTAATTTGCATATTGATATTAAAAAATCGAATTTAATAAATATGTGCTCAGTGTTATTGATTTCTAATTGTTTGGTTTTATTATAATGAATATAAGCAAAAATCTCTTCAATGAATCTTAAATTAAATCCATTAACAAGAAAAAATAACTGTCATTTTATTCTTTACTTCATCTTTTAACTAAATACTTAAATTAGAAAAAATAACAATGAAAGACGAGAGTGATAGAAGAGTAAGTTTCGGTTGTTCTATTTTTTTTTATTATACTCCCACTGTTTCAAATCTTTTTATCTGCATTCTTATTTAGTTTCATTAGCCCTTCTAATTTAATACAATATCTTATTACATTAAAACTTAAATACTTGCACCCGGAGGGTGCATATATTTGCTAGTAATAATAATAAAAACAAGTGGTTTAAAAACCATTTATAGAAAATGGGTCATTTTTTTTTTTCAGTTAACTAAAAAAAAAATTTTTTTTAAAAAGAAAGAATTATTCATCTGTTGGAATTTCATCAATCATCTTCTCTTTGAATAATCAGCTGAGAAAAAAAAAAAAAAAAAAAAAAAAAAAACGGAACAAAATTCTAAACAAAAGAAAATATTCTATTTATAAACCCTTTATTATTTTGTCTCTGACTAATATGTCAGCTGTTGTTTAAAAATAAATTAATTCAATGTTGAATAAAAGAAAGATTTTTAAAAATACTAAAAATGTTTTATAATTTGCTTGAAGCATTGTGTTTCTATTGGTTTGTTGGTCAGTTTTGAAGGCTATCACAATACAAGTGTAAAGAAAAAAAGAAGGTAACTGTGGTGTTGTTTGTTAACCTTTGATTTATTCTTAATATTTCGAGATAAAAATCTCTTCTACAGAAGATTTCTGAAACTGAAGCTGTTGCTAGCAACCGTCTAATGTCTGATTATCATCCCAGGTTTGGCCTACCCTTTTTGTATTATTATTAAGCATTAGTGTGTTTGTTTATTTCAAGGCCCATCTGATCCTTTTAGCATGTGTGTGTGCGTCTGTTCATTGTTGAACAAACACACACACATAGACACATACATAAACACCACCACCACACACACACTTGCAGAGAATTTGGAAGATATGAGACACACAACAAAATGGACAGTCGCTAGCAATAGCTTCAGTTTCAGAAATCTACTGTAGAAGAGATTTTTATCTCGAAATATTAAGAATAAAAAATTACAGGTTAACAAACAACACAATATTTACCTTCTTTTTCTTTACACTTGCATTGTGATAGCCTTCAAAACCAGCCAACAAAAATATTATTATTATTATTATTATTATTGTTGTTATTGTTGTAGTAGTAGTAGTAGTAGTAGTAGTAGAGTACTTTAATTCTTTGACTTAATTTTGTATTACTATTTTTCTGTTTTTTTTTTTTGGGGGGGGGCTATTTTTTAATGATTCATAACTTATATTTATTTTATTTAACTATCATTTTAAAAATTTATCATTTATTCATCATTTTTTTTAAAAACTATTCATCATTTTTTAAAACAATATCATTTACCAATCATTTTTTTTTTAAATAATTATTATTTATCTATTTATATGTTTTTTAATTTTTAATATTATTATTATTATTATTAATTTATCATTTAAAAAAAAACATTTATCTTTATTTCAAAAATTATTCATTTATTTATCTTTTTAATTATCTATTTTTTTAAAAATTATCTACTTATCATTTTTAGAATTATTATTATTTATTTATCATTTTTTAAATTATTTATCGTTTTTTTTTAAAATTATCTACTTATTATTTTTTAAAATTATTATTATTTATTTATCATTATTTTATCATTTATTCATATATTTATTATTTATTTATTATTATAGCTTTTGAAATTTAAATATATATCCCCAGCATCTTTCTTTTACAGAATGAAAAGAAAAATTAATATTACACTTATTTTAGGTACCACTAATTGTGACGTCACAAAAGTATTTTACAAAATAAATCTAACCCCTCAGATTGAAAAAAAAACAACAACCAAATATCAGGGAATTACCCGTTTTTAATGAAATTTTTAGTATTAATTTATCAGTGAAGGGATTTTATAATGAATTAGTGATTTTATCTAAAAACTTTCTAGTTTTTTTCAGGTCATTTAACTTTGACCCAACCACTTATTATTAGTATCAGGTATAGTGTTGGCGAATTATAGGAAGCATGGAGGCTTTAAAAGATGCAGTGTTTCGGCAGCCCACAATGGATGCAGACAGCTTATTCCATAAATACAGAACTAACTAGTCAATTGAACATTAACATTTATTTATTGTGTCCAATAGGATCACAGAAGAGCCAAGTAACCAATAAGCACCCCAATAAAACCTATAAAACATTGAATAAAATTAAGGAAGATAGTCAGTCATTGGCATAACTTTCACAAGAGTGTCATTGGAAAGTAGAGGTTAGACAACAGGAGGAGAGTCATATTTCATGCCTCCAAAATTACTGGTACATTAATTTCTCACACCAGGAGTCGGAGTCCCTAAGGTGGTGCGACACTGAAATCCAGTGCTACCAATCAACTCCTGCAACACTACCATTGCCAAACTGCATTGGTACCTTACCTTTCCACAGTGGTAGTATGGAAAGGGGGATTTGCTACATAGGCAACAGCTTATCCTCCATATGAACCTGCCCAGGCTATGTAGTTCAAAGACGAAAAAAGAAAAGGAAGAAAAAAAACAAAAACTTTGACATTACTCCATCATCTCTCATAGACGGAAGGCTGCCAACCAATTTCTCACACACTCTTCAAAATCAGCCAGGAATCTCTCAATAGAGAAATAATTAGGGCTATTCAATTTTATAAATACTTTATGGTACAATGATCATGAGTTGGACCGGTGCATACAGTGCATTTGCTGTTGAAACTTTTTTTTTAAGACTGGTGAATCTGTAATTGTTACACAAGCAGAGATATAGCTGTATAAAAGCAATTTGGCAGTACAGGCAAGCAATAAGCATACATAAGACATCTCAATAGCAGGAAATAATAATAATAATAAGATTAATAATAATAATAAAATTAATAATAATAATAATAATAATAATAATAAAATTAATAATAATAATAATAATAATAATAATAATAATAATAAACAGAAAAACAACAAAGACTAGAAAACAAAAATGGTAAGAAAAACAATTATATGGACACTTCAAACGACAAATCGAAGAGGTTGCACATGGAAAGACTTGGACATGGTTAAGAAAAGGAAACCTCAAAACAGAAACAGAATCATTAATAATTGCTGCACAAAATAATGCCATAAAGACAAACTATATCAAAGCGAAAATTGATAAGACCCAACAAAATAGTAAATGTAGACTTTGTGGGAATAGAGATGAGACTGTAAACCATATACTCTGCGAATGTAACAAACTAGCACAACGAGAATACAAAACTAGACACGACTGGGTTGGGAAGGTGATCCACTGGGAATTATGCAAAAAATTTAATTTTGGCCATACAACAAAATGGTATATGCATAAACCAGAATCTGTTCTTGAGAATGAAATGCATAAAATTCTCTGGGACTTTGAAATAAAAACAGATCACCTTATCCCAGCAAGAAGACCAGACCTAGTGTTGATAAAGAAAAAAGAAAGAACTTGTCAACTGGTGGATTTTGCAGTGTCAGCAGATCACAGGGTGAAGCTAAAGGAAAATGAAAAAATGGACAAATATCTGGACCTTGCCAGAGAACTGAAAAGGTTATGGAATATGAAAGTGAAGTTATACCAATTGTAGTTGGTGCACTTGGAACGGTCCCAAAAGGATTGGAAAAGGGTTTGGAAAGTTTGGAAATCAGAGGAAGAATTGAAACCATTCAGAACACTGCACTACTGCAATCTGCCAGAATACTCAGAAGAGTCCTGGAGACCTGAGGAGACTTGCTGTCACTCAGACTCCAGTGAAAGACTATCAGTTAATGCTGATGTGAAAACTCAAAAGGAGCAAATGATAATAATAGTAGTATTAGTAATGTTAATAAAATAAGGATGCATGGAGTTTAGGGTAGGTAAAAGTACTGAGCATAAGCTGGGTTAGTGAGCATCATAGAGAAGATTAGTCTAGGCCTATTGGAGGTCTCTAACTTCACCTACGATGTATAAGACGTAGGGCAATTTTTGAGCCAAAATTTTGGAGAAAAAAGTGTGTCCTATGTGCCGTTAAATACAGTAATTAGTTTTTAAAAAATAATCTCATGTCATAATTATTTTTTTTAATTTTTGGGGGGCTTTTTACTGATAGAAAAAGGAAATAATTCTACATTGATTAAAGTTTGTTTTTCTTCTTTTTAGAAAAAAATATTTTTAACCCCCCCCCCCCAAAAAAAAAAACTGTTGTTTCCTAGTTAAAGTAACATAAATATACAGGGTGACCCAGAAAAAACAGAACCCACAAATTTTGTATTAAAACTGTTAATTTTTTTTTTTTTTAAGTTTAAGTCCAACAAGAGTTAAGGTTTAGGGTTATGGTTAGTTTAATGGGAAAATAAATAATTTGGGTTCTGTTTTTTCTGGGTCACTCATGTGACTCCACTAGGAAATAACCAAAAAAACTTAGAAATTAAATTGACACCATTAACTCTTTTACAGCCAGATTTGAAAGATTTTAGCATTAAAACTGAGTAAGTTTAGCATAAATTGAACCTTTTTTTTAAGGAATATCATCTTTAATGACATTCTTGAAAAAAATATGCCCTTTCACATCCAAGCTTAAATATTTTGAACATTCAAGCCCAATATTTTGGGATGAGCAGCATTTTACTGTATACAGTAAGTTTGATATTTTGGATTTTAACAAATTTCAGATACTAATAATAAATTTTAATTTATGTTTTAAAATAGGATGTTGAAAGTTCAGGTACATTCTGATAAAATTATTTATCAGATAATAACATTTTACTCAAAAAACATTATCAAAAGAAGAAGAA
>CM042176.1:12452193-12482193 GCA_023376005.1 Doryteuthis pealeii | reverse complement strand
CAATAGTCACCCTGTATGTAATTTGTTAAAATTATTTTTAAATATTTTTTTAAAGTATTTTTTAGTATCAAGATCAATTGTACATCTTACTCATATTTTTTAAAGGAAACATTTTTATTTAAAAAAAAAAAAAATTTTAAAGTAAAAAAAACACACACACACACACACAAGAGAACTGTAAAGTTTATTTTCATTTCAACGTTTTTATTTATTTTTACTTAGAAATATATTCTATTTATTTCATTGAAATATTCTATTTATTTCATTGAAATAATTTCAATGTTTATCTTTTTTAAATACAATATTTTACTATAAATTATTTTATATCTAATAACATAAACCTCAATTCACTTTTGGAATTATTTAACTAAAACGTTTAATAATACAATTTATGTCTAAAGATAGAGTTTTTAAAAATGACTTTTGATTTTTATTTATGGAAAATCCTTCGTTTTTCTATCACTTTTTACTAGTTATTTTCATTTTATTTACTAAACAAAGTTTTGGTCAGATTAACCAGGATAATCATAACACACAGATCCTTATGTTATAAATTCTGTAACATAAGCAAAAATAATTTTAAAAATCGTATTAAAATAATTTTTTGATAATATAAAAAAAAATATTTTAATACGATTTTTTCTATTTTTAAAAGACGGAAATAAGAAATCTTAAATCTTAAATCGCATAAACTGAATGGATTTAAGTTGTTTTTAAGAAATAACTTTTAATTACTTATTATTGTTAAAAAATACCCAAACAAATAAAATGACCAAGGCACGTGATATATATATATATATATATATATATATATATATATTCTTCTTTGTCAGGACAACACCGACTCAAAACAACAAATTTTCACAACAAAATAAAGGTTTTTTTGTTTACAAAACAAATTCAAACAGTCCACAAAACCAACGAAAACACTCAAATTTAAATAAATGATCTAAACAAAACAAGAACAAAACTTATATTATTCTTTAAAAATACAAAGTTTAAAGTTTTTAAAAAAAAGTTACCTATCGTCCGAATGTCTGCTACAGTCATTTAATCCTTGGTTACAAATATTTATACATTCTGAAAATTCTCTCAGCATTAAATGTGTCTGAGATTGTTGTAAAAGTTCTGTACATTGTTCATATAAACTATCTTCATTCCACAAAGAATCTATCAAAGAATCTTCCTCCTTTTCATCTTCGATGTTATTGTTAAAAGACGACTTGAGATCGGTCATCATTTTTTTTAATTGTACGTAGCGAAACGGTGTGATGGGAAAATGTGCCTAACTTTTAAAAAAGGTCCGCACTGCACACACCGGTGCTGTATTCTATAGAAAATCTTTATGGAGTTATCGTTTGAAATTAAATATACACTGTATATTTACTCTGTATTATACAGATTTTTTTTCTTTTACTTATGACCTGCCTCTTTCAAATGTGAAAAAAACAAAACACTGACCAATGTTTGAAGATGTAGATAATAATAATAATAATGAAATTATTATTAATCCGTATCAATATGATGATGCAACTAAAAAGAAGGTGTGTCGTTTGTGACTAATAAAACTAAAACTATGTACGATAGAAATACCCGTTTGTTTACTCATGCGTCATATATATTCTAATCGTTGTGTACACACAAAACATGTTTAAACCTTTTCAGTCGGGTGTCAAGTTCAACTGTTAGTTACCAATGTAATAGTTACCACGACCACGACGACATGAGACAACAATTTTCTCCTGAAAGGATCCAAAGTTCATTGATAGTTTGATTGATTGATTTTAACGTCATGCCAACGCATCTAGGATTATTTTACGCCTATAGGTTAGGGAATCACGTTCATTGTATGTTAAATTAAAATTAAATTAGTGAAATAGATCACTAATTAGTACTGAGCCTATTCTAGCGAAGTTTTTAACAGGTTTGAATT
Source organism: Doryteuthis pealeii (assembly GCA_023376005.1). Lineage (NCBI taxonomy): Eukaryota > Metazoa > Mollusca > Cephalopoda > Myopsida > Loliginidae > Doryteuthis > Doryteuthis pealeii. The sequence goes on along the minus strand of CM042176.1, from coordinate 12,480,260 downwards.
CAGAGTTTTCCATCTCCTAGACTGGTTGCCTAACCAAGGTTTAAGAGCCCAGTCTGCCCTACTATTTACCCATAGCTGGAGGGAGAGTAGTTAGATTCATGCCTTTCCAAAGTTATTTAGCGCTATGTGAACTGTAGCTTCGTCCAGGATTTGAACTCCTGACGAGTAAATTTCCTATGACTCTAACCATTGCACCACGGCTTCCGTTCATATTTACATTTAGTGTAGTTGTTTCTTAAGAGTTTTTTTTTGTTGTGTTTTTTTTTTGTTTTTTGACACAAGGTCCTATAAAATACAACTAATTCTTTAAATAGATTTATTTGACCCATATCTGGGAGACTAACAGTGTACATGGGCCTTCATAATTGGCAGACAAGGCTACCCAGGTTCCCCCTGTGATGTGTTTCACATAGTAGTACTGAACATGATTTACGATAGAATAATTTGACCTTACCCTCTCTCTCTCTCTCTCTCTCTCTCTCTCTCTCTCTCTCTCTCTCTCTCTCTCTCTCTCTCTCTCTCTCTCTCTCTCTCTCTCTCTCTCTCTCTCTCTCTCTCTCTCTCTCTCTCTCTCTCTCTCTCTCTCTCTCTCTCTCTCTGAAAAAGAACCCACAAGCCTAGAAATAAATAAACAACCCCTTTGTGACTATACGACTTGTGTATGTTGTTTCTGAACTGACGACTACTACTACTACTAACAACTACTACTACAACTTGAATTTGGCCCTATGCAACAACAGTCCTGCCCTCGGAGTGTACTTTAAGTTCAGTCTAGTTGAATTGAAGTTAGATTTAATAATAGCTAAACAATTTGTGAACACATTGGGTCTTACCCTTCTGCAGAAGATACAATCAGCTGATAAAAATAAATATGAATGGAGAGAAATATATTGATTTATACATATGAACTGATGGACAGGTAGGTAAACAGAGATTGATTGATATTAAATTGATAGATAGATAGATAGATAGATAGATAGATAGATTTATTGATAGATAGGAACAGGCTGAGATAGATAGATAGATTGATAGATAGGAACAGACTAAGATAGATAGATAGATAGATAGGAACAGACTGAGATAGATATGAAGATATATATATATAGATAGATTGATAGATAGGAACAGACTGAGATAGATAGATAGATATGTAGATAGATAGGAACAGACCGAGATAGATAGATAGATAGGAACAGACTGAGATAGATAGATAGATAGATAGATAGATAGATATGGACAGAATGAGATAGATAGATAGGAACAGACTGAGATAGATGGATAGATAGATAGATAGATAGATCGATAGATATGAACAGACTGAGATAGATAGATAATAGATAGGAACAGACTGAGATAGATAGATAGATAGATAGATAGATAGATAAGAACAGACTGAGATAGATGAGATAGATAGATAGATAGATAAGGAAGATATAGAGATGAGATAGATAGATAGATAGATAGATAGATAATAGGAACAGATGAGATAGATAGATAGATAGATAAGAGCAGACTGAGATAGATAGATAGATAGATAGATAGATAGGACAGAATGAGATAGATAGATAGATAGATATGAACAGACTGAGATAGATAGATAGATAGATAGATAGATAGATAGATAGATAGATAGATAGGAACAGACTGAGACATATAGATAGATAGATAGATAGATAGATAGGTATGGACAGAATGAGATAGATATATTTAGATGGATTTTATTGGCATTTCAGTCTCAGAAGACTATGATATAGTTTTTGTGTCCCTGAAGTTACAGTGCCTCCTGTGATTGTGAAGTCCAATGTTTGAAAAACATTCTCGACCACAGATGTTGCATGTAAAGGCTGTCCCTGAAGATGTTGATGTGCCAGTGCTTTGTTGCATGTGCCAGTGCTTTGTTACATGGTGTTGTGCCAGGATGACTTCAGACATTAACAGTCCTCTTCAGAGAGCCTGCCGCCACTGAGCGTGATCCTGAGACAAATTTTCCCAGCTAGAAGGGGCAATGCCAAAGCACCTGAGATCCTTCTTGCAGATAGATAGATAGATAGATAGATAGATAGATAGGAACAGACTGAGATAGATAGGTAGATAGATAGATAGATAGATAGATAGGAACAGACTGAGATAGATAGATAGATAGATAGATAGATAGATAGAAAGGAACAGACTGAGATAGATAGATAGATAGATAGATAGATAGATAGGAACAGACTGAGATAGATAGGTAGATAGATATGAACAGACTGAAATAGATGGAAACAGACTGAGATAGATGAGAATAGAATGAGATAGATTGATAGATATGAAGAGACTGAGATAGATAGATAGATAGATATTAACAGACTGGAGATAGATAGATAGATAGATAGATAGATATTAACTGATTGGGATAGATGGATAGATCATCATCATCATCATCATCAGGTCACGCTGGCAACATGAATATCCATAACTCTCTCTCTAAATATTATTATCAGTCATCACCCTCTGCAGGTCTTCCACGCAGCATCCAGAATCTGCACAGAGCCGATTGATGTAGGTTTTTTGCAGGTCAGCCTACACTGGTGTGTCCATGTGTAGGCGTCCATCGGCAAACGTCACATGAGTTTGTCCTTGCTTCTCCTGCAGTGCCCAGTATATCTTGTTTGTCTCACTATTTTAATGGCCATCTGTTTGCCATGAGTGGCGACCCATGATGCTTAAGGCTGGAATCATGGTGGCTGAGCAGTCCATGACATGCAACTCCCCACTTTGGCCCTTATTTAGGCTAGACGGGCGGTCAGAGAGGCCCCTTCCGATCAATCGGCTGGTTACGTCAAGCCCTAGCACTTATATAATTGTCCTAACCTTATTGCCATTATGGCAAACCCCAACCCTTTTTTTATCATATGGGTGCTAGAAAGTGGTGGCTGAGGGTCTTCATGTCCTGGGTATGACACTAAACTCTATCTGATGGTGAGGTTCCAGGTATGGAGGTCTGGAGAATGTGAAGTACCCCTTCATCACCATTGCTCCCAGGTCCACTTTGACCCGGAGTGGTAGTACCTGTTAGGGTCCCATCTATGGGGTAAATAGAAAAATGTGTTTGCAACAAGCTGAGAACCCATTAAGAATGAATAAAACAAAAATATTTTCAGCATAGAATAACCCAACAAGGGTTGACATACCATAAAATCCAACGAACTGACCAAGAACGAATAAAACAAAATGTCTTTGGCATAAAATAACCCAACAAGGGGTGACATGCTATAAAATCCAACCAACCAACTAACCAACCAACCAAGAATGAATAAAACAAAAATATCTTTGGCATAAAATAACCCTACAAGGGGTGACATACCATAAAATCCAACCAACCAGCCAAGAATGAATAAAACAAAAATATCTTTGGCATAAAATAACCCAACAAGGGGTGACATGCCATAAAATCCAACCAACCAACCAACCAAGAATGAATAAAACAAAAATATCTTTGGCATAAAATAATCCAACGAGGGGTGACATGCCGTAAAACTTAACCAAACAACCAACCAGCCTGAGGAAAAGGTTGTATTGACAGTAGTTAAAAAAAATTATTTAACCATGTAGGATTTGATACAATGTCACTAGTATTAGGCATTCCACGAGGACAGTACTATTAATGACAAAAGAAAAAGTGGACCATATTACCTTTAGGCACCCCTTTTTGATCTCGATTAAGAAAGGACATGTTTTTTATTTACACCGTCAATATCCGGTTGTTTTCACAGACGATTTTTAGATTTTTAATTATAAAACTAACCCCTAACCCTAACCCCTAACAAACAACTGGATATTGACGGTGTAAATGAAAAAATGTCCTTTCTTAATCGAGATCAAAATGGGGTGCCTAAAGGTCATATGGTCTGAAAAAGTGAATTAATTGTCAAAACAAAAAAAATTAAGTTGTGATTATCTCCCCATTGCTGGTTGACGCTGTTGCCATGGGCAACAGAAGCGTTGTCGACAAGAACGCATCAAAACATGTCTGTGATTCGCAATTAAGGTAATTTTTTTCACCTAATTTTTCGACTTTTCTAGTTTATTCTTTGTATCTTAGTATTAACGATAAACGTATTTTATTTAAAAAGTGATATCGATTTTTGTTATTAGACAATAACTTTATCATAAAACTTGTCATTAATGTTGTTAATCTAAAATGTCTTTTTTAACACTTCGTTTGAAAATCATTTAAAGTTATTAACTTAAAGCTATTTTAATTGCAGGTTAATTATAGTTAATTATTATTTAAAAAAACAATGTCCCTTTTTTATTTTTATATAGTCGTTTGTCATTAAATATTTTAATTCATTAATCAAAATGTTTAGCTTTTAAACTGTTTTTTTTTTTAAATTTTTAAAAACTTTTTTTAGTAACTTTTTCGTTAACTTTTATACTTAAATTCTTTTTTTTTTATTTTACCATATTTTGTTTTATTTTAAAATTTTCTTTTAAAGATTTTCTTTTTAAGAATTCTTGATTTTACACCATTGTAATTAAGAAAAATATTATTACTTTCATTTGCTATTTTCAAATAAATAAATAACTAGATAGCTAACTAAATGAATAAATAATGTTTGTTTGACAAACAAACAATAACAATGTTTGTTTATTGATTTTAACGGCATATCAACCCGTCTGTAGTTATGTTATGCCTAACGGTTAGGAAGTGATACATATCGTGTATTTGTATTTATACTTTTTCGTAAATAAAATAAATAGAATAGATAGATAGGTAAATAAATAAATTGGTTAATTAAGAATATTATCCCTTTTTATTAAAAAAGATTGCCTTTGGTCCCCACCTCTTTTTGCATTTTTACATTTTCTAATTATTTATTTAACTTTATTGGTAGAATCGTACTTAACAGACAAAAATTAAAATAATCCGTTAAGTACGAATCTACCCCCCCCCCAAAAAAAAACCCAGTGAAATACGCCATTTTGACAGATACAGATTTTGGACCATATGAACATTAGGCACTACTTTTGAGATCTCGATCCTTGGGGACATTTTTTCCATTTACACCGTCAACATCCGGTTAATTGTTTACAGATTATTTTTAGATTTTTTTTTTAAATTATAAAACTAACCCCTAACCCTAACCCCTAACCCTAACAAACAACCGGATGTTGACGGTGTAAATGAAAAAAGTGTACTTGTGAGTCGAGACCGTGGAAGGGGTGCCTAAAGGTCATATGGTCCCAGATTTTAATTTATAAATTAAGCAGCACTTACCAATGGATACGGGGGGGGGGGTGCATTTGTACAGAATACAGCCACCACTTATTTTATTTATTAACTTACTTGCACCTGAGTGTAATATTGATGAAGGGGTACTCCAGCATTTATTCAAGACAGCATGTAGCATACTTGTGTAGTTCCCATTTTTTTCCAATTGCTTCATTAAAGTCTAAATGGTGCAGCCATACAGTAGCACTGATATTACTACAGCTTGTAAGAATTCTTGCTTCCTCTTATCAGAAAGATCAGATTTCCATATGATCAGTAATCTGGGTTATTTCCTATAAGTCTAACATAAAAAGGGGAACCACTCTTGACTGATAAATTATTTATTTATTTTTCCATTAAACTAACCCTAAACCCTAACTCTATCCCTAACTTTGTCTTCTTTTTTCCTAGTAGATCAATAAATAAATAAATAATTTATCAGTCAAGAGTGTTTCCCCTTTGTTTATGTTAGACTTATAGGAAATAACTGTAATCTGCCTATAACTTTTGTAGATTAAAATAAATGAATAGAAAATAAATAAACAGTTAATAGGGTAAAAATGTTGGTACGACAGCACCCCCCCCCTTATTTAAACTCATACAAAAATTGTAAATTGTCACTTATTTTTGTTATGATTTTTTGGGCCATCCTTTAGGCTCCAAACAAGAGCACTTGTCCAGCGGAAATCCTTGGTAAAGAATCCTTTGGTTGTTCCTTGGTGCTCCTCAGTATTGCAAGTTCTTCGTCAATAATTTCAAATGGACGTCTCTTAGTATCAATGATTAAGTAGTCAACCAGCCACGCATTCGGGCTGTTGATTAGCTGAGGTTTAAACCACATGACCTCACCTAGTCTATAAATTTAAGTGGTGTATTTTAGCACACCTTATATATATCAAAATATTCCAACAATTTTTTTTTTTTTCCTGAAGAACATAGCCTAAACTTATATATGAATTTTTTTTCTATGAATTTCTTAATTATAACAACGAAATAAATCAAATTAAAAAAAAAAACATCTACAAGAGAAAAAAATCAAAAGAAATTTCAAAACAGCGAAATGCACCATTTTGACAGATAGCAGATTTTAATTTATAAAATTAAGCAGCACTTATCAATGGATACCAAAAAAAAACAACATTTTTGGCATTTTTACAGAATACAACCGCCATTTATTGTATTTATAATTAACTTACTTGGAAAGTTTCCAGTGTGTGCTTGTACAATTTGTCAGTATTTTCATATTTTAGTCATTTGCACAATTCCCGGTGGATCAATTTTCCCACACATTCATGCCTGCTCTTGTACTCTTTCTTTCTATTATCGTTATTATTTTTCTCTCCATGAAAGTTTCACACCCTCTTAAGCTGGTGGTTCACTGGAGGCTGAGTGATAGCAAGTCTCCTCAAATCTCCAGAACTCTTCTGAGTATTCTAGCTGATTTTAACAATGCTGTTGTTTGGATGGTCTCGATTCCTAAGATTTCCAATTCCTCCAGACTCTTAGGGACCGTTCCAAAGGCCCCAATTACAATTGGTTATGACTATTACCAGCATATTCCACAGTTTTTCAGCTCTCTGGCCAGGTCCAAGTATTTGTCTATCTTTTCGTTTTCTTTAATCTTCACTCTGTTATCTGCTAGGATAGCAAAATCCACGAGATGACAGGTATGGTCTCCTAGTTGAGATTAGGTGATCCGTCTGTATCTCAAAGCCCCAAAGGATTTTATGTGTCTCATTCTCTAGGGCAGATTCCAGTTTGTGCATATACCATTTAGTAGCATGGTGAAAATTGAATTTCTTGCACAATTCCCAGCGGATCACCTTTTCCACCCAGTCGTGCCTAGTCTTGTACTCTTTGTGCTAGTTTGCTGCATTCACTTATTATATGGTTAACCATTTCATCTTTGTCTCCACACATTCTACATTTGCTATTTTGTTGTCTTATCAATTTTTGCATTGATATAGTTTGTCCTTATGGTATTGTCTTGTGCTGCAAATATGAGAGATTCATTTTCCATCTTGAGGTTTCCTTTTTTTTAATCATGTCCAGGTCCTCACGTGCGATTTGTCGCTCAAAATATCCATATAGGTGTTTTTCTTCCCATTTTTGTCTAGTTGTCAGTTTCAAGTGACTCCCACAATAATCAGTTTCTTCAATTGAAAAAAAGTATTCTGCCATCAACACTCTCAGTAGTTCTTACACAATTCATCAAAAGTTCACTTCACTTCATTTTAAGATCAAAACACAACACACAACTTCAGCATTTATTTCTCTCAGTGGCCGAACCACTTCAGTCAACAGGGGTGTCAGCAATTCCACCACTCATAATCAGGAGGTTGTGAGTTCAATCTCGAGTCACTCGCTATATGCCCCTCACAGAAGGCCAGACATACACGGACACGCTTAGTCCTTGGGGGCAGGGAATTCTCAACTGCACGGTCTCCACCTCCGCCACTCGCCCTGTACACTACTGATACTTGAACTACTTAAATTATATGGTATCAAGTATTCCTATTTAAAAGAATTATGGAATCAGCAACTTGAAGGATGTTCATTTAGTTTTTTTGTTTTTTTTAAAGTTTTTTATCTAGCAGTAAATAAACTAATAACAGATAAGATGCATCATTTCTTTAATAACTTCTAGTTGTTAGTTTCGAGTGACGACCGCAATAATCAGTTTCTTCAACTGAAAAAAAGTATTCTGCCATCAACACTCCCAGTAGTTCTTACACAATCCGTCAAGAGTTCACTTCATTTTAAGATCTAAACATGACACACCATTCTCTCCACTGGAAAAGATGTTCTCTTCGAGAGAATTCACCTCGACATTTATTTCTCTCAGTGGCCGAACCACTTCAGCCAACAGGGGTGACAGCAATTCCACCACTCATGATCAGGAGGTTGCGAATTCAATCTCGAGTCCCAAGCTATACCCCCCCTCTCAGGCAGGCCAGACATACATGGACGCACTTAGTCCTTGGGGGCAGGGAGTTCTCAACTCCACGGTCTCCACCTCTGCTACTTGCCCCATGCTCTCTGTTACATTTTGTTTTATAGTTTTTGTTGTATTTCTGTTTGTCCATATGTTGCAATTGCTTTTCTGACTGCTGTTATTGTTTTTTTTTTACTTTTATTAGTGTATTCTTCTAGTGGATTGTTGCCTCTCCACAATCTTCAATGTTGGCGAGACCCGTTCCTCCTTCTTTTCTTGGCACATATAATCTCTGTGTCATCTCTTAGGTGTAATGCCTTGTGCATTGTCACAAATTTCTTTGTCCTTTGGTCCATCTGTCAGAGCTTCTCTCTTGTCCATTTTAGGAATGGTCCAGAGTATCTTACAAGAGGGACAGCCCAAGTGTTTATTCCCTTGATGAGATTTCTGCTACAGAGCTTGGTTTCTAAAAGTTTTCTTGTTTCTTCTGAGTATTATTATTATTATTATTATTATTATTATTATTATTATTTATTAATAGTAGTAGTAGTAGTAAGTAGTAGTAGTTTTCACACCAGCTTTAGCTGATAGTCTTTTACTGGAGTTTGAGTGATAACAAGCTCCTCAGGTATCCAGGACTCTCTGGGTATTCCAGCTGATTTCAACAAATGCTGTTGTCTGCATGGTCTCATTTTTCCTCTGATTTCCAGTTCTTCTAGTCTTTTTTCTAAGTTTTGGATACCTTTCCAAGTGCCCAACTACTATTGGTGCACTTTCACCTTCAATAGGGGTGTATTGGTGATGCTATACATAAGATAAGCTTTGAAATAAAGTTTGTAAAAAGCACTATTTTTGATACACACTAATATATAATAGTAATGATGCTGTAATAATAGTATAGTGAAGTCATGAAAGTAGTTTGTAAAAGGGTTACTATTCGCAGAGTTTCCGTCCAGCCTCCTGCCTTAAAAACGCTAGCCAGTGATAGCTGAAAAAACGTAAATGCGATATTTTACCTACTCCAGTTTTTTTCGACAAGTAAATGTAAATATTTTAACCCTCCCCCTCTTTAAAATATTTTGGGGGTTGGGGATAAAAAATATGGCTTACTTTTAACACTAAAAAAATAATAATTTGTCGATAAAAAACTACAGCTAGGGACTTCAGTTAAAATTTTTAAAAAGAATATCAAAATATTTTAATTTTTTATTTCTAATTGAATGTTGGAAATATGTTTATTAAAATAAAATAAAAATACTGAAAAAATGTTTTAAAGAGGGGGAGGGTTAAAATATTTACATTTACTTGTCGAAAAAGGACTGGAGGGAGTAAAATATCGCATTTACGTTTTTTTCAGCTATCACTGACTAGCGTTTTTTAAAGCAGGAGGCCGGGACGGAACTCTGCGAATAGTGCTGATATCTTTTATACGCCCTAATATTTTGTTGATATGAACAAGACTTAGTGTTTTTATTATTTTTCTGGGCAGCTTTTAATTTGATTGGAAGACAAAAATCAAGCAGAATGTCTTTGAAATACAAAGGAAAGATGATTCCATCAACTGTACAGTCTTCCCAAATTGACACCTCCAAGAAACCCTAAGTTGTTGAAAGAAGAACCAGAAGATGTTCCAGTAAGTAGCAACTAAATAAAACAGACTTAATAAACATTAAAACATATTACAACACATAATTCAGTTATTTCNTCATACTACACAACACATAAGTTCAGTATATTTCCTAGTTGAGTAACATGATATTTACAGGTGGACCCAGAAAAAACAGAACCCAAATTATTATTTTACCATTAAACTAACCCTAACCCTAACCCCTACCCCTAGTGAGTAATATAATATTACCCATAAAAAAACAACCACAAATTTTGTAATAAAACATATTAATTTTAATATTTTTTTAAAGTTTAAGTCCAACAAGGTTAGGTTAGGTTTAGGGTTTAGGGTTAAGGTTGGGGTTTAGGGTTAGTTTAATGGGAAATAAAATAAATAATTTGGTTTTGTTTTTTCTCCGGTCACTCATGTTACTCAACTAGGAAATAACCATAATTCCTTACATTCTATTATTATGTTTTTAATACAATACGTGCTATTTTTTTATTTAAAAAAAAATCATACTTACTACCTCTCTTTTTCCTCCCCTCCCCTCTCTCTCTCTCTGTCTTTCTGTCTCTCTGTCTCTCCTACACACTATTTTTCAAACAGGAAATTAGTTAGGAACATTCCAGTAAATGTACTACCACAATGCAAAAAGCAGAGATATCAGTCTGCTGTTACAGAGACAAGCTGAACAAAAAGCATACTAATGAATCAGCATATATGATCTACCTGATATCCAATAGACAGCGTGTTAGGATGCATGACAAGACACAAATAGATGGAGCCCAGCAGTTGTTCACCAGACATGCACGGAACCAAGGTCCTATTATCATCAAACCCATCTGGACAGGTCCTTCCTCAGGAATCGAAACACCTGAGAGAAGATCCATCTACAGCAACTAGGTATCCACAAGATCATACCATCCAGAGTGGAAACCAACCATCAAATACAAAAAATAACTGAATATCCCATCCCAAATAGCATTATCATGTCCACAGGAATCACATACACCTCTAACACAACAGAAATAAAACAACTAAATCTGGCAAGATACAGTTAATGAAACAGAACAAAAACATTTTTTTTTCTCAGTTTTGTGAATTTCTATCAAAAAGAAAATCCTGTATGGACACAAAAAAAACAGAAGAATATTTCTTTTAATTTTTATATTACTTACATATAAATATGTAGGAAAAAAGAAAAAGAAATGAAAAATCTATGTGAAACACACTGAAAAGTTTTTACTTTTAATTTCTTGTGTTTTATGCAAACTTTAAAATGAAACTAATAAGAAATAATAAGAAAAATATTTGTGAAAGTGGATGTGGTGTTATTGAAACCTTAAGAGTTACTGCCCTTGGTCTGGGCACATGCTGACACAGAATAAAGATGGCTTCTTTAAACCCTAACACGTCGTCCCGAAGTTATAGTCCATTTAAATAAATACACTGACACTATGCTTCACTTAATTTTTCTATTTCATCTTTATCTCCACTCTATTCGCCCTATCATAACTCTCTATAAAATCCCATTTCTCACTCCAGAACTGTCATACCCAAAGATCCCTTTTTTTGGGGTGGGGGGGCTTGGGCTCCAATAACAGAACAGTGTCATTTTATGATATTGTGTTGTAATGGTTATCATCAAATAAAATGACTCTTTATGAAAAAAAAAGTTGGACCATATGACCCTTTAGGCACCCTTTTGATCTCCGATTAAGAAAGGACATGTTTTTTCATTTACACCGTCAATATCAATTGTTTGTTAGAGGTTAGGTTAGGGTTAGTTTTATAATTTAAAAACAAAATCTAAAATCGATCTGTTAAAAAAACCGGATATTGATGGTGTAAATGAAAAACATGTCCCTATTTTTAATCGAGATCAAAAGGGTGCCTCAAGGTCATATGGTCCAAAAAAGTTTAAATCCTGAATGAGGCTGTATTCATCTCTTCTTTCTCCAGCAAATGATAAAATAGTAGGGCAGATTCCAATCTTTTAGCTTTGGCAGAACAACCATTTAGAAGAAGGAAATTTTTCTATAATCTAATTACATTTCTTTTTCAATAAATCTGTTAGCATTTATGCCTGCTTGACAACCTTGAATGGGTGGTAATGATTTTAGCTCAGAAACCATGTTTGAATTCATGGTAATCATCTGAAGATTACTTATTTTAAGATAAATATAAAAAAAACATATTACCTGAACAGAGCCGCAGGTTACTGTGACCTGAATGAAATATCACAAGCAAAGCGATATGGTAGCAAGAAAAATGGACGAGAAAAATTGGATTAATTTCGTTTATTTAGAAAATAAACAAAAGCTGGAATGTTGAGGTGATAATTCTTTCTTCGCATTGGTGAAATGTTGGAAAGTTGGGTTGAAAGTCTTTTCTTTGTTGGCTGATTCAGACTTGATTGAAGTCTGTTCCTGCTGAGGAATTGGTTCTGTGAGAACACGTGGGGGGGGGGGGTCGGAGGTATGTGTGTCCTTTGATCTTGCCCTGGTAGGAGCTACGCTCTGTGCCAACTCTGATATCAACTGTTCATATGGAATTTAAGTGAGCTGTTTTGTAGTTATCAATTGGCTTTGAGATATCACTTTGAAAGATTTCTGGTGGGGAAAAATTTATATTGGTTGAAAACGTTTAAATAGTAAGGATATTTTTGATTGTTTATAAAATTTGTGTGAAGCCTATGCGTGAGAACACTTGTTTTGTTCATTTCCTTAGAGCTACTGTCGGTCAACATCCGTTTGATGTTACATTTCTCAATAGCTTAGGTTCTATCTTACAGTGTTTTTGTTTTCTTTCTAATTTGTTTGTTGATGAGTGAATGTATTGTGCTAGTAAAATTGGTAATTTTATGAGGAAGTGCGTCCGGTCTCTGCTCAAATTGCTACCCGTGACTATTAAAATAACGACCCAGTCAGCTTCTATTCAAAACTATCCATCTTCATATCTATCATCTACTCATCTCAATTTTATTCATTATTACCTATATTACTTAATACTAGATTTTGCTTCTATTCATGTTTGTTTAATGTCTTGTTTTTAGTTTAAAAAACAAGAAATTACACAAAAAAAAGAAGCGACCTCACCCCCAAATACATTAACTTTGTATGAAAAATAATCTATCTATCTCCATTATGTTCACGTATATATCTACATATTATTTTGTTTGTTTATCTACCTATCTATCTCAGTCTATTCAAAACTTTATCCACATCTTCATATCTAAACAAGATATATGACAAATACGATTAATAAACCAGAATTACGCGACGACTGGGGTTTTTTAATTGATTAGTCCACCAGTTTAAAGGCGGCCCAAAATTTTTGAGGCAGAGACCGCGGGACGCACTCTCATAAATTACCGTAAAATTTGTGAATCAGAGAGATGACTTCTATTTCTGTCATTAACATTTGAATGTTGTGTTTATACACAATTTAAAGCTGAGGAACAACAGTCCGAAATATCAAAATATTCAAACACTAAAAATAACATGAAACAATAAATAGATATATAAATAAAACAATAAATGAATATAATAAAACAGTATATTTTTATGATGATATTAATCCATTAAATATTGTATATCTTTTGACAAGCTCATCCAAGTACATTTTTCCAGATGATCTTCTATGACGACAACAAGCGAGGTTGCGAATACACACACATGAGGATACCCCCAGAAAATAGAACTCCTGATTATGGAGAAATCTCTCTTAAGGATAATACCTGGTCAGCTACATCGATCACATCTACCACGAGAACCATTTCGTACCGATTGACTGAATTAGGTACAAAATTAATAACAAGTTCTATGGAGCTGAGAGCATCAATAGAGCCATTGGCCGGAATAATCTCAAATTCTTTTGGAGGTAAACTGTTTTCCGTGTGCCTTGCTGGTATCTCTGCTGTTAAACTGTGTATACTGTTGACAATGCCATCACCGGGTACATGTAGTCGAAACTCCATGGGAACAAGCGATGTGTTATGTAGTTTGAATTTCTTTGTGTACAAGAAGCCTGCAGACAAAGAAGAAAAAGATATCATGGAAAGGATACAAATGTACAGTAATCCTTTTAAGATGGAACTGCTTCCTTTTCTCAAAATAGTATCAAGTGGTTCATAAAATAATATGTAAAGTTTATATAAATTGATTTTGTTTGGAGTTAAACTTGCAAATCATCGTCAAAATTAAAACGGAAACTTATTTGGTGGTGATCCATCAAAGTTTAACTACAGTGTATGAATTAACTATTTTGCAAATTGGGTTATGGTTTAGGGGTTTGGGGATTAAGGTTGTTTTGAATTACGTATTGCTTAAAAAAAAAAAAAAAAAAAAAACTCAAATTAATGTTGAAAAATGATTTTTTTTTAAACAAGTTAATTGAAATTATACATTGGAATACTAACACAAACAACTGAGACTAATTGCCTACTGTTGGATTCAATAATTAATTTCAATGGTTAATTAAATGTATAAGTAATTTGTTTTTTTTTTTTTTTTTTAAGCAATACGTAATTAAAAACAACCTTAATCCCCAAACCCCTAAACCATAACCCAATTCGCAAAAAAATTAATTCATACACTGTAATTAAACTGTCATGGATCACCACCAAATAAGTTTCTGTCTTAATTTTGACGATGATTTGCAAGTTTAACCTTGTTTGGTTGGAATTTACGGCATATCAACACTCATTGGGTTATTTTATACCAAAGACATTTTCTTTTATTCATTCTTGTTGGTGTTAATTTTCCACCATTTTTTAAACTCATTTTTTGACCTATTTAACCCATAGATGAGACTAACAGGTATTACCACTTTTGTTTCTTGTTTTTGAATAATTTTTTCATAAAACTTGACATTAAATAACTTTTAATATATATTAAAATAAAACAAACTATATATAAATCAATGATACCAGGCATGTATTTATTAAAACTTGTTTTAAAAACAATGTGGACCGTAATATGTTGTGTATTTCCTTCTGAACATATATGTAAATTAACACTACTTTTTTTTTTATTATTTTTTTTATTTGTTGGAATATTTTTAGATATAAGGTGTGCTCTAATTCCCCACCTGGATTTATAGACTAGCCTAGGTTACGTGGTTTACTCCTCCGGCCAATCAACAAGCCATACTGCGTGGTTGATACATTACTTAAACACTGATACTTGCCAAAGTTCACTTGCAATCATTGAGAAGGAACTTATGACCATTGATGAAGGAACTGAGGACTCTTTACCAGAAGAACCAAAGGATTCATTATCAGAGGACTTTTTACCAAGGATCCAATTCCACTGGACAAGCACTCTTGCTTGAAGGCCAAGAATGATGACCCATAAAAACTTAACGATTTTTAATATAGTAATGACATTGACTATAAATTAAATACTCATTGATAAACTTACATAATTCCTGAAAAGACTGTTATGTAAGCAGTGACATAGTTTCGGTTACAGATAAATAAAGACCGAATTCCCATTATATATAAAAAGTCATCGGGGTGGCCTAAATCAGCAAGGGAGTCTATCCCATTTTCACTAGTGCTAGACCAAGGAGATTATTTTAGCATCCGAGGTGGAGTGCCACACCTACCATCAGCTCCTTACTTTACCGCACAGATCCCTGTGCTACTCATATGCTGAGTTGGCGAGGGCCGGTATTGAACTAGGAACCTTACATTACATTACATTATATATTAATTAAATTATATATAGATTATTTTCATCTCCTTTTGAGTTTTTCACATCAGCGTTAGCTGATGGTATTTCACTGGGATCTGAGTGACAACAAGTCTCCTCAGGTCTCCATGACTCTTCTGAGTATTCTAGCCGATTGCAGCAGTGCAGTAGTCTGGATGGTCTCAATTCTTCCTCTGATATCTAGATCCTCCAGTCTTTTTTCCAAGTTCATTGGGACCATTCCAAGTGCACCAACTACAATTGGTTTCACTTTCAATCTCATGTTCCACAGCTTTTTCAATTCTCTGGCAAAGTCCAGGTATTTATCCATCTTGTTATTTTCCTTCAGCTTCACCCTGTGATCTGCTGGGACCGCAAAGTCCACCAGTTGACACATTCTTTTTTTTTTTTGTTAAACAGAACTAGGTCTGGTCTCCTGGCTGGGATAGGGTGATCCGTCTTTATCTCGAAGTCCCAGAGAATTTTACGCATTTCATTCTCAAGAACAGATTCTGGTTTATGCATATACCATTTTGTTGTATGGTCAAAGTTTCATTTTTTGCATAATTCCCAGTGGAGACTCTTTAACACATATATACAAAGATTTTGAGTTTTATAGCTGAATGTTCATTGATCTATATGCACACATGAGTAATTCATGTTGTTGTATTTTAAGCTATAAACCTAATGCAATCCCCCCATCGGATATTGAAGTGAATTCAGCTTACCATAAGAAACTGTACCAAAGTTGAGTTGGGTCACATCAAAGTGGAATGTGGGTCCGATCACTGATCCTCTGAAAGAAAACGATCTTATAAATTTATGGGAGACAATACAAAAATATTGTAGAGCCAATATAGTAATAATATCATTAAAAAAAATGCATAAAAATCTCACAACTCACACTGTTCCAGTTCATATACCTAGGTAGTAATATCTCATCTACGGAAAGCAATGTCAATATACACATAGGAAAGGCATGGTTTGCTATAGACAGAATATATCGATCATACTTAAATCTGATTTCTTTGAAAATAAAACAAAAATTCTTTCAAGCTGTAGCCATGTCAGTGCTACTGTATGGCTACACCACATAGAATCTAATGAAACGCTTGGTTTTACTTGCAATATTTGTTGAAGACAGCATGCACTATCCTTGTGTAGTTTCCATCTAGCAAAAAAGCTAAATTAGAACTTGAAAGCAGAACCCCAAAAAAAAAAAAGAAGTTGTATGGCCACTTGTCTCCAATCACACAAATCATCCAAATAAGACAAACAAGACATGCAGGACACTGGTGGAGAAGCAAGGATGAACTCATAAGGGACACTCTCGTGTGGACACCTACACATGGACACACCAATGTAAGAGTTTGAATCTTACTGGGTGCCTCATACTTCTAGCAACTGTAAAAACTTCTTAGAATATTCTATGACACAAACAAATATATATATATATATATATATATATATGTGTGTGTACATATATGGATATAAACACAAATTCTAAAAAACCTCCCTCATATATATATATATAAGAACATTCCAAAAGAACCCAACTCAAAGAAGTTTTTTCACGAAACAGATGGACTCGCTACTTCTAACACACTTCTCTACCCGAATTATAGTGGCCTGTCAAACCCTCAAAAAATCTTTAATTCTAATAATTTTTTAAATAATAATCTCTTTTTAAAAAAAAAATCTCTAAAAACAATTTCTCCAAACAAGAAATTTTCTCCTGACAATGACTTAAGGTCGAAACTAGTCGAGAATAATAAACATAAAAGAAATATTCCTATTTGTCTTATCACTTTTTGTTCATATTATATATATATTTACCAACCCCTCCACATGAGTAGGATGTGACACAGGGTCAATTTCTTAAGCAGAGTTTAGCAGATTTGAATTCAGAGTTTTCATTCTCATAGACTGGTTGCCTACCCAAGGTTAAAGAGCCCAGTCTGCCCTACTATTTACCCATAGCTGGAGGAGGAATCGTTGGATTCATACCTTTCACAAGGGTATTAGAACTGTGAAATGCAAACAGCGTTGTCCAGGATTTGAACTATGATGGTAACCATTACACCATGCACCTCCAGTCTGCCTTACTATTTACCAATAACTGGAGGGGGAATCATTTGATTTATACCTTTCCCAAAGGCAGAGATGCTGATAGGTATGCGTCCTGCATCAGTACATCAGTAACACATAAAAATCTAAAAGGATGCAAAAAAATCGTATCCATGTGTCCCAGTGTTTTTTTTTCTTCCCCCATCATTTCCAGCTAACTGTAAATACATTTCAATATTATCTTGAAAACGAATTACACTGTATGGGGTACAAGGTAGGAGTTAGACAGCTTTAGTTGTTCATAGATAAAAACTCTTTAATTTATTAAGAAACTTTAGTTGGGACCCATCAAATTTCCCGGGTAGTCATTGAAATCAAATCAAATACATGCGTCCCAGGGGGCACTAAATTGAAAAGCTATCAGCATCACTGCAAAGGTATTAGCACTATGTGAAATGCAAATAGTTTTGTCCAGGATTTGAACTCGTCTCACCGCGTCTATTCCCTACATGGTAACCATTACACCACGTGCCTCCAACAAATATACGTCAAAAAAATAAAAAAAGTTTGACAATAACCTGAATTCTACTTGCAATGGATCCGGTAATCCTTCAACACTGAAATAAAAAATTTCATCGAAATCACCCAAGCAGGTGCTTTTGAAGGTGATGTGAATCGCCTGATAACTCTTCGGCACAATACAGCCTTCATCAGGATCAAAAGTAAATGACGTCCCAAAGGCAGACTCCTTCGCTTGAACTTTGTACAGGGCATCGATTTCTCCTTTGTTGGCGAGGACGATCTCGTAATGATGACAGGATCCGATGAAGATCGGGCCAATGTCCATGGAATCAATAGAAAATTGAAGCACTGGACCTTTCCCGTCTCCAAGGATCCGCAGAGGGAGGCGGATCTCTCGGCCAGTGATCTCGCAATATGCAGCTCTCTTGTAAGTCTTTGCTTCTAGGGGTTTGAATATGACTGTAATCTCTCTGGAGGAGTTGGGCCAGATTTCTCCCTCCACTGGGTCAATTTTGATAACATCATCAATATACAGGCTCTTGCTTTCTTCAATTAACTGTAAAGAAAGAAAGAAAGAAAATATAATGGAAAATAAGGAGATGGAAAAAATCTAAAATTGTACATAAGAATGGAAAGTTACTAGAATTTTGGGGATGATGTATGAAAGGCTACCAGTCGATCTCTGATTGGTTGATGGATACCAACAAGCGAAGAGTGGAAGAGAGATAGTGAGAGGAGTGAATCATGAGGAGACAGACGGAAGTCAGAAGCTGGCTGAGTGTTTGAGGACATTTGGGAGATGCTGTCTGTGCTCCAAAGCTTTTATATGGAACAAATAAATTGTGATGGAGAACGGGAGTCAGATGGCGGCAATGCACAGCAACTACTGTATTCTCTGAGAAAGAGAGCAAGACATTGTTTTGCCTGCCAGAATCAAACCCGCGTCCTCAGCCACCAGAATTCCATCTTTAAGCATCATCTGGATAGTAATATCTCATCTACAGAAAGCAATGTCAATATACGCATAAGAAAGGTATAAATGCTATAGAGATTAAAATATACTTACCTTTTGTCTGTTTTGATAAGATCTGTTAAGCACTGATAAATTGTTACGAAGAATTGGATCATGAAGACATTCCTCTTTCAATTTCTCAGCTTCAGTTATTTTCTCTTCATCGATTTTTGATAGAAATCTACAAAAAAGATTTTTATAAAATAACTAATTAGGAAATATTGTGAAGCAGTAACCTCTATTCAAAAAGAAAGGAGACATCTCCACACTCGATGGTAAGCCTCTTAAGACAGTAGAACAATTCACATACCTAGGTAGTAATATCTTATCCACAGAAAGCTATGTTAATACACGAATAGGAAAGGCATGGTTTGCCACAAACAGATTATCAGTCATATGAAAATCCGATCTCACTGACAAGTTAAAGCGACAATTCTTCCAGGCTCCGGTTATATCAGTACTGCTGTATGGCTGCACCACTTGGACCCTAATGAAGCGCCTTGAGAATAAGTTAGATGGGAGCTGCACAAGAATGCTACGTGCAGTCTTGAGCAAGTTGTGGAAACAGCACCCCACAAGGAAGCAGCTGTATGGCCACCTGCCCCCCATCTCACAAACCATCCGAGTGAGACGGACTAAGTATGCTGGATACTGCTGGAGGTGCAAGGACAAGCTCATAAGCAATGTTCTCCTGTGGAAGCCAACATGCTAAAGAACACTCTGGCCCAAACGAGACATTTATCTTAGGAATATAAGGTTTTAACACCTCTCCTAATTTATCATTACCGCCAAAACAAATACATTTCAAAGACTCAAATTTATTTTCTACTGACATACCACCATGGGAACAGGGGGCCTTATTGGGGGGATTTTACCCCTCTGCAGAGGTGCAGTTTGTGTATTCTAAAGCCCCAGCCAACAGGGCTTATACTGTCTTCTTATGTCTTGAAGATCCGGCAGTAAGTTAACCAAGCGGACAGTTGAAAAACATAAAACAATTAAATAAAATAACAAAAAGAGAAAACTGAAGACAATAAATGTTATTATTGGATCCTTTCCATCCACTAACGACGATGGAGTAGTGTCCAAAATAAAAATAAAATTTTTATCTGCATCTGCGCAAGTGACTCTGCAGGCCAATTCTTGAGTGACGGTCTTTGGTGCACTGAATGCACACAAACTGTGATGCTTTCTGGGGCTGCTGGCTTTTCTCTCTTTTTTTGGCTCTCTTTTCTGTCTAGTCTACTCTCCTCTCTGCCTCACCCCTCTCCGTGCCTTGCTTAACGCTGAGGCGCCAGACCGCTCTATTTTTTGTATCTACCTCACACGTGTTTGTGTCAATATGGCATATTCTCATAGCTCTCCTGCAGACATATTTAAATCGTAGGCATGGTCTAACAACCAATCGGGAGCCTTTTACTAATTTGCTGTACAAAAGATCTTTTGGGATGCGGCCATTTTCCATATCAATAAATGTAACATAAAAATTATGTATTGTACACAAATACATACAATTAAATAAAATAACAAAAAATGGGTATAAAAGTTCAATGTCCCTCGTAACAAACCTCAGGTAGAAAAAAATTGAATGAATGAGGGTGATCAAAGAGAGGTGAAAAGATACGTGTTGACACTTTGGTGTGTTGGTAGAGAACTGCTGAATTCCCCAAATGGGCTACAAAAGTCCTGGTGAGGTCAAAGGTTGGTACGTGTTAATTGTCACATAGGGATCCGGGGTCATTCTTATGTTGGACACAGGGAGTGGGAAGGAAGGAAGGAGGGAATGGTTTTCGGAGAAGAGTCAATGTATGTATGTATGAAGGCAGAACAGGACTTATTTAATGTTTACTTGATATCAAAACAAACATCGGTGATTTTCAGATGCTGTCATTCCAGCCTCCTGCCCTAAAATACACTAAGCAGTGTCTTCTGAAGAAGTGAATCATGCTAGTTATAAACCGTGTTGTGGTTTGAGAGTATTTTTATCAACAAATATAATTTTTAGCATTTTTTTTTGCATTTTTATCAACAACTTAATGTGATAAGAAAGCGATATTTTACAGTCCCCGCCCCCATTTTAAAAAAAGTATTTACAATTACTTGTCGTGTCGATAAAAAAATTGGGGGTGCTGTAAAATATCTCTTGCATATTGCATTAACTTGTCGGTAAAAAATGCCTTCAAACTGCTAAAAAAACAACATTTGTCAATAAAAACGTCCTCAAACCACTACACAATTCATAACTGGCATGGTTCACTTTTTCAGAAGGCACCGCTTAGTGTATTTTAGGGCAGGAGGTCGGGATGACAGTATCTGAAAATCATCCAAACATCTTCCAGAACAATACACATTCAAACATTGATACTTATATTGTAAATATTATAGTACACATACAAATATTATGCTGTTGTCATTATTTCTGATAGTATATATAAAATATCTTAAAGTGCATTACCTGTTTTTTTCTTCTTCCTCTTCTTCTGTAGTTGCAAACTTGCTCCATTTATATTTGGCAATGACATTTGATCGATTATGAATCATCACACTTCTCTGATTGGCCAATGAAATGAAAGTACTCTCAATTCGAATTGTGTTCTTATCAAGTCGTATATTAACATCTTCCGCCACGGCATGAAGAGCAATATGAACTGTTTCACCTGAAACAAACAGCAAAAATTTGGATAAGGATTTGAATGTTACTAGTGGGTAATTCCATGTCAAATCATCCAGAAAAAAGTAAAATTGTCGGACCAAGTAACCAATAAGCACCCCAGCTGAGAGCTGTTTTGAAAAGAACACCTTTTGCTTTTCACCGTAAACTCCCAGTTGTTTGTTTACAAACAACAGATGTTTTTTTTTTGCATTAGAATTTCACTGTAAGATTTTTTTTAAAGTTTGTTCATGTATATTTACAACCCAAAGGCACGTTTTTATACTAAAATAGTTTTCAATTTTAATTTTTTAAAAAAGCTATTTATTGGTTACTTGGTCTCAACATCTTTTTATTTAAATAAACATAAAAAATATTTTGTAAATAAAAGCTATTTTCATTTAAATAAACATATCTGCATTTATCTTCTGATTAAATAAAAACTATTTTAATATAAAAATGTATCTTTAATATAAAAATGTGTCTTTCGTTTAAAGTTTTTAAAACTTAAAAGAAAATTCCTATTGAATTAACAACAACAACATGAAATAACTAATCTTTTTAATTAAAATCGAAAACTATTTTAGTATAAAAACATGCCTTTGGGTTGTAAATATACATGAACAAACTTTAAAAAAAATCTTACAGTGAAATTCTAATGCAAAAAAAATCATCTGTTGTTTGTAAACAAACAACTGGCAGTTTACAGTGAAAAGCAAAAGGTGTTCTTTTCAAAACAGCTCCCAGCTGGTGTGCTTATTGGTTACTTGGTCCAAATTGTCACCCACATCCTTCTAAATTTTTTTCTAAATTTGGACTATGAGCTCAAAACAAACAGAAAAGAAACATCTACCAGATACAAAAACAGATCCAGAATAACAGGAGATCCAGCTAAAGCTTCCAGCCCAGAGATAGACAGACTAGCCCAAGTTAAGATGGAAGAAATAGAAGTTAAATATCTAAGTAATGAAGTCAAGTACACCTGTGTGTAACCACAAGTATGCAGGTGTACTCTACTATACTCTACAGAACAAGATAAGTACGCATCATTTTAAGTACAACAAAAATCCTTTTGGCTTGAGAAAGGTCTTAAAGGAATAGTTTACTTTCAGAAAATAGTGGGGGTTTGTATTATTTGTATTATTAGGACTATTGTCTCCATCTTTATTGTTATCTGTACAACGTTTTGGACAATGTGCCCTCCAACCTTCTTCAGGTATTTCTTGTCAGACTTGGGAAACTTCTCGAATTCGGGAACCCTCTCCTCGAACTTGGGAACCTTCTCTTTGAACTCAGGAACTTTCTTGTCATAATCGGGAGCAACTACTCTCCCTCCAGCTATGGGTAAATAGTAAGGTGGATTGGGCTCTTTAACCTCGGCTAGGTAACCAGTCTAGGAGAAGGAAAACTCTAAAACCTGTTAAACTCCATTTAAGAAACTGACTTTGTGTTGCATCCTACTCGTGTGGAGGGGTTGGTAAATATGTATAATTAAAAAGGCTAGATTAGATTTTTAAAAAAAGAAAAAAACGCAATATGAGTCAAGGTAAAAAATCATACATAAGTATAAAGGTAAATATTCTAGGTAAAACATGATATTAGGTTTATAAGTTCCCAAAATTCATACTGGATTGTCTAATTGAACAGTTATCCTGATCAAGGGTGATAGTAACATAGAATAATTAACACAGACGTAACACTTGTACCCAGTCGTGGTTAACGGAATGAGAACAGTCTATCCCTGTGGATTGAATAAAGGGTTAGGTTCAAAGTTCTGTGAAGGCTCCTGATTACGACAAGCAGGTTCCTGTGTTCGAAGAGAAGGTTCCCAAGTTTGAGGAAGGGGTTCCCGAGGGACAAGAAATAGCTGAAGAAGGGTACATCAGCCAAAACGTTGTACAGATAACAATAAAGATGGGGACAATAGTCCGAATAATCCAAATTATCAAGCCTCATCTCAAAAACTCAGAGAAATATTGGCGGGTCTTTGTATGAATGAATGAAATATGATACTTACCAGTGTCATAAAGCAGTTTAAGCTCTCCTTGGTAATTGCCCACTTTCTGAGGGAAAAATTCCACATTCACCTGGCAATTCTCATAGACTTTGACGTTACCAAAAGGAGGCGACACAGAAAATGGGCTGAAAAACAAAAAAGATCTTAGAATGATGACAGTAGTAGTGATAAGCATAATAAAAAAATACAGTTATTTCCTAGTTGAGTAACATGATATTACAGAGTGACCCAAAAAAAAACAGAACCCAAATTATTTATCTATTTTCCTATTAAACTAACCCTAAACCCTAACCCTAACCCTTGTTGGATTTAAACTTAAAAAAAAATTAAAATTAAAATTAACAGTTTTATTACAAAATTTGTGGATTCTGTTTTTTTCTGGGTCACCCTGTAATATTATGTTACTCAACATAGGTTTAGGGTTAGTTTAATGGGAAAATAAATCAATAATTTGGGTTCTATTTTTTCTGGGTCACCCTGTAATATCATGTTACTCAACTAGGAAATAACCAAAAACACTATACAACTAGCATAATATCTTATTATAATGGAGATTATGTAACTGTCTGCCTGTAACCAAAACTACGTCACCACTGACATCATGATTTCCTGAGTTATTTAAGTCCTATTCTCAATGATTATGAAATAGTCATTATTTAATCTTCATCTTATGTAGTAGCATCTTATTTATTAACAATGTTTCTATTAAATTCTAGCTGAGTTAGATTTGCCACAAAACTGCCCATATTATTAATGCATTTAAAATCCTGAAATATGTGTTATACATCTCTAAGATATAAAGATTTGCATAGTATATGGTGGGAATAATTTGCATAATGATTTACAGATGTAATGACAAGTATACCAAAAACCAAAAACCCTGTATGCATTTCCTGGTCAGGGAAAGGAAATGCCGTTATTTGACAATTATGGAGATGCCCTTTGGATTTTCACCAGAACCCCTTTAGCTGGGTTGTGGCTCAATACCAATGGGTGATAGACCAATTTGCCTTGAGAGACTCTACCAGGAGCTCTGACATTACCATATTGAGGGTCCCAAAAATGTTAATATGTATCCTTACCCTGTTGTTTCTAGGGAAAATTTTGCTTCTTTATTTCCAAGATTCGTCACCAAAATGGTTTTTGTTGCCGTCAACTTTACAGGAGACACAGGAAAGTGAATATCATCGGGAAAATCGAGAATACCTCGTGCTCCGATTCCCTTGACAGGAACGATATATTTTTCTCTTTCAGAAATGCAAATGATTTCATGGTTGTAATCCTGCAAAGAAAACAAAATAAAATCCATGAAAATATCAATCAATAAAGATAAAGATTTATCTTATGTGCTACCATTGTTATATACCCACATTGACATCGTACACCATACATTGGGTATATAAATAAAAGAGGAGACTCGGGTGACAGAGAGAAAGAGACAGAGACTTGAGACTTGTTGCTTCATTTGAACATCTTGTTGTCTGGCCAACAACCCGTTACCATACCATGGTTAAAGAGCCCAGTCTGCCTTACTATTTACCCATAGCTGAAGGGAGAATAGTTGGATGCATATCATTCCCAAGAATATGAGCAAAGTATAGTTTTGCTTACAGTACCTACTATTACTAAGTGCTGGGTGGGCTCATCACATTGCTTACTATACCTGCTGTTACTAAGTGGTCACCCATCTCAGTAGTGAACAGGTTCATTGATGCTTAACTTTAATGATCTAGCAAGGACTTGTTGTTTCAGCATGACTTGACCATAAGATATAAAAGTAAAATAAGTAAAGTCAACAGGGTAGCCTATTGTTGATATCAGCCAGACAGCAAGGGAGTCTATCCCCTTTTCACTAGTGCTAGACCACGGAGACTGTTTTTGCATCTGTTCCTCACTTTATCGCACAGATCTCTGTGCTACTCATATGCTGAGTTGGCAAGGGCCAGTATTGAACCACCTTGCGATTCCCAGGCAAAAGCTCTACCGACTGAGCTAAACTGGCCCTAAGAATGTTGAAATATTTTTAAACTTATGTTAAAAGTATAGGACCATATATGACCTTTAGGCACCCCTTTTGCGATCTCGATTCATAAGGACATTTTTTTCATTTACACCGTCAAAATCCGGTTATTTGTTAACAGATGATTTTTAGAGTTTTTATTTTTAATTATAAAACTAACCCCTAACCCTAACCCTAACTCTAACCCCTAACAAACAACCGGATTTTGACAGTGTAAATGAAAAAAATGTCCCTATGAATCGAGATCGCAAAAGGGGTGCTTAAAGGTCATATGGTCCCAAGTATAAAATATACCAGTGGAGAAAAACATAGATTCACTTACCTTATTTTCTTCTGGGGTGAACTGAATTTTGAATGTGATTGACAAGCCTGGAGCTACGTTATGGCTTGCGAGAATAGGGCTAATGATTTTAAAGTAAGGTGAATCCTCCTGTTGAACTTTGATGAGTCGAGGCACCTGTCAAAAAAAAAAAAAGAATCATATGGAATATTTTTTTTATTTTCAGTTTCTATTCCCAGAGTGTTTAGTATCTCATCATCATCTTTTGTTTCTTCAATTTATTTCTGTAAAACCTTCTTACACACAGGTTCATCCTCTCCACCAGAACGCTTAGGTTTGTTTGGTTGATTGGGTTTTACGGCATGTCAACCCCTTGGGTTATTTTATGCCGTATACTTCTATTGGTATTTAGGTATTCAAAAATGTATAGGGGTTTATTTGCTGTAATCAAGTTTTCTGTTGAGAATTTTAACATCAAGAGAGGGAGTGGGTGATTTTTGTAAGTCTGTGAACTTACATCCTTGATAAGAGGCCGGTTCTTTTCAAAAAACGCTTAGGGACAGGCACTTCCTTCTCTGTGAGGGTCACCTCAATGTGGCATGGGCTGCTCATCAAGGGATTGATACGTCCAATAAATAAACATCCTCTCTTCTCGACAGCAAAATCCGACTACGGTTTTTCTCCCCTGATCTGGGAGGGTAGGCCTTAAATAATCAGTAACTGTTTACATCCTGGCTACTCCCATTCAGCACTGCCCATACGGAAATTCTATCTACAATAGTATTTCAACTACGCATCACTCCTCAGAACGAGACTGTTTACATCCAGGCTATTCCCATTCAGCACTGCCCATACGGAAATTCTATCTACAACAGTATTTCAACTACGCATCACTCCTCATGATGAGACTGTTTACATCCAGGCTATTCCCATTCAGCACTGCCCGTGTGGAATTTCTATATTCAACAGTATTTCAACTATGCATCACTCCTCATGAGGAGGAAGTGGCAAGTTCAATTTCTGTGGTCACTCACCACACTCCTCCCCCTCGCACAGGCCAGACATATCCGGACGCACTTTGTTCGTGGGGGTAAGTTATCTACTTAATACTAGGTTGGTTGGTTGGTTAGTCGGATTTTATGGCATGTCAACCCTTGTTGGGTTATTTTATGCCAACAACATTTTGTTTGACTCATTCTTGTTGATTATTCCATTTTTTTTTTAATTCAATTTTTTTAAACACATTTTTAAAAAATTCAATTTTGATCTATTTAACCATAGATGGAACCCTAGCAGATACTACCACTCCGGTCAGGATGGACCTGGGATTAATGGCAATGAAGGGGTACTCCACACTCCTCAAAATTCCAGAACTGGAACTTCACAATTAGATGCAGTTTAACGTCATACCCAAGACACACAAAGAACCTCAGCCACCGCTTTCTAGCACATACATGATAAAAAGGGTTGGGGTTTGGCATAAGGACAATAGGATTGGGAAAATCATATAGGCACTAGGGCTTGATGTGACCAGCCAATTGATTGGAGGGAGCAGATACCAGGCCCAATACAAATAAGTAGAAACTCTGATACAAAAAATCTGTTGTAACTTGAGTATCAGAGTTAACAGAGAAATAATAGGAAGAAACACAAGTACTAAAGATAAGGAAAAAAAGGTTTACTAAGCAAGATACAAGGTGAACAGTGTAATTAGCAATTGCTAGGTTGAATTAACAAGTTCAATGAGATTTCGTTGTTTCTCTTGTGGGATTATAAAAATAAAATTAAACCAAATAAAAAATAAAACAAAAATAAAAACCATTAGATTAAATATTCAAAAATAAATAAAAGACACAAAAAGTAACAATTTCCCAGAAGGCCTCAGACAGTAAGAACTTTTGGAGCATTCAGACCCCCCCTCCCTGAATTCTTAGCGCCAAAAAGGATCTCTGCTTTTTACCCCAAACTTTTGAGGTTTCATCAAAGACTTTATTAGTAGTGA
>CM042176.1:12099275-12452093 GCA_023376005.1 Doryteuthis pealeii | reverse complement strand
CAGAGAGTTCTGGGAGATTTGAGGCAGACTTCTATCACTCAGCCTCCAGTGAACCACCATCTTAAGAGGGTGTTGAACTCTCATGGAGAAGGAAAATAATAATGGATAATAGAAAGAAAGCAGTACAAGAGCAAGGCAGAATTGTGGAAAATTATCCACCGGGAATTGTGCAAATGACTAAAATATGAAAATATGAACAAATTGTACAAGCACACACCTGAAACTTTCCAAGTAATGTTAATTTATTAAATACATAAATGGCGGTTGTATTCTGTAAAATGCCAAAAATGTTGCTTGTTTTTTGGTACTGCATTGATAAGTGCTGCTGATTTTATAAATTAAAATCTGCCTACTGCAAAATGGTGCATTTCGCCGTTTTGAAATTCTTTTGATTTTTTCTCTTTGTGATGCTTTTTTTAATTTGATTATTTTCTGTTATAATTAAGACAATTCATAGAAAAAAAATTCATATATAAGTTTAGCCTAGGCTATGTTCTTCAGGAAAAAAAAAATTAAAAAATTTTGGAATATTTTTGATATATTAAGGTGTGCTACAATACACCACTTAAATTTATAGACTAGCTGAGGGTCATCGTGTTTAAACCTCAGAATCAACAGCCCGAATGCAGTGGCTGGTTGACTCCTTAATCATGATTACTAAGAACGTCATTTGAAATTATTGGACGAAGGACCTTGCAATACTGAGGAGCACCAAGGAACAACCAAAGGATTTCTTACCAAGGATTTCCGTGGACAAGTGCCTTCTTGTTTGGAGCCTAAAGATGGCCCAAAAAATCAAACAAAAAACTAAGTGACAATTTAACAATTTTATATGAGTTAAATAAAGGGGGGGGGGGTTGCTGTCGTTACCAACATTTTTTGCCCTACTAAACTGTTATTTATTTATTTTCTATTCATTTATTTAATCTACAAAAGTTATAGGCAGATACAGTTATTTCCTATAAGTCTAACATAAAACAAAAGGGGAACCACTCTTGACTATAAATATTTAATTTATTTCATTGATCTACTAGGAAAAAAGGAAGACAGGAGTTAGGGAAGAGTTAGCGGTTTAGGGTTAGGGGTAGAAATGGGAAAATAAATAAATATTTATCAGTCAAGGTGGTTCCCCTTTGTTGTAGACTTATAGGAAATAACCCAGATACGATCATACTGAAATCTGATCTTCTGATAGGAGGAAGCCAAGAAATCTTTACAATCTGTAGTCATTATTCAGTGCTACTGTGTATGGCCTGCACATTTAGACTTTAATGAAGCAATTGGGAAAAAATGGGAATTACACAAGTATGCTACATGCTGTCTTGAATAAATGCTGGGGATGAGTACTCCTTCATCAATATTACTCCCAGGTGCAAGTAAGTTAATAAAATTAAAATAAGTGGTGGCCCTGTATTCTAGTACAAAGCCCCCCCCCCCGTATCCAGGTAAAAGTGCTGCTTTATATAAAATAAATCTGGACCATATGACCTTTAGGCACCCTTCCACTGGTCTCGACTCACAAAGGACACTTTTCTCATTTAACACCGTCAACATCCGGTGTTTGTTTTAGGGTTAGGGTTAGGGTAGGTGTTAGAGTTAGGGTTTAGTTTAATTAAAAAAAAAAACTCTAAAAATCATTCTGTTAAACAATTAACCGCGATTTTGACGGTGTAAAGGAAAAAAATTCCTCAAGGATCGAGATTCGCAAAGGAGTCCCCTAAGTTCAATGGTCCAAAAATCTGATCTGTCAAATTGGCGTATTTCCACTGGTTTGTTTTTTTGGGGGGTAGATCGTACTTAACGGATTATTTTAATTTTCGTCTGTTAAGTACATTCTACCAATAAAGTTACAATAAATAAATTAGAAAATGTAAAAATGCAAAAAGAAGTGGGACCAAAGGCATTCCTTTTTTAATAAAACAGGGATTCAATATCTTAATTAACCAATTTATTATTTACCTCAATCTACTATTTATTTTATTTATGAAAAAGTATAAATATAAATACACGATATGTATCACTTCCTAACCGCTTAGGCATAACATGACCCAGATGGGTTGACTATGCCGTTTAAAATCAATAAACAAACAAACATTATTTATTTAGTCAGCTATCTTATAGTTATTTATTTATTTGAAAAATAGCAAATGAAAGTAATAATATTTTTCTTAATTACAATAGTATGTAAATCATAGAATTTTCTAAAAAAGAAAATTATTGTTTAATAAAATTCTTTTAAATAAAACAAAATATGTAAAAAAGAATAAGGAATTTAGTATAAATTGTAAGGAAAGTTACTAAAAAAAGTTTTTTTTACAAAATAAAAAAAAAAAACAGTTTAAAAGCTAAACATTTTGCATTAATGAATTAAAATAATTTAATGACAAAATGAACTATATAAAAATTAAAAATGGACAGTTGTTTTTTAAATTAATTAATTAACTATTAATTAACTTGCCAATTAAAATACGCTTTAATTAATAACCTTTAAATGATTTTCAAACGCAAGTGTTTTAAAAAATACATTTTAGATTAACAACATTAATGACAAGTTTTATGATAAAAGTTATTGTCTAATAACAAAAATCGATATCACTTTTTAAATAAAAATACGTTATCGTTAATACTAGATACAAAGAATAACTAGAAAAGTCGAAATTAGCGGTGCAAAATTACCTTTATTGCGAATCACAGACATGTTTTGATGCGTTCCTTGTTCGACAACGCTTCTGTTGCCCATGCAACCAGCCTCAACCAGCAATGGGAGTATCACAAACTTAATTTTTTTGTATTTGACCAATTAATTACCACTTTTTCAGACCATTATGACCTTAGGCACCCCATTTTGATCTCGATAAGAAAGGCACATTATTTTCATTTACACCGTCAATATCAGAATAATAGATATGTTAGGGGAAGGTTAGGGGTTAGTTTATAATTAAAAATCTAAAAATCCGTCTGTTGAAAACACCGATATTGACGGGTAAATAAAAAACATGTCCTTCTTAATCGAGATCAAAAAGGCGGGCTGCCTAAGGTAATATGGTCCACTTTTTCTTTTGTCATTAATCAGTACTGTCTCGCTGGAATGCCTAATACTAGTGACATCTGCTTATCAAATCCTACATGTTTAAATTAATTTTAACTACTCAATACAACCTTTCCTCAGGCTGCGCTTGGTTGTTTGGTTAAGTTTTACGGCATGCACCCCTTGCTTGGGTATTTTTATGCCAAAGATATTTTGTTTTATTCATTCTTGGTGGTTGGTTGGTTGGTGGATTCTATGGCCATTGTCACCCCTTGTTGGTTATTATGCCAAAAGATATTTTTTGTTTATTCTTCTTGGCTGGTTGGTTGGATTTATGAGTATGTCACCCCTTGTTGTTATTTTATGCCAAGATTATTTTTTTTTATTTTCATTCTTGGTTGGTTGGTTGGTTGGTTGGTTGGATTTTATGGCATGTCACCCCTTGTGGGTTATTTATGCAAAGACATTTTGTTTTATTCGTTTCATTGGTCAGTTCGTTGGATTTTATGGTATGTCAAAGCCCTTGTTGGGTTATTCATTATGCTAAAATATTTTTGTTTTATTCATTCTAATGGTTAACTCAAGCTTGTTGCAACACACATTTTTCTATTACCCCATAGATGGGAGCCCTTAACACGGTACTACCACTCTGCGTCAAAGTGGACCTGGGAGCAATGGTGATGAAGGGGTACTCTATTCTCCAGACCTCCAATCCTGGAACTCACCATCAGATATAGTAATAGCTGTCATACCCAGGACATGAAAGGACCCTCAGCCACCCACTTTCTAGCACCCATATGATAAAAAAGGGTTGGGATTTGCCATAAGGGCAATCAGTTTGGACAATTATATAAGTGCAGGGCTTGACGTGACAGCCGATTGATCGGAAGGGGCCTCTCTGACCGCCCGTCTAGCCTAAATAAGCCAAAGTGGAGAGTTGCATGTCATGGACTGCTCAGCCACCATGATTCCGACCTTAAGCATCATGGGTCACCACTCATGGCAAACAGATGGCCATTAAAATGTGATACAAAACAAGATTATACTGGGCACTGCAGGAGAAGCAAGGACCAAACTCATGTGACGTTTGCCGATGGACGCCTACACATGGACACATCAGTGTAGGATGACCTGCAAAAAACCTACATCAATCGGCTCTGTGCAGATTCTGGATGCTGCGTGGAAGACCTGCAGAGGGTGATGACTGATAATGATGTTAGAGAGAGAGTTATGGATATTCATGCTGCCAGCGTGACCTGATGATGATGATGATGATGATGATTATCCATCTATCCCAACTCAGTTAAATCATCTATTCTATCTATCTATCTCCAGTCTGTTAATATCTCTCTAATCTATCTATCTATCTATCTCCAGTCTGTTAATATCTATCTATCTATCTCAATCTCTTCATATCTATCAATCTATTCTCATTCTATTCTCATCTATTCTCAGTCTGTTTCCATCTATTTTCAGTCTGTTCATATCTATCTACCTATCTATCTCAGTCTGTTCCTATCTATCTATCTATCTATCTATCTCCAGTCTGTTCCTTTCTATCTATCTATCTATCTATCTATCTCAGTCTGTTCTATCACTAATCTATCTACTCTCAGTCTGTTCCTATCTATCATCTATCTATCTATCTATCTATCTCAGTCTGTCCTATCTATTCTGTCTTCTAATCTTCTGCAAGAAGATCTCAGGTGTTTTGGCTTTGCCCTTCTAGCTGGGAAAATTTGGCTCAGATCGCACTCGGTGCTGGCAGGCTCTCTGAAGAGGACTGTTAATGTCTGAAGTCATCCTGGCGCAACACCATGAAGCTAAAATGTCCAGAAAATAGCAGTGGCAACAAAGCTCCGGCACATTCAACATCTTCAGGGACAGCCTTTACATGCAACATCTATGGTCGAGAATGTTTTTCAAACATTGGACTTTCACAGTCAAAGGAGGCGCTGTAACTTCAGGGACACAAAAACTATATCATAGTCTTCTGAGACTGAAATACAATAAAATCTTATCTATATATATCTATCTCATTCTGTCCATATCTATCTATCTATCTATCTGTCTCAGTCTGTTTCCTATCTATCTATCTATCTATCTATCTATCTATCTCAGTCTGTTCCTATCTATCTATCTATTCTATCTCATTCTGTCCATATCTATCCATCTATTCTATCTATCTCAATTCTTCCTATCTATCTACATATTTATCTATCTATCTTAGTCTGTACTATCTATCTATCTATCTATCTATCTCAGTCCTGTTTCTATCTATTCTATCTTCCTTCTATCTACTAATTTATCTACTATCTCAGTCTGTTCTTATCTATCTATCTATCTATCTCAGTCTGTTCATATCTATCCATCTATCTATTATTCTCAATTTGTTCACATCTATCTATCTATCTATCTATCAATCTCAGTCTGTTCATATCTATCTATCTATCCATCTATCTCAGTATGTTTCCTATCAATTTATCTATCTATTCAGTCTGTTCATATCGATTTATCTATCTACAGTCTGTTCATATCATTCTATCTATCTATCTCAGTCTGTTCAGGTTATCTTATCTATCTATCATATCTATCTATTCTCAGTCTGTTCCTACTATCTATCTCAGTCTGTCCATTCTATCCATCTATTCTATTTAATCTCAGTTGTTCACATCTATCTATCTATCTATCTAGCTATCTATCTATCTATCTCAGTCTGTTTATATCTATCTATCCATCTATCTCAATATGTTCCCTATCTTATTTATCTATCATCTCAGTCTGTTCATATTCGATATCTATCTATCTCAGTCTGTTCATATCTATCTATCTATCTATCTATCTCAGTCTGTTCAGGTCTATCTATCTATCTATCTATCTATCTATCTCAGTCTGTTCATATCTATCTACATATCTATCTATCTATCTCAGTCTGTTCCTATCTGTCAATCTATCTATATATCTTTATATCTATCTCAGTCTGTTCATATCTATCTATCTATCTCTCTATCTATCTCAGTATGTTCCTATCTATCTATCTATCTATCTACTACTATCTCAGCCTGTTCCTATCTATCAATAAATCTATCTATCTATCTATCAACTTTGATATCAATCAATCTCTGTTACCTACCTGTCCATCAGTTCATATGTATAAATCAATATATTTCTCTCCATTTATATTTATTTTTATCAGCTGATGTATCCTCTGCAGAAGGGTAAGACCCAACGAGTTCACAAATTGTTTAGTTATTATTAAATCCAACTTCAATTCAACTAGACTGAACTTAAAGTACCACCTGAGGGCAGGACTGTTGTTGCATAGGGCTAAATTCGAGTTGTAGTAGTAGTTGTTAGTAGTAGTTGTTGTGTAGTTCAGAAACAACATACGGCAAGTCGTATAGCTCACAAAGGGGTTGTTTATTTATTTCTAGGATTGTGGGTTCTTTTTCAGAGAGAGAGAGAGAGAGAGAGAGAGAGAGAGAGAGAAGAGAGGAGAGAGAGAGAGAGAGAGGGGAAGGTCAAATTATTCTATTGTAAATCATGTTTGGTACTACTATGATGAAACTCATCACGGGGGGAACCTTGGAAGCCCCGTCTGCACAGAATAGTGACCACCTAACGAGATGGGGTTAAAAGCAAAACCCTAAAAACACGCAACAACAACCTTTTAAACATTAAAACCCCAAAGCCTCTTGCTACCCTTTAGGACTTAGAAAACACTGATTGCATTCCCTACAGAAGACCCCACCCCCTCACAATTGGGAATCTCCATGGTGGAGTGGCTAACGTACTGGACTGTGATGTCATTGTAAGTGAGTTCATACTCTAAGTCTGCTATTATGTTCACTTTCAGGCTAATTAACATTAACCTCCTAGAAATTGTACTGAGACGTGCAACCAAACGAATACCCTCCATCAGGCATCTGCCATATTCTGAACATCTTGCTGCCCTGGGAATGGATTCATTGAATCTCCGGTGTCAGGCAACTGACCTGGTAAACGCTCATAAGGTCATTAATCATCTTAACAACCTTGAGCACCTTTTTGATCTTCATATTTCTAACACACATGGGCATGCCTACAAAGTCAGAAAACAGCATTGCTCACATGACTTTCAGAAACATTTTTTCTCGCTCAGAGTTGCCGAGGCATGGAATAAGCTGCCTGTGTCCATTGTAAGCTGCATCTTTCAAAGCCTCCATGCTTCCTGTATTCCACTAACACTATACCTGATACCCTTATCCACACACATTATTGGAAATTGGGTTATCTGCCCTTACCCGGAAGTACGGACAATAGGGGGCAGACACTAAACCCTGATTCAGCAGAACAGATACGGCAGGCACAGAGGAAGAATAGAGTCCGCACCCGTGAGAGAAACACGTCAACGCCGACAGGCAGACATAGCAGAAACGACCTTACCGGACAACTTCGGGACATTGCTGAGACAAATACTACAAAGTTAAGTTTCTTAAACCTCAATGCATACTTATATATATCCAAGAGAAATTCTCAGGCAATCTCTTACAGACATTTACACAATTTGTATACTCACACATTTAATATCACAACCAATAAATTGTTAACCCAATTATATACTCTATAATTGCCTTGTCTCCTGTCCTTTACGACAGAGATACTATTTCACCCCAGTATTACTGTTACTTTGCCAGAGAATTTCATGCTATTGCATTTACTTTTGAATTAATACCCTTAGGAAAGGTATGAAATCCTTCATACCACTACTGTTCTTCTTCAAGGTTTGCTTTGGCATTAAATAACCTATGACTGATACGCCATTAAGCAAAGAAACTGAAAAAAATTGTTTAAGACCCCATAAAAAAGAAGTGATCTAGGTATGACACTAAACGGCATATGATAGTGAGGCTTTAGTTCTGGAGAGTGTGGAGTACACCTACTGAGAATTCTGGGGTATGGGGGTAATCGTTCCTTGTCTGCGAGCCTCTGTTTCGAACCAACCAATCACGAACCAGCATACTTTGGCGGCAAAGCCGAATAAGCAAACTCTTCTGATCCAGCTCTCACTGGGGACAGACCTAAATAAGGGTCGCTCCTCTTCCTCAATAACCAGAATCGGAGTCAGACATCAAACAGAACGTTTATCATATCTGAACTAATAGAAGGCCGTAGCAAGGGCTCCGATAATACCCTATCTCAGGACTCAGATAAGTGACAAATTATATATTTGTGCAGACGAACTCAAGTTTGCAATCCTTATTGTTATTCTGTAATACAAGTCTTTTATTCCTACTAGCAATTATATGCACCCTCCGGGTGCAAGTATTTAAGTTTTAATGTAATAAAATATTGTATTAAATTAGAAAGGCTAATGAAACTAAATAAGAATACAGATAAAAAGATTTGAAACAGAGGGAGTATAATAAAAGATTTGAAACAGTGGGAGTATAATAAAAGATTTGAAACAGAGGGAGTATAATAAAAAATGGAACAACTGAAACTTACTCTTCCATCACTCTCGTCTTTCATTGTTATTTTTCTAATTTAAGTATTTAGTTAAAAGAGGAAGTAAAGAATAAAAATGACAGTTATTTTTCTTGTTAATGGATTTCATTTAAGATTCATTGAAGAGATTTTTGCTTTATATTCATTAACATAAAACCAAACTGTTAGAAATCAATAATACTAAGCACATATTTATTAAATTCGATTTTTTAATATTGATATGCAAATTAGCCTTCCCGTTCACACTGTAAACCGCTATTTTGTTGTATATATAAATATAATTGCATGTTGTCAGTATGTAGACATAGTTAACAGTATTAATAATGTAAGACTATTTTATTAATAATTGAGGTTTAGATAAAAATAAAATCATTGAGAATGTGATGTCAATAACTAAGGGAATTGTGACTTGAGTTGTAATATAGTTTCGGTTACAGACAGAAAAACACACAATCTCCATTATAATAAGATTTCTAGTTGTTTGGTTATTTCTTTAACTCTCAACCTGTCTGCCACACTCGTGGTTAACTCCATACTTCAAACCTTGGAGTATTGTCGTTCATGTCTAATTTCTTTATACACCTTCAATGCCATATGCCCTAATTAGGCTCACTCTGACCCTGTTAGTCTCCCAGATATGGGTCAAATAAATCTATTTAAAGAATTAGTTGTATTTTATAGGACCTTGGGTCAAAAAACAAAAACAAAAAAACCTCTTAAGAAACAACTACACTAAATGTAAATATGAACGGAGGCCGTCGTGCAATGGTTAGAGTCATAGGAAATGGACTCGTCAGGAGTTCAAATCCTGGACAAAGCTACAGTTCACATAGCGCTAAATAACTTCGGAAAGGCATGAATCTAACTACTCTCCCTCCAGCTATGGGTAAATAGTAGGGCAGACTGGGCTCTTAAACCTTGGTTAGGCAACCAGTCTAGGAGATGGAAAACTCTGAATTCAAACCTGTTAAAAACTTCGCTAGAATAGGCTCAGTACTAATTAGTGATCTATTTCACTAATTTAATTTTAATTTAACATACAATGAACGTGATTCCCTAACCTATAGGCGTAAAATAATCCTAGACGCGTTGGCATGACGTTAAAATCAATCAATCAAACTATCAATGAACTTTGGATCCTTTCAGGAGAAAATTGTCGTCTCATGTCGTCGTGGTCGTGGTAACTATTACATTGGTAACTAACAGTTGAACTTGACACCCGACTGAAAAGGTTTAAACATGTTTTGTGTGTACACAACGATTAGAATATATATGACGCATGAGTAAACAAACGGGTATTTCTATCGTACATAGTTTTTAGTTTTATTAGTCACAAACGACACACCTTCTTTTTTAGTTGCATCATCATATTGATACGGATTAATAATAATTTCATTATTATTTATTATTATTATCTATATCTTCAAACATTGGTCAGTGTTTTGTTTTTTTCACATTTGAAAGAGGCAGGTCATAAGTGAAAGAAAAAATTCTGTATAATACAGAGTAAATATACAGTGTATATTTAATTTCAAACGATAACTCCATAAAGATTTTCTATAGAATACAGCACCGGTGTGTGCAGTGCGGACTTTTTTAAAAGTTAGGCACATTTTCCTATCATACCGTTTCGCTACGTACAATTAAAAAAAATGATGACCGATCTCAAGTCGTCTTTTAACAATAACATCGAAGATGAAAAGGAGGAAGATTCTTTGATAGATTCATTGTGGAATGAAGATAGTTTATATGAACAATGTACAGAACTTTTACAACAATCTCAGACACATTTAATGCTGAGAGAATTTTCAGAATGTATAAAATATTTGTAACCAAGGATTAAATGACTGTAGCAGACATTCGGACGATAGGTAACTTTTTTTTGAAAAACTTTAAACTTTATTTTTAAAGAATAATATAAGTTTGTTTTTGTTTTGTTTAGATCATTTAGTTAAATTTGAGTGTTTTCGTTGGTTTTGTGGACTGTTTGAATTTGTTTTGTAAACAAAAAAACCTTTATTTTGTTGTGAAAATTTGTTGTTTTGAGTCGGTGTTGTCCTGACAAAGAAGCAATATATATATATATATATATATATATATATATATATATATATATATATATCACGTGCCTTGGTCATTTTATTTGTTTGGGTTTTTTTAACAATAATAAGTAATTAAAAGTTATTTCTAAAACAACTTAAATCCATTCAGTTTATGCGATTTAAGATTTAAGATTTCTTATTTCCGTCTTTTTAAAAATAGAAAAAATCGTATTAAAATATTTTTTTTATATTATCAAAATTATTTTAATACGATTTTTAAAATTATTTTTGCTTATGTTACAGAATTTATAACATAAGGATCTGTGTGTTATGATTATCCTGGTTAATCTGACCAAAACTTTGTTTAGTAAATAAAATGAAAATAACTAGTAAAAAGTGATAGAAAAACGAAGGATTTTCCATAAATAAAAAATCAAAAGTCATTTTAAAAACTCTATCTTTAGACATAAATTGTAATTAAACGTTTTAGTTAAATAAATCCAAAAGCGAATTGAGGTTTATGTTATTAGATATAAAATAATTTATAGTAAAAATATTGTATTTAAAAAAGATAAACATTGAAATTATTTCAATGAAATAAATAGATATACTTTCAATGAAATAAATAGAATTTACATTTCAACGTTTTATTTTATTTTACTTAGAAATATATTCTATTTATTTCATTGAATATTCTATTATTTCATTGAAATAATTTCAATGTTTATCTTTTTTAAATACAATATTTACTATAAATTATTTTTATCTAATAACATAAACCTCAATTCGCTTTTGGATTTATTTAACTAAAACGTTTAATAATACAATTTATGTCTAAAGATAGAGTTTTTAAAATGACTTTTGATTTTATTTATGGAAAATCCTTCGTTTTTTCATCACTTTTACTAGTTATTTTCATTTTATTTACTAAACAAAGTTTTGGTCAATTAACCAGGATAATCATAACACACAGATCCTTATGTTTATAATTCTGTAACATAAGCAAAAATAATTTTAAAAAATCGTATTAAAATAATTTTTGATAATATAAAAAAAAATATTTTAATACGATTTTTATTTTTTAAAAGACGGAAATAAGAAATCTTAAATCTTAAATCGCATAAACTGAATGGATTTAAGTTGTTTTTAAGAAATAACTTTTAATTACTTATTATTGTTAAAAAATACCCAAACAAATAAAATGACCAAGGCACGTGATATATATATATATATATATATAATATATATATATTATATATATATATATATGCTTCTTTGTCAGGACAACACCCGACTCAAAACAACAAATTTTCACAACAAAATAAAGGTTTTTTTGTTTACAAAACAAATTCAAAACAGTCCACAAAACCAACGAAAACACTCAAATTTAAACTAAATGATCTAAACAAAACAAAAACAAAACTTATATTATTCTTTAAAAATACAAAGTTTAAAGTTTTTCAAAAAAAGTTACCTATCGTCCGAATGTCTGCTACAGTCATTTAATCCTTGGTTACAAATATTTATACATTCTGAAAATTCTCTCAGCATTAAATGTGTCTGGATTGTTGTAAAAGTTCTGTACATGTTTCATATAAACTATCTTCATTCCACAATGAATCTATCAAAGAATCTTCCTCCTTTTCATCTTCGATGTTATTGTTAAAAGACGACTTGAGATCGGTCATCATTTTTTTAATTGTACGTAGCGAAACGGTATGATAGGAAAATGTGCCTAACTTTTAAAAAAGTCCGCACTGCACACACCGGTGCTGTATTCTATAGAAAATC
The DNA here is from genome assembly GCA_023376005.1 of Doryteuthis pealeii. Lineage (NCBI taxonomy): Eukaryota > Metazoa > Mollusca > Cephalopoda > Myopsida > Loliginidae > Doryteuthis > Doryteuthis pealeii. Next base: position 12,439,745 of record CM042176.1, on the reverse strand, counting down.
TTTATGGAGTTATCGTTTGAAATTAATATACACTGTATATTTACTCTGTATTATACAGAATTTTTTCTTTCACTTATGACCTGCCTCTTTCAAATGTGAAAAAAACAAAACACTGACCAATGTTTGAAGATATAGATAATAATAATAATAATAATAATGAAATTATTATTAATCCGTATCAATATGATGATGCAACTAAAAAGAAGGTGTGTCGTTTGTGACTAATAAAACTAAAACTATGTACGATAGAAATACCCGTTTGTTTACTCATGCGTCATATATATTCTAATCGTTGTGTACACACAAAACATGTTTAACCTTTTCAGTCGGGTGTCAAGTTCAACTGTTAGTTACCAATGTATAGTTACCACGACCACGACGACATGAGACGACAATTTTCTCCTGAAAGGATCCAAAGTTCATTGATAGTTTGATTGATTGATTTTAACGTCATGCCAACGCGTCTAGGATTATTTTACGCCTATAGGTTAGGGAATCACGTTCATTGTATATTTTAAATTAAAATTAAATTAGTGAAATAGATCACTAATTAGTACTGAGCCTATTCTAGCGAAGTTTTTAACAGGTTTGAATTCAGAGTTTTTCCATCTCCTAGACTGGTTGCCTAACCAAGGTTAAGAGCCCAGTCTGCCCTACTATTTACCATAGCTGGAGGAGAGTAGTAGATTCATGCCTTTCCGAAGTTATTTAGCGCTATGTGAACTGTAGCTTTGTCCAGGATTTGAACTCCTGACGAGTCCATTTCCTATGACTCTAACCATTGCACGACGGCCTCCGTTCATATTTACATTTAGTGTAGTTGTTTCTTAAGAGGTTTTTTTTGTTTTTGTTTTTGACCCAAGGTCCTATAAAATACAACTAATTCTTTAAATAGATTTATTTGACCCATATCTGGGAGACTAACAGGGTCAGAGTGAGCCTAATTAGGGCATATGGCATTTGAAGGTGTATTAAAGAAATTAGACATGAACGACAATACTCCAAGGTTTGAAGTATGGAGTTAACCACGAGTGTGGCAGACAGGTTGAGAGTTAAAGAAATAACCAAACACTAGAAATCTTATTATAATGGAGATTGTGTGTTTCTGTCTGTAACCGAAACTATATTACAACTCAAGTCACAATTCCCTTAGTTATTGACATCACATTCTCAATGATTTTATTTTATCTAAACCTCAATTATTAATAAATAGTCTTACATTATTAATACTGTTAACTATGTCTACATACTGACAAACATGCAATTATATTTATATATACAACAAAAATAGCGGTTTACAGTGTGAACGGGAAGGCTAATTTGCATATCAATATTAAAAAACGAATTTAATAAATATGTGCTTAGTATTTATTGATTTCTAACAGTTTGGTTTTATGTTAATGAATATAAGCAAAAATCTCTTCAATGAATCTTAAATGAAATCCATTAACAAGAAAAAAAAAACTGTCATTTTATCTTTACTTCCTCTTTTAACTAAATACTTAAATTAGAAAAATAACAATGAAAGACGAGAGTGATGGGAAGAGTAAGTTTCAGTTGTTCCATTTTTTATTATACTCCCTCTGTTTCAAATCTTTTATTATACTCCCACTGTTTCAAATCTTTTTATTATACTCCTCTGTTTCAAATCTTTTTATCTGTATTCTATTTAGTTTCATTAGCCTTTCTAATTTAATACAATATTTTATTACATTAAAACTTAAATACTTGCACCCGGAGGGTGCATATAATTGCTAGTAGGAATAAAAGACTTGTATTACAGAATAACAATAAAGGATTGCAAACTTGAGTTCGTCTGCACAAATATATAATTTGTCACTTATCTGAGTCCTGAGAAGGGTATTATCGGAGCCCTTGCTACGGCCTTCTATTAGTTCAGATATGATAAACGTTCTGTTTGATGTCTGACTCCGATTCTGGTTATTGAGGAAGAGGAGCGACCCTTATTTAGGTCTGTCCCCAGTGAGAGCTGGATCAGAAGAGTTTGCTTATTCGGCTTTGCCGCCAAAGTATGCTGGTTCGTGATTGGTTGGTTCGAAACAGAGGCTCGCAGACAAGGAACGATTACCCCCATACCCCAGAATTCTCAGTAGGTGTACTCCACACTCTCCAGAACTAAAAGCCTCACTATCATATGCCGTTTAGTGTCATACCTAGATCACTTCTTTTTTATGGGGTCTTAAACAATTTTTTTCAGTTTCTTTGCTTAATGGCGTATCAGTCATAGGTTATTTAATGCCAAAGCAAACCTTGAAGAAGAACAGTAGTGGTATGAAGGATTTTCATTACCTTTCCTAAGGGTATTAATCAAAAGTAAATGCAATAGCATGAAATTCTCTGGCAAAGTAACAGTAATACTGGGGGTGAAATAGTATCTCTGTCGTAAAGGACAGGAGACAAGGCAATTATAGAGTATATATGGGGTTAACAATTTATTGGTTGTTGATATTAAATGTGTGAGTATACAAATTGTGTAAATGTCTGTAAGAGATTGCCTGAGAATTTCTCTTGGATATATATAAGTATGCATTGAGGTTTAAGAAACTTAACTTTGTAGTATTTGTCTCAGCAATGTCCCGAAGTTGTCGGTAAGGTCGTTTCTGCTATGTCTGCCTGTCGGCCGTTGACGTGTTTTCTCTCACGGGTGCGGACTCTATTCTTCCTCTGTGCCTGCCGTATCTGTTCTGCTGAATCAGGGTTTAGTGTCTGCCCCCTATTGTCCGTACTTCCGGGTAAGGGCAGATAACCCAATTTCCAATAATGTGTGTGGATAAGGGTATCAGGATATAGTGTTAGTGGAATACAGGAAGCATGGAGGCTTTGAAAGATGCAGCTTACAATGGACACAGGCAGCTTATTCCATGCCTCGGCAACTCTGAGCGAGAAAAATGTTTTCTGAAAGTCATGTGAGCAATGCTGTTTTCTGACTTTGTAGGCATGCCCATGTGTGTTAGAAATATGAAGATCAAAAAGGTGCTCAAGGTTTTTAAGATGATTAATGACCTTATGAGCGTTTACCAGGTCAGTTGCCTGACACCGGAGATTCAATGAATCCATTCCCAGGGCAGCAAGATGTTCAGAATATGGCAGATGCCTGATGGAGGGTATTCGTTTTGGTTGCACGTCTCAGTACAATTTCTAGGAGGTTAATGTTAATAGCCTGAAAGTGAACATAATAGCAGACTTAGAGTATGAACTCACTTACAATGACATCACAGTCCAGTACGTTAGCCACTCCACCATGGAGATTCCCAATTGTGAGGGGGTGGGGTCTTCTGTAGGGAATGCAATCAGTGTTTTCTAAGTCCTAAAGGGTAGCAAGAGGCTTTGGGGTTTTAATGTTTAAAAGGTTGTTGTTGCGTGTTTTTAGGGTTTTGCTTTTAACCCCATCTCGTTAGGTGGTCACTATTCTGTGCAGACGGGGCTTCCAAGGTTCCCCCCGTGATGAGTTTCACATAGTAGTACCAAACATGATTTACAATAGAATAATTTGACCTTACCCCCTCTCTCTCTCTCTCTCTCTCTCTCTCTCTCTCTCTCTCTCTCTCTCTCTCTCTCTCTCTGAAAAAGAACCCACAATCCTAGAAATAAATAAACAACCCCTTTGTGACTATACGACTTGCGTATGTTGTTTCTGAACTAACAACAACAACTACTACTAACAACTACTACTACAACTCGAATTTAGCCCTATGCAACAACAGTCCTGCCCTCAGGGTGTACTTTAAGTTCAGTCTAGTTGAATTGAAGTTGGATTTAATAATAACTAAACAATTTGTGAACTCGTTGGGTCTTACCCTTCTGCAGAGGATACAATCAGCTGATAAAAATAAATATAAATGGAGAGAAATATATTGATTTATACATATGAACTGATGGACAGGTAGGTAAACAGAGATTGATTGATATCAAAGTTGATAGATAGATAGATAGATTTATTGATAGATAGGAACAGGCTGAGATAGATAGATAGATAGATAGATAGATAGATAGGAACATACTGAGATAGATAGAGAGATAGATAGATAGATATGAACAGACTGAGATAGATATAAAGATATATAGATAGATTGACAGATAGGAACAGACTGAGATAGATAGATAGATATGTAGATAGATATGAACAGACTGAGATAGATAGATAGATAGATAGATAGATAGACCTGAACAGACTGAGATAGATAGATAGATAGATAGATATGAACAGACTGAGATAGATAGATAAATCGATATGAACAGACTGAGATAGATAGATAATAGATAGAAATATTGAGATAGATGGATAGATAGATATAAACAGACTGAGATAGATAGATAGATAGCTAGATAGATAGATAGATAGATGTGAACAACTGAGATAAATAGATAGATGGATAGATATGAACAGACTGAGATAGATAGATAGGAACAGACTGAGATAGATAGATAGATAGATAGATAGACCTGAACAGACTGAGATAGATAGATAGATAGATATGAACAGACTGAGATAGATAGATAAATCGATATGAACAGACTGAGATAGATAGATAAATAGATAGGAACATACTGAGATAGATGGATAGATAGATAGATATGAACAGACTGAGATTGATAGATAGATAGATAGATAGATGTGAACAAATTGAGATAAATAGATAGATGGATAGATATGAACAGACTGAGATAGATAGATAGATAGATAAGAACAGACTGAGATAGATAGATAAATATAGATAGAAGGAGATAGATAGATAGGAACAGACTGAGATAGATAGATAGATAGATAGATAGTAACAGACTAAGATAGATAGATAAATATGTAGATAGATAGGAAAAGATTGAGATAGATAGATAGATAGATAGATATGGACAGAATGAGATAGATAGATAGATAGATAGGAACAGACTGAGATAGATAGATAGATAGATAGATAGATAGATAGGAACAGACTGAGACAGATAGATAGATAGATAGATATGGACAGAATGAGATAGATATATATAGATAGATTTTATTGGTATTTCAGTCTCAGAAGACTATGATATAGTTTTTGTGTCCCTGAAGTTACAGCGCCTCCTTTGACTGTGAAGTCCAATGTTTGAAAAACATTCTCGACCATAGATGTTGCATGTAAAGGCTGTCCCTGAAGATGTTGATGTGCCGGAGCTTTGTTGCCACTGCTATTTTCTGGACATTTTAGCTTCATGGTGTTGCGCCAGGATGACTTCAGACATTAACAGTCCTCTTCAGAGAGCCTGCCAGCACCGAGTGCGATCCTGAGCCAAATTTTCCCAGCTAGAAGGGGCAAAGCCAAAACACCTGAGATCCTTCTTGCAGATAGATAGATAGACAGATAGATAGGAACAGACTGAGATAGATAGATAGATAGATAGATAGATAGATAGGAACAGACTGAGATAGATAGATAGATAGATAGGAACAGACTGAGATAGATAGATAGATAGATAGATAGAAAGGAACAGACTGAGATAGATAGATAGATAGATAGATAGGAACAGACTGAGATAGATAGGTAGATAGATATGAACAGACTGAAATAGATGGAAACAGACTGAGATAGATGAGAATAGAATGAGATAGATTGATAGATATGAAGAGATTGAGATAGATAGATAGATATTAACAGACTGGAGATAGATAGATAGATAGATAGAGAGATATTAACAGACTGGAGATAGATAGATAGATAGATAGATATTAACTGATTGGGATAGATGGATAGATCATCATCATCATCATCATCATCAGGTCACGCTGGCAGCATGAATATCCATAACTCTCTCTCTAAACATCATTATCAGTCATCACCCTCTGCAGGTCTTCCACGCAGCATCCAGAATCTGCACAGAGCCGATTGATGTAGGTTTTTTGCAGGTCATCCTACACTGATGTGTCCATGTGTAGGCGTCCATCGGCAAACGTCACATGAGTTTGTCCTTGCTTCTCCTGCAGTGCCCAGTATATCTTGTTTGTCTCACAATTTTAATGGCCATCTGTTTGCCATGAGTGGTGACCCATGATGCTTAAGGTCGGAATCATGGTGGCTGAGCAGTCCATGACATGCAACTCTCCACTTTGGCCCTTATTTAGGCTAGACGGGCGGTCAGAGAGGCCCCTTCCGATCAATCGGCTGGTCACGTCAAGCCCTAGCACTTATATAATTGTCCAAACCTTATTGCCCTTATGGCAAATCCCAACCCTTTTTTTATCATATGGGTGCTAGAAAGTGGTGGCTGAGGGTCTTCATGTCCTGGGTATGACACTAAACTCTATCTGATGGTGAGGTTCCAGGTATGGAGGTCTGGAGAATATAGAGTACCCCTTCATCACCATTGCTCCCAGGTCCACTTTGACCCAGAGTGGTAGTACCTGTTAGGGTCCCATCTATGGGGTAAATAGAAAAATGTGTTTGCAACAAGCTGAGTACCCATTAAGAATGAATAAAACAAAAATATTTTCAGCATAGAATAACCCAACAAGGGTTGACATACCATAAAATCCAACGAACTGACCAAGAACGAATAAAACAAAATGTCTTTGGCATAAAATAACCCAACAAGGGGTGACATGCCATAAAATCCAACCAACCAACCAACCAACCAACCAAGAATGAATAAAACAAAAATATCTTTGGCATAAAATAACCCAACAAGGGGTGACATACCATAAAATCCAACCAACCAGCCAAGAATGAATAAAACAAAAATATCTTTGGCATAAAATAACCCAACAAGGGGTGACATGCCATAAAATCCAACCAACCAACCAACCAACCAAGAATGAATAAAACAAAAATATCTTTGGCATAAAATAACCCAACAAGGGGTGACATGCCGTAAAACTTAACCAAACAACCAACCAGCCTGAGGAAAAGGTTGTATTGACAGTAGTTAAAAAAAATTATTTAACCATGTAGGATTTGATACAATGTCACTAGTATTAGGCATTCCACGAGGACAGTACTATTAATGACAAAAGAAAAAGTGGACCATATTACCTTTAGGCACCCCTTTTTGATCTCGATTAAGAAAGGACATGTTTTTTATTTACACCGTCAATATCCGGTTGTTTTCACAGACGATTTTTAGATTTTTAATTATAAAACTAACCCCTAACCCTAACCCCTAACAAACAACTGGATATTGACGGTGTAAATGAAAAAATGTCCTTTCTTAATCGAGATCAAAATGGGGTGCCTAAAGGTCATATGGTCTGAAAAAGTGAATTAATTGTCAAAACAAAAAAAATTAAGTTGTGATTATCTCCCCATTGCTGGTTGACGCTGTTGCCATGGGCAACAGAAGCGTTGTCGACAAGAACGCATCAAAACATGTCTGTGATTCGCAATTAAGGTAATTTTTTCACCTAATTTTTCGACTTTTCTAGTTTATTCTTTGTATCTTAGTATTAACGATAAACGTATTTTATTTAAAAAGTGATATCGATTTTTGTTATTAGACAATAACTTTATCATAAAACTTGTCATTAATGTTGTTAATCTAAAATGTATTTTTTAACACTTCGTTTGAAAATCATTTAAAGTTATTAAATTAAAGCTATTTTAATTGCAAGTTAATTATAGTTAATTATTATTTAAAAAAACAATGTCCATTTTTATTTTTATATAGTCATTTGTCATTAAATATTTTAATTCATTAATCAAAATGTTTAGCTTTTAAACTGTTTTTTTTTTTTAATTTTTAAAAACTTTTTTTTAGTAACTTTTTCCTTAACATTTATACTTAAATTCTTATTCTTTTTTACCATATTTTGTTTTATTTAAAAATTTTATTAAACAAATTTTCTTTTTTAGAATTCTAGATTTTACACTATTGTAATTAAGAAAAATATTATTACTTTCATTTGCTATTTTCAAATAAATAAATAACTAGATAGCTGACTAAATAAATAATGTTTGTTTGTTTATTGATTTTAACGGCATATCAACCCATCTGGGGTCATGTTATGCCTAACGGTTAGGAAGTGATACATATCGTGTATTTATATTTATACTTTTTCATAAATAAAATAAATAGATAGATAGGTAAATAAATAAATTGGTTAATTAAGAATATTATCCCTTTTTATTAAAAAAAAAGAATGCCTTTGGTCCCCACCTCTTTTTGCATTTTTACATTTTCTAATTATTTATTTAACTTTATTGGTAGAATCGTACTTAACAGACAAAAATTAAAATAATCCGTTAAGTACGAATCTACCCCCCCCCCAAAAAAAAAACCCAGTGAAATACGCCATTTTGACAGATACAGATTTTGGACCATATGAACTTTAGGCACTCCTTTTGCGATCTCGATCCTTGAGGACATTTTTTTCCATTTACACCGTCAAAATCCGGTTAATTGTTTACAGATGATTTTTAGAGTTTTTTTTTTAATTATAAAACTAACCCCTAACTCTAACACCTAACCCCTAACCCTAACCCTAACAAACAACCGGATGTTGACGGTGTAAATGAGAAAAGTGTCCTTGTGAGTCGAGACCGTGGAAGGGGTGCCTAAAGGTCATATGGTCCCAGATTTTAATTTATAAATTAAGCAGCACTTACCAATGGATACGGGGGGGGGCATTTGTACAGAATACAGCCACCACTTATTTTATTTATTAACTTACTTGCACCTGGGAGTAATATTGATGAAGGAGTACTCCAGCATTTATTCAAGACAGCATGTAGCATACTTGTGTAGTTCCCATTTTTTCCCAATTGCTTCATTAAAGTCTAAATGGTGCAGCCATACAGTAGCACTGATATGACTACAGCTTGTAAGAATTCTTGCTTCCTCCTATCAGAAAGATCAGATTTCCATATGATCAGTAATCTGGGTTATTTCCTATAAGTCTAACATAAACAAAGGGGAACCACTCTTGACTGATAAATTATTTATTTATTTTCCCATTAATCTAACCCTAACCCTAAACCCTAACTCTATCCCTAACTCCGTCTTCTTTTTTCCTAGTAGATCAATAAATAAATAAATAATTTATCAGTCAAGAGTGGTTCCCCTTTGTTTATGTTAGACTTATAGGAAATAACTGTAATCTGCCTATAACTTTTGTAGATTAAAATAAATGAATAGAAAATAAATAAATAAACAGTTAGTAGGGCAAAAATGTTGGTACGACAGCACCCCCCCCCCTTTATTTAAACTCATATAAAAATTGTAAATTGTCACTTATTTTTGTTATGATTTTTTGGGCCATCCTTTAGGCTCCAAACAAGAGCACTTGTCCAGCGGAAATCCTTGGTAAAGAATCCTTTGGTTGTTCCTTGGTGCTCCTCAGTATTGCAAGTCCTTCGTCAATAATTTCAAATGGACGTCTCTTAGTATCAGTGATTAAGTAGTCAACCAGCCACGCATTCGGGCTGTTGATTGGCTGAGGTTTAAACCACATGACCTCACCTAGTCTATAAATTTAAGTGGTGTATTGTAGCACACCTTATATATATCAAAATATTCCAACAATTTTAATTTTTTTTCCTGAAGAACATAGCCTAAACTTATATATGAATTTTTTTTCTATGAATTTCTTAATTATAACAATGAAATAAATCAAATTAAAAAAAAACATCTACAAGAGAAAAAATCAAAAGAAATTTCAAAACAGCGAAATGCACCATTTTGACAGATAGCAGATTTTAATTTATAAAATCAAGCAGCACTTATCAATGCATACCAAAAAAACAACAACATTTTTGGCATTTTTACAGAATACAACCGCCATTTATTGTATTTATAATTAACTTACTTGGAAAGTTTCCAGTGTGTGCTTGTACAATTTGTCAGTATTTTCATATTTTAGTCATTTGCACAATTCCCGGTGGATCAATTTTCCCACACATTCATGCCTGCTCTTGTACTCTTTCTTTCTATTATCATTATTATTTTTCTCTCCATGAGAGTTTCACACCCTCTTAAGCTGGTGGTTCACTGGAGGCTGAGTGATAGCAAGTCTCCTCAAATCTCCAGAACTCTTCTGAGTATTCTAGCTGATTTTAACAATGCTGTTGTTTGGATGGTCTCGATTCCTAAGATTTCCAATTCCTCCAGACTCTTTTCCAAACCCTTAGGGACCGTTCCAAAGCCCCAATTACAATTGGTTATGACTATTACCAGCATATTCCACAGTTTTTCAGCTCTCTGGCCAGGTCCAAGTATTTGTCTATCTTTTCGTTTTCTTTAATCTTCACTCTATGATCTGCCAGGATAGCAAAATCCACAAGATGACAGGTATGGTCTCCTAGCTGAGATTAGGTGATCCGTCTGTATCTCAAAGTCCCAAAGGATTTTATGTGTCTCATTCTCTAGGGTAGATTCCAGTTTGTGCATATACCATTTAGTAGCATGGTGAAAATTGAATTTCTTGCATAATTCCCAGCGGATCACCTTTTCCACCCAGTCGTGCCTAGTCTTGTACTCTTTGTGCTAGTTTGCTGCATTCACTTATTATATGGTTAATCATTTCATCTTTGTCTCCACACATTCTACATTTGCTATTTTGTTGTCTTATCAATTTTTGTGTTGATATAGTTTGTCCTTATGGTATTGTCTTGTGCTGCAAATATGAGAGATTCATTTTCTATATTGAGGTTTACTTTTTTTTAATCATGTCCAGGTTCTCACGTGCAATTTGTCGCTCAAAATATCCATATAAGTGTTTTTCTTCCCATTTTTGTCTAGTTGTCAGTTTCAAGTGCCAACCGCAATAATCAGTTTCTTCAATTGAAAAAAAGTATTCTGCCATCAACACTCCCAGTAGTTCTTACACAATTCATCAAAAGTTCACTTCACTTCATTTTAAGATCAAAACACAACACACAACTTCTGCATTTATTTCTCTCAGTGGCTGAACCACTTCAGCCAACAGGGGTGACAGCAATTCCACCACTCATAATCAGGAGGTTGTGAGTTCAATCTCGAGTCACTCGCTATATGCCCCTCACAGAAGGCCAGACATACACGGACACGCTTAGTCCTTGGGGGCAGGGAATTCTCAACTGCACGGTCCCCACCTCCGTCATTCGCCCTGTACACTACTGATACTTGAACTACTTAAATCATATGGTATCAAGTATTCCTATTTAAAAGAATTATGGAATCAGTAACTTGAAGGATGTTCACTTAGTTTTTTGTTTTTTAAAGTTTTTTATCTAGCAGTAAATAAACTAATAACAGATAAGATGCATCATTTCTTTAATAACTTCTAGTTGTTAGTTTCAAGTGACGACCGCAATAATCAGTTTCTTCAACTGAAAAAAAAGTATTCTGCCATCAACACTCACAGTAGTTCTTAAACCATCCGTCAAGAGTTCACTTCACTTTAAGATCAAAACACATCACACCATTCTCTCCACTGGAAAAGACGTTCTCTTCGAGAGAATTCACCTCGGCATTTATTTCTCTCGGTGGCCGAACCACTTTAGCTAACAGCAGTGACAGCAATTCCACCACTCATAATCAGGAGGTTATCAGTTCAATCTCGAGTCACTCGCTATACCACCCCCCCACAGCCACTTGCCCCGTGCTCTCTGTTACATTTTGTTTTATAGTTTTGTTGTATTTCTGTTTGTCCATATGTTGCAATTGCTTTTTCTGACTGCTGTTATTGTTTTTTTTTACTTTTATTAGTGTATTCTTCAAGTGGATTGTTGCCTCTCCACAATCTTCAATGTTGGCGAGACCCCTTCCTCCTTCTTTTCTTGGCACATATAATCTGTCTGTGTCATCTCCTAGGTGTAATGCCTTGTGCATTGTCACAAATTTCTTTGTCCTTTGGTCCATCTGTCAGAGCTTCTCTCTTGTCCATTTTAGGAATGGTCCAGAGTATCTTACGAGAGGGACAGCCCAAGTGTTTATTCCCTTAATGAGATTTCTGCTACAGAGCTTGGTTTCTAGAAGTTTTCTTGTTCTTCTGAGGTATTATTATTATTATTATTATTATTATTATTATCATTAGTAGTAGTAGTAGTAGTAGTAGTAGTAGTTTTTCACACCAGCTTTAGCTGATAGTCTTTTACTGGAGTTTGAGTGATAACAAGCCTCCTCAGGTATCCAGGACTCTCCTGGGTATTCCAGCTGATTTCAACAATGCTGTTGTCTGCATGGTCTCAATTCTTCCTCTGATTTCCAGTTCTTCTAGTCTTTTTTCTAAGTTTTTGGATACCTTTCCAAGTGCCCCAACTACTATTGGTGTCACTTTCACCTTCAATAGGGGTGTATTGGTGATGCTATACATAAGATAAGCTTTGAAATAAAGGTTTGTAAAAAAAGACTATTTTTGATACACACTAATATATAATAGGAATGATGATGATAATAATAGTATAGTGAAGTCATGAAAGTAGTTTTGTAAAAGGGTACTATTCGCAGAGTTCCGTCCGAAGCCCCTGCCTTAAAAAACGCTAGCCAGTGATAGCTGAAAAAACGTAAATGCGATATTTTACCTACTCCAGTTTTTTTTCGACAAGTAAATGTAAATATTTTAACCCTCCCCCTCTTTAAAATATTTTGGGGGATGGGGATAAATATTTACATTTACTTGTCGATAAAAAATATGGCTTATTTTTAACACTAAAAAAAAAAATAATTTGTCGATAAAAAACAACAGCTAGGGACTTCACTTAAACTTTTAAAAAAGAATATCTAAATATTTTGATTTTTTATTTGTAATTGATTGTTGGAAATATATATATTAAAATAAAATAAAAATACTGAAAAAATGTTTTAAAGAGGGGGAGGGTTAAAATATTTACATTTACTTGTCGAAAAAGGACTGGAGGGAGTAAAATATCGCATTTACGTTTTTTTCAGCTATCACTGACTAGCGTTTTTTAAAGCAGGAGGCCGAGACGGAACTCTGCGAATAGTGCTGATATCTTTTATACGCTCTAATATTTTGTCGTTATGAACAAGACTTAGTGTTTTTGTTATTTTTCTGGGCAGCTTTTAAATTTGATTGGAAGACAAAAATCAAGCAGAATGTCTATTGAAATACAAAGGAAAGATGATTCCATCAACTGTACAGTCTTCCCAAAATTGACACCTCCAAGAAACCCTAAGTTGTTGAAAGAAGAACCAGAAGATGTTCCAGTAAGTATCAAACTAAATAAAACAGACTTAATAAACATTAAAACATATTACAACACATAATTCGGTTATTTCCTAGTTGAGTAACATGATATTACAGGGTGACCCAGAAAAAACAGAACCCAAATTATTTATTTTCCCATTAAACTAACCCTAAACCCCAACCCTAACCCTAACTCTAACCCTAAATCCTAACCCTAACCCCCCCTAATTGAGTAACATAATATTACAGGGAGACCCAGAAAAAAACAGAACCCACAAATTTTGTAATAAAACTGTTAATTTTAATTTTAACTTTTTTTAAAGTTTAAGTCCAACAAGGGTTAGGTTAGGGTTTAGGGTTAGGGTTAAGGTTGGGGTTTAGGATTAGTTTAATGGGAAAATAAATAAATAATTTGGGTTTTGTTTTTTCTCGGTCACTCATGTTACTCAACTAGGAAATAACCCATAATTCCTTACATTCTATTTTATTATGTTTTTAATACAGTACAGTGCTATTTTTCTTATTTAAAAAATCATCTTACTACCTCTCTTTCCCCTTCCCCCTCCCTCTCTCTGTCTTTCTGTCTCTCTGTCTCTCTCCTACACACTATCTTTCAACAGGAAATTAGTTAGCAACATTCCAGTAAAATGTACTAACCACAATGCAAAAAAAGCAGAGATATCAGCCCACTTGTACAAGAGACAAGCTGAACAAAAAGCATACTATGATCAGCATATGATCTACCTGATATCCAAATAGGACAGCGTGTTAGATGCATGACAAGGACACAAATAGATGGAGCCCAGCAGTTGTCACACAGACATGCACGGAGCCAAGGTCCTATATCATTAAAACCCATCTGGACAGGTCCTCCTCAGGAATCGAAAACACCTGAGGAAGATCCATCTACAGCAACTAGGTATCCACCAGAGATCATACCAACCAGAGTGGAAACCAACCCATCAAAAAATAATCAAAAAAAATACTGAATATCCCATCCCAAACTAGCAATTATCATGTCCCACAGGAATCACATACACGCTCTAACAGAACAGAAAATAAAACAACTAAATCTGGCAAGATACAGTGAATGAAACAGAACAAAAACATTTTTTTTCTCAGTTTGTGAATTTCTTATCAAAAAGAAAATCCTTGTATGGACACAAAAAAAAAGAATATTTCTTTTAATTTTTATATTACTTTACATATAAATATGTAGGAAAAAAAAAGAAATGAAAAATCTATGTGAACACAACTGAAAAGTTATATTTTTATTTCTTGTGTTTTATGCAACTTAAATGAAACTAATAAGAAATAATAAGAAAAAATATTTTGTGAAAAGTGGGATGTGGTGTTATTGAACCCTTAAGAGTTACTGCCCTTGGTCTGGGCACATTGCTGACACAGAATAAAGATGGCTTCTTAAACCCTAACACGTCGTCCGAGTTATAGTCCATTTAATTTAAATACACTGACACTATGCTTTCACTTAATTTTTTCTATCTCATCCTCTATCGCCCTATCATACTCTCTATAAAATCCCATTTTCTCACTCCAGAACTGTCATACCCAAAAGATCCTTTTTTTTTGGGCCCAATAACAGAACAGTGTCATTTATGATATTGTGTTGTAATGGTTATCATCAAATAAAATGGACTTTATGAAAAAAAAAGTTGGACCATATGACCTTTAGGCACCCCTTTTTGATCTCGATTAAGAAAGGACATGTTTTTCATTTACACCGTCAATATCCAATTGTTTGTTAGAGGTTAGGGTTAGGGTTAGTTTTATAATTTAAAAAACAAAATCTAAAAATCGTCTGTTAAAACAACCGGATATTGATGGTGTAAATGAAAAACATGTCCTTTTTTAATCGAGAATCAAAAAGGGGTGCCTAAAGGTCATATGGTCCAAAAAGTTTAAATCCTGAATGAGGCTGTATTCATCTCTTCTTTCTCCAGCAAATGATAAAATAGTAGGGCAGATTCCAATCTTTAGCTTTGGCAGAACAATCCATTTAGAAGAAGGAAATTTTTCTATATCTAATTACATTTCTTTTCAATAAATCTGTTAGCATTTATGCTGCTTGGAGCAACCTTGAATGGGTGGTAATGATTTTAGCTCAGAAACCATGTTTGAATTCATGGGTAATCATCTGAAGATTACTTATTTTAAGATAAATTAAAAAAACATCACCTGAACAGAGCTCGAGGTTACTGTGACCTGAATGAAATATCACAAGCAAGCGTATGGTAGCAAAAGAAAAATGGACGAGAAAAATTGGATTAATTTCGTTTATTTAGAAAATAAACAAAAGCTGGAATTGTTGAGGTGATAATTCTTTCTTCGCTTGGTGAAATGTTGGAAAGTGTGGGGTTGAAAGTCTTTTTCTTTGTTAGCTGATTCAGACTTGATTGGAAGTCTGTTCTGGCTGATGAATTGGTTCTGTGAGACACGGGGGGGGGGGGGGGGGGGGGGGTCGGAGGTATGGTGGTCCTTTGATCTTGCCCTGGTAGGAGCTACGCTCTGTGCCAACTCTGATAGTCAACTGTCATATGGAATTTAAGTGAGTGTTTTTGTAGTTATCAATTGCTTGAGATTCACTTTGAAAGATTTGGTGGGGAAAATTTATGATTGGTTGAAAAACGTTAAATAGTAAGGGATATTTTTGATTGTTTATAAAATTTGTGTGAAGCCTATGCGTGGAACACTTGTTTTGTTCATTTCCTTTAGAGCTACTGTCGGGTCAACATCCGTTTGATGTTACATTTCTCAATAGCTTAGGTTCTATTCTGAAGTGTTTTTGTTTTTCTTTCTAATTTGTTTTGTTGATGAGTGAATGTATTGTGCTAGTAAAATTGGTAATTTATGAGGAAGTGCGTCCCGGTCTCCTGCCTCAAAAATTGCTACCCGGTGACTATTAAAATAACGACCCAGCTCAGTCTATTCAAAACTATCCATCTTCATATCTATCTATCTATCTATCTCAATTTATTCATATTTATCTATATTACTTTAAATACTAAGATTTTCTTTTATTCATGTTTGTTTAATGTCTTGTTTTTAGTTTAAATAAACAAGAATTACGACAAAAAAGAAGCGACCCCCCCCAAATACATTTACTTGTTGAAAATATCTATCTATCTCCATTTGTTCATATATATCTATATTATTTTGTTTGTTTATCTACCTATCTATCTCAGTCTATTCAAAACTATATATCCATCTTCATATCTAAACAAGAATTATGACAAATTACGATAAATAAACAAGAATTACGACGAGCTGGGGTTTTATTTGATAGTCACCAGGTAGCAATTTTTGAGGCAGGAGACCGGGACGCACTTCCTCATAAATTACCGTAAAATTTGTGAATCAAGAGAGATATCTATTTCTGTTATAACATGAATGTTGTGTTTATACACAATAAAGATGAGACAACAGTCCGAAATATCAAAATTATTCAACACTAAAAATAACATGAACAATAAATAGATATATAAATAACAATAAATGAATAAATAAAACAGTATATTTTTATGAAGATATAATCCATTAATATTGTATATCTTTTGCAGCTCATCCCAAGTACATTTTTCCAGATGATTTCTATGACGACGAAACAGAGGTTGGCGAATACACACACCATGAGGATACCCCAGAAAATAGAACTCCTTGATATGGGAGAAACCACTTATCAAAAAGTACAATCTTTACAACAGTTTTTTTAGCTTTTTTTCTTTATTTTAATAACCAAATGTTTTTATTACCATATTTGACGGCATATAGAACACACTTTTTTTCAAAAATTTTGGCTCAAAAAATTGCCCTGCATCTTATACATCGTATGTGAGGTTTGAGACCTCCAATAGGCCTAGGCTAATCTTCTCTATGATGCTCACTAACCCAGCTTACACTCAGTACTTTTACCTACCCTAAACTGACAAATTGCTTTTATACAGCTATGTTTCTGCTTGTGTAATGCACAGCTAGACTGTTTTCAACAATATGCTTAAATACACTAAAACGTTTTTTTCCTGAATCTGACCTGCTGAATTGCTGAATTGTCTTATATGCCGTCAAATAACTTTGCATTTTTTTAATCCCACTCATATCTACAGGGGGATTTTAAAGTAACTCCCTATTTTAAAAATCTTATAATTTATTTTTGAATCATTATTTTTACAAAAAATGAATATGAGAAGAACACACATAACATGGAGTTTTATTTAAAATTCTATATGGGCATCAGAATTCACTAAATGTACCAACCATTATAGGACAGATGTAGTACTTTATTTTATACATTACTTTACTCTATTGTGTTGATTGCTTAATTGTGTATTTTTTAAATTTTATATCAAAGAGAATAAAAAGTTGAACTTCATTTGTACCATAAAGGTTGGTACATTTATATATAAATTCCATACACTAAATGTACCAAATATTATGGGACATAGGTAGTACTCATTGTGTTGGTTGTTTATATTTCTTAATTTTCTATCAGTGAGAATATAAAGTTCTACTACATTTCTACCACAGGAGTTGGTATATTTGAATGTAAATTTCATACACAGTGATATATATTATCTTTCTTCTTCTTCTTCTTCTTTCTTCTTCTTCTTCTTCTTGGCAAGTTTAGCTCAGTCGGTAGAGCGTCCAACTAGGAGCCACAAGGTTCTGGGTTTGATACCGGCCCTCACCAACTCAGTGTATGAGTAGCACAGGGATCTGTGCAGTAAAGTGAGGAGCTGATGGTAAATAGGGCACTCTGCCTCAGACGTCAAAACAGTCTCCTTGGTCTAACGCTAGTGAAAAGGGGATAGATTCCCTCACTGTTTGGCTGATGCTGACTTTAGATCACTCTGACGATTACTTTACTTTTTTTATTATTATTATCATTATTATTATTATTATGACACTATGATTAAGTCAGAAAAAAAAAAGGAAAAATAAAATGTGTTCAGCCCAGGCATATGTATATGGGTAGGTGTTTGTCCTTTAAGGACACAAAGGTTTAGGCAGTAAAGTTTAAGAGAATTAAATGGCCACCATGAAGTTAAGCTAGTTAGAGATAATATCTTTAGGTATCTATGTTTTAAGAGAAAAAGCTGTTTTTTATGAGAAAATCTCTTTTGAGGGAATTAATGGTCTGAAAAATGGAGACAATGAGTCTGAAAAAAAATAATGGCTATCACTTTAAAGAGAGATTGTAGACAAAAAGTCTGAGAAGAAATTAAGTGCTGAGGATTTGGGTGGTCAAATCCATGGGGCTGTGTGGGGGTGTAGTTTACATATATTCGGCCAGCTCAGGTCCTTGAGGTTATTTTCAGACCAGCAGTCAGTGTGATAGTGTTGTCTCAGTAGCAGCAAAGATAGAAAATAGACAGGGATCCACATCAGTGAAGCCAGTAATCAACTTGGAGTTAAAAAAACTTTCTTGCCAGCTGACAGAAACCTAAGTGTACACTACTCAACCACAAACTGCACAAAGTGTCACAACTTCCTCTTCCATTTATCAAACTGTTATCAAACTTTGTGTTGTGTGTCTTTTTTTATCCTTGTGAACCTGTCTCTGTCTCGTGACCTTCGAATCGGCCAGCACAGAATATTACAATGTTGGGGTCATAGACATTGTGCAACGAAGGTGCAGCGAGTGCAGACCGGGTATTATCACATTATTATTATTATTATTATTATTATTATATATATTTTTTTTTTTTTAGGTTTCTGGTGTTAGTATTGACGAGCCTCTGTTCCAGCCATATCCATCAGAAGTATTTTTTCAACAATATGAACCATTTAAGACTTATGAAGTACCTTTAATATTGAAGAACAATGATAAGGTAATTAGATTTTTTTTTTCCTCTTTCTGAACTTAAACTTTGTTGGTTTGTTTTTTTCATAGCCATCTTCTTAAATTCTTTGCTATCATATTTCTATTCTTCTAGAGTCTTTTTGGTATCTGCGCTCTGTTACATAGTACTTAGATAATGAGAATGGAATCATCTGCTTTTCCTACTGTTGGGTTCAAAAGGTAATAATGTTAATTATAGTTAGTTGAACAGACAACTCCGACCAAGGGTGTTAAATATAACAATGGACTTTAATACATGACAGCATGTGGAGAAGATACATATAACGGATACATAAGAAACAACATGGAGGATATAGGAGTAACACATATATGAGACAAGATACAAAATGGAAGTATAAAAGTTATGGAGAGTCCATAAGTCGAAGTCACTTATTACATTGTCTGTGTGGGGGTTTCACCCCCCACACAAGAAGGATGTAGACAAACTGTCTAACCCATGTGTGTTCGTCAAGTCCTGGAGAAGAAAGAAAATTAAAACTTGGCGCTTGCCTGCTTAAATAGTCAGAGCGCCTGGTGGGGAAAAACAGAAACACAAGGGAAGATAACTCTTCCAGCCAAACAAGGGCAGACAATCCCACACTACTAATAAAGTCTGATGAAACCTCAAAAGTTTTGGGGTAAAAAAGCAGAGATTCCTTTTTGGCGCTAAGAATTCAGGGAGCGGGGGTCTGCACATGCTCCAAAAGTTTTACTGTCTGAGGCCTTCTGGGAAATTGTTACTTTTTGTGTCTTTTATTTATTTTTTGAATATTTAATCTAATGGTTTTATTTTTGTTTTATTTATTTTTATTTGGTTTAATTTTATTTTTATTAATCCCCACAAGAGAACAACGAAATCTCATTGAACTTGTTAATTCAACCTAGCAATTGCTAATTACACTGTTCACCTTGTATCTTGCTTAGTAAACCTTTTTTTCCTTATCTTTAGTACTTATTGTGTTTCTTCCTATTATTTCTCTGTTAACTCTGATACTCAAGTTACAACAGATTTTTTGTATCAGAGTTTCTACTTATTTGTATTGGGCCTGGTATCTGCTCCCTCCAATCAATTGGCTGGTCACATCAAGCCCTAGTGCCTATATGATTGTCCCAATCCTATTGTCCTTATGCCAAACCCCAACCCTTTTTATCATGTATGTGCTAGAAAGCGGTGGCTGAGTTTCTTTGTGTGTCTTGGGTATGACGTTAAACTGCATCTAATTGTGAAGTTCCAGTTCTGGAATTTTGAGGAGTGTGGAGTACCCCTTCATCGGCATTACTCCCAGGTCCATCCTGACCGGAGTGGTAGTATCTGCTAGGGTTCCATCTATGGTTAAATAGATCAAAATTGAATTTTTTTAAAATGTGTTTAAAAAAATTGAATTTTTTTAAAAAATGGAATAATCAACAAGAATGAGTCAAACAAAATGTTGTTGGCATAAAATAACCCAACAAGGGTTGACATGCCATAAAATCCGACCAACCAACCAACCAACCAACCAACCTAGTATTAAGTAGATAACTGTGGACGAGCAGATTCCCTACCCCTCGAACAAAGCGCGTCAGGATATGTCTGGCCTGTGCGAGGGGGAGGAGTGTAGTGAGTGACCACAGAAATTGAACTCGCCACTTCCTCCTCATGAGGAGTGATGAATAGTTGAAATACTGTTGAATATAGAAATTCCACACGGGCAGTGCTGAATGGGAATAGCCTGGATGTAAACAGTCTCGTTGTGAGGAGTGATGCATAGTTGAAATACTGTTGTAGATAGAATTTCCGTATGGGCAGTGCTAAATGGGAGTAGCCAGGATGTAAACAGTTACTGATTATTTAAGGCCTACCCTCCCAGATCAGGGGAGAAAAACCGTAGTCGGATTTTGCTGTCGAGAAGAGAGGATGAAAACTGTATTCGGATCTTGCTGTCGAGAAGAGAGGTGTGTGTAGTACTACTGGAAGATTGTTGCATATAGAAGACTTTGGCAGTTGGGAGAGCATATGCGTCGGACTTGATTGAGGACCCCCCTCAACACTGAGTTTACTTTCATTCTTGTTATGTCAGTTTATTTATTGGACATATTAATCCCTTGATGAGCAGCCCATGCCACATTGAGGTGACCCTCACAGAGAAGGAACTGCCTGTCCCTAAGCATTTTTTGAAAAGAAGCGGCCTCTTATCAAGGATGTAAGTTCACAGGCTTACAAAAATCACCCACTCACTCTCTTGATGTTAAAATTCTCAACAGAAAACTTGATTACAGCAAATAAACCCCTATACATTTTTGAATACCTAAATACCAATAGAAGTATATGGCATAAAATAACCCAAGGGGTTGACATGCCGTAAAACCCAATCAACCAAACCAAACCTAAGCATTCTGGTGGAGAGGATGAACCTGTGTGTAAGAAGGTTTTACAGAAATAAATTGAAGAAACAAAAGATGATGATGAGATACTAAACACTCTGGGAATAGAAATTGAAAATAAAAAAAAATATTCCATATGATTCTTTTTTTTTTTTTTGACAGGTGCCTCGACTCATCAAAGTTCAACAGGAGGATTCACCTTACTTTAAAATTATTAGCCCCATTCTCGCAAGCCATAACGTAGCTCCAGGCTTGTCAATCACATTCAAAATTCAGTTCACCCCAGAAGAAAATAAGGTAAGTGAATCTATGTTTTTCTCCACTGGTATATTTTATACTTTGGACCATATGACCTTTAAGCACCCTTTTTGCGATCTCGATTCATAGGGACATTTTTTTCATTTACACTGTCAAAATCCAGTTGTTTGTTAGGGGTTAGGGTTAGAGTTAGGGTTAGGGTTAGGGTTAGGGGTTAGTTTTATAATTAAAAATAAAAACTCTAAAAATCGTCTGTTAACAAATAACCAGATTTTGACGGTGTAAATGAAAAAATTGTCCTTATGAATCGAGATCACAAAAGGGGTGCCTAAAGTTCATATGGTCCTATACTTTTAACATAAGTTTAAAAATATTTCAACATTCTTAGGGCCAGTTTAGCTCAGTCGGTAGAGCTCTTGCCTGGGAATCACAAGGTGGTTCAATACTGGCCCTTGCCAACTCAGCATATGAGTAGCACAGAGATCTGTGCGGTAAAGTGAGGAACAGATGCAAAAACAGTCTCCTTGGTCTAGCACTAGTGAAAAGGGGATAGACTCCTTCGCTGTCTGGCTGATACCAACAATAGGCTACCCTGATGACTTTACTTATTTTACTTTTATATCCTATGGTCAAGTCATGCTGAAACAACAAGTCCTTGCTAGATCATTAAAGTTAAGCATCAATGAACCTGTTCACTACTGAGATGGGTGACCACTTAGTAACAGCAGGTATAGTAAGCAATGTGATGAGCCCACCCAGCACTTAGTAATAGTAGGTACTGTAAGCAAAACTATACTTTGCTAATATTCTTGGGAAAGATATGCATCCAACTATTCTCCTTTCAGCTATAGGTAAATAGTAAGGCAGACTGGGCTCTTTAACCATGGTATGGTAACGGGTTGTTGGCCAGACAACAAGATGTTGAAATGAAGCAACAAGTCTCAAGTCTCTCTCTCTGTCACCCGAGTCTCCTCTTTTATTTATATACCCGATGTATGGTGTACGATGTCAATGTGGGTATATAACATAAGATAAATCTTTATCTTTATTGATTGATATTTTCATGGATTTTATTTTGTTTTCTTTGCAGGATTACAACCATGAAATCATTTGCATTTCTGAAAGAGAAAAATATATCGTTCCTGTCAAGGGAATCGGAGCACGAGGTATTCTCGATTTTCCCGATGATATTCACTTTCCTGTGTCTCCTGTAAAGTTGACGGCAACAAAAACCATCTTGGTGACGAATCTTGGAAATAAAGAAGCAAAATTTTCCCTAGAAACAACAGGGTAAGGATACATATTAACATTTTTGGGACCCTCAATATGGTAATGTCAGAGCTCCTGGTAGGATCTCTCAAGGCAGATTGGTCTATCACCCATTGGTATTGAGCCACAACCCAGCTAAAGGGTTTCTGGTGAAAATCCAAAGGGCATCTCCATAATTGTCAAATAACGGCATCTCCTTTCCCTGACCAGGAAATGCATACAGGGTTTTTGGTTTTTGGCATACTTGTCATTACATCTGTAAATCATTATGCAAATTATTCCCACCATATACTATGTAAATCTTTATATCTTAGAGATGTATAACACATATTTCAGGATTTTAAATGCATTAATAATATGGGCAGTTTTGTGGCAAATCTAACTCAGCTAGAATTTAATAGAAATATCGTTAATAAATAAGATGCTACTACATAAGATGAAGATTAAATAATGACTATTTCATAATCATTGAGAATAGGACTTAAATAACTCAGGAAATCATGATGTCAGTGGTGACGTAGTTTTGGTTACAGACAGACAGTTACATAATCTCCATTATGATAAGATATTATGCTAGTTGTATAGTATTTTTGGTTATTTCCTAGTTGAGTAAGATGATATTATGATATTACAGGGTGACCCAGAAAAAATAGAACCCAAATTATTTATTTATTTTCCCATTAAACTAACCCTAAACCTAACCCTAACCCTAAACCCCCCTAGTTGAGTAATATTACAGTGACCTAGAAAAAAACAGAACCCACAAATTTTGTAATAAAACTGTTAATTTTAATTTTAATTTTTTTTTAAGTTTAAATCCAACAAGGGTTAGGGTTATGGTTAGGGTTGGGGTTTAGGGTTAGTTTAATAGGAAAATAGATAAATAATTTGGGTTCTGTTTTTTCTGGGTCACTCTGTAATATCATGTTACTCAACTAGGAAATAACTGTATTTTTTTTATTATGCTTATCACTACTACTGTCGTCATTCTAAGATCTTTTTTGTTTTTCAGCCCATTTTCTGTGTCGCCTCCTTTTGGTAACGTCAAAGTCTATGAAAATTGCCAGGTGAATGTGGAATTTTTCCCTCAGAAAGTTGGCAATTACCAAGGAGAGCTTAAACTGCTTTATGACACTGGTAGGTATCATATTTCATTATTTCATACAAAGACCCACCAATATTTCTCTGAGTTTT
Organism: Doryteuthis pealeii; assembly: GCA_023376005.1. NCBI lineage: Eukaryota > Metazoa > Mollusca > Cephalopoda > Myopsida > Loliginidae > Doryteuthis > Doryteuthis pealeii. The sequence goes on along the minus strand of CM042176.1, from coordinate 12,415,692 downwards.
TGAGATGAGGCTTGATAATTTGGATTATTCGGACTATTGTCCCCATCTTTATTGTTATCTGTACAACTCAGGAACCCCTTCCTCAAACTTGGGAACCTTCTCTTTGAAAACAGGAACCTGTTTGTCGTAATCAGGAGCCTTCACAGAACTTTGAACCTAACCCTTTATTCAATCCACAGGGATAGACTGTTCTCATTCCGTTAACCACGACTGGGTACAAGTGTTACGTCTGTGTTAATTATTCTATGTTACTATCACCCTTGATCAGGATAACTGTTCAATTAGACAATCCAGTATGAATTTTGGGAACTTATAAATCTAATATCATGTTTTACCTAGAATATTTACCTTTATACTTATGTATGATTTTTTACCTTGACTCATATTGCGTTTTTTTCTTTTTTTAAAAATCTAATCTAGCCTTTTTAATTATACATATTTACCAACCCCTCCACACGAGTAGGATGCGACACAAGGTCAGTTTCTTAAATGGAGTTTAACAGGTTTTAGAGTTTTCCTTCTCCTAGACTGGTTACCTAGCCGAGGTTAAAGAGCCCAATCCACCTTACTATTTACCCATAGCTGGAGGGAGAGTAGTTGCTCCTGATTATGACAAGAAGGTTCCTGAGTTCAAAGAGAAGGTTCCCAAGTTCAAGGAGAGGGTTCCCGAATTCGAGAAGTTTCCCAAGTCTGACAAGAAATACTTGAAGAAGGTTGGAGGTTACATCGTCCGAAACGTTGTACAGATAACAATAAAGATGGAGACAATAGCCCTAATAATCCAAAAAATACAAACTCCCACTATTTTCTGAAAGTAAACTATTCCTTTAAGACCTTTCTCAATCCAAAAGGATTTTTGTTGTACTTAAAATGATGCATACTTATCTTGTTCTGTAGAGTATAGTAGAGTACACCTGCATACCTGTGGTTGCACACAAGTGTACTTGACTTCATTACTTAGATATTTAACTTCTATTTCTTCCATCTTAACTTGGGCTAGTCTGTCTATCTCTGGGCTGGAAGCTTTAGCTGGATCTCCTGTTATTCTGGATCTGTCTGTTTTTGTATCTGGTAGATGTTTCTTTTCTGTACTTGTATTGTTTGTTTGTTCTTAGTAACAACACAAGACGTTGCTTCGTTTTGAGTTCATAGTCCAAATCTAGAAAAAAATTTAGAAGGATGTGGGTGACAATTTGGACCAAGTAACCAATAAGCACCCCAGCTGAGAGTTGTTTTAAAAGGAATACCTTTTGCTTTTCACTGTAAACTGCCAGTTGTTTGTTTACAAACAACAGACAATTTTTTTTGCATTAGAATTTCACTGTAAGATTTTTTTTTAAGTTTGTTCATGTATATATACAACCCAAAGGCACGGTTTATAATAAAATAGTTTTAGATTTTAATTAAAAAAATTAGTTATTTCATGTTGTTGTTGTTAATTCAATAGGAATTTTCTTTTAAGTTTTAAAAACTTTAAACGAAAGACACGTTTTTATATTAAAGATACATTTTTATATTAAAATAGTTTTTATTTAATCAGAAGAGAAATGCAGATATGTTTATTTAAATGAAAATAGTTTTTATTACAAAATATTTTTTATGTTTATTTAAATAAAAAGATGTTGGGACCAAGTAACCAATAAATAACTTTTTTTAAAATTAAAATCGAAAACTATTTTAATATAAAAACATGCCTTTGGGTTGTAAATATACATGAATAAACTTTTTAAAAATCTTACAGTGAAATTCTAATGCAAAAAAAATCATCTGTTGTTTGTAAACAAACAACTGGGAGTTTACAGTGAAAAGCAAAAGGTGTTCTTTTCAAAACAGCTCTCAGCTGGGGTGCTTATTGGTTACTTGGTCCGACAATTTTACTTTTTTCTGGATGATTTGACATGGAATTACCCACTAGTAACATTCAAATCCTTATCCAAATTTTTGCTGTTTGTTTCAGGTGAAACAGTTCATATTGCTCTTCATGCCGTGGCAGAAGATGTTAATATACGACTTGATAAAAACACAATTCGAATTGAGAGTACTTTCATTTCATTGGCCAATCAGAGAAGTGTGATGATTCATAATCGATCAAATGTCATTGCCAAATATAAATGGAGCAAGTTTGCAACTACAGAAGAAGAGGAAGAAGAAAAAAACAGGTAATGCACTTTAAGATATTTTATATATACTATCAGAAATAATGACAACAGCATAATATTTGTATGTGTACTATAATACTTACAATATAAGTATCAATGTTTGGATGTGTGTTGTTCTGGAAGATGTTTGGATGATTTTCAGATACTGTCATCCCGATCTTCTGCCCTAAAATACACTAAGCCATGCCTTCTGAAAAAGTGAACCATGCCAGTTATGAATCGTGTAGTGGTTAGAGGACGTTTTCATTGACAAATATTGTTTTTTTAGCAGTTTGAAGGCATTTTTACCGACAAGTTGATGCAATATGCAAGAGATATTTTACAGCACCCCCAAGTTTTTTATCGACATGACAAGTAATTGTAAATATTTTTTTAAATATGGGGGGGGGGGCTGTAAAATATCGCTTTCTTATCACATTATGTTGTTGATAAAAATGAAAAAAAAAACTGCTAAAAATTATATTTGTTTATAAAAATACCCTCAAACCACAACACAATTCATAACTAGCATAGTTCACTTCTTCAGGAGACACTGCTTAGTGTTTTTAAGGCAGGAGGCTGGAATGACAGCATCCAAAAATCACCGATGTTTGTTTTGATCTCAAGTAAATATCAAATAACAGTCCTTTTCTGCCTTCATACATACATACATTGACTCTTCTCTGAAAACCATTCCCTCCTTCCTTCCCACTCCCTGTGTCCAACATGAGAATGACCTTGGACCCCTATGTGCCAATTAACACGTACCAACCTTCAACCCACCAGGACTTTTGTAGCCCATTTGGGGAATTCAGCAGTTCTCTAATCAACACACCAAAGTGTCAACACGTAATCTCTTCCCCTCTCTTTGGTCACCCTCATTCACTCAATCTTTTTCTACCTGAGGTTTGTTACGAGGTACGTTAAACTTTTATACCCTTTTTTTGTTATTTTATTTAATTGTATGTATTTGTGTACAATACATAATTTTTATGTTACATTTATTGATATGGAAAATGGACGCATCCCAAAAGATCTTTTGTACAGCAAATTAGTAAAAGGCTCCTGATTGGTTGGTAGACCACGCCTACGATTTAAAGATGTCTGCAGGAGAGCTATGAGAATATGCCATATTGACACAAACATGTGGGAGGTAGATGCAAAAAATAGAGCGGTCTGGCACCTCAACATTAAGCAAGGCATGGAGAGGGGTGAGCAGAGAGGAGAGTAGACTCGACAGAAAAGAGAGCCAGAAGGAGGGAAAAAAGACAGCAGCCCTAGAAAGCATCACAGTTTGTATTGCATTCAGTGCACCAAAGATTGTCACTCAAGAATTAGCCTGCAGAGTCACTTGCGCAGATAAAATTTTTATTTTTATTTTGGACACTACTCCATCATCGTTAGTGGATGGAAAGGATCCAATAATAACATTTATTGTCTTCAGTTTTCCCTTTTTGTTATTTTATTTAATTGTTTTATGTTTTTCAACTGTCTGCTTGGTTAACTTATTGCCAGGTCGTCGAGACACGAGAAGACAGTATAAGCCCTGTTGGTTGGGGCTTTAGAATACACAAACTGCACCTCTGCAGAGAGGTAAAATCCCCCCAATAAGGCCCCCTGTTCCCATGGTGGTATGTCAGTAGAAAATGAATTTGAGTCTTTGAAATGTATTTGTTTTAGCGGTAATGATAAATTAGGAGAGGTGTTAAAAACTTATATTCCTAAGATAAATGTCCCGTTTGGGTCAGAGTGTTCTTTCAGGTCAAAAGCTAAGTCATGTATCTTGATCTTATAAGAATTAAACATTGTTTTGGCTTCAGTAGCTAAAACTGATTCTTATAATACATTAGGAGGCTTCAGGAAAGCTTCCTAAAGTGGATGAATATACATACATGTCATATACAACAAATTCCGGCAAAGAGGTTAGATAACAAAAGACAGACTTTATTGTCTGAGCATATGTAACATAAAATATAGATACAAAACAGTTAGGACAAACGTCCTAAAGAAAATGTTCTTGTAGAGTTAATCTTGAGACCACTAAATGTGGAATAGAGGAGTCACTTACTGTATAGTTGGGGGCAAGTCCCCCCGCCCTCCAAGCCTTAATGGATAGAGACACTTTGTCTAGTACATCTTTGTGGATTCCAGATGAAAAGAGAGACAGATAGCTTCCCGGGATGAGTTTAAATAGCCAGATAGTAATGCCATCTAGTGGCAAGTCCTGGCAACAAGGGAATTTAACCTTTTTCCAATATCAACCTTGTTCCCAAAGGGAAGACAATCGCTACAATCTTAACAGCGTTTTTGGTCTCAGGCTGGCTGGTCGTGAAGCAGTGTCCATCATGGAAACTTCTCTGGTGCTCTCCGACTTTTTAAATTGTAGTCAGCTTATATATCTCCTTACAGCAGTGAATCCCAATGTGGGGCCATTCAATAATAATAGGGGGGGGCAATATGAAAATTATAGTAATATCAACATTTTTTTTATTTTACCCTATATGGGTAAAAATTATAAATTTAGAGGGTAAAACTGTAATTGCAACCTAGCTGAACACAACCGCTTGTGCAATCTAGTCAAGTGTTCACCCAATAATATTATCTGGTTCCAGCTATATGCGTGGCTTCTGACTTGTTTAACTTTGCAATTCTTCATCTATTGCCCTGTCCCACAATTATACAAATCATAAAATAGATTTTATTTGATTAAATTTGAAGTTAAACCTTTTTAGTTTTATTTGAAAGATACAATTTTTTATGTTATACTTCTTCAAAACTGATATTGTTATATCATACTAAACAATTAACGGGTGGGAGACATGTAGAAAATTTGTGATAAAAAGTGGGGGATGGTACTGTAGGCATTATTTTCGGATTTGCCTGGGGAGTTGTCTGCCTGTTTAGTTTCGCTGTTTCCCACTAGGGGCCTTTGATATTTAAGCGGCTGATTTGAACGTGTCTCTCTCTTTTTCCTCGACCTACGAGACACTATGGGTTAGATTTAGGTCTACTCCCTTCTCGTTGGGGCTTCGGCCCTTAACACTGGCCACTCACTGCTAGTAAGTCTATTATACGATATATGACCATCCTTTAGTTATGTATCCATAACTACGTTTTTATGTACATTTAGGTATCTCTTTGATACCTAAATATCTTGTATTTTACTATTCATGAATGTGTCATTATCTCTACTCTTGTATATGTATTTATACTACTTTTGTATGTATGTTTATGTACACCTATGTATTATGTACCCTGTTTATCCATGTGCTGTATACCTATTAAATGTTTTGTCTATCAACCTTTGTCGGAGTTTTATCTTCAAGTATTATCACTTTGAATCTTACAACTGGTGACCCCGACGTGATGAAAACGTTTTGTGATGGCTTTGTTTTGCATTTGGAACTTTAATCCTTACAGTACTAAAATGGTTGGGAACCACTGCCTTACAGACTCTGATTTGATCTTTTTGCTTTTGGGGGGTAATGTCTTAGATTTATGACCCTCTTGGAATTTCAAAGTGTGGACGTAATATTAAGCACCCAACATGACTTGCCTTATCCAATCAGAGTCTAGAAATTGCTTAATTAATTTTTTTGTCCAAAATTGTGGATGTTTTTTTAAATTTGAATAGGAGTTATGTTTGGTGTGTCTTTTATGTTTTCTTTTATTGGTTATAAAATATAGAAGTTTATGCTATATGCCTTTTTCTTTTATAGGATCTAATGATGAAGAGAGGTTCATCATCATCATCATGTTGTGCAAGTAGCATGGATATCCATGACAATCTCTCAACAACCTTCCCTATCATTCATTGCCTCTGGGAGGTCTTCTGTGCAGCAACCAGCATCCTCACATAGTTAGTCAATGTAGGTCCTTGGTGGGTGGCCTACATTAGCATGTTGGCTTCCACAGGGGAATGTTGCTTATGAGCTCATCTTTGCACCTCCAGCAGTGTCCAGCATACTTAGTCCGTCTCACTTGGATGGTTTGTGAGATGGGGGGGGGGGCAGCTGCTTCCTTGTGGGGTGCTGTTTCCACAATTTGTTCAAGACTGCATGCAGAATTCTTTTGCAGCTCCCATCTAGCTTATTCTCAAGGTGCTTCATTAGAGTCCAAGTGATGCAGCCATACAGCAGTACTGATATAACCGCAGCCTGGAAAAATTGGCGCTTTAACTTGTCAGTGAGATCAGATTTTCATATGACTGATAATCTGTTAGTGGCAAACCATGCCTTTCCTATTCGTGTATTAACATAGCTTTCTGTGGATGAGATATTACTACCTAGGTATGTGAATTGTTCTACTGTCTTAAAGAGGCTTACCGTCGAGTGTGGAGATGTCTCCTTTCTTTTTGAATAGAGGTTACTGCTTCACAATATTTCCTAATTAGTTATTTTATAAAAATCTTTTTTGTAGATTTCTATCAAAAATCGATGAAGAGAAAATAACTGAAGCTGAGAAATTGAAAGAGGAATGTCTTCATGATCCAATTCTTCGTAACAATTTATCAGTGCTTAACAGATCTTATCAAAACAGACAAAAGGTAAGTATATTTTAATCTCTATAGCATTTATGCCTTTCCTATGCGTATATTGACATTGCTTTCTGTAGATAAGATATTACTATCCAGATGATGCTTAAAGATGGAATCCTGGTGGCTGAGGACGCAGGTTTGATTCTGGCAGGCAAAACAATGTCTTGCTCTCTTTCTCAGAGAATACGGTAGTTGCCGTGCATTGCCGCCATCTGACTCCCATTCTCCATCACAATTTATTTCTTCCATGTAAAAGCTTCGGAGGACAGACAGCATCTCCCAAATGTCCTCAAACACTCAGCCAGCTTCTGACTTCCGTCTGTCTCCTCATGATTCACTCCTCTCACTATCTCTCTTCCACTCTTCGCTTGTTGGTATCCATCAACCAATCAGAGATCGACTGGTAGCCTTTCATACATCATCCCCAAAATTCTAGTAACTTTCCATTCTTATGTACAATTTTAGATTTTTTCCATCTCCTTATTTTCCATTATATTTTCTTTCTTTGTTTACAGTTAATTGAAGAAAGCAAGAGCCTATATATTGATGATGTTATCAAAATTGACCCAGTGGAGGGAGAAATCTGGCCCAACTCCTCCAGAGAGATTACAGTCATATTCAAACCCCTAGAAGCAAAGACTTACAAGAGAGCTGCATATTGCGAGATCACTGGCCGAGAGATCCGCCTCCCTCTGCGGATCCTTGGAGACGGGAAAGGTCCAGTGCTTCAATTTTCTATTGATTCCATGGACATTGGCCCGATCTTCATCGGATCCTGTCATCATTACGAGATCGTCCTCGCCAACAAAGGGGAAATCGATGCCCTGTACAAAGTTCAAGCGAAGGAGTCCGCCTTTGGGACGTCATTTACTTTTGATCCTGATGAAGGCTGTATTGTGCCGAAGAGTTATCAGGCGATTCACATCACCTTCAAAAGCACCTGCTTGGGTGATTTCGATGAAATTTTTTATTTCAGTGTTGAAGGATTGCCGGATCCATTGCAAGTAGAATTCAGGTTATTGTCAAACTTTTTTAGATTTTTTTGGCGTATATTTGTTGGAGGCATGTGGTGTAATGGTTACCATGTAGGGAATAGATGCAGTGAGACGAGTTCAAATCATAGACGAAACTATTTGCATTTCACATAGTGCTAATACCTTTGCAGTGATGCTGATAGCTTTTCAATTTAGTGCCCCCTGGGACGCATGTATTTGATTTGATTTGAATGACTACCCGGGAAATTTGTTGGGTCCCAACTAAAGTTTCTTAATAAATTATAGAGTTTTTATCTATGAACAACTAAAGCTGTCTAACTCCTACCTTGTACCCCATACAGTGTAATTCGTTTTCAAGATAATATTGAAATGTATTTACAGTTAGTTGGAAATGATGGGGGAAGAAAAAAAAACACTGGGACACATGGATATGATTTTTTTGCATCCTTTTTGATTTTTATGTGTTACTGATGTACTGATGCAGGACGCATACCTATCAGCATCTCTGCCTTTGGGAAAGGTATAAATCCAATGATTCCCCCTCCAGTTATTGGTAAATAGTAAGGCAGACTGGAGGTGCATGGTGTAATGGTTACCGTCATAGTTCAAATCCTGGACGAGGCTGTTTGCATTTCACAGTTCTAATACCCTTGTGAAAGGTATGAATCCAACGATTCCTCCTCCCGCTATGGGTAAATAGTAGGGCAGACTGGGCTCTTTAACCTTGGGTAGGCAACCAGTCTATGAGAATGAAAACTCTGAATTCAAATTTGCTAAACTCTGCTCAAGAAATTGACCCTGTGTCACATCCTACTCATGTGGAGGGGTTGGTAAATATATATATAATATGAACAAAAAGTGATAAGACAAACAGGAATATTTCTTTTATGTTTATTATTCTCCACTAGTTTCGACCTTAGGTCATCGTCAGGAGAAAATTTCTTGTTTGAAGAAATTGATTTTAAAGAGTTTTTTTTTAAAAAAGAAATCATTATTTAAAAAATTATTAAAATTAAAAGATTTTTTTAGGGTTTGACAGGCCACTATAATCCGGATAGAGAAGTGTGTTAGAAGTAGCGAGTCCATCTGTTCCGTGAAAAAAACTTCTTTGAGTTGGGTTCTTTTTGAATGTTCTTATATATATATATATATGAGGGAGGTTTTTTAGAAGTTGTGTGTATATCCATATATGTACACACACACACACACATATATATATATATATATATATATTCGTTTGAGTTATAGAATATTCTAAGAAGTTTTTACAGTTGCTAGAAGTATGAGGCACCCAGTAAGATTCAAACTGAATATTGAATACATTGGTGTGTCCATGTGTAGGTGTCCACATGAGAATGTCCCTTATGAGTTCATCCTTGCTTCTCCAGCAGTGACCTGCATGTCTTGTTTGTCTTATTTGGATGATTTGTGTGATTGGAGACAAGTGGCCATACAAGTGCTTCTTTTTTTTTTTGGGTTCTGCTTTCAAGTTTTAATCTAGCTTTTTTGCTAGATGGAAACTACACAAGGATAGTGCATGCTGTCTTCAACAAATCTTGCAAGCAGAACCAAGCGTTTCATTAGATTCCATGTGGTGCAGCCATACAGTAGCACTGACACGGCTACAGCTTGAAAGAATTTTTGTTTTATTTTCAAAGAAATCAGATTTAAGTATGATCGATATATTCTGTCTATAGCAAACCATGCCTTTCCTATGTGTATATTGACATTGCTTTCTGTAGATGAGATATTACTACCTAGGTATATGAACTGGAACAGTGTGAGTTGTGAGATTTTTATGCATTTTTTTTAATGATATTATTACTATATTGGCTCTACAATATTTTTATATTGTCTCCCATAAATTTATAAGATCGTTTTCTTTCAGAGGATCAGTGATCGGACCCACATTCCACTTTGATGTGACCCAACTCAACTTTGGTACAGTTTCTTATGGTAAGCTGAATTCACTTCAATATCCAATGGGGTGGATTGCATTAGGATTATAGCTTAAAATACAACAACATGAATTACTCATGTGTGCATATGGATCAATGAACATTCAGCTACAAAACTTTGTATATGTGTGTTAAAGAGTCTCCACTGGGAATTATGCAAAAAATTAAACTTTGACCATACAACAAAATGGTATATGCATAAACCAGAACCTGTTCTTGAGAATGAATTGCATAAAATTCTCTGGGACTTCGAGATAAAGACGGATCACCCTATCCCAGCCAGGAAACCAGACCTAGTTCTGATTAACAAAAAAAAAGAGAATGTGTCAACTGGTGGACTTTGCGGTCCCAGCAAATCACAGGGTGAAGCTGAAGGAAAATAACAAGATGGATAAATACCTGGACTTTGCCAGAGAATTGAAAAAGCTGTGGAACATGAGATTGAAAGTGAAACCAATTGTAGTTGGTGCACTTGGAATGGTCCCAATGAACTTGGAAAAAAGACTGGAGGATCTAGATATCAGAGGAAGAATTGAGACCATCCAGACTACTGCACTGCTGCAATCGGCTAGAATACTCAGAAGAGTCATGGAGACCTGAGGAGACTTGTTGTCACTCAGATCCCAGTGAAATACCATCAGCTAACGCTGATGTGAAAAACTCAAAAGGAGATGAAAATAATCTATATATAATTTAATTAATATATAATGTAATGTAATGTAAGGTTCCTAGTTCAATACCGGCCCTCGCCAACTCAGCGTATGAGTAGCACAGGGATCTGTGCGGTAAAGTAAGGAGCTGATGGTAGGTGTGGCACTCCACCTCAGATGCTAAAATAATCTCCTTGGTCTAGCACTAGTGAAAAGGGGATAGACTCCCTTGCTGATTTAGGCCACCCCGATGACTTTTTATATATAATGGGAATTCGGTCTTTATTTATCTGTAACCGAAACTATGTCACTGCTTACATAACAGTCTTTTCAGGAATTATGTAAGTTTATCAATGAGTATTTAATTTATAGTCAATGTCATTACTATATTAAAAATCGTTAAGTTTTTATGGGTCATCATTCTTGGCCTTCAAGCAAGAGTGCTTGTCCAGTGGAATTGGATCCTTGGTAAAAAGTCCTCTGATAATGAATCCTTTGGTTCTTCTGGTAAAGAGTCCTCAGTTCCTTCATCAATGGTCATAAGTTCCTTCTCAATGATTGCAAGTGAACTTTGGCAAGTATCAGTGTTTAAGTAATGTATCAACCACGCAGTATGGCTTGTTGATTGGCCGGAGGAGTAAACCACGTAACCTAGGCTAGTCTATAAATCCAGGTGGGGAATTAGAGCACACCTTATATCTAAAAATATTCCAACAAAAAAAAAAAGTAGTGTTAATTTACATATATGTTCAGAAGGAAATACACAACATATTACGGTCCACATTGTTTTTAAAACAAGTTTTAATAAATACATGCCTGGTATCATTGATTTATATATAGTTTGTTTTATTTTAATATATATTAAAAGTTATTTAATGTCAAGTTTTATGAAAAAATTATTCAAAAACAAGAAACAGAAGTGGTAATACCTGTTAGTCTCATCTATGGGTTAAATAGGTCAAAAAATGAGTTTAAAAAATGGTGGAAAATTAACACCAACAAGAATGAATAAAAGAAAATGTCTTTGGTATAAAATAACCCAATGAGGGTTGATATGCCGTAAATTCCAACCAAACAAGGTTAAACTTGCAAATCATCGTCAAAATTAAGACAGAAACTTATTTGGTGGTGATCCATGACAGTTTAATTACAGTGTATGAATTAATTTTTTTGCGAATTGGGTTATGATTTAGGGGTTTGGGGATTAAGCTTGTTTTTAATTACGTATTGCTTAAAATAAACAAAAAAAAAACAAATTACTTATACATTTAATTAACCATTGAAATTAATTATTGAATCCAACAGTAGGCACATTAGTCTCAGTTGTTTGTGTTAGTATTCCAATGTATAATTTCAATTAAACTTGGTTTAAAAAAAATCATTTTTCAACATTAATTTGAGTTTTTTTGTTGTTTTTTTTTAAGCAATACGTAATTCAAAACAACCTTAATCCCCAAACCCCTAAACCATAACCCAATTTGCAAAATAGTTAATTCATACACTGTAGTTAAACTGTGATGGATCACCACCAAATAAGTTTCCGTTTTAATTTTGACGATGATTTGCAAGTTTAACTCCAAACAAAATCAATTTATATAAACTTTACATATTATTTTATGAACCACTTGATACTATTTTGAGAAAAGGAAGCAGTTCCATCTTAAAAGGATTACTGTACATTTGTATCCTTTCCATGATATCTTTTTCTTCTTTGTCTGCAGGCTTCTTGTACACAAAGAAATTCAAACTACATAACACATCGCTTGTTCCCATGGAGTTTCGACTACATGTACCCGGTGATGGTATTGTCAACAGTATACACAGTTTAACAGCAGAGATACCAGCAAGGCACACGGAAAACAGTTTGCCTCCAAAAGAATTTGAGATCATTCCGGCCAATGGCTCTATTGATGCTCTCAGCTCAATAGAACTTGTTATTAATTTTGTACCTAATTCAGTCAATCGGTACGAAATGGTTCTCGTGGTAGATGTGATCGATGTAGCTGACCAGGTATTATCCTTACCAATAATTGCAAGGTAATTCTTTTTTTTTTTCATTTTCTGTTTTCTGGGATTTTTTCAAATATTTATGTATTTACCTAACCCCTCCGCACAAGCAGGATGTGACACACTGCAGCTGGATTTGAGAAAGAACGATGAACATTTGTATGAAAATATATCTTGTATCTTTATTCTCCAAATTGCGATTGTCAATAGGCAGTCTAATGGCAGTCACTCTAATGGTGGATGATCGTCATATATGTAGTCTGTTGCCAATTAACTTTCTGCCTCTTTTGCTAAAGAGTTCCTTCGACTGAAACAGTCCAAGGGAGATAACTCATAATCTACATTGCAGCTCTTTTTGTTTTTCTTTTTTTTAAAGTTGGGATGTATTAAGTACCTCTAGCAATTTTAGCGTAGATGCTCCTCTTTTGGTCAAGGGATCTGCCAGTTGTAGTTTCCCATCTACCCAAAATACCTCGATTTCCCCCCTCAGACACCATTTCCCTCAATCTTGCCATGTCCACTCTCAATCTTCTATCACTAACAATATTTGTAGTGCCTAATGCACTAGTTAAGTGATACATTGTCTGTATAGCATCGTACTGGTGCTAGTACAGCCATCCCAAAAGTTTCTTGCACCAAAGAAGAAATTAAGAATCCTGCATCTGCTGCCTCACTTAATGCCAAAGTTTTAGATGCTAATGGACGTTTTGTAACTCTGTCCAACTTTCTAGATTGCCAGCTGATAGGTGCCACCTTCTTGTTCTCACCTTGAATAAAAACAACAAGACAGATAGTAGATAGTAGAGATGATGGCTCTTACTTGTACTCTTTTGCTTCTACTGTTTCTAACTTGGCCAGCCACCGTGTTCTTCAGTCAATCTAGTGGGCTTCTTCTGGGGTTGCTTTTCCATGTTGATTTCTTTATGTTGGGTTGGTCCTTTCTTGTTTAAATTAACTTAACAAACAAGACTTGTTGTTTTTTTCTAAAGCTTTATTTCAACAACCCAGCCCATCTTCTAACTGCCACGGGGAGACCGACCCTCAGAGTGAGCAAAATATGCTAAGACTTTGATTGTTTTAGGATTACCTAAATTAGGAAATTTTATTCCACATGTTTTGCCTCTCAATTTAGACAGCACTTTGTTTGCCTCTTGTAGCATTCTTACTTTTGGATGTTTTCCTGTATTGCTCATAACACAAGTTTCATAACTTATATCTGGTCTTGTTTGTGAGGCAACCCACATCATAGAGAGTAAGAGAGAGTTGAAGAGATTAGGATTGCTTACATGGAGATGGGTGTCATTGAAGTCAGTCAATCAGTCAGTATACTGTTGGTTTGGACAACGGCAACTGGCTAAGCACAACTGAACTAGTGCCCAAGACAGCTGGTACTTATGGAATCATACTAAGTTCCAATTAACGTCGAATTAGTGGAACAAGGCAACAAGTAGCCGTAACTCAATATGGATCTAATCTTGTTGCAATCCTACTCCAGATTATTTATGAAGCCTTATAGCATCATACAAACCAAGCAGCCAATCAGGACTTAAGGAATGGAATCACCCAAATACATGAATGGACTATTCTTGAGTTCCATAAGTACCAGCTGTCTTGGGCACTAGTTCAGTTGTACTTAGCCAGTTGCTGTTGTCCAAGCCAACAGTATACTGACTGACTGACTTCAATATGGCGCTGTGAACAGGATTGCAACAAGGTTAGATCCGTATTAAGTTACAGCTACTTGTTGCCTTGTCCCACCAATTCGACGGTAATTGGAACTTAGTATGATTATTCTACAGATGGGAGTTATCTTCGGTTCAGCTTTCAGTCAGACTCTCTTCCTGATCAACATTTGGACTGATTATACAGCATTCCATAAGTTTCATGTGGCCATGCTGCATTCGGTCTGTTTTCTGGGTTTTTTTCTTTTCAGATATGCATCTTATATTGTAGAAAGTTTATTTGAGACATTTTATTATGGTGATCATTTCTAGCAATAGTGTTAATGTGACACTATATATGTTTACGCAAACCCTCAGCACGAGTAAGATGTGATATGAGGTAGATTTCTTAAGCAGAGTTGAACACCTTTGAATTAAGAGTTTTCCTTCTCTTAGACTGGTTGCCCAACCAAGGTTAAAGAACCCAGTCTGCCCAGGAATACTTGATATCATATGACCATGAGCAGAAAACATAGGAAACTACGCAAAAATGTGAACATAAACATATAATCTATGGAATTCCCAAAGCTCTAGGCATAAAATAATCCCAGACATATTGATGTGCCGTTAGAATCAATCAATCAATAAATCTTAAGAAACTACATGAAAGATTGTAAATATAAACGTTCAATGAATGTAATTTCCTAACCTCTAGGTATAAAATAACCATAGATGGGTTGGCATGCCATTAAAATAAATCAATCCATAAATCTTAAGAAAGTACACAAAGAATGTAAATATAATAAACATACAATGAACACAATTCCCTAACCTCTAGGCATAAAATAAAACTGGGCAGATTGACATGCCATTAAAATTAATCAATCTATCAGTCTTAAGAAACTACACAAAGAATGTAAATATAAGCATACAATGAACACAATTCCCTAACCTCTAGGCATAAAATAAAACTGGGCAGATTGACATGCCATTAAAATTAATCAATCTATCAGTCTTAAGAAACTACACAAAGAATGTAAATATAAGCATACAATGAACACAATTCCCTAACCTCTAGGCATAAAATAAACTGGGTAGATTGACATGCCATTAAAATTAATCAATCTATCAGTCTTAAGAAACTACACAAAAAATGTAAATATAAGCATACAATGAACACAATTCCCTAACCTCTAGGCATAAAATAAAACTGGGTAGATTGACATGCCATTAAAATTAATCAATCTATCAGTCTTAAGAAAGTACACAAAGAATGTAAATATAAATATACAATAAACACAATTCCTAAAGCACTAGGCATGAAATAACCACAGACAGGTTGAAATGCTGTTAAAATCAATCAAAGTCACTAGTCACCACTGGTATCAACAATATTTTGGTGACAGGGTAAAGGCTGTGTTACTAGTATTACTTCAGGTTTACAACAAAGAATAAAAAAATATAATGAATACCAAACGGACCAATTGCGAAGGTAGTAGCCCACCTGTAATTCTCAGCCTCTACAGGTGTGACATAGACTTTGTAATCAGTCTTTGTCTACGTGCTTCACATTTCTCACCACCATAAAAAAATATAAAAAAACATGGACACTATTTCACCCCCACAACCATTTGCTGCACCCAACCTTGACCTTTGCCCTCCCTCTCTCTACACCCCCACCCATACCCAATTTTTTTGCTTCAATTTATTTGTGTTGAATACTGAGCTCAACAGCCCCCCCCCTCTCTTCACATTAGTAGTCAACAGATTTGACTATGAAAATATCACTAAGTTAATCTTATTAAAAGTTCTTATGTATGTGTTTCTGAAAATACCAATGTTTCTGATATTTGGTCCGTGTGGAAATACCATCGATAATGTCACTAGATTATTATGACTCTCAAAGAATATCAATTAAAAATATATATCCTTTATCTATCTCAGTCTGTTCATATCTGTCTATCCATCTATCTATCTTAGTCTGTTCAAATCTGTCTGTCTATCTATCTCAGTCTGTTCAGATCTATCTATCTATCTATCTATCTATCTATCTCAGTCTGTTCACATCTGTCTGTCTATCTATCTCAGTCTGTTCAGATCTATCTATCTATCTATCTATCTTTCTATCTATCTATCTCAGTCTGTTAAGATCTGTATGTCTATCTCAGTCTGTTCGGATCTGTATATCTATCTCAGTCTATTCAGATCTATCTATCTATCTATCTATCTATCTCAGTCTGTTCAGATATGTATGTCTATCTCAGTCTGTTCAGATCTGTATATCTATCTCAGTCTGTTCAGATCTATCTATCTTATCTATCTATCTCGGTCTGTTCAGATCTATCTATCAATCTATCTATCTATCTCAGTCTGTTCAGATCTGTATATCTATCTCAGTCTGTTCAGATCTATCTATCTATCTGTCTATCTATCTATCTATCTCAGTCTGTTCAGATCTGTATGTCTATCTATCTCAGTCTGTTCAGATCTATCTATCTATCTATCTATCTCAGTCTGTTTAGATCTGTCTGTCTATCTATTTCAGTGTGTTCAGATCTGTCTGTCTATTTATCTCAGTCCATTCAGATCTGCCTATCAATCTTGGTCTGTTCAGATCTATCTATCTATCTCAGTCTGTTCAGATCTATCTATCTATCTATCTATCTATCTATCTATCTATCTCGGTCTGTTCAGATCTATCTATCTATCTATCTATCTATCTATCTCAATCTGTTCAGATCTGTCTATCTATCCAGTCTGTTCATATCTGTCTGTCTATCTATCTATCTCGGTCTGTTCAGATCTGTCTATCTATCTATCTTAGTGTGTTCAGATCTGTTTGTCTATCTATCTCTGTGTGTTCAGATCTGTCTGTCTATCTATCTCGGTCTATTCTATTCAGTTCTATCTAACTATCTATTTCAGTCTATTCAGATCTGTCTGTCTATCTATCTCAGTCTGTTCAGATCTATCTATCTATCTATCTCGGTCTGTTCAAATCTGTCTGTCTATCTATCTCAGTGTGTTCAGATCTGTCTATCTTGATCTGTTCAGTTCTATCTGTCTATCTATCTTGGGAAGTTCATATCTGTCTCTCTATCTATCTAGTTTGTTCAGATCTAACATTTAAAGTCACTGAATGAGCCTGTTCAATATTTAATTGGGCCACTGCTTAAGCAACAGCTGGTACTGTAAGTAACCTGAGTCCTTTATTTATCAAAATCACTGCATTAAATGACCCGAAAAAGTGTTGTTATGCCATAAAACAAAATAACCAACCAACCAACCAAAATCAGGTCTATGTCGACCTGTTCAGATCTATTTCAGTTTATTCCTATCTATCCATCTCAATCTATTCATATCTATCTATCTAAGTTTAAGATAAATATGAATAGACTGCGGTAGATATGAATAGACAGAGATAGCTAGAAAACTGTTCATGTTTCTGACACTGATACATTATTCTGTGTACTTGACATGAGACTTTGATGAGTTGTGGTGCACCTGAGCACTGTACACAATAAATTTCATTATTATATTGACAGGCTAAAATAGATAGATAGATATGAACAGATTGACATAGAAATACATTATATATATATATATATATATATATATATATATATATGTGTGTTGAAAGAAAAAATAAATAAAAGAAAGGAAATGTTGAATGGATAAAATAGATTTACTAACACATGTTTCGTCCAGGAGTTTGTTCATGTACACATGTATTCTATTTATTATTATTTTAAATATAAAATAAAATAATAATAATAGAAAATTATAAAATATTTAAGCATACAAAGAATAACGGCCTTCATCAGAGTAGAATGTTTGGTATTTGAAGTTAAAACGGTCAAAATACAGAGAATTTTAAAGTGTTCGAAAAAAGAATTTTTTAAAATTATTTGAGAGATGCTCCACAGCAAGAGAAAATAGTTATGCCTTACAGTTAGAGAATATGTTTGGAGTTAGGTGAAATTTCAATTTTTAATGTTTTAATACAATAAAGTCGGTTATTAAAATAATTAATTTGATTATAAATTTAATTTAAGTTTAAATTTGATAATTAATATGTTGTTAATATATGCTTAAATTTGTTTATTAAATAAATGAATACTTGTATCATTATTGGTAATTTAATTGTTTATTTGTTATTGATATAATTTTGGTGATCAATGTTGAAAATTTATGTCAATATAAAGTTGTTCTCTTTTCTGTGGCGGCTACTTTCTTCTCTTTTTCACTCCTTTATGTTCCTCGTTTGATGAGGAGTTGCTAGGTTGTACTGTCTTCTGCACAAGCCTCCCATGTGTTGGTGTTAATGTGGCATGTCTTCATGTTTCTCTTGCAGACATCTTAAACAATATATATATATATATATATATTATATATATATATATATGGTATTTGTGAAAAAGGTGACTTACCGGTGAAACAGATCACAATGGTTAGTTGATGCAAGATTGCATATATATATATATATTCATATATATATATATGTATATTCATATATAGCCCATTCTTTTTTAAAAAATAATTAAAATAGAAAAAAATAAAAAATAAAATAAAAATAAAAAATAAAAATAAAAAATAAGAAATAAAAATAATTTAAGCACGTATTAACAAAACCCCATTTCCCCACCACCGTTAATTATAATAACCTTTTTTTAAATCTAAAAAAAATTTTTTTTAATAACAAGACCATTGAAATGGTAAAAATACACCTCCATGTGTGTATTCATATATACACATTCTATTGACTTTAACATATATTGATAAAAGCACATTTAATCACTACAGACTCTATAATAATATAGGTAAACCCCCATCATTGTCATAAACCAGTAAAACAATAGCACAAAGCAGATTTCCAACAATGTTTATATTTTGATCTTTTGAAAATGCAACTTCCCCTTTTTTGAATTTTTTGAATTTTCGAATCTTGAATCAGCGTTCTTTGACTGAGGTCCTGTAACCAACCATTTATCAAAAAAAAATACACATATGCAATCAACTGCAATTAATCAATATCTTGATTAATCCAGTGGATTTAACCCTGAAGATCCTAATGGTGAAACTCGAGTAGGTTATTACCATGTACCTTTATCATTATATATATATATATATATATATATAGGCATTATTTGTTAACTGTATTCTTTAATAATTTCTTTTATTTATATATTTTGCAGATGCCTTGTTCCCAAAGTGGTTATATCCAACCCAACCATTGCCTTCTCTCGTTGCTTCTTGTTTCATCCTTACACCCAGTGTGTAAAGCTGCAAAATATTTCTAACCTTCCAGCCCGGTATGATTTATTGAAGCAAGATGCATCAGAGAGTGACCCAATTGCTTACCACAGCAGTGAACCTTCTGTAAGTGACACAGCTTTAAATCTTTTTATAATGAAGATTCAGTGTCTGTCTGTGTATCTATAACTGAAACTATGTCATTGCTTACATCAAAATATCCTCAGGAATTATGTAAGTTTATCAATGAGTATTTAATTTATAGTCAAAATCATTAATACATAGAATAAATCTTATTTATTAACAAGGTCTCTATGAAAATCTGAGTTAGATTTACCTCAAAACAGTCCATGTTATTAGTGCATTTAAAATACTGCAATGTGTCTTATATATCACTTAAGAATAAAGGTTTACATAATATATGGTGTAGTTAATTTGCATACTGGTTTTAACAAAACTGGGTTTGATAAATTATTACTTGGTGTTATTGATCTCTAATATTTTTGTCTTATTCTCATCTTTTGGGATGCTGCCATTTTCCATTCTCCTGACATGTCCAAGCCAGTGAAGGTGCCTCTCACAGAGAATGGGAACATGCTTTTATGTCGGCGTGATCCAGCACGACTGTGTTGGGCACTTTATCCTGCCAGCGGATGTGTAGAATACGATGTAGACATCGGAGATGGAAACTATTGAGTTTCCTTTCGTGGCTTGTATATGTTGTCCACGCTTCACTACTGTAGAGGAGTGTACTGACAACACACTTTGTAGACACACAGCTTAGTTTTCTTGGTGAGACTGCATTATTCCAGACTCTCTTACTCAGTTTGGCCATGACTGCTGCTGCTTTGGCTATTTTTTTTTTTTTTTTCAGTTTATTAAATTTTCATTAAGAAAACACAACAGATAACTGATGATAAGAAAGTTTTAATCTTTAGCACTTTGTAAATGACTTAATAAAATATTTGTCTTATCACTGCAGAAAACTCCAGTTACAAAATGATAGAATGTTAAAATTTCATCCTTGTATTTTCATATCCTGCTTGTAATATAATGAAGCAGGTGTCTTAAAGCTTGAAGGAAAAACGATATCTGAGGTTAGCCAAGGGTTAAAACAGGTGACCCCAGTAATCCGAGGGAGATAACTAAATTCCCATTAATAGCTAGAAATAAACAAAATAGTTTTCTGAATAAGCAATTTCACCAAAAGCCAGACTCCATGGTGACTAAAAATGGGCTTGTCCCTTTTGATCTGGCTGATCAGGTGGCTTAGGAGTGACCGCGAGATTTAACATGTTGAAAAAAAAATATGAGAATATGGGTCAAACTATCTCATATAGAATCTGGTTATTAAAGTATCATTAAGAAAACACAACAGATAACTGATGATAAGAAAGTTTTAATCTTTAGCACTCTGTAAATGACTTAATAAAATATTTGTCCTGTCACTGCACAAAACTCCAGTTACCAAATGATAGAATGTTAAAATTTCATCCTTGTATTTCATATCCTACTCTGGCAACAGTAAAACAACCTTGATTGAAATTAAGATAATTAGCACAACATTTTTGTGTCCTTTAAAAAGATAGTCATGGAAGGAGAAGTAGTATTGTTGAAAAATCTGTCTAACTTGGTTTGCTCAGATCTATCTATCTCCGTTCCTATCTATCTACCTATATATCTATCTATCTATTTTGGTTTGTTCAGATTTATCTATCTATCTCTGTTCAGATCTGTCTATCTATCTCACTGTATTCAATCTATCTATCTCTGTCTGTTCAGGTCTATCTATTTCATTCTGTTGAGATGTATCTATCTTACACTGTTCAGATCTCTCGTGGATGAAATATTCACATAGCCTATTGTATCATTATTTAACTACGAAAATTCAGAGGAAATTATTTTGCTATAAATCTCATTAGAAATTAGTATTAAAATTCATAGGAAATTATTTTGTTCGAAAATTCATTGCAAATTATATTATAAAAATGCATAGAAAATTATTTTACTGTAAAAATTCAGTTGTAATTATTTCAGGATAAAAATTCATAGGAAATTAGTTTATAAAGATCCATAGTAGATTATTTTACTATAAAAATTCATAGGAAATTGTTTTACTATGAAAATTCATAGGAAATTGTTTTACTATGAAAATTCATTGGAAATTGTTTTACTATAAAAATTTATAGGAAATTGTTTACTATAAAAATTTATTGGAAATTATGAAAAAAATTCATTGAAAATGACTTTTCTATAAAAATTCATAGGATATTATTTTACTATAATAATTCATTGGAAATTATTTCATAAAAATTCATAGGAAATAATTTTACTATTAAAATTAATTGTAAATTAATATTAAAATTCATAAGAAATTATTTTACAATATAAATTCATTGGAAATTATTTTACTATAAAAGTTCATTGGAAATTATTATAAAAATTCATATGAAATTATTTTACTATAAACATTAATTGCAAATTATTTTACTATAAAAATTCATAGGAATTTATTAAGTGCACAAAATCTTGAAAGAGAAAGCAATGGAGGGGCAAGTGATGCTTGTGAATAATATAGAGTGCTACAGGTTAAAATTTTATTTAGAATTTTAAAGAATTTAATGAATTTGGTAAAATTTTAATATTTATTGATAATAACATTTCACTTAATAGAATGGAATTGTTTTAAAATAAATACAAATCCTTTCCATGAATATGTATTTTCATTGTATACAATGTATTGTCTATTGTATTTAAAAAAATTTTTTTTACTAAATTCAATACTGAATATATATTATTGTAGGGGATTATCCAGCCCTTCACTTCATTTGATATGCCTCTCACCATTGAAGTAAAAGAACTTGGAGAATTAATAATGCCAGTACATTTGCAAATTTTTGGAAGTCAAACTCCAATAACAGTAAGTTGCATTCTTTAATGAAAGGCATCCCAATCTATTATCTATCAATTTACTACATTGCCGTTGTGTGACAGAGAACACGAGGTGAGTGGCGAACGTCAAGGCCTGCCATATTCTCGAAGGAAGCGGGTTAGGCTTTTCCTGACATGTCGGACTGTGGAATCGAACCTGCTTCCTTCAGAATGCAAACATTGTCACCGAAAGTCGAGAAGCTACAGTCCCGGATGTAAGCGCCAGGTGCCCGGATGATAGCTACGAGGATTCCAGCGGTCGGGTTTGGCTCGAGAATCTTGTGTGTGGGGCACAGACACCTGGATGTTGAGGAGAAATTAGTATAAGTAGAAGTGGGGTGACGACAGGAGGCGAGTCGCGATTCTGAGTTGATAAAGATTTTTTTGACGGCGACGACATTGTCAACAAGACGAATATTTATTATTTTTTTATTTTTTCCCCTCTATTTTTTTTCTTCTCATTCTAGACGGTGTTATATCATGTGTATGGTTGCAAGGTAAAAAACAAACACAGGTTAACATTTAATATGTTTTATTGAATATAATGAATTTAATATGTACAGCCACTTGATGAGTTGATTAAGTTGTTGGTTATTGAGTGTAGAGTTTGTTGATACAATGGTTTGTGTGCGGGGATTGGATTTATAGGAAATGTTGTTCAGATCGCGGTCACAAAGTGAGAGGAGTTGATGTTGAAATATGATATCTGGTTGCTGGCGTAGAAGCGAGATGAAGGTAGTTGATGTGTGTGTTTGAGACGATGTCGGGTCGGTCAGTGACTGGTGGAATCTCTATGAGGGAGCTGAAAGAAATGTGACACGGCTCGGTCAGCAAATGTCGACTATTTCCCATCTCCCGTCCTCACTCTCTGGCTGAGGAAAGTTCAGTGTTTTTTAAGTGTCCAGAGTGGATTAAAATGGCCCTTTCGATGTTATCTTGATAATTCCATCTCGAGGATGCACAGAGGCATATGCACAGAGCTGCATTTTTTAGTTATCCAAAAGTTATGGCTCTGCCAACATCCGGTGATGTTCTTGTTAACATTTTGTGTTGTTGGTGAGTGGGCGTATTGGGTTTAGTGAATTGTGTGAATCAGGAGATATCTTTGTATATATAACACCGGCAAGGCTTAGAATACAAAAAAATGTATTATCTCTGCAGAGAATAAGACCCTGACCCCTAAAAAGGGATATCCCTGGTATGATACTAAACTGTATCTAGTGTTGAGGCTCCAGTTTGTGCTCTGTGTTGGAAAATTAACAAGGTTTTATTTAACACAGGGTAGAGAATGCTTATACTCTAAAAGTGACTTAACTAGCTCACATGTGTTGGAAGACTGAATGATAATGCTTAACTTTTATTTAACACAGGGTAGAGAAATGCTTCTACTCTAAAAGTGACTTAACTAGCTCAACCGTGTTCTGAATGTGTCTGTCCTGCACAAACCTAATCCAAAAGTGTCATGGTGGAAACCCCATTTCCGGGTTCCCATCAATCCCTACTGATCAAGGAGAGTAACTCTATTTTCGTTAGGTCTGGAACCTAACAACCCTTCATTGCCATTACTCCCAGGTCCACTCTGAACTTGAGTGGTTATACCTTTTAGGTTGCCATTTATGGGTTCATTCATCATCATGTCAAGCTAATAACACAAATATCCATGACAATCTCTCTCGAATTGTCCCTATCATTCATTGCTTTTGGGAGGACCTCTGTGCAGCATCCAGTATCCGCGTAGAGTAGGTCAATATAGGTCTTTGCTGATATGTGCAACCAATTTCTAGCATGTGTGCACCTTAACTTCTCAAAAACAACTTATTAAATTTTTAAATTATTTTTCTAGCTTATAGAACGTTTTGATCACATGACTGAAATTATTCAATCTCTGCCAAGTTCTCAAATTGTTTCTTGGGTCATCACCTGTCACTCACACCTTTTTTTGAAAATTCTACACTACTCTCAAAATAATAGATAAAGTTAATGTATTATTTAATATTAATTGTTATTGTCTATTTTCAGTCTGAAATCTCTTGTTTTGGTGAAGGTCCTGTGGTACATGTGACTCAACTTGAAATTGACTGGGGTACTATCACAGTCCTCGATGATTCCAGTCGGGATGTCACTTTATTAAATGAATCACCGATTGTGGCTAATTTCACAGCTCAAATGGTAGGCAGCCATGTTTGTTTTTAACTCATTCATAAAGTGTGAGTATCTATATATACATGTGTACAAAGGTTGGCTGAAAAGTTTATAGGCTCAAGTTATTACTGCATTTTTTTTAAATGAATGCCAAACTTAATCGTATGGGTGCTAGAAGGTGGTGACTGAGGGTCTACCTGTCCTGGGAATGACGTTAAACTCTCTGATGGTGAGGTTCCAGTTCTGGAGGTTTGGGGAATGTGGAGCACCCCTTCATCACCATTGCTCCCTGGTCCACTCTGACCCGGAGTGGTAGTACCTGTTAGGGTCCCATCTATGGGTTGAATAGAAAAACATGAGTTGATAAACAAAATTGTATTATGCATTAAGAATGAATTTATTTCACAACTTTGTCGGCATTAAATAACCCACCGAGGTTGATATGCTGTAAAACAAAGCAAATCAAATCAAATCTAAACTTAATCGTGATATATATATTTGTTATATACCATATCGGTTATATAAATGGGAGAGAGTAGACAGTGGACAAGGTGCGGAGATGAGAGGATGAAAATGGGTTCTTACTTTTCTGCTTCTTCGGTCGTCATCTTCCTTTTTCTGGCTTGATCCTTTCTTTGGTGGGCTGATTTCTTTCTCTGGGCTGGGTGTCTGCTTATCTCTTGTTTGATAATCAAGCAAGACTTTATTGTTTTTTATTCTTTATTACAAAAACTCCAGCCTAAAAGGGTTTCTAACTGCGCGGATGAGAAGTCGGCATCTTGAGAGCGATGACCCTTAACATCTACTCCCTCTGACTGATGGCTGGCAACTGCTTAACTAACTTAATTTCTGTTTTCATGTCTTTCTTCAGCCAATCAGAAGTTGGCGTACAGGTCAGCGAGAGGTTAAGTGCTGTCAATAACTTTACTGGCTAACAGTAACTTTCCATTTAATCTCATTATTTGAATTTTCAATAAACTTCGATTCAAAATATCTAACTACACTTACTTACATAATTCATAGGCTACCTATGAATTATGTAACATATTGTGCATGCTTGAATGTCTATGATGATAACCGTTGTGCTAAGGCATGGTTAATTACTAAGTTTAGCTTAGTTGTGGCACAAGCCACATATATATGTAAGACTTGAGATTATAATGTTTAAATATTTAATTAATCCAAATGTCGTTTTCAATTGTTTCTCTTTTGTTTGATGTGATTATAGACAAAATGTTTTTATGTTTTACAGAGCCGACCCCATTCTGTATTTCGAGTTCAACCAACCAAAGGCAGTATTCCTCCTGAAGGAAAATTCTCACTGGTCATCACTGCTAATTTGAATGATTCTGTCAGGTATAAACGACAAATTAACATTATTGGAACATAATTCATCAGATATTTAATACATTTATTAGTGTTGTGTTGGCATCCTTCCGTCTACTAAAGACGATGGTGTAGTGTCCACTTTTTTTAAAATCTGCAATTGCCTGAGTGGCTGAACAGCCCAATTTTTGAATGACAATCTCTGGTGCAGTGACTGCGAACACTTCGGCTGACCAGGTTGAATGCTTTTGTTACGTCTATGAATCCGGTGTAGAGTGGCATCTGCTTCTCCTGGTACTTTTCCTGCAGCTGGCGTAGTGAGAAGATCATGTCCATGGTTGACTGGTTTGATCGAAAGCCACACTGTGACTCTGGATAGATGTGGTAATTGTTGCAGTCGCTCCGATCTCCTTTTTTCTTGTATAAGGTGACGATGGTAGCATCCCGCTTGTCCTGAGGGATGTGTCCCTGTTCCCAACTGCTGCAAGTAGCTTGTGTAGTGGTTGCCTTCCTGGTTTCAAGACCTCTGCAGGTATGCCGTCACTTCCAGTTTCTTTCCTATCAGCAAGGCGGTCCACTCCATTTTGTAGTGGAAAACTACTTAGCCTGGGCAAGTTGTTATGGAGGATGAGCTGTCACCCAAGCAGCAGATCCTCTCTCTCCACACAGCCGTTGTGGTCCAAAGGAAAGGAAGGAACCAATGTGGTTTGGCAACGACGGTGCCGCAGGAGTTGCTGGGAAGTACTGAGATTCAGCACCACCCATCTTAGGGACTCCAGCTCTGGATTTGTTTTCAGGGTTTACTCCCTTAGCCTCCCTTGGGATAAGGTAGAGCCGCAAGGCAATGATGGTTTTATAAAACTTTTCCTTGTCCTAGATGAGTTGCTGATCAAGGCTAAAGGGTCGCTTCTAGCCATTTTGTGATTTTTTTGAGTGGTAAGGAACTTAATCTTACTACTGCCAGTGGGGTCAGCCTTTGGTTCCCCGAGAGCTCATCTGCTCTTTGCTAGCAGACAGTGTACTTCTCTGGTCACATCTGACTAATTCTCATGCTACTGTAAATGGCGCGCTCTACTGGAAGGTCAAGCGGAATGTCACCATTGTCACTCATCGGCCACTGTAACTTTCCACTGAAATTGTTCTTCTGACTATAATGAACTTTATTCAAATATTCTTACTACAGGTACGTACATAATTCATAAGCTGCTAATGAATTATGTTACAGAATAAAAAAACTGTCCTGTTGGCTAGGGTTGTAGGATACACCAACTGCACCCCTGCATAGAGGTAAGACCCCCCCTAATGGAGGCATATGTTGGCTTTGGGTAGTGACCTGTGATGATTAAGGACGAATCCTGGTGGCTGAGCTGTCCATGACTTGCAACATTCCACTTTGGTCCCCTTCGATCAATCGGCTGATCATGTCAAGCCCTAGCACCTATATGATTGTCCCAAACCTATTGTCCTCATGGCAAGCTCCCAAACCTTTTTAACATATATGTGCTAGAAGGCGGTGGCTGAGGGTCTTAGTGTCCTGAATATGACGTTAAACTGCATCTAATGGTGAAGTTCCAATTCCAGATTCTGGAGTGTGTAGTACCCCTTCATTACCATTTATCCCTGACCTGGAGTGGTAGTACCTGTTAGGGTTCCATCTATGGGTTAAATAGAAAAAAATGAGTTAACAAAAATGTGTTTTTAAAAAATTGAGCTCAAAAAAATGTTCAATTCTCATCAAGTATGAATAGAACAAAATGTCTTTAGCATAAAATAACCCAACAAGGGTTGATATGCCGTAAAATCCAAAGAAGAAAGAAAGAAAGTACAAAATAGGCCTTGTCAACTGGGACTGTAGAATACACAGACTGCACCTCTGCAGAGGGGTAAGACCCCCTCCCCCCCACACCCACACACTGATGACAGGATTGTGGTGGTTGATTAATCTATGATCCAAGCACTAAACACTTTCCATACAAACAATTAGTTATATTTCAGGGGTGACTTTCTATGAATTTCGCAGTTAATTTTGATTATATCCAAGTTTATTTCCAACTTATAAAAATTTGTCACAAAAAAAAAATCACATAAAAAAAATCGTTGAAAACAAATGCAGTAATAAAAACTTGAGAATCCAAAATATTGGGATTGTGGGTCTGATTTTGGCCTGGAATGTTTTTAATTTGCTTATGGAATAAGCCTGATTCCAAAATGGTATTATATGTTGGGCTATGGCCTTTTGAAGTAAAGCTGAAAAATGTGACACACTGAATGAAATTGAGAATCCGAAATATCAAGATTGTGGGTCTGGTTTGGCCTGGAATGTTTTAATTTGCTCATGGAGTCAGCTTGTTTCCAAAATGGTATGATATGTTAGACTATAGCCCCTAGGAGTAAAGTTGAAAAATGTGACACGCTGACACACTGATATTCACATTTATTATTAGCGATGAAAATCTTATCAGTCTATCTACTTATCTATCTATCCACTGTGTTGGTCTTTGTTTAACAATTTTATTTATTTTTCATTACAGATTTGAGGACAAAGTGAAGATACAATTTGAAGGCAGCTCCAGCCGCAACATTTTTGTAACTGCTTTTGGTGAAGGTAGCACCATAGTGGCTGACCCCCATCTCTCTTCAGTTTTAGATCTTGGCCCTCATTTCAGGTAAAAGGATCTATATATACTTACCCGAGGTGTAATGGTTAAAGTCATGGGAAATGGACTCATCGCCTCGAGTTCAAATCCAGGACGTGCTAATTTCATTTCACTTAGTGCAAAAACTAAAGGGATGAATCCTACTCTCCCTCCAGCTATGGATAAATAGTAGGGCAGACTGGGCTCTTTAACCTTGGTTAGGCAACCGGTCTAGGAGAAGGAAAACTCTGAATTCAAACCTGTTGAACTCCGCTTAAGAAAGTGACCTTATGTCACATCCTGCTCGTGCAGAGGGGATCGGTAAATATATATATACTTACCAACCCCTCCACACAAGCTGGATGTGACACAAGGTCAATTTCTTAAGCAGAGTTTTACAGGTTTAAATGCAGAGTTTTCCTTCTCCTAGCCAAGGTTCAAAAGCCCAGTATGCCCTCCTATTTACCCATAGCTGGAGGGAGAGTAGTTGGATGCATACCTCTTTCTCAAGGGTATTAGTACTATGTGAAATGCAAACAGCCTCATCCAGGATTTGAACTCGGTTTGATGGGTCCACTTCCTGGAATCATTACACCATGTGCCTCCATAGTAAATATCTATATGGGTATTTTTAAGGTTTTTATTGTGGGAGATGGACACAGCAACTCAAGTTCAAATCCTGTGTTAATTAATTATTATTCTATTTTACTCTCACCCTTGACCAGGATTGAACCTGCAGCCTAGAAATGACTGTCACTTAGAACTGTCTTAGATTGTTAACTATTGGTTAATGGAACAAGCCAAACACCTCCTGAATTTAGTGGACTGTTCCTAGCAGTAGTAGCAACAACTACTTAATCTGTTGCAGTTTGTCCATTGGGAGTGAACTAGTAAATGCCTGGAGGAACTATACCATTCAACACCTTGACATTTAATATCCTGAATGAAGTCTTTTGTATTTCTCATAGCACTAAAACACTTGAGAAAGGTATGCATGCAACTATCCTCCCTCCAGCTATGAGTAAATAGTAGATTTGACTGGGTACTTTAACCTTTAACAAGCCTAGAAGAAGGAAAAACTGAATTCAAACCTGTTAAACCCTGCTTCAAAAATTGACCTTGTGTCACATCCTACTCATTTCGCAAATCTATTCCAAAACAAATGATGATAACTCTTAAGAATTATTAAAAGTATTCATACATTTGGAGAAATTGAAAAGTTCTTTGTCAGATACTATTTCTCTGAATTTTAGAAACGAGGCTTGTTAATTTGGATTATTTAGATTATTTGGACTATTGTCCTCATCTTTATTGTTATCCGCACAATGTGATGTGCCCTCCAGCCTTCTTCAGATGTTTCAAGTCGAACTCGGGAACCTTCTTGTTGTAATTGGGTGACTTCACAGAACTTCGAACTGAACCCTTTATTCAATCCACAGGGGTAGACTGTTCTCATTCCGTTAACCCTGACCGGGTGTAAGTGTTAAGCTGTGTTAAGTATTCTATGTTATTATCGCCCTTGGCCAGGATTGAACCTGCAACCTAGAGATGATTGCCTCTTAAAAATGTATAAACTCAACCTTTATATCCAGTTGGACACATGGCGCTATGTCCAGATAAAAAATATTTACCTACAAAATGGTTGCTTATGAATCATATATACAAACAAAAAAAAGATCCGGCATTAAATAACCCATTAGGATTGATATGCTATTAAACAAAATAATTTTCATATTTTTTCTTTGCAGCAACCAATTACTTTGCAAGACATTTATTTTTACGAACAAAGGACGTCGTCACCAACAGGTGAATTGGGTTGTGACAGAGGGAAGCTCCAGTTCGGTTCTGCCAAAAATAAGCAATTCGGGTTTCATAAACAAGATGCGAAAGGTGAGAAAATTGTTAATTAATCCTGTGAAATTTTTAGTATTAATTGTCATTTCATATTATACTTTTTTTAAGCTGAACACAAAATAAAATAAAAGATCTATTAATATGTGTGGTTGAAAAGTACTTACTGACACACTGGAAATGATGAGAAGCTAGAAGGGGGATAGAAGAGACTTCTTATGTTATGTTATGCTCTCCCTTTGAAATGGAGAGATGACATGTCAACACTTGTTATGTTCTGGCTCTTTCTTCAAATGGAGTGATGATGTGTTGATAAAGAAATTATTTAATTGTATACTTATCTCTGGACTACATTGGGTATATAACTGAGAGAGTGACTTCGGATGACAGAGAGAGAGACAGAGATTTGAGGCTTACTTGTTCTTCATTTCTGCTTGCTACGTCTAGTCGCCATGTTTCCTCTTCTACTTCTTTGCTGTCATCTTGTCGTCTAGTCTTCTGCTTCTTCTAAGGGCTAGTTTTTAGTCATGCAATTAATTAACTCACAAGACTTTTTTCTTTGATCAAGATTTATTTAACCCATTCTTATTCCCCACGTGGGAGAATCAACCTCAGCAGAGCACGTCTACTTTGCTTCCATTCTCAGGTTGAAACTAAATACCTGCTTCTCAAACATGGCGGGTACTTCCTTCTGCACCAGCTAGCTATTTTTTTCCAATTTTGCTTAAAAAATGATGCTACCCCAGAACAGTGGAAAACTGCTAGTGTAATTCCACTGTTCAAAAAGGGTGACCGCACATCACCTGTTAACTATCGTCCAGTCAGTCTTACAAGTTGCATTGCTAAGTTGATGGAGTCCTGCATCAGAGAAGGACTTTGGAATTTCTGGAACTTTCACAGTCTTATCCGACCATCCCAATTTGGATTTATCCCAAACTCTAGCTGTTGTGATCAACTTGTGGAGTTCCTAGAGGACATCACCCGGATCACTGATGGTGGCTCATGGGTAGACGTTGTCTACCTTGATTTTGCTAAGGCCTTCAACTCTGTGCTGCACAAAAGATTTTTGGCAAAACTCTCTGTAACGGGTGTGAAGGATGATCTTTTTAGCTGGTTAAAGTCCTTCATTCTCAACTGGAGAGAGGTAGTTACAGTTCTTGGGCAACACTCCTCACCATATGAGATGTCATCTGGAGTACCACAGGGATCTGTTCTTGGCTCCCTTTTGTTTGTTGCATATATCAATGATATAGATGCTAAGTTAAGGAATACCACAGTACTGAGGTATGCAGATGACATCAAGCTGTACCTTGAGATAAAAAAGACAGATCGTGAACGCTGCAGATCTTTATTGCAGTCAGACCTGGACACAGTACAATAATGGATCACTGACTGGCAACTGAAGCTGGCTGTGGATAAATGTATCACCATGCATTTTGGGAGGAAAAAACCTATCATATATATACTCCCTCCACAACACTAATATCAAGGAATCTTCTTGTGAACGTGATCTGGGTATTACTGTCAGCAGTGATTTACATTGGATGAAACACATCTCTAAAATTGTCAAAAAGGCCGAGGGTGTCCTGGTGTTGCTCAGCAAGACCTTTGTCAGCCGCTCACCGGCTATCTATTTAAAGCTGTACAAAGCTATGGTGTGGCCACACTTGGAATTTGCATCACCAGTCTGGAACCCCTATCTTGCTCAGAACATTAACCTCCTAGAAACTGTACAGAGACGTGCAACCAAATGAATACCCTCCATCAGGCATCTACCATACTCTGAATGTCTCGCAGCCCTGGGAATGGATTCGTTGAAACTTCGGCGTCTGCAACTGACCTGGTAAAAACTCATAATCATCTTAACAACAGCAACCTTGAGCACCTTTTTGATCTCCATGTTTCTAACACACGTGGGCATGCCTACAAAGTCAGAACACAGCATTGATCACATGATTTTCGGAAACATTTTTTCTCGCTCAGAATTGTCGAGGCATGGAATAAGCTGCCCGTGTCCGTTATAGGCTGCCAAAACACTGCATCTTTCAAGGCCTCCATGCTTCCTGTAGTCTGTCAACACCATACCTGATGCCCCTCTCCACACACATAAGCACACACGCCCACACATACATGCATATTATTACTGTAAACTGTTCATGTTCCTGACACTAATACATTATTCTGTGTACTAGACATGAGACTTTGATGAGTTGTGGTGCACCTGAGCACTGTACACAATAAATTTCATTATCATTATTATTAAAATCTAAATCTAGTCACGTTTTTCTCATGGCGTGCAAGATTCGCGCCTCTCTAGGAGTCAATTGGGGTCATCCAACGGAAATCTACCCACCTACGCTTTCAACTGCAATGAACCTATTTGAAACTAACTACAGGGTCTTGTCAACAACCCATGACACCACATAATATGTAGCACCAGTACTACATTGAAGAGGCTTGAGTCTCAGTTGCTGGACTGCTGTTCAGTTGACTGGCAATTCCAGAATGTTTGGAGTCTGGAAACCAACTTGGGGTGCTGAGGGATATCTTGCTTTGTGCCATTTACAGTTTTTAGTAATAATACAAGGCCACTTCTTTTTCTCATGAGATTTTTATTTTCCCCCAAAGTCACAACTGCCAAGGGCAAAAGCCCATGTCTTACTCTCTCAGTGCATTCTACCAAACTCAGCCACCCTCTCACCTCTCAGTCCTCCTCTTTCCTACTTTGCCACATCTCACGGCTTGTCCAAAAAAAAGAAAAAGTTATGTGGCATTATGATGATTCATTCTTAAACTTTTCCATTCTCATCTAACATATTTTTGTTACACTCATGGCTCTGCCCCCCCCCCCCATGCTTCTTCTGGTAGAAATTAAAACGCAAGTCTCAACTGATTTTTAAATAAACATCAGTTTCATGATATATCGGACTGTTGTCCTCATCTATTGTATATAAACACAATGTTCAAGGCAATGTAACCCCGGACTCTGTTTTAGGTGTATTTTTATTTATTATATTAATTACCTTAAAATAAGTCATCTTCAGATGATTACCCATGAATTCATTTGCAGTTTGGGAGCTCAATCATTATTGCTCACTCAAGTGCACTCCAAGCAGCATAAATACGAACAGACTTATAACAGAATTTTGATTAGATATAAAAAAGTCATCGCAGTGTCCAAGACAGTTGGTATATATAGAAATCAAGAATGACCCAGTCATGAATTTGGGTGATTTGGCTCATTCCATTCCTTGAGTTCTGATTGACTGCTTGATTTGTGGAGTCTTATATATGTCCTGTCATTCTGCAGTAGACTTTGTGACATTCGGGTTTGTATTTCAGTTACAACCGTTTGTTGCCTTGTCTTCCCAGTTCGACGGTAATTGGAACTTTAATTGTTCTTCAGTTTTGAAGGCTATGACAATGCAAGTTTAAAGAAAAATAAGGTAACTATGGTGTTGTTCATTTACCTTTCATTTATTCTTAATATTTCAGGATAAAGATCCCTTTGTCAGAAGATTTCTAAAAGCTAAGTTCTACAGCTTGTGGCTGGGATCTGTCCATACTGTCATATGTTTGGTGAATTATTTGTGTGTGTAAGTGTGTGTGTTTATGTATGTCTATCCAACAATGTCTTAGTATCATTCCAGATTTGGCCTATCCTCTATTTTTCTTTTTTCTTTTCTTTCTAGAAATGTTGGCTAAGTGTGTTGAACAGTCAGATAAAAATGTCTTCTTTTCTGATTTCTTTCAGAATAGTTCTCCTGTTGATACAAATTCAATCTTCCAGTTACTTCCTCACCGTTTCAAACTTATGCCAGGGGAAGCCATATCTGTTAATCTTCTTGGTTTCATAGACACGTATGTAGTTTTTTTTTATCTATTCATTATATCATTCATTCTTACTTATATCTCTTGACTAATAGGGGACATGAGAGGTAATTACCTGTGTCTGCCAGTAGATGCTAGTAGCATTATAAAACCAGAAGCAACAAAGTCAAAACCCTCTTTTGCCAGCAACTTTAAGAAAAGTAACAATACACCAGGGAATTGAACCCAATCTGTCCAGCAATGAAAGACAGCAGAGACAGAAGACAACTCAAGTTAAGAATAATAATAAAAGAGACTATCTAACACTATCCAATTCTCCTAAAAGAAAAAT
Source organism: Doryteuthis pealeii (assembly GCA_023376005.1). Lineage (NCBI taxonomy): Eukaryota > Metazoa > Mollusca > Cephalopoda > Myopsida > Loliginidae > Doryteuthis > Doryteuthis pealeii. The sequence goes on along the minus strand of CM042176.1, from coordinate 12,381,445 downwards.
AACACCATTTTGCACGCCGGCAGCTGGAACTCCTTTGAATTTCTAATTTGTCCTCATGATTGGATTGACCAATCACATAACAGCTAACAAGGTCAACAAAAGGTTACCATCTGTCTATCATTACTAAGTATTTTCCATGATTCTTCTTCTAACAGAACTACCAGTTAACTTTTGAATTCTACACATATTGCACATAATTAATAGGCCACTTATAAATCATGTAACAATATCAATATCCTTCTAGACTGGTTGCCATATGCAGCCTAAAGAGCCTAATCTGCCCTACTATATACTCATAGCTAAAGAGAGCTCTTTGGGAGCGACTTTAATAAACTTTCACCGTCAGCATAACATAATGATCATCTGTTTACAGATTTGATTTCTCTGGTGATTGTAAAGTATATACACAGATGTATGTATTTAAAACAGTTAAAACACCACTCCTTAAACAGCAGCTGGCAATGGCCTAGAGGTTAGTAGACTGGACAGGCATAAGTCAGTCGGAGTTTGCTTCTGGTTGGAGTTATTTGTTGTGTCTATTCACAATAATGAAGAGGCGTGAAATGCCAAAACATGTGTCTGTGGATGACATATATATATATATATATATATATATATATATATATTAAAAAAAAAATTTTTTTTGGAGGATATGTGCTTAATTGAAGTCGTACCTAATTTTGAAAATTAATTAGTTAATAATTAATGAATTTTAGGCGGGTATATATGTTCAAATGTAAGGCTTTCTTGATTCATTTAGCCTTACATTTGAACATATATACTCGCCTAAAATTAATTAATTATTAACTAATTAATTTTCAAAACTAAGTACGACTTCAATTAAGCACATATCCTCCAAAAATTGTCAGCTTAAAGCCATATAAAAATAAACACATTTGTTTGTTTACTTAACCTCATATATATATATATATATATATATATATATATATATATATATATATAAACACATTTGTGTGTGTGTTTACCGCATATAATAGACCATCTATCAATTATATTGTTTTACAAGTACAAATATACAAACTTTTTTTTTTAATTACACATGATAGGTATAGCCTAAGTGGATGAATTATAATGATGAAAATCGATCAGAGTGTCTAATAATTTTGATTTAATTTCAGTCCTGCCAAAGTGGATGAAGAACTCTATTGTTATTCCATTATTGGTAAACAAGGTGGAAAAAAACTGTTAATGAAGGTCAATGTTCAGGCTGAATTCATCAACCCTTTACTCAGCTTCTCATCTACAAATATCGTCTTCAGAGTTGATAAGGTAAATTTCATTTTCATTTCTACTCAGATAAAAACAAGGCTCATATTTATTATTAGCAGAGCTACCCAGCATTGCCCAGGGATTTAAAATGTTAAAAATAAATCTCTTATCTATATTTATATAGAGATTAATAAAAAAATTTTTCTATATATTTGTTTTATCATCTTTTATTCTATCTCTCTCTCTCTATATATATATATATATGTATATATATATATATATATATATGTATTTTTGTATATATATATATGTATATGTATATATATATATATGTATCTGAGTCACAGTCTGTACTATGGTACATGTGGGTATGAAGGATGCTTGCAAGATTCGCGCACCTGGTGATGACAAGGTCTAGCTGATGCCAGAGGTGAGAGCGCGGGTGTCTCCATGACACTTGGTGGATGTCTTTGCACCTAAAGTAGGTGTTTGTGACACATAGGCCTTGGTAGCAGCACAGCTCTAGAAATCTCTGGCTGTTCTCATTTATCTTGCCCTGCCTGTAAGCGCCAAGGCAAGTGGGCCAGGCCTCGTTGTCAGCTCCTACTCTTGCATTGAAGTCACCGAACAGGTAAAGGTCCTCAGTAGTCATGATCTGGGTTATCGCATGCTCAGGTTATTGTAGAACTCATCTTTTTCTTCAGGGGCAGTGTAGATTGTTGGTGCATATGTGCTAATGATGGTTGCTGATCCTGCAGGCGTTCCCATCTGGAGGGTGATGATTCTATTGCTACCGGTTGGTGGGGGTTCAATGCAATGGATAAGGCTATTTTTTACAGTGATATATATATATATATATATGTAATATTATGAAAAATTGAAAAAACACAAGTTCATAAAACGAGTAATGTTTATTTTGCCTATGCTGCAGTGTTTTGATCTGTTTCAATACATCTTCATCCGGGATTTTGTTAGTTTGAGGAAAAATAAATTTATCACAGAAAATAAGAAATCTGCTAGACTTTGTCGGTCAGTCGATTTGAACACTAAATGAACACTAACATAATATTTCATATTTCAAATACAATATAATTATGAATAATAAGATAAATAAAATACGAATAACATTTGTTGAATTATTTACTTAATAACACTATTCTAATAATAACGTTTTATTTTGGATTTGAAATGGATAGTGTTAAACTTTTTAAAAGAAAACAAAAAAAAAACAGATTTCTCGTTTGAATTAGAATTAATAATAAAAGGACAACACAAGTAAAACAATTCATGATGCATCATGAGAAATGTCACGATCATTAAAAGAAATTCTAAAAAAACATCTTGTTTATTGGCATTTCCTGCAGAACTTGTAAGAATAAAATAACCCAACAAGGGTTGAATGACACCAAACCAACCAATGAACTACCTAAAAACTTATGCTTAATAACCCTTTTAAATTTCAGACTCCAGATATTGAGCTTGAAATACAACATCATGATTTTGTATTGACCAATATTGCCATTTTACCACTGACCGTCACCTGTGCCCTCTCAGAACCTTTCAGGATCCAATATGAAGGACAAATTTTGCATGAGATTGTAAGAAATTCTTTTTTTCTTTAATCATTTAAAATAAAGATTGGTGTATCACCTATCTTCATAGTTTTTTTGTGGTAACATGTTATTACAAGGTGACCCAGAAAAAACAGAACCCACATTATTTATTTTCCCATTAAACTAACCCTAATCCCCAACCCTAACCCTAACCCCTAACCTAACCCTTGTTAGACTTAAACTTTAAAAAAAAATTAAAATTAACAGTTTTATTACAAAATAAATAATTTGGGTTCTGTTTTTTCTGGGTCACCCTGTAATATCATGTTACTCAACTAGGAAATAACCAAATCTTTTATACATACTTTAAATCATTTTTTTTACACTAAAATTAAAATATTCGTTCAATTTTAATAACATTTTGTAGAATTATGTATGAGTGTATTCTTAAAAAACCTTTTTAGTCTGTCGTAAAAAAAACAAAAACTTCCACCCCTTTAGGCAATATCTTTCAAAAATTAATTTCTACACCACCGGAGGATGTTTTGTTTTTTTTTGTTTGTTTTTTGCTAGTATATCTGATATTTTGCCAAATGTTCATCTCTGTTTTCTTTCTATTTTCAGACCTTACCAATTGATGTTAACCAAGCGTGCACTTTGAGGATTCTCTTTGATCCGTGTTACAAAGATGACTTATATAGTCGTACCATTGATAAAATTCTCAAAATCAGTTACACTGAACATCCACATCTTGTGAGGATTCTGTTTTTATTTATCCTTTTTTTTTTTCATTGTTTAATTTTGTGTTGTTTTTTTTACCATAACTCACTTGTGTCTGAACTGAAACACACACACACACGTGAAATCGACTGCAATTAATCAATATCTTGATTAATCCAGTGGATTTAACCCTGAAGATTGTTATGGTGAAACTCGAGTAGGTTATTACCGTGTACTTTTATGATAATGAATTTGCTCTACTAACATATTGAGCACTTTATATTTGTTATATCGCTGTCTTATCATTGTGTATCTTGCATCAACTAACCATTGTGACCATTTTCACCGGTAAGTCACTTTTTCCACAAATACCATATATATATATATATATATATATATATATATATATATATATAAAGATAAATCTAATGAGTCAGATAAACCTACTAAAAGTTTTGCTTAATGCTCTTCAGGGCTCAGATCCGACTCTTAGCCCTGAAGAGTTTTAAGCGAAACTTTTAGTAGGTTTATCTGACTCATTAGATTTATCTTTATTATTTGCTCTACTTAGGTATTGAGCACTTTTTACTTATTAGCTTTAGTTTCCTGGCGGTTTTGTATGAATATATATATCTTAAATATATATATATACATATAAATTGTTTTTTCTTTTGGCCAAATATTGTACCAATAGATTATTTTTGGTTGGTACGATTATCTTGGTCTTTTCTTTTTTCCAAAAGTTTTTTTTCTCCCCGGTTGATGTTTGGTAGTATATTTTTACAATGAAACTATTTGCTGGGTTTTTTCTCACCGCGAGGGTTTACCAATAAGTTTGGTATATTAAATATATATATATATATATAAAAATATATATATATATGGTTGAGAGTAGAGAAAAATATGGATATAACAACACAAACGACTATGTTCAATTGATTTTCAAACAAAAATGTCCCGGCCCCTTGGTGATACACAGACCTCACACATGTGACCCACTCTCTAAACATAAAATTTCACTTCAAAGTCAACTGACTGACCCCCCATAAAAATGAAAACACCATTTCCACACATACCAATCCGTCCTGACTTTCTTCTCATTCCCCTAGACTACCCACCAATAACCCATCCCCCTTTTCTCTACCTCCCCCCACCCATTTACCTTGTCACTATACAAACAATGTACAAGCACTTAAATCAATAAACTTCTGAGGAAGCTTCAACCCATAATAAGGCGAAATATCAATTGAACATGGTCGTTTGTATTGTTGTATTCACATTTTCCTCTACTCTCAATCATATTTTGTCGGATTTATTCAATCTTTCACTCCTCACACACACATACATATATATATATATAGATATATAAATATATATGTATATTCAAACTTATGTTATGAAATCATTAATACATAGAATAAATCTTATATATTAATGATGTCTCTATGAAAATCTGAGTTAGATTTGCCTCAAAACAGACCATGTTATTTGTGTCTTATATATCTGCCACAAGTACCATGTTGACTAGTACTACCTGTTCCATGGTTGGGTTGTCAGCAACTAAACTGGCACACCCCTATCAGTCATGCCTCAACTTGTCTGGTGAGGTGGGTGTGTGGACATCCAGCATCACTAAGAATAAGAGCTGTCAAAGGGCGGATGAGCTCTAAAGGAGCCAATAGCCATCCACATAGATAGTAGTAGGATTGGGATACTTACTACTTGCATAAATCCTTAGGTGGGGTAGGTGGGGCCCCTTAGCCTTGGATGGCAATCCATCTAGGACAAGGAAAAGTCTGTTATAAAACTTCCACTGCCTAACAGCTATACCTCATTCCAAGGAAAGGCTAGTAATAGCTCTTGAGTAAACAAGTAATAAAACTGTTAATTTTAACTTGGGGGGTTTAGGGTTAGGGTTTAGGGTTGGGGTTGGGGTTTAGGGTTAGTTTAATGGGAAAATAAATAATTTGGGTTCTGTTTTTTCTGGGTCACCCTGTAATATGTTTTAATTTTCCGACCGATTTGCAAGTTTAGCCAGAAGTTGTATATAATAACAAATGCAGACTTTATTGTCTGAGCACATGGAGAAGAACATATATATATACATGACAAGATACAATATAGATATAGAAACAGATACATAAAGATACACAAAGGATGTAGGACTAAGTCCTAAAGAAGTGATACAGAGTTCTATGTAGAAATAAGTCACTCACTGATAGTTTGCTGGGAGGTAAAGCCCTCCACTTAAGGGGCAGAGGCACAAACCGCCTAACCCATGTATAGTGGTTGCTGGACCGAGAGAAAGAGACTAAGAATTCCCGGACTACTGCTTAAATACCCCAGCCACCTATCAGCGAAAACTTAGCGACAAGGGAAGGTAACCTTTTTGGACCCAACAGGGGCAGACAATTGCTACAGTCTCATCCACAAATGCCTAATTTTATTATTTAGGGGAGATAACCAATAGGGAATCTAATTTAATGTGTAAACATAAATTTTCAAACAATTCCAGTTGGTTCATTCTTTTTAATTTTCTATTCTAAATGTAGATCCTATTTTTTATCGTCTCAACCACAAATACCCAATTTTATTATTCAAAGATTTTCTTTTTATACTTCATTTTTTTTCAGGATTATATTTCCCTCCGTGGTGAAGTTTATATGCCGAACCTGAATTTTGATTTGATGCATTTGGATTTTGGTTGTATCATGAACAACAGCCGAGAGACAAAGTTCATCAACATTTTGAATAAAAGTCCAATGTCTTTGAATTTCAAGTGGAAAATGTTTGCACTGGAACAAAGCAAAATCTCCAAGAAATTGGCTTCCCATAATTCCAACACAAGGAGCTCTGATGATGAGAATTTGACAAACTCTGAGATTTTTCATGGCAAACTGGTGCCACTGAACAGTCCGATTCCATGGAAGGATACACTCACTGAGGTTATTCAAACGGTAACCACCACTTTTACTACCATTTAACAGCCCTGTCAGCTTGGGTTTTAGAATACACCGACTGCACCTCTGTAAACCCCCCTCCTTTCTAATGGGGCCACCTGTTGGCTGTGGGTAGTGACCCATGATGCTTAAAGACAGAATCCTGGTGGCTGAGCAGTCCATAACAGGCAACACTCCACTTTGGCCCTTATTTAGGCTAGACGGGCAGTCGGAGAGGCCTCATCTGATCAATGAGCTGGTCACATCAAGCCCTAGCACCTATATGATTGCCCTAATCCTATTGTCCTTATGGTAAGCCCAAGCCCTTTTTATCATATATGTGCTAGAAGGCGATGACTGAGGGCCTTATTGTCCTGAGTAAACTCTATCTGGTGGTGAAATTTCAATTCTAGAGCTCTGGGGGATGTGGAGTACCTCTTCATCACCATTACTTCCAGGTCCACTCTGACTCGGAGTGGTAGTAACTGTTAGGGTCCCATCTATGGATTGAATAGACAAAACAGTTTTTAAAAATTTGTTTTTAAAAAATTGCGTTTTAAAAAAATTGAGTACCCATCAAAAATGAATAAAACAAAACCGTCTTCAGCATAAAATAACCCAACAAAGGTTGACATGCTGTAAGACCCAACCAACAAACCAACCAATTACCATTTAGAACATATTACTAACTACTAGAGTGAGTCAAAAGTTTTGCAATATTTTGGTATGTACTAGTTTGGTACTTATTAATTAATAGATGAAAATAAACTTAAATCCAAACTAGTATAATTAACCTTATTTGTTTATCTATTTGCAAGGAAGTGAGTAATGTGTAATAATACTAGGGTGAGTCAAAAGTTTTGCAATATTTTGGTATGTGCTAGTTTGAGGTGCACACACACACACACACACACACACACACACATATATATATATATTTACCAATCCCTCCACATGAGGAGGATGTGACACAAGGTCAATTTCTTAAACAGAGTTTACCAGGTTTGAATTCTATCCCCAGACTGGTTAACTAGCCAAGGTTAAAGAGCCCAGTCTGCTCTACTATTTACCCATAGTTGGAGGGAGTGTAGTTGGATGCACACACACACACACACACACATATATATATATATATATATATATATATATATATATTATGGGCCAGTTTAGCTCAGTCGGTAGAGCATCTGCCTATGAACCAGAAGGTTCTGAGTTTGATACCGGTCCTTGCAAACTCAGCGCATGTTTATCACAGCTTGGATCTGTAGTGGGGAACTAATGGTAGGTGTGGCGCCTCCACCTCAGAATTAAAAGCAATCTCCTAGTAGTAAAGAGAATAGACTCCTTTGGTGTCTGGCTGATACCAACAATATAAAATACATAAATACATACATACATACATACATATATATATATGGTGATTGCCACTTCTTCACAGAATAAGGCCATTTCTACAAGTAGTTCAGATGTCCCATGGATCCAACTTGTTTTTATGTACCCTGTCACACATATGAAGCCCTCGACAGACAGGCCCTGCCACACAGGTCAGACTTAACTCTCCTATCGAAGACGATAGATGTGGGTGAGCAGTGAGTGATTTGTTTTCTCCCATGTTGTGCATTCTATCAAGAAGACATTTTGTGTTTTCTCGAGTGTGATAGCAGCCCAGCCTTGCTGCGAGCTATGAAGCCATACTGACAGATGGAATTTCCTAAAGCGGGAGTCAGATGTTTTTGTTTTAAAGTTAGATGGAGCTGATCTTGATGTTTCAGTCTATTTTCTTCAAAGCTCTTTAATCTAGCAAAACATATCTTACGCCATTCTTTCTGATTGATGCTAGATTTTCCCACGCACTTCAGATTAATATTGAGGCATTTCAAATTGTCCTTCAATTTGTCTTCATAGCGTAAGAGTGGACGTCCAATAGAACGCTTAGCATTTGGTAATTGTCCGTATAATATCTTCTTTGGAAGCCTGTTCTCATTCATTCTGACAACGTGACCAGCCCACCTAAGCTGAACCTTTGCTAGTAAGCTTTCAATGCCAGCAATGTTACATTTTTTTAAATATTGTGCTATTTTTCACTCTATCATCCCATTTTATACCACAAATGGACCGAAATCAACGCATGTGAAAGGCACCAAGTTGATTTATGTGTTTGCGGTAAAGTGTCCAAGTTTCAACACCATACAATAGAGTTGAAAGCACAACTGCTCTGTAAAAGAATTATAGAAATATGATATATATGTTCAACTATACAAATATCATATATATATTTACCAACCCCTCCGCACAAGCAGCCTGTGACACAAAGTCAATTTCTTAAGCGGAGTTTGACAGGTTTGAATTCAGAGTTTTCTTCTCCTAGACCGGTTGCCTAAGCAAGGTTAAATACCTCAGTCTGCCCTACTATTTATCCATAGCTGGAGGGAGAGTAGGATTCATACCTTTTCCAAGGGTATTAGTGCTAAGTGAAATGCAATTACCACATCCAGGATTTGATATTCAGGGTGACAAGTCCATTTCCCATGACTTTAACCATTACGCCACGTGCTTCCAAGTTTCACACCATACAACAGAGTTGAAAGCACGACTGCTCTGTAAAAGAATTATAGAAATTAATATATATATATATATATATATATATATATTAATTTCTATAATTCTGTTAGAAATAAGCTAAATAGCATCATATAGATTGATTTTTTAACCAATCCAACAGAAAATGTATTATTTTTCTTTTGTTTTTGTTTCATCTCCTTTTCCTTTCAAATTTTAAAAGCTCCTAAGCAATCACCATTCAGCATCTGTTTTCATGATGTTTTACATCAATAAATCATTTTGAAAAGACAATTACACAGTATTTGATAAAGATATATATGTGTGTTTAGATAATTGTTTGTTTGTTGTTTCTTCCAATAGTCAGGCGTTGAAATGGAGTCAAATGAAGATACTGTTTCTGGATTTGAAATGGAAGAATTACCACCAGATGAACCATGTCAAGTAAGTTATATTGGCAGTTGACTGCTTTGAACTGGGTATATATATATATGAGAAGTAAACAAACAAACAATGTGTTTTGATATGTCTTTATTTAGCCGACAATTTTTGGGAGAATATGTGCTTAATTGAAGTCGTACCTAATTTTGAAATTAATTAATTAATGATTAATGAATTAGGCAGGCATACCTATTCAAATGTAAGGCTAAACAAATCGAGAAAAATCAATCTCTGTATATACATTTCGGCCCATTAGGCCTCATCAGCAGAGCTATAGACAGGAAGACCGCTTTGTGTGTGATTCGAACCTTGACTGTCAAGCTGACATTACACCAGCTGGCCTTTTTCCCAGATTTTTGGTTTTGTTTAGCAGTAGGTTATATTCCACTTATGGTGACTTTTACAACGTGACAGTATGAGAAGTAAACAAACAAACAATGTGTTTTGATATGGCTTTATTTAGCCGACAATTTTTGGGAGAATATGTGTTTAATTGAAAAACTGTACTTATGAATCAGCAAGGCAAAAGGGGTGCCTAAAGGTCATATGGTCTGTTTTATTTGTCTTTTGTAACTCATCGTGTGGAGCTGAGTCCAGCCGAAGTAGGACATATCTGTTCTACATCACATCTCGGCTACAACTGCCTTAACTAAGTCAAAATGATGTGCGAGATTTCAACTGTCCAGTAGTTCTCCGTCCCGTGATATGAAAACACTGACCCCCCCCATAGAATTTTCCTACAGAGTGTTGCTAATAATCTATGCTACCACATAGATTATGCAACACAATCACATCATGCAATGCAAACACTCAACATCACCTGAAAATAAGCCCTAGTGTTATATTTTGAAGTGAAAATTGATATATGTGCTGTCTTATTTTTGGGGGAAACACAATATCACCTACACGTATCACTTATCATCATTATCATCATCATCATGTCGCGCAATTAGCACGGATATCTATGACAATCTCTCACCAACCCTCCCTATCATTCATCGTCCCAGAGAGGTCCTCCGCACAGCATCCAGTATTTTCGCATAGTTGGTCAAAATAGGTCCTTGTGGCCGGTCCACATTAGCATGTCCATGTGTTGGTCTCCACAAGAGGAGTTGCTTATGAGCTTGTTCTTGTTTCTCCAGCAGTGTCCACAGCGTCCTGTCCGTCTCACTCGGATGGTTTGAGAGATGGGGGGGGGGCAGGTGGCCGTAAAGCTGCTTCCTTGTGGGGTGCTGCTTCCACAACTTATTCAAGACTGCACACAGCATCCTTGTGCAGCTCCCATCTAGCTGATAGAACTGAGTTCATGAGTGTATCACTTATACATATCACTTATTCAGGGTTTTTTTCTATTACTACACTCTTTCAATTTTCACACTCTATCTCTCCCCGCACGTGGCACAGATCAGCCACCACCAACACTACACACCAATCTTCTCACCCTCATTAATTTACACTAGCAACAAAAAAAACGCACTAACGGTAGCATAAAATTAATTTTGATATTGTTGGGGGGGGAGGGGTAAAATTCAAAATGTCTTAGAGTTTGATCAAAAAAAAGAAAAGTCGTCAGGGTGACCTAAAGTGGGATCAGCCAATCACTAGCGTAGACTCAAGAGATTGTTTTTGCCTCTCACGGTGGAGCGCCACACCACTCATCAGCTCCTTACTTTACCAGCACCAGATTCCTGTTCTACTCATGACGCTGAGTTTGGCGAGGGCCGGTATCAACTAGGAACCTTGTAGTTTCTAGCTGAAACGCTCTAACTGAAGAAGGAGTAAAAAAAAATAAAACATTTGAATGGAAACTTGTCCTCCTCAAATGAAATGTTGCGTGCATCTATTAATTATTAATTAAATAATTATTTTGAATATTTTGCACATAAATTTTACACAAAATCGTAGGTATTTATTTGCAAACTTTTTAGCAAACTTCTTGTTACTGAAAAAACGGCAAGAGTAAAAAAAAACATTTTTTTAAATTGCTTACTCAAATTTTGAGTGCATATAACACAGAGTTTAGTTTTTATTCTATGTATTAACAATTTTGACGATAAATTAAATACTCATTACATCATCATTTAGAATATTGTAATGTAAGTTGTGACATAGTTTTAGTTACAGACAGAAATACACTCAATCTCCAATATTAACAATGTTAGAATTAATGGGAGGTCATGAATTGTGAACAGACCCTGTAGTTAAGAATTTAAATTGAGGTCTGTCGATTTAGAATCAAGGAGTCCTCATGGAAAACTACTGGAGACTTTTGGTAACCCTTGACCCTTAGAGGCGCATGAAAATGCGCCAAGACAGACACATGATAGTTAGTTTAGAGTTTAGCCAGCAGATAAATCAACTAGATAACATGGCGGACCGAAACAGAAATGAACCGGTTAGCAGAAACGAGTTAGACGAATAAACAGAGTAACAAGTTATAAATCAAGTAAGACCATCTCTTCTCTAATCTAGTTCTTTGTGGTGATCCTCTCTATCACCTGAGATTTGAAACGCAGCGTCTCAACGTTATATAACTCACCCTCGTAAAAGGGGTATGTAACAAATGTGCATAATCTATGTGGTAGCATAGATTTTTGGCAAATCCTGTAATTCAGCTTGAACAGATTTTTTTAGATATCACAGGACTGGCAGCTTTCGCCATGAAAAATGACAAGGCACTCGGGTAAAACCAGAATCTTCTCGCACATCCCATGATTTGAGTTAGTCAGTTGGCAGTCGGTGATGCTGAAGATAAATTAACGTTCCAATTACCGTCGAACTGGGAAGACAAGGCAACAAACAGTTGTAACTGAAAGTACAAACCGAATGCACAAAGTCCACTGCAAAATGACAAAGTATATATAAGACTTCCACAATGTCATTCAAATCAAGCAGTCAGCAGCCAATCAATGAACTTCAGGAATGTAAACACCAAATCACCAGATTCATGGATGGATCATTCTTGATTCCTATTTTACCAACTGTCTTGGACACTGCTTGGTGTACGCAGCTTGCTGTTATTTAAAACCACATAGCAGAACTGACCCTCAATTAAGAGAAATGTGAAGTAGGAGGTTGTCTCCTGCTTTGGCTGGACTCAACTCTGCGCGATGGGTTAGTTTGAAAAAAGCCAACGAGTGTTGTTGATTATTAGCATGCCGTATTAGAAAACGAAGACACAAAGAGAGATTAAAAGCAAAAAACTTAGAAGAACATAAATGGCGGAGAGAAGACTAGACAAGGTAGAATCCAAACATGGCGAATAGAAAGAAACTAGACGATCAGAAATGGTCGAAGAAAGAAATGTGTGTCTGTCTATATCTCTCTGATTGTGGCTGCCACTTGTGCTAGGCAGCTTGTTAGTAGTAATAGTATTTTGTCTTCATGGTCATCAGGCCTGATTTGCGCCTTCCACTTTCCCCGAAAGGTACCCTGTGACCTGGTCATTTCCCTTGTTTAGATTTCCCTTAGAAGAAATAGTTCTTGGTTTTAAAAAAACCCTAAAAATATGTTTAAATGCATTTTTGAAATTGGTTTGGAGTACTTATTTTGCCTTTGTGTTGTTATGTAAAAGAGAACACTGCCTTAGCAGTAAGAGCAAAAAGTTTAGTGAAAAGAAATGAGTTTTAGGGTGTTTTGGATTTGGTGTAGTAATTGGTTATAGTCATGTTAAGGGATTCCGGCAGGATCTTTCTTCCCTTTGAGGTGACCGTTTGTTTGGTCACGACTTTTGGTGCTCTCTGGAAGTAGAGCTTTTTGAAATCTCAGATGTAGATTTTTGGCGGTATATTTGGAACCGCATTTCTTAGTATACCCGAGAATACTAGCATTTTAGTCCAGTTCATATCCAAACCCTATCGTCTAACAAGTTTCGACGGCTCCTTGTGAGGACAAAATAAAAGACTATTTTAAAATCACCTTGAGTCTGTATGAACTTCATGCACACGTGCAAATCATTTTAAAATATTAGGGGAAGCCATTATAACCAACACGTTTACGTAGGGTGGATGTGACACTGATAACTCTATCACATAAGAACTCTGGTTATGTTCCCGACGAGAAAGGGGTACATAACCCAAATAGATGATATTTTATCTGACTTATTTATCATTGATTTTCTTTTTCTTTCAAGTCTTTTATCCTGTTTCCTATGGATGGAACTCTGAAGCCAGGAGAAAGTGATCAAATCAAAGTGACATTTTTTGGCCATACTCACATGAAAGCTCATGTGATTGCTATGTGTGAAGTTGAGGGTGGACCGACCTATCACATACCTATTAAAGGAAAAGCCTCACTATTAAACTATGAGTTTAATACAAAAGTCATCGACTATGGACAACAGGTGAGTTATTTACATCTTCAAATATGAAATATTCAAAAACCAACACTATTATACAAGGGTGAGTCAAAAAGTAATGCCATTTTGTTTAGGACAGATATAATTACCAACACAGGAATATGTATCATACATCAAAAGGAAGTGGGTCCCCTGTGGATCACATCCCTACTTCTCCACAGGAGACTCAAAAAGTAACGCCATTTTTGTTTAGGACAGATATAATTACCAACACAGGAATATGTATCGTACATCAAAATGAAGCTGGTCCTCTGTGGATCACATCCCTACTTCTCCACATAGGTGAGTCAAAAATTAATGCCATTTTGTTTAGGACAAGTATAATTACCAAAACAGGAACATGTATCATACATCAAAATGAAGCTGGTCCTCTGTGAATTTCTCTCAATAGCAATGTTCCAGCTTTGAATTAGAGCATCTATCCCTGTCTTGTAAAATTCTGTTGACTGTTCTTTGAGCCATTTCTTCACTACAGATTTCACTTCCTCATTACTGGAATAATGTTTGCCTCAGACTATCATCTCTTTGGCCCCATGAAAGAGGGTTTGAGAGGCAAACATTATTCCAGTGACGAGGAAATTAAATCTATAGTAAGAACCCATCTTATCTCCTCACCTGTCCATTCTCTCCTCAACCCAGCAGATTAAGTAGGTATATAACAATATTATTAGGTATATGAATTGTTCTACACTATCCCCCACCCACCCCATCAAAATCAGCATCAATTTCTGTTAGAGCATATAGGAATGTTTTCTCTATTAAAAAAATACCTTCATTCTTTTTTTTAAATACGCCTATGCTAAAGTTAAGTTTTTCTTTTTTTTTTTTAAATCTTCAGCATATTGTCTGTCTCTGTCTGTCTGTCTGTCTCTGTCTCTATCTCTGCCTCTCTCCATTATATACCCAGCAGATTAAATGGGTATTATAACAGAATTACCAAGACAGAAATGAACAACGAATGAAACAATTAGTTAATTTTTTAACTCACCTTTTATTTTATGGATGTTAATCTATACATATATATAGGGCAGTTGTGTATGTCCGGAGGAAACTTCAGAAATAAAACAATTAATGACAAAGTAAATATACACATTAAATATCACCAGGGCTTGGTTTTTGAGCAAAAATAATAGAGATTTGATTTATATTCGTGAAAATAATTAAAAATAAAATTTAAATGATAACAGCATTAGGGTTAGGGGTTAGTTTTATAATTTAAAAAAAAAATCTAAAAATCATCTGTTAAAACAACCGGATATTGACGGTGTAAAAGGAAAAACATGTCCTTTCTTAATCGAGATCAAAAAGGGGTGCCTAAAGGTCATATGGTCCAAGAGATTTATATAATAGCTGATATTCATGGACTTCCTGTTTAAAAAGTTTGGTAGCTAATTTTAACTTAATTTATTAAAAAAATTTCTTTTTTTTTGTTGCTTATCTTTCTCAGCGATATGACCAAGTGGCCGAAGCACTGATAATACTGACCAACACAAGCCTCGTGGGATTTGACTTTAATACTATCGACTGTAACAGTATTGAAATCAACAAAATTCCCCCTTGCACTCCAGTTGTCGTTCCCAGTTCAGTAAGTAAAATCTCTCTTAGTGTTTTTGTTTTGTTTTATGTATATTTGTGTGTTTGTTACTATGGTTACCTGGTTATAGAAAAAAAGTCAGAGTTTGAAGATGTGAATGAAGGTATCTATAAAATGTTGTGGATTAGAGTAGAGGAGAAACAAGTCAGGGTTTTATAGGGGGTGGGAAAAGAGTGGACAGAAAGAAAGAGTGGAAAAAAGAAAGAAAGAGTGGGCAAGTGAAAGAAAGAAAACAGAAAGTGACAGTTGACAAAAGAAAGGAAGGAAGAAAGAAAAAAAGAAAAGAAAGAAAGAGTAGAAAAAGAAAAAGAAAGAAGTAGACAAGTGAAAGAAAGAAAAAAAGAAAGTGACAGTTGACAAAAAGAAGAAAGGAAGGAAGAAAGAAAAAAAGAAAGAAAGAAAGAGTGGAAAAAAGAAAGAAAGAGTAGACAAGTGAAAGAAAGAAAAAAGAAAGTGACCGTTGACAAAAGAAAGAAAGGAAGGAAGAAAGAAAAAAAAGAAAGAAAGAAAGAGTGGAAAAAAAAGAAAGAGTAAACAAGTGAAAGAAAGAAAAAAGGAAGTGACAGTTGACAAAAGAAAGAAGGAAGGAAAGAAAGAGAAAAAAAAAAGAAAGAGTGGGGAAAAGAAAGAAAGAGTAGACAAGTGAAAGAAAGAAAAAAGAAAGTGACAGTTGACAAAAGAAAGAAAGAAAGAAAGAGTGATCAAGTGAAAGAAAGAAAAAAAGAAAGAAAAAAAGAAAGAAAGAAAGAGTGATCAAGTGAAAAGAAAGAAAGAAAATGACAGTTGACAAAAGAAAGAAAGGAAGGAAGAAAGAAAGAGTGATCAAATGAAAGAAAGAAAGAAGAAAGAGTGAACAAAAGAGTGATGAATGAAAATGTGATTTAACTAAAAATGTCACCATAAGTAATAAAAACTTTGTTGTGTTCCTTTTCTGACTTTCCTTCTGTTTATCATATAAACTTGATTCACCAAGTCCATTTCCTGTTATACCAGCATGAAAACAATTCATTCAACTCCACTCTAATCTTTCATTCATTTTCTATTTTCTTAATTCTAGGGTCACATTGGTGCAGGCAAAAGTAAAACATTAACAGTAAAATATCTTCCTGGCATTCCTGAAGAATTTTCTTCCAGTTTTAGTATACAAATTACTCACTTCAAACCTGAAGTTATTAAATTGCTCGGTGTTGGTACGTTCCCTCATATGACTTTGGATTTGCCACGTTTCGACTCTGGAGATGGATTCTATGACAAAGTGACAGAAATGGCTAAGAAGAATCTTTCAAAAGCTGTCAATCCTGTTCCTGAGTCTGTGAAAGACGAATTCTTTAAGAAAGATGTAGAGATTTCTCAGGTTAGCATTTTTTTTATTTCAATCACTCACAGAGCTGGTCTATGTATGTCCTTGCTGGACGACCCGTACTAGCATGTTCATGTCCTGGTTTCCACAGGAGGACGTCACTTATGAGTTCATCTTTACTTCTCAGCAATCTCCAGCATGTTTTGACCATCTTACTTAGTGTAGAATAATCACACTAAGTTCCAATTACCATCAAGTTGGTAAGACAAGGCAACAAGTAATCGTAACTGAATACGAATCTAATCTTGTCGCAATACTACTGCAAAATGACAGGGTATTTATGAAGCCTCATAACATCATAGAAACCAAGCAGCCAATCAAGGTCAAGGAATGGAATCATTCTTGACTTCCATAAATACCATCTATCTTGGGCACTTGTTCAGTTGTGCTTAGCCAGTGGCTGTTGATCAAACCAACAGTATACTGACTGACTTCAAAATGGCGTTGCGAACAGGATTCAGACTTGTTGCCTTGTCTAAACCAATTCAATGGTAATTGGAACTTAGTGTGATTATTCTACATTTTTCTACATGGTTTGTGTGATAAAGGGCTGATGGCTGTATAGTTGCTTCCATGTGAGGTGCTATTTCCATGATTTGTTCAAGATCATATGTAGCATTCTTGTATAGCTCCCATCTAGCCTATTCTCCGGGTGCCTCGTAAAGGTCCATGTGGTGCAGCTGTACAGTCGCACTAATATCATCACTACCAGGAAGAATTGTCGCTTTAACTTGTCTATGAGATCTGATTTCCATATAACGGACAATCTGTTTATAGCTGACCATGCCTTCCCTATGTTTGCATTATCATCGCTTTCTGTGGAAGAGATATTACTACCTAGGTATGTGAATCTAAAATATACAAGAATAGCTAGCCACCAAATTTACTTTTACTTTTTTATATGTAATCTCACGTTTGTTCATTTGTCTAGGTCCCTTCTGACATTATTGATGACCAAGAACTGGAGAAAGAAATTGACCGAATTTCTGTTATGTTGTACGCAAGGAATAAAGAGAATGAATGTTTGTATCCTGTCGACTTAGAAAAACCAAGTTTCTTTCAGGAACATTCATCTTCTTCAATGTCTGCTGTTGGCACATCACGATCGCGCAAAGATTCAAGTAGAAAATGGAAACCAAGGTAAATTGCGGCTTTATTATCTAAAACTCAAAGTCGAACTGTCTTGTATTATTCTAGAGACTTTTTAAAAGCCTATGGGAGAACTACTTATGTTAATATTATTAGGAGGAAGGAGGAATGGTCAATGTTAAAAAAAAACAAAAAACGCTATGCCTATTCATTATGTAAGACCTGTACAATTTATAAACAGACAAACAAATTTAGTGACACCAGTTTATATATGGATAGATGAACTTAATGTCTTTCTGTTTTCTATCAATTAATTTTCAAGCAAATATTTTACAAATCTACCATTTTGTTTTGTTTTTTTCTGTTTTTTTTTCTTCCTCAGACCTCGACTACCTTCGTATAAACTTGATTTTGGTTTTGTTGTGTTGGGTGTCATCCGTACACAGGAAGTGCACATCACCAATTGTGGATACCAGCCTCTTTCTTTTAAGATGGAACACAGTCATCTTGCAGCGTGGGGTTTTCAGGTTGACCTTGGCCATGTTAAGCAACTTCCCCCTAAGGAGACTGTCACATTTAAGGTGACATTCAATCCCCGGGGAGCTGATCTTCTTCTTGGCCCTGTTGAAACAATGATCCTAATTAATGTAAGTTCTTTAAATTTTTTTCTCTTTTTTTTCCTTGGGATAAGGGTTTGAAAAATATACAGGATGTTTTTTTTTTGTTTTTGTTCTTTTTGTTGAGATATTTTGCGATATAAGTTGTACTGGAGCTCACCACTTAAATTTATAAACTCTTCATGGCCACGTGGATTCAATCAACCAATCAACATGCTCAAAGACGTGGTTGGTTAACTATTTAATGACTGATCTTGAAAGGTGTTCAGTTGCTCACATTTGACACGGATGAACTGATCAACCACACAAGGATTCTGCTTAACACCAAGGAACACAAGGATTCTGCCTAACACTAAGGAACACAAGGGATCTCCACTGTAAAGTGCTCTCACCTGCAGCCTAAAAATGGCCACAAGAATCTTAACATTTTTTCAAATATTTATTACTAAAAGAAAACATTCTCTGGGCAGTGTACCTGTTAGGGTCCCATCTATGAGTTAAATAGAAAGAAATGTGTTTGAAAAAAATTGAGTACCCATCAAGGATGAATAAAACAAAAATGTCTTCGGCATAAAATGACCCAATGGAATGACATGCCATAAATCCAACCAACCAACCAACTGGGTGTAAAAATTAATTTTTGAAAGATATTACTTGAGCAGGGTGGGAGTTAAAAATTAAATGTTAGATATATACAAGGTTGTTCTTTATTCTATGTATTGGGGATTTTGGGTAATGTGATGTAAGCAGTGGTGTAGTTTCTGTTACAGACAAATAGAGATTTTATTTCTCTGAATTTTTGAGATGAGGCTTGATAATTAGTATTATTTGTATTATTTGGAATATTGTCCTCATCTTCATTGTTATCTGTACAACGTTTCGGCCAATGTGCCCTCCAGCCTTCTTCAGGTATTTCTTGTTGGACTTGGAAACCTTCTTGGACTTGGGAACTTGGGAACCTTCTTTTTGAACTTGGGAACCTTCTTGTCATAATCAGGAACTTTCTTGTCGTAATTGAAGCCATCACAGAACTTTGAACCCAACCCTTTATTTAGTCCACAGGGGTATCCTGCTCTCATTCCGCTAACCATAGCTGGAATAGAGGCATTAATCTGTGTTAATTATTATTCTATGTTACTGCTTCCCCTGACCAGGATTGAACCTGCAGTCTAGAGATAACTGTCTTAACCTAACTCCTTTATCCACTAGGCTATGTGATGGCACATGATGATGACAAGAAGGTTCACAATTATGACAAGAAGATTCCCGAGTTCAAAAAGAAGGTTCCCGAGATGGCTCCCGAGTCTGAAAAGGTTCCCGAGTCCAAGATGGCTCCCAAGTCTGAGAAGGTTCCTGAGTCCGAGATGGCTCCTGAGTCTGAGAATGTTCCCAAATTCGACAAGAAATACCTGAAGAAGGCCAGAGGGCACATCAGCTGGAATGTTGTACAGATAACAATGAAGATGAGGACAATAGTTAGAATAATACAGATAATACTAAATAGAGATTTATTTTTCAACATAGTCCCTCTTGTGGTCCACACACTTCTTCCATTTGTGTTGCAGTGTTTGGATTTCATTGCTCAAAAGAGTCATCAACAGTGGATACGACTTCATCATAGGAACTTTTCAACCTACCCCCATACGCATACTTTTAAGATTTGTACAGACATTTAAGATTGTTTCGGATTCAGTTGACCTCTTAAGTTATAAGTCAAATTTTATTTTCAGATTGTCAACGGTCCTCAAGTTGTGGTCCAACTCTCTGCCAAAGTGACCATGCCTGACATGATGGTTATGGACAATTTGTTAGAATTTGGTGATGTCAAATGTGGTGAATGTAAAATGATCACAGTCCAACTTTATAATCATCGTCAAGTGCCATGTGAATGGAACTCAGCCCCACCAGATGTAAAGAAAAAAGAGGTAGGTTTATATAATCAGTTGACAAGAATTAGAATTAATATACTAGGACAGAGTTTTTCAACCTTTTTCATCTCACAGCACTAGAGCATCTGCCTCTGAACCACATGGTTCTGGGTTAGATACCAGCCCTCATCAACTCAGTCCATGAATAGCACAGCTTGGATCTGTAGGGAGCTGGTGGTAGACGTGGCACTCAACAAAACAATCTTCCTGTCTAGTGCTAGAGAAAAGGAAATGGGCTTCTTCGCACGAAAATAAGACCATTCAGGATTTTACATTTTTCTAAAAAGAAGCGGGATTGTACAAAAAAAAATATGAGTAATTGAACAATAGTTAAAATATATACATTTGTTTTCTACCAAACTATTGCCAAAACTTAGCATTAAATGACCCACTGAGGTTGATATGCCGTAAAACAAACAAACTGACTGGCAAATACCGACAATAGGTCACTCCACAGACTTTTGCTTAGAGCAGATTTTTTCAACCTTTTTCATCTCATGGCACAATGAGTTGGGCAATAAATTGATCGAGGTACACCATCAGTATATTATGGAATAAAAGGTATAAATTTTCACAAAGAAATTACTTAAGTAAAAATAACAGTTTCTAAGACAAAGTTTTTCAACCAGTGTGCAAAAAAAAGGTTTTATTGATTTTTCTTTTTTTTTTCAAAACATTCCTTGTATTCTTGATTGAAGGTACAGTCAAAAGCTGGGTTGGATGGGCAGGATTTGAGTTTTGTGTAGTATTGCAAGGCTAGTTTTTTGCATCTTAGCTGTAGAGGTGCTTCATAGGCCTCTACATATAGGCTGTCGGCTGGAGAAGTTCTGAAGGCGCCTATGACTTGCCTTAAGCCTTCATGGTGTACAAAGTTGAGCTCTTTGAGGTAAGACTTCCTTCAGTCTTAATTAGTGATGTATTTCAATTTAAAAAGATATTGCCTGAGTAGTGTGGAAAAAATTAAATAAATAAAATAAAACATTTAACATTTTTAAAAATCAATTACCTACTTAAAAAGCATCATATTCACTCTACTCCACTGAGATGTTTGTTTTGTTTTACAACAGTTAAGTTCTTCAAAACGTTTCTAAAAAATTCTGATTTAATTATTCAGATTCTTATCTCTATAGAAAAATTTTAAAATTGTATGAGTAAAACATATTTTGTTCGGATTTCATAAAATGAAAAACAGGGACGGTCAAGCTAGTATAAAACAAAAAAAATGTCCCCTAATATATTTTAGGAAAAAAACTATTTTAAAAATAAATTCATATAAACGTGAATAAGTATCAAAATTTTCTGAAAATTTGATCTTAATTAATTTTTCATAGAATTTAAAAAAACATTACTGTGACATACACAGTGACATTGTTTCGGTTACAGACAAAAAGAGACCAAATCTCCATTATTAATAGATTTCTCTTCTAATTTGATATGATGAAGCACTTTCTGTTTTATGAAGGTGAAAGATTATATCACTCTTCATTTTAGTAGTTATAAGACTGACCAAGTGTAAAACAGGCATTTTATAGAATTACTAAATATTCTATAAAACGCCTGGGTAGGGGGTAGCAAAAAATTTAGTCTCACAGATCCATTATTACTGAATGATAAATTAGATCCTCACAGTATGCTCCATTAAAATCCTCATGTAAAAAGAAGACCTTGCTTTAATCCAGCCACTCTGAAAAGAAAAATTAATGTCTTCTATTTAGAATATTAAATGCAAAAGAAATTCTATGCTGCTATCATTTAAATTTTATTTTTTATCTATCTTCACAAATATAAATCAAACCTTCATTATTTTTGCTCAAAAACCAAGCCCTGGTGATATTTAATGTGTATATATATTTACTTTGTCGTTAATTGTTTTATTTTCGAAGTTTCCTCCGGACATACACATACACACAACTGCTCTTTATATATGTATAGATTATATATTTATTTCTTGTATTTTTGAATATATAGATGAGTAAAGAAAAAATTTCCAGCAAGAAATACAAAATGAAATCAACTCCTCTGAAGAATTTTGAAATGTTGCCCGCGTCTGGTGTCTTATTTCCTGAACAGAGACTCAATGTGCAAGTGAAGTTTATGCCGACGGAAGAGGTAAGTAGTCGAGTGGAAGTCAAATTATTATGTCTAATTGATAAGAGACTGTTCCTTTGCTGAAAAACAGTTCCCTACTGAAAAGAGGCCATTACTGACCTAGTCTGAACACAAAAATACACTCTTGATAAATACAAACACAAAAGCTTCTATATCGTCGTAGATACAAGAGTGCATCTAACTAACAGTTACTTGTGCAATTTAAACAAGTGTTTACAAAGTTATCAGAGTCTGGCTAGGGCCAAAAGCAATTTATTTTCTTGGCTTTCAAGTACAACTATAAATATGCCAGTAATTGTCATATAAGCATGTGTGTGTGCATATATATATATATATATATATATATATTATATATATATATATGAGAAGAAAATATTTTAAAAATATAACAAACACAGGATGTTATGATCAGGGGAAACAATTTTATGTGTCAATACTTAAGCATTTTGGTATATTGTACCATCTTCAGGACACTGTTAAGTAATGTTTATGTGAGGGACAAAATGAAAGATGTTAAGTGTATAGTGAATGACTATATATACACATTCACTATACACTTAACATATATATATATACACATTCACACATTAAAATCTTTATAAAATTTTTTCTTGTTGTGTAACTGTATTACACAACAAAAAAAAATGTTATAAAGATTTTTTTTATCTCCTGTCATCTATAAAACATCCATCAATTTCTTCACCCCATAATACATCCTGATGAAGGTTTAAAGAAACCGAAACGTTTAAGCGTCGATAAATAAATTCATCTTATTTTTTGAACACTTGTTTTTTCAAATTTCTTAATATATATATATAAAAGGTGTTATTTTTTGTTATTTTTCTATCTAGAAACATTATGAAGGCCGTATCCTGATTCGACTAAATCAGAGTTGTAATCGGGTAATGTTGTTGTGCAAAGGAAGAGGATTGGAACAGAAATTGATGTTTTTGGAAGAGATGATCAATTATGGACCAATTCTGCCACACAGCGCTGGAGATGAAAAAGAGGTTATTGTCAAGAATCCTTGTGACTTCCCCATTGAATTCTACAGTGTTGACTTTGATACAAATTACCTAGAAGAGGAAAAGGTAAGTAAAATACTCCCATTTAGTAGGACAGACTGGGCTCTTTAACCTTGGTATGGCAACCAGTCTAGGAGAAATAAAGCTCTGAATTCAAACCTGTTGAATTAGGCACATAGCCTAGTAGATAAAGGAGTTAGGTTAAGACAGTTCTAAGTGACAGTTATCTTTAGACTGCAGGTTCAATCTTTCTCAGGGGCAGCAGTAACATAGAATAATAAATAACACAGCTTAACACCTCTACCCCAGCTCTGGTTAGCGGAATGAGAACAGGATACCCCCGTGGACTGAATAAAGGGTTAGGTTCAAAGTTCCATGATGGCTCCCAATTATGACAAGAAGGTTCCCGATTATAACAAGAAGGTTCCCAAGTCTGAAAAGAAATACCTGAAGAAGGCCAGGGTGCACATCGGCCGAAACGTTGCACAGATAACAATGAAGATGAAGACAATAATCCGAATAATACAAATAATACTAGTTATCAAGCCTCATCTCAAAAATTCTGAGAAATAGTGTTAAATTCTGCTTTAAAAAATTATGTTGTGTCACATCCTGTTCATGCAGAGGAATTGATATATACATTAAAGTAAAAATTGCTAATATTGAGTTTGTTAAAATTCTGGTTGTCATTTTTTCATCTCCAGTTCTTCTGTTGGTAATTCCAAGTCGGTATTGAGTTTGGCTTTAGTTAGTTAATCCTTGTAATCTTAGTCTGCTGATGATGATTTTGGGAAAGTTCATAAATAGGAGTGGTGATTTGGCATACGTCTTATACCTCAGATATTCCTACAGAGTTATGTTCATTTTTTTTTCTGACAGATCTTGCGACTAATGCGAGGTTATGATGAGTTCAATACATTGTTGTTGCCACCACGTGCCGCTGGAGAGAAACTTCCACAAGAACTCTTGGACTTTTATAAAGGTAGGAAGTTTTTTTATGGATGGTTGGTTGGTTGGTTGTATTTTATGGCATGTCAATCCATTGGGTTATTTTATGCCAAAGATGTTTTTATTTTATTCATTCTTGATGGGTACTCAATTTGTTTGAAATACATTTTTTCTATCTAACCCATTGTTGTAGAGGAGTTAACACCCCTACAGGATGGACTGGCTTATAGCCTATAATAGTCAATGTAGCAGTGATAGAAACCGAAAATTATATTCGGACAAAATCACTGCGTTTGACTATTATATTTAACCCTCCTCATTCTTGTAGGTTTGTCTTTGTGAATTGTTCTACTTGTTTTTATGTAATAAGTATCTGTTAGCACCAGATACAAGTGTTGAATAAAATATATCTCAAGCACACTATTTCTTTGTGTATATCTTACCATCTCAACGATACAACAAGTACAAAAATACATAAGAAATGATTCTTACAATAAAAATGCCATTTTTACTATAAAAATGCATTGAAAATGATTTTACTATAAAAATGCATTGGAATGATTTTTACTATGAAAATGCATTGGAAATGATTTTTACTATAAAAATGCATTAGAAATTATTTTTTACTATAAAAATGCATTGAAAATGATTTTTACTATAAAAATGCATTGGGAATGATTTTTACTATAAACATGCATTAGAAATGTAATAAGTATCTGTTAGCACTAGATACAAGTGCTGAATAAAGTATATCTCAAGCACACTATTTCTCTGTGTATCTTTTACCACCTCAACGATACAACACCCATAGATGGGACCCTAACAGGTACTACCACTCTGGGTCAGAGGGCACCTGGGAGTAATGGTGATGAAGGGGTGCTCCACATTTCCCAGACCTCTAGAACTGGAACCTCACCATCAGATAGAGTTTAACATCATACCCAGGACTATAAGACCTCAGTCACCACCTTCTAGCATATATATGATAAAAAGAGTTGGGGCTTTTGATTAGAAAGGTCCTCTAAGTAATTGTAACTAGATATTTTGAAAGTTCATTGAAGATTCAAAATTGGAGGGGTGAATGGAAAGTACCATCGCTGTTATAGTTATGATTTGCAAGTAATAACCTTTACTTAACCCCCCACTCTGAAATTGAGTTAGTTAGTTAGGCAGTTGTTGGCAGTAAGGGTCCCTTGCTCTAAAGATGTTGACTTCTCATCCACACGGTTAGAAACCCTTTGGGCTGGGGTTTTGGTAATAAAGAATTTTTAAAAACAACAAAGTCTTTATTAATTATTAAACAATAAATGAGCAGATACCCAGCCCAAACAGAAGAGCCCTCCAGAGTAAGGATCAGGCCAGAAAAAGGAAAATGGTATAAGAAGTCCACAGAGTGTTAACTCTGGTTCTTACAAAACATTGGGTTACTTAAAGGATAAGTACCCAATGCGGAATACTTCAGTTAGGAAAACAACAAACGCGTTAGTTACATTTATATAACTTTATTATAACATATTAGGAGAACAAAGTTCCCCAGGCTATTTAATGTCACAAGTGTCCAAACATACACAATAGTGTTAATAGACAAAGTGGTAACCACTTACTGTAAGGAGAGGCTGTGGTGTCTGGTATGCACCATAGGTGTCTGATGGAGACAGATGACAAGCACGTCCAGGCTTGTTCAGTGCATCGGAAAAAGAGGTTCTCTCCTTGGGTTCCTGTGTCACATGACCAAAATAGGGTCTCCTGACACAGGAGATTCACCAAAACCCCCAGACAAGGGAGACTGCCCTTACAATGGCAACCGAACAAGTAAGAAGCAGAAAAGTAAGAACCTGTCTCATCTCTCATCTCTCTCATCTCTCTTGCCATTTATATACCTGATATGTAAAGGGGTATATAACAGCCTGTTGATGTTATGTGAGTTTTATGAAGAATGCTAGACAAAACGTAACCCGTTGGGTCACCCATTCAGCTCTAGGTAGATAACTAAGATTAGGGAAAAGTGAGTTGGCAAAGCGAATTAAATTTTTACAAAATAAATATGGCCGGACAAAACATTAAAATCATTTTGTAAGATTTCTAAGAAAGGGAATGTTTGACCTAATTTAAGCTGGGTTGCTACTTATGAAATTTAACATAGAAATACATTTCAAATTCTCCCATCTCTCTCTCTCTCTCTCTCTCTCTCTCTCTCTCTCTCTCTCTCTCTCTCTCTCTCTCTCCACTCCCAGAGAAACTAACATATATACCGAGGAGGAAATCAAGATATATAGAGAAGGGAAGAAAATGATAGTTCTGGAGCTCTGGGAGTGTGGAGTACCCCTTCATCACCATTACTTCCAGGTCCACCCTGACCCGGAGTGTTTGTATCTGTTAGGATCCCATCTATGGGTTAAATAGAAGAAAAAAATGAGTAAACAAAAATGTGTTCAAAAAAATTTTCAATTCTCATCAAGAATGAATAGAAGTAAACGTCTTTGGCATAAAATAACCCAATGAGGGTTGACATGCCGTAAAATTCAAAAAAGAAAGAAAGAAAGAAGAAAAAATTCCACATCTTACCATTGTTCTCACTTTCCTTCTCTTCCCCCCTCTTCTGCTTTACCTGTCTTTTCTCTCTTTATTTCTCTCTTTCTTTTTTTCCTTTTCTTTTACTCTTTGTGAGGGAATCCCCATAGCGTAGTGTCTAACATGCTGGACTGCAACATTTTAGTAAGCAAGTTTGAACGCTAGTCATACTACTACGTTCACTTTTGGACTAATAACATTGGGAAAGGTATGAACCCACTTATCCCACTTCCAGCAATGGGTTAAATAGCATCACTACTGTTCTTCTATGAGGATAGCTTTGGCATTAAATTATTATATATCCATTCATCTCTGCTGGGTTTATAATGGGGAGAGAGTAGACAGGAGAGGAGTTGGGCCCTTACTTGTTCTTCTTGTTCTTACTTTGTCGCTGACCATCTTCCTCTGGGATGATTCTTTCTTCTTCTGAGCTGGGTCGTCTGTGCTCATTTCTTGCTTGTAATAAATAAGCCAGACTTTGTTGTTTTTTAAGATGTCTATTCTTTATTGAAAACAGCCCAAAAAGGTTTCTAACCATGCGGTGAGAGGTCGGCATCTTAGGAGTGAAGGAACCCTGCATATGCTCCTTCTGACTAACGCCTGAAATCTGACTAACTTAATTTCTGTTCTCACACCTTCCTATAGGCAGAAGTCTGGGGTCAAGTAACAACAACATAGTAACATATATATATATATAATATTGTGGTGAAATTGAAGGGCAGAGCTGTGATGAGCGGATTCCCAGCCTTCACAAACAAAGCGCGTCAGGTATGTTTGGCCTGTGCGAAAAGGAGGAGTGTGGCGAGTGGCCACGGATATTTGAACTCGCTACCTCCTCGTTGCTGAAATGCTGTTGGCAAAGACCCAAGATGAGACAAGTCGGAATTTGCATAAAGCGTGGCCGAGCGATGATAAAACGAAGAGTGGCTGATACTGGGACAGAGACAAAAAAAAGCAAGTTTGTTAGATCAGAAGTGAAATTGGACGACTGCTGTGTTTGGGGTGTCAGGAAGTGAAACTAACGTGCTCAGTTGGTAGAGACTGTGCTGACAATAAAAGGAATTACATTTCGTTTGCTAGAAATATATACACTAAAAATTAGACTCATCAGATATACCATTGTATATTATTATACATATTACAGCGTAACTCCAAAATTCTACATTAATGTATTTTGATGTCATATAACCCTCCTCTGGTAAAAATGACTGAAAGAATATCCCATAAGTCTTATAGACAAAGTTGAAATATCTGGTAGGTTTATGTTATGTTTATCCAGATGTCATAGACTACCAGTACTTTTGCCAAGCCAAATTATTATTATCAAATTGTGCTGACATCATGGATTCCTTTGCCTCTCTCTCTCTCCTAATGTCCAATTGGTCATTGCTCATGGCAAGTCTCCAGAACAACATCTTGAGGTCATTACATGTCAATCATATAACTCCCTCTAATTTTCTTTCTATCATATGAGTGCTAGAAGGCGGTGGCTGCGGGTCTACATGTCCTGGGAATGACGTTAAACTCTGTCTGATGGTGAGGTTCCAGTTTTGGAGGTTTGGGGAATGTGGAGCACCCCATTCATCACTATTGCTCCCTGGTCCACTCTGACCGGAGTGGTAGTACCTGTTAGGGTCCCATCTATGGGTTGAATAGAAAAACATGATTTATAAAAAAATTGATTATCCATTAAGAATGAATTTATTTCAAAACTTTATCAGCATTAAATGACCCACTGTGGTTGATATGCCGTAAAACAAAACAAACCAAATCCCTCTGATTTTGAATCTTAACGAACTTCAATTCAAAATCTAACTACACTTACAAACATAATTCATAGGCTACCCACGAATTATGTAACATGAAGGTTGATATGCCATTAAACAAGAAACCAAACCAAAGCTTATTTTTTTTTTTTTTTTTCTCTTTTTTTCTTTTTCTTTTGTTCTCTTTCTTTCTCTTTTTTTTTATCCTACTCTTTCTATTTTTTTTTAATCTCTCTTTATCTCCGTTCTTCTTTTTTTTTTTATTCTTTTTCTTTCCTTCTGAAATCATCCGCCAAAAGTTCATGATGAATTCTAAAAGTCATTTTAACCCAGAAAATACTAAGGAAACTTTGCAAGTAATATATTGGAATTTCTATGAGATATTGAATATTTGTGAATCTATTCTTTTATAGAACAAAAGAAGAAACTTGAAGAAATGGAAAAATTTCCACAGGAAGCTGGCACCACGGTGCTGTCGTCTGTTACGGAAGATGTAAATGCTGAACCAGATAGTAGAGAAGGTCAGTATTTCAACTATTGTCATTTTCTTATTAAAACAGACAGACAGACACACACATAACAGGCGTCTCTGCTGGGTCAAATAAATAAATAAATAAATGTTTATATACAGTATCCCCCACCCCCCCGCTATTTGCGAGGCTTATGTTCCTTCCTCTCCCACAAATCCCGAAAATCCCCGAATTATTGATGCAGTTTTAAATGTATGATATTATATACGCTAAAATATGCTTCCCAAACACATTCTAAAAACAGTCTTACTCATTAATACAGTAATAATGTAGTAATATGTAGTATGATAAATTAAAAACAGTAATAATGTTGTATAATATATACATAGTAATGATAAATTAAAAACATTTTAATTTTATTGTACTCACCAATAATGAATGATGATGATGATGAAATTTTCTGTACCATACGATGATGATGATTATTTTATATTAACTGACATTGTTATTTTAAAATTATTTACCAGTTATGGTGAATGTGAGTGTTTTTCTGCTAAAACAATGGCCTAAGAAATTCACGAAATTGCCGAAATTATTAAAAAAAACTTTGAGAGCAAAATCTGCAAGTATGTGGGGCCTTGAACAGTGAACCGGATGAGGGTATACTGTACATAAATAATCTAAGGGTAATCACTGTTGACAAGTGGCTAATGTACTGGACTGCAAACTGTAACATCAACCATGTGGCAAAAATTGCAAATTAACATAGAGAATTACCCCACAAAATATTTATTTTCAAAACTTTGCCTTCATTTGAGGAAATAGATTTCAATCTTTTAAAATGTTATCACTGTTACAGCTTAATTAATGAGGTAAAAAGCAGCAGATCAGTGGTGCTGGGGGTGTATTTTTAATTTGAATTCTAGTTATAATATTTTATTCATTTTGTTTAAAATGACAACATTTTCTGTTTTAAATATTGAAATTCCTAAATTTTCTAACCAATTTCTGGGCTAAATGTTGCGAAAATGAGGATCTTTGATGCTATTTCCTCAAACAATGGTGCAAGTAAGAGATCTAGTATGTACTCATTTTACCATTTTTTGGTTTCTTTTTTTTTTAAATTTTGAAATCATTTTCATATTGAAAGAAAGAAAATTAATTCTCTTAATTAAAAATTAATTGATACTTCTTGTGGGGTTAGTCCTTGTGGTGTAGTGGCTAGTGTACTGGACTGCAACATTGTAGTAAGCAGGTTCAAATTCGAGTTGTGCTATTGTGTTCACTTTCAGACTAATACTCTCGGGAAAGATATGAACCCCCTTATCCCCCAGCTATAGGTTAAATAGTTCCACTACCATTCTAGAGAGGTGCCCATTGTGTAATTGTTATCACCATAGGAAATGTACACAGCAACGCGGGTTCAAATCCTGGACAAGGCTGGTTGGATTTCACATAGCATTGTATAAGTACAATAGAGAGATCTGCCCTTGTGTCTAGTCAGGGTACTTTGCCCCTGACCCAAAATAGAACAATGGAAACAAACATTTGCAATTTTACTCTTGTGGTCTGAACACCACAGACCATGCCTTTCATACTTTATAAGCGTCAATACCCTTGGGAAAGGTATGAATTTAAAAATTCTCCCTCCAGCTATGGGTAAGTGATAGGGCAGACTAAGTTCTTTAAATTTGGTATGGTAATTGGTTTAGAAGGAAAACTCTGAATTCAAACCCGTTCAACTCTGCTTAAAAATTGACCTTGTATAATCATTTCTATCTCTACATAGAGCTGGTCACTATGCTATTTCATCAACCCACACAGAATGGTGCCCACCATGGTGAAACTCAACGACAGACATACACATACCTGACCGAAATCATAACTTGACCTTAATACATTACTACATGAAACAGATTAGATATAACACATTGCCATAAATCACAACACCTCCTCCCTCTCTACTTCCTTCCACAGTCTCATTTTTCCACCTTTTCATCATATATATATATATATTATATATATATATATATATATATATCATTCTGTTTTAAAATAATAAAGATTCTGATGAAGCTTCTAAAACCAACAGAGGTGAAATATCAATTGAATGTAATTGTTTGTGTTTTGTTATTCACTTTTTCCTTCACTTTTACTCTCCCTTTGTCGGATTTTTCCTAATCTGTTTTTCCTCATATATATATATATATATATATATATATATATATATATATGTGAAGAGAAAGTGGAATCTGACAGTATGTAATATAGTAAAAAATTGAAAAAACACAAGTTAATAAAACGAGTGATGTTTATTTCACCAGCGCATCAGTGTTTCAATCTGTTTCAATAGATCTTCATCAGGGCTTTTGTTAATTTGAGGAAAAAATAAATTTATCACAGAGAATAAGAAGACTGTGAGAGTCTTTTGCTTTGTCGGTCAATCTGTTTAAAAATAAATTTGTTGAATGAGAAACTAGCATTCTTGGGTGTTTGAAAATTTCCATACATTTCGATACACACTCACAGATACACACACATACACACACACACACACCCAATGCAAGTGAGCGTTCTATGTCTCGTTTACATCTTACAACCGTTGCCTTAGCATTTGCTGTATTTTCTTTCTTCATACACAACCAACATTTTTCCCATTTTTCTGAAGTCATCTACCATCATCACACAACATTTCATCTACCTCAAGTCCTGATGAAGGTTGTAAAAACCGAAACGTTATAAAACTCATCTTTTGGAATTCTTTGTGTTTTTCTATTTTCTACACAGAGGGGTTGGATAAATGCATATAGGGAAAAGTTGGGTTTTTTTTCTGTTTTGCTGTTGTAAATGTAAAATAAATGTTCTGAAATTTTTTCCTGCAGACTCTGACCCAGAAGAGGCTGATGCCAAGGCGGATCTGGCAGAATCTTTAGAGAACTTGACAGATTTAACCCTTCCCGGTGCCAGTCGAGAGGATGCCTCACACATTGACTTTGATGATACAACTGATAAACGAAATTCTTTCTATGATGAAATGGATACTGGTAATTCCCCGTTATCCTTATTGTATAAGTAGAATTGAGTGATCTGCCCTTGTGTCTAGGCTGAACATGGTGATCTGCCCTTGGTCAGACAGACAGTATAAATAAAACAATGGTAGCAGCCATTTGCAATTCTGCTCTTGACGTCTGAACACGACAGACTACGTCTTTCATACTTTATACTTATTTTTTCTTTCTGAGGAATTTTGGCTTACAAAAAGCTTTAACTTACATGCACACACAGACACACACATACACAGATACCCATACACACATACACCATGTACACACATATACACATGCATTGCTTAGTGTACATTTAAAAAACTTTATCCAAAAATCCTCATATGCCCAGTCCGCTGGGGCTGAAGATACGCTGTGCACCTCTGCAGAGGTGTAAGACTCCTCCCACCCACAGGGCCACTTGCTGGCTGTGGATGGTGACGGGATCCTGGTGGCTGAGCAGTGCGTAACCTAGGTACTAAATGCTCACGTGACCTGCAAAACTCCATTTTGGCCCTTAAAAAAAAAGTTGGCAAAATGGCCTATTGTTGGTATAAGCCAAACAGCAAAGGAGTCTATCCCCTTTTCACTAGTGTTAGATCAGTGAGATTGTTTTTGCTGAGGTAGAGTGACACACACGATCCAATTTACCTCACAGATCAGATTACCCAATTTGTGCTATTCATACGCTGAGTTGGCAGGGGTTAGTATCAAATTCAGAACCTTGCAATTCCTAGGTGGGTGCTCTACCAACTGAGCTAAACTGGCCCCTTTGTCCTTACTTGAGCTATATTAGTAGTTGGAAAGCTCCGATCTGATCAATTGTCTAGTTGTGTCAAGCCCTGACACCTATATGATTAAGTCCTAATCATATTCTTCAAATTGATCTTATGGCATACACCCAACCGTTTTTATCTTAAAGGTGCTAAAAGGCTGTGTCTGAGGGTCAACCACCAGTTTATTAATAGATATGCAGTTATTTTTCTGATGTATTATGTGCCTTTACAAAGCATGCTGAAGATTTTTTTTTTACCCTTCTTCGCAATAAAAATATCTTTAAAAAAAATTTTTTTTTTTTTTTTTTTTCAAATTCAAGATTATTAATATAGAAAGCTGGATCTTCATCATAATCCTAATTAATCCTCAAATTATTTTAAAATTTTACTAATTTTAATGGAAAACAAATTTAAATTCAATTTGTGAGCTATATACACTAGTTAACTCAAAATGTTATATAGCCGTTCACATCGGGTATATATAAATGGTGAGAGACAGAGACGGGATGAGGGGATGATGATTTGGTTCTTCTACTTTTCTGCTTGTCTACTTCGTCAGCTGCCATCTTCCTTAAAGGATTCTTCTGTGGATTGATTTCTTCCTTCCAAGCTGGGCAGTCTGTGCATTTCTTGTGATTAATTAAACAAACAAAACTTTGTTGTTTTTTTTTTTTAGTCTTTATTAAAAACAACCCCAGCCCAAAAGTTTACTGCGCAGATGAAAAACTCTGTATCAGCTCACACTGACTTTCTTTCAGCAACTGCTTAACTAAAAACTGATTTCTGTCTCACACTTTCTATTGACAGGTTTCCGTGGGGTGGGGGTCAAGTAGAGGTTACCACCTGCCAATCACAACTATAACTATGACATCACAACTATACTTAAAACGCAAAGATGAGAAGCGGTATCTTAGAACAATGGGACCTCTGCATCCACTCTCACTGACTGTTGGCCGGCAACAGCTTAACTAAAACTTATTTCTGTTCTGGTCGGTTTCAGAAGGGGTCAAGTAGAAGTCACTACATGCCAATCATAACTATAACGGCTGACAGTAATTTTCCACTTAACCCCCATTATTTGAATCTTTGGAACTTCAATTCAAATTCTAACTACACTACTTACACAATTCATAGGCTACCCATGAATTATGTAATAAAAATATCTGAGTAGGATTATGCTCAAATTATACAGTAATGAAGTTTTTACTCACAAATGTTTTTACTCATAAATTTTTTTGTCATTACGTATTGTCAGTTTTTTTTTCTACTTGTAGAGAAAAGCAAAGAAGATTATATGAGCTCTGGGGTTGGAGAACTTGAAGATACACCTGTATCTGCTGCCATTGCTCGTTATATGGGTATTGACTTGTCTCCAGAGGGACAAGCTGCTCGTAACAGAAGAGGGGTAGCTATCATTATTCATGGATCACCACTTTCAGGTAAGAAACTTCTTATACATACATACTTACCAATGCTAAAAAGTTGGTAAAAACTATCATGCATTATTTTGCACTTTATTATTGTTATTTTTACATCTATTAATAATGGAGATTCGCTTCCGGTTTTTTGTCTGTAACAAAAATTACGTCACTGCTTACGTCACATTACCCAAAATCGTCATAACGTAGAATAAAAAATACACTCAAAATTTGAACATTAGACAGTCCTTATTGTTTTTTAAAACAAGTTTTAATAAATTCATGACTGGTATTATATATATATATATATATAGTTTGTTTTATTTTAATACATATTTAAAGTTTACATTTCAAATTGTTTTATTTTTTAATCCTTTAATGAATTTGATGACATTGAATTTTTAACTCCCACCCCTCAGGCAATATGTTTCAAAAATCTATTTTTACATCGCCCAGAGGTCGTTTTTTATTTTGCTAGTACAGATAAAATACAGAGCACTGAATGAAAATGCAAGACCAGGTTGTTGGAAATTAACAAGGTTTTATTTAACCCTGGGTAGAGAATGGTTCTACCCTTAAAGTGACTTAACTAGCTCAACCGTGTGCATGTATGTCTTAACCGCACAAACTCCAATCCAAAAGAGTCATGGCAGAAACCCCACTTCGAGGTTTCCATCAAACCCCTACTGATCAAGGGGAGTAACTCTAGATTTTGTTAGGTCTGGACCTAATAATTATTTTCTAATTTTTCTATAATTTCAATAGTTTTTAAATTGTTGATTTTTCAGGCATTTAGATTTTGATTTAAGATTGGATAATTGCAAAGAATTATTGATGTTTTTTTATATACCTGATTCTGAGTCATCATCTTTCAATGGTAAAATCTTAAAATGCTTTTAAAACTCCAATATGTGTAGGTATATATATATATATATATATTATTATTATTATTATTATTATATTCGCATTTCAGTCTTGGAAGACTATAATATAGTTTTTGTGACCCTGAAGTTACAGCGCCTCCTGTGACTGTGATGTACAATGTTTGAAAAACATTCTTGACCACAGATGTCACATGTGAAGCTGTCCCTGAAGATGTTGATGTGCCAGTGCTTTGTTGCTGCTAATTTTTCTGGACCTCTTAACTTCATGGTGTTGTGCCAGGGTGACTTCAGACCACATATATATTTGATTTGCGCAAACTTCAGGATATTTGAACATTATTGCCTTCACCACATCCTCTGTGTTCGATGGCAGCAACTTATCTCAAACACAATTGTTCAGGCAAGATGCAGAATCTCCCCCCCCCCCTCAGCAGGATCTTCTTGCAAGATGTTTCGCTGGCTCAGTTTATGCTCTATGTCATCAACCTGTTGATATCATCCGTGAATCCATTGACCCAGTACCACCTCAAGGATGGAAGAAACACCAAGAGGGTCCACTGAAAACATGGCTCAAAACAGTCAAGCAAGCTACCAAGGTGATCCTGGGCCCTGGCTTTTATGGAGCTTATCAATGAACCGTGAATGGCTGACACTAATAACCTTAGTGAATTCGTTGGTGGAGCCAGCTCAACTGACCCAGGGGAAATCCCACAGCAGTAACAGTAACAGTTCATATATATACATATTATGTTAGAACTTTGTATAAAACCCAATAAACCCACACAATGATATGTGAGACTTGTCAAGCACTATTTGACATTGTGACCATTTTGATATTTTAGATTTGGAGTAAAATCATAATTTGAATTATACCCATCATTTCAATTGTGATTTTTGGATTCAGCAAAAATAATGTCATTTTTTGCTTCAGCAAAAATAATGCATTTTTTAATTTAGCAAAAATTATCTCATTTTTTAATTTCATCAAAATGATCTCATTTTGGGATTCAGCAAAAATAATGTCATTTTTAGATTCAGTAAAAATAATATCAGTTTTGGATTCAGAAAAATGGTCTCATTTTTGAATTCAGTAAAAATGATTTCATTTTGGAATTCAGCAAAAATAATGTCATTTTTGGATTTAGCAAAATGGATGCATTAGAATTCAGTAAAAATGATCTCATTTTAGGATTCAGCAAAATGATCTCATTTTAAAATTAAGCAAAAATAATGTCATTTTTTGATTCAGCAAAATGATCTAATTTTTGAATGAAGCAAAAATAATGTCATTTTTGGATTCATCAAAAATGATGTCAGTTTTAAATTCAGCAAAAAATATTATCATTTTTGGATACAGCCCTCTAAATTCATTGAGCACTCTTTATCAATTTTCTTTTTAGGAAAAACGGCCTTATCAACCGAATTAGCTAAATTGTATGATGCTGCATTATTGACCGTAGATGACATCATCATTGAAGCCATTACAAGTGGGATGTCTTCTGCCTCTATAAAAGCACGAGAACTTTGTGCTGAAGCTGCTCAAAGGAAAAAAGATGAACTGATGATGATGGAAGAACAAGAATCAAATATAGCCCCTCTTCCTGAACCACCTGTATCATCAATCCCAGTTCCAAGTAAGTAGCATACATGTGTAGTGACCAAATAAATTCAGGCATTTTTATTTATCTCTTCCATGTACCAAAACCATGACATTGTCAGATTCAAAGTTAATAATTGAACAACAGCTCCGACACGTTGTGAGACAAAACATTTAATAGGTGTACAGCACATGGTAACGATAAGATACATAAAGTACAGAGATACATAGATACAATAAGATATAAGAGTAGAGATAAAAGGACACATTCATGAATGGAATACAAGATACAATATTTAGGTATAAACAAGATACCCAAATGTACATAAAATATAAATGTTACAGACATGGAACAAAAGGATAGTCCATGCTGTATAAAAGACTTACAGTAATGTAAGAGGGACCAAAGCCTCACCAAGAAGGGGGTAGACATAAGTCTAACCCATGTGCTCGTTCAGAGGCAGTAAGGAAAGAGAGAGAGAAGCATTTGAATCAGCCACTTATATACCAGAAGTCCCCTGGTGGCCACAAACGGCAACACAGCGGGAAGATAACTCTTCCAGGCAAAGGGAAGATAATCCCCTAAACATAATAGAGAGAGAGAGAGAGAGAGAGAGAGATTGTGTAGAGAGGTTGGGGGTAAATACATATACCAAATAATCCAACATGAAAATAAGAAAAATAAAACATATAAAAAGTGTTTTTTCACAGGCATTTCTAGTGTAAATAAATATGACTGACTTTTTTATTTGCATTTTTTTTCTAGTTCTAAATCCACCCGCAGCAATACCCACCTCCAATTCAGCACCCCGGAAGGGATCGACGATGCCTGAAGCAAGAAATAAACAATTAGGCGGACCAGGTAACAATACAGTTGCCAATGCACCTGTGAACAAGTCCAACGAACCACTACAAAATCAGGTGTGCACCTCCTTTCAGGTTTTATATTTATCTATTTTTTATCTTTTATATCAATTATTATAGAGGTGTGTGGTGTAATGGTTAGAATCATTGGAAATGGACTCATCAACCCGAGTTCAAATCATAGACGAGGCTGGTTGAATTTCACATAGTGCTAATACCTTTGGGAAAGGTATGCATCCAACTACACTTGACCTTGTATCACATCCTGCTCATGTAGAGGGGTTGGTAAATACATATAATTAAGTAAAGTCGTTAGAGTGGCCTAATGTCAATATCAGCAAGACAGCAAGGGAGTCTATCCCCTTTTCACTAGCGCTAGACCAAGGAGATTGTTTTTGGGTCTGAGGTAGAGCACCACACCTAACATCAGCTCTTTACTATACCACACAAGTCCAACGAACCACTACAGCGCTAGACCAAGGAGATTGTTTTTGGGTCTGAGGTAGAGCACCACACCTAACATCAGCTCTTTACTATACCACACAAGTCCAACGAACCACTACAAAATCAGGTGTGCACCTCCTTTCAGCTTTTATATTTATCTATTTTCTTATCTTTTATATCAATTATTATAGAGGTGTGTGGTGTGATGGTTAGAATCATTGGAAATGGACTCATCAACTCGAGTTCAAATCATAGACAAGGCTGGTTGAATTTCACATAGTGCTAATACCTTTGGGAAAGGTATGCATCCAACTACACTCCTCCCAGCTATGGGTAAATAGTAGAGCAGACTGGTCTCTTTAACCTTGGTTAGGCAACCAGTATAGGAGAAGGAAAACTCTGAATTCAAACCTGTTAAACTCTACTTAAAAAATTGACCTTGTATCACATCCTGCTCATGTAGAGGGGTTGGTAAATACATATAATTAAGTAAAGTCATCAGAGTGGCCTAATGTCAGTATCAGCAAGGGAGTCTATCCCCTTTTCACTAGTGCTAGACCAAGGAGATTGTTTTTGGGTCTGAGGTGGAGCACCACACCTAACATCAGCTCCTTACTATACCACACAAATCCCTGAGCTACTCATATGCTGAGTTGGTGAGGGCCAGTATCGAACCAGGAACCTTGTGGTTCCTAGTCTACCAACAAAAAATGTTTTGCATCTTATTTATTAGTTTATTTAGCACTAAATTCTTACTATCCTGTCGGCTGGGGCATTAGAATGCACCTCTGCAGAGGGGTAAGACTTCCCCAAATGGGGCCATCTGTTGGCCGTGGGTGGCAACCCATGATGCTTAAGGATGGAGTCTTGGTGGATGAGCAGTCCATGACGTGCAACACTCCACTTGGACCCTTACTTAGACGGGTGGTCGGAGAGGCCCCCTCCGATCAATCGGCTGGTCACATCAAGCCCTAGCACCTATAGGATTGCCCCAACCCCATTGCCATATTTTGCATTCTGTTTTGCTTTCTCTTTTTTTATTGTAGAATTTACTTGTAGAAACAATTTTATTTCAGCTGACTGAGATAAACTGGCCCTAAATTATAGATTAAAAAAAGAATCAAAGATTCAGTCTCATTCTTTTTGATTACACTTTATTTGAATCTGAGATACAATAGAAAGAATAAGACAGAAGAGAAATCTTTTTTGTTTTGTTTTTAAGATTCCTGGAAGTCCTACTCCAACGAGCTTGATGAGCCCAAAATTCTTGACGTCAACGACTGGAGCAGAAGATGAATTAATGACCTGTGTTCTTCCAGAGGAAATCCTTGTGGAAATTATTGCTGAACGACTTCAGGTAGATACAAATTTAATTTTGATGTTCATTTGGAAGTGTAAAACTTAGGCATTTTATAGAATGACTAAGTATTCTATAGAATTATTAGGATGATATGAAAGGACCATATTACCTTTAGGCACCCCTTTTTGATCTCGATTAAGAAAGGACATGTTTTTCCTTTACACCGTCAATATCCGGTTATTTGTTAGGGTTAGGGGTTAGGGGTTAGTTTTATAATTTTTTTTTTTAAATCTAAAAATTGTCTGTTAAAACAACCGGATATTGACGGTGTGAATCAAAAACATTTCCTTTCTTAATCAAGATCAAAAAGGGGTGCCTAAAGGTCATATGGTCCATATGAAAAAACACAGATGTTGTTTAATTCCTATACCGCCTTATTCCACCTGGCCCGAAGTCACATTCATTTTTCTAATCTACCCCAAATGATAGCCTTTGTTTAAACATACTTAGCAGTCTTTGATTTATGGGAAATAACAGGTAGCATTAAATGAAAATGCCATTTTTAGCCATTTATTGATAAATCCTTATAGGAATGGGGCTCTGGACTTGGAAAATTCTCAACAGGATGTTAAGAGTTAACTGAATTTATTTCTTCAACTTTACATTGCTGATATTGCAATATTTATATTTAAAAAAAAAAAAAAACTTTTTCACAGCATGTTGATAGGAAGACAATTGTGACCATTTTATGATATGATCGTTTTCTCTCAGATTCTTTAAGAGAGAACAAAAGAGAATATTTTAAATTTAAACTAGAAATATTTTTCAAAAACGTGTGTTGAAGAAATAAATTCAGTTAAACAACATCTGTGTTTTTATCATATCATCCTATCCATATAGACTATTGGATTCATTTCCTTACTTTTAACTAATAGAATGAAAAGCATTTTTTGGCAAAGAATAAAATAAGCTTATTTCATTCAGACATTACATATTTTACCTTGGATTTTATAAGAATGCTGTATGATTGGTTCTAGAAGTCATGACATACTGATGTTTTTGGCGTAAACTGGACTTAATGCCAGAAAATAATAACAAACTCCATAAAATTAGTGTAAATAAATGAATAATTTTGAGGTTTTGGACAGTTGTCTTCATCTTTACTGTGTTATGTATAAATGCAACATTTTGGCCGTTGTATCCTATGGCCTTCCTCAGGTGTTCCCTGTGTATCCAAGCACAGTAATGACCAAACCTGGGAAATCCTTTTTGATAGTTTGACTATTGATCAAACAGGCGCCGAAGAATTTGTGAATATCTTATTCATATAATGACATCATTATTTTTGCACGCCTATTGTTCCGACATGTGTTATGAGAAGAATAACGATCATTTTTTTAAAATGTTTATTGGCATTTCATGTACATCTCGAGGTGTAAAATCCAATGATTTCAGTCTTTTTTTATATTTTCATTTTTAACGTAATTTATTTTAAAACAATTTGATTTAGCCTTTGTCATGTCGATCCTTTGGTATTGTTTCTGATTACACCATGGAATTTCTGTGAGTTCAGCTTGTATTAATTTTTTTTTTTTTTTTTTTTTTTCATTTTAGTTGAGTGATTGCCACAAGGGCATCATATTTGATGGTCTGGAAAACTTATTCTGCCCCAGTTTGGTGAACACAATGCAAGTCATTCTGAAAGCCTTCAACAACAGACGTTATATCTATTTCATCAGTCTCAAATTAGATTATACTTATCATAAGGAACGGGAACGTAAACAGGAAGAGGAGGAAGGTAAGCATCAAATAAGGCATGAATTCACGTCTCCCTCTAAGTCAGGCCCTAGATTACTCCTTGTTAATGGAGATGTGTTTAAGTTCGATGTTTGCAGGCCTAATGGTTAATGGCAACTGAAGAGCTAATCAGTGTAATTGAGTTCATATTCCAGTGAAGATAGTTTACAGTCACTTTGCATTAATGCCCTTGGGAAAAGTTGGTTGGTTGGTTGGTTGGTTGAAAAAAATCAGTGAAATAGATCACTAATTAGGACTGTAGGAATTGCTGTCTACAGTTATGAGGAAAAAGATAAGTTCACAGAATGTAAAGACGAAAGGGAAAGCACATGTACTTTTAACCTTATTTATTCACATATAAACTCAACAACAGTCAATATAACAAAGTACTAAGGGGCAGTACTTACAGTTCATATATCTCCCTTGTTGAGGGGGATGTCAGGTTGGGTCTGAGTTGTTACTCCCTCACTGAAGGGAAAGTTCCTTCAGTCACAAGAGACTGAGCCAAGAGCTCGTTTCTACGAGGCTCACACGTTGGTACCAAAGCCGTAAAGAGGCTTCATCCCCCAACCTGACAAGGACATTACCTTTTCTACTTCCTGTCCCCGTAGACACAGGAGAGTTCTAGTCCCTACAGGTCTGAGCCTATTCTAGTAGTGACCACTGTTGGATTTTTGTGATATAAGGCATAAGGTAAATGGTCACTTCTATTTATAGACTCACCTATAAACACGTGACCTGAGAAGGATTCTTATTGTCCAATCACTGGCACTGCTGCTACTGCTTCTGCTGTATTAATAGACCCCATTCTGAGCTTATGTCATTGACACTTGGATTCTCTTGGACGACGGACTTACAAAGAATACTTTAACACCGGATTCTTATTGGCTTGCTTACTTATTCACTACATCTGGAACTAAGGATGGCTGCCAGATACTAAACGGAGATTTAAGAAGTTTGAATTCAGAGTTTTATTCTTCTCCTAGACTTGTTGCCTAACCAAGTTTAAAGAGCCCAGTCTGCCCTACTATTTACCCATAGCTGGAGGGAGAGTAGTTGGATTCATACCTTTCCCAAGGGTATTAGCGCTATGTGAATTGTAGCTTCGTCCAGGAATTGAATTCTGGTCAACGAGTCTATTTCCGACAACTGTAACCAGTACACCACACACCTCTAGGTTGGTTGGATTTTAAGGTATGTCAACCCTTGTTGGGTTATTTTATGCCAAAGACATTTTTGTTTTATTCATTCTTAATGCATATTCAATTTTTTTAAAAACTGAATCTTCTTTTAAACATTTTTTAAAACTCATTTTTTCTTTTTAACTTATAAATGAGATTCTAACAGGTACTTCCACTCCAGGCTAGAGTGGACCTGGGAGTAATAGGGATGAAGGGGCACTCCACAATCCTCCGAGCTCCAAAATTGGAACTTCACCATCAGGTAGAGTTTAAGGTCATACCCAGGACATGAAGACCCTCAGCCACTGTCTTCTAGCACATATATCATAAAAAAGGTTGGGGCTTGCCATAAGGGCAATCAGGTTAGGACACTCATATAGGTGCACTAATTATTAAGATTTCTCCATTTTGTAGGAGTTAACAATAAGGCAATATGTAATGAATAGTTGAAAGAATACACCTTGTGTGTTTAAAAATGACCAGGAACCAAACTCAATTATATCTACCCCTGATGATGGGATTTTAGAGTGCTGAAAGTACTAGGGATGAAAACTTTGGTGGACTAATCAGCAGACACCACCCCAATATTAAGAAGCTGGCCAGAAAACTAGAAAAGATTGAAAAGAAACTCGTCAGACATGAAATGTCCATCTTGTTCAACACTGTATGCATCAAAGAATATAGAAGTATATAAAATGTTAATGGATGCGCGTGGTCTAATTGTTAGAGTCATAGGAAATG
Source organism: Doryteuthis pealeii (assembly GCA_023376005.1). Lineage (NCBI taxonomy): Eukaryota > Metazoa > Mollusca > Cephalopoda > Myopsida > Loliginidae > Doryteuthis > Doryteuthis pealeii. The sequence goes on along the minus strand of CM042176.1, from coordinate 12,338,123 downwards.
GACTCGGCGACCCGAGTTCAATTCCTGGACGAAACTGTTTGAATTTCACATAGCGATATGGGTAAATAGTAGGGCAGACTGGGCTCTTTAACCTTGGCTAGGTAACCAGTCTAGGAGAAGGAAAACTCTGAAATCAAACCTGTTAAACTCCGCTTAAGAAATTGACCTTGTGTCACATCCTACTCATGTGGAGGGGTTGGTAAATATATATATATAAAATGTTAATAAAAAAAAGGATTGATATTCTTGTTTTCGGTGGATGGAATTGACAAAATTTGTTTTTTATGGGTTTTTTTGGGGTTTTTTCAGAGAAGAAAAAACATGAAACTAATTTGAACGAACGTAAATGGATTGAAGAAATGTCAGAGGAGGAATATGATTCCATGTCCGAGACGCAACGGGCTAAAGTAGATAAATGTTTGACAATCATCAAAAAAGAAAGAATGAAAAGGTAAGACCATCAGGGCTATTCTATGTCAAATCATCCAGAAAAAAAATAAAATTGTCACCACCCCCTTAAATTCTTCTGAAATTTTGTACAGGTGTGGACTGTGTTAAAGTCAGACATTCCCCAAAGTTTGAGGCACCCCCTTGAGCAAAAACAAAATGACTGCATGGCAACATGTCATGTGTGTACAGTAAATGTCTTAACCATATAAATCCTCCTGTACCATGGTTGGTGAGAATTAAAAACAAATATTGTTGAGTTTAAAAATACATTTAACTGTTTTCTGTTATTTTTTGTTGTTTCTAATATTTCTGAAGTTATCTACACTAGTTTTTCAAATAATAGATACAGATCATCTATTATTTAGCATAAATTGAAATTTTGTGTTTTTTTAAAAAGCACCATTAACAGAAATAATAACTCTCTAATGAGAAAGGAAAGAAGACAAGACAAATATTAAGTATAAAAGGGGGTATTTTATAATGTGTGGTGCAAAGGTTTGCTAAAACTTATAGCTTTTAGCGGTCTTTGAGTCACATACAATATATAGTAACAAGTAATGCACTTTTCTTTGTTGAGTTCTTTTAGGGTAAAGAATTCTGTTGTAGGCTCATACGTTGTTGGGGTGCTGCTATATTGGTCTCACAGGAGGAACATGGTCTCTCTCTGAATTTCTTTACTGTTCTGCCAGGAGAGATGTGTTTTCTCTCCGACTACTGTTGTTGTTCTTCAGGACATCCAGCTTTATCCTCTGTTGTTACTGTTCATTGGGACATCCGGCTTCGTCCACTGCTTTTACTGTTCTGAAGATTTCTAGGGTCTACACCCCGACCCTTCTGGTACCAATTCAGGGGAAGAGAACCCATATTTTCCAAACCATTGATCTTTTTAACTATGTTTAAGGCTTGATATGAATAATTTTGATATTACAGACTGTTTTCGTCATCTTTATTGTGCTATGTATAAACACAATGTTCAGGCTTTGTTTAGGTGGGGGTGGGGGGTTCAGTTGGCAATCAACAGGTATAAGTTACAGAATATTTGTTGGTAAAAATCCTTTTCTTTTTAAAAACATGTTCGCGTTGCGGCATACTAAATTTATGAGGTTATTGTTCATTGTTGCATGTTCGTATCACGTCAAGGTCACCAGTTATAAGATTTAAAGTTCTTATAATAATTTGGAAGTCTCAGAGTAACCTTCCAATGTGGGTACATCTGTGTACATAAATTACTCAGACAAAGGAGTTAGAAGATATTAATAAACAGACTTTAATACGTGAGCACATAGAAATACATTCAGGACAGAAATACTTATACTAATTATAAGGTACAAGATAGGTATACAAAACAGATACATAAAGGCATTATAAAGGAAGTCGGATGTAGGACTTACGTCCTAAGGAATTTCACTTACTAATAGCTAAGTAGGGGGCAAAGCCCCCCACTGAAGGATAAGAGGCACAAGCATCTACACCATGTGAAGTGTTTGCTGGTCCCAGAGGAAAGAGAATTCAGAATACCCAGGCTGCTGCCTAAATACTCAAGCCACCTATTGGCGAACACCCGCAGCAAGGGAAGAAAACCCTATTGGACTCATGTTCACCCAGAATTATCATTTTACTGACCCAAAAACCTTAAGTCATCAACAATAATGTTGAATTCAAATGTTGTTTTGAAGTTAAAATACTTTTACCATTAATTCAACAGGCTCTATTTCTTCTATTTTATTTTTTCTGTATCTAATCCCATTTTTGTCCAAAAGTCTGGTGGCATTTATGCTGCATGAAACCCCTTGAACTAGTGGTAATGATATTTTAGCTTTGAAAACACATTTGAATTCAAGGTTATCATCTGCTGACTTATTCTAAGGTAATTAAAAAAACACCTTAAAGGTGGCTTGAACATTGTGTTTATACATACCACAATAAAGATGAGGACAATAGTCCGAAATATAACATCTGATGATGACTTATTTTAAGGTAATTAAAAAAAACACCTAAACAAGGCCCAAGGTTACAGTGGGCTGAACATTGTGTTTATACATACCACAATAAAGATGAGGACAATAGTCCGAAAAATGAAAATTATTCCACCCTTGATCTTGTTTGTATTTTGTTTTAATTTAGAGAGCATAAAGAACGAGTGGAAAGAGAACGTAAAGAAAAAGCAGCCCAAGAGGCCGAATATCGACGTCTTGAAGAAGAAAAGTAAGTAAATCTTTTATCTTTATCTTTACATTTTTATAATCAACGCTTTCTTTGTTAAAGAACAAAGATGTTTGCAGTGAAGCCAGTTGAAATTCTATTTAGTTTTCACACAACCTGATTCTATATGTGTACATCTGTGGAGTAAGCTGACAAATATATTTGCTCATTATGAGACCTGTTATGAGGCTAGTGTGAATTTAGCAAATTATATTTAACAAGTTCATAACAAATTGTAACTTAATAATGTAGCAGAGGTGTCTTCTTCCAGATATATATTTACCAAGCTCTCCGCATGAGCAAGGTCAATTTCTTGAGCGGATAAGCTTAGCTTAGATGTGGCCCAAGGCCAGAAGTATGGGGCGCCCAATGTGAATCGAACCCATTAACAATGGTCTGCAAATCTAGCTTGCTAACCATTACACTCTGTGAGGTGCTTATTATTGATATAGTTATTTACTAAGCTTAACTTATATGTGGCTCAAGGCCAGAAGTATGGGGTGCCCAATGAGAATCAAACTCACTAACAACGGTCTGCAAATCTAATTTGCTAACCATTACAATACGTGAGGTGCCTTCTTCTAGGTAACTGTGATAAAAGGTTAATGCTGATGTTGAACTGAGCAAGTTAGTGCCCTGTTGAATGTTTGCCTCTTTTATTTTCATAAAATAACAACTAAGTATAATCAAATTTGTACATAAAGCAATTGGTATTTATAGCAGTCTGGAATATTCCATACTTGCATTTGGGTGATCTCATTCCTTGAGTTCCGATTGGCAGCTGATCTCAGTGTGGATATGGTGCTATATAAATATCCATTATTCTGCATTATGCTCCCAGCAATGCAGAGACTATATTGAGTTACAGCTTGCTTCCTTTTCTGCCAAGTCGATGGCAGTTTGAATCTCATTGCGACAGTAAGTATAATATTTCTTCTACAATATTAGGGGATGACTTCTACAGCTGAAATGAATTATGAAATAAAAGAAGCAAACATAAAAACAAATAACAGTCATAAATGTTAGATAATCAAGGATGAGTGGTAGTACCTGTTAGGGTCCCATCTATGGATGAAATAGAAAACCAAGAGTTTCAGCAAATGTGTTTTAAAAAATTGAGTTCCCATCAAGAATGAATAAAACAGAGTATCTTTGGCATAAAATAACCCAACAAAGTGTTATATACCCACATGTTCATGTTGCGGGTATATACACAATGTTCTTTCACTGGAGAGGGGAGAGAGGTAGACAGATAGAGATGCATAACTTACTTTCTTTCTTCTTCGCTTGTTCGGCCATTTGATCGTCATTATACAGTAGGTCTTTCAGGATGCGGCCTTTATCCATCCTCCTAACATGACCAAGCCAACACAGGCATCTCTTGGAGATAATGGTGGGCATGCTGTTCATGTTTGCTCGTTCCAGCATGTCTGTGTTGTGCAATTTGTCCTGCCAGCATATGCGTAGAATGCGGCGTAGGCATCTGAGGTGGAAATTGTCCAGTTTCCTCACGTGACATGAGTATGTGATCCAGGCTTTGCCACTGTATAAGAGAGTACTGAGAACGCATGCTAAATAAATTAATAATAATCCATTGATAATACAGATTCGGTCTCTATTTGTCTGTAACCGAAACTATGTCACTGCTTACATCACATTACCCAAAATAATCAAGCATAGAATAGAGAACAACCTATGAAATTAATTAAAAAAATCATATCATTACTTTAAATGGAAAATATTATTTGAGAAATTTGTAATCAAATTTTTAAATAGTTTTTTACTCTCACCCTTTTTTTCAGTCACAAAAGGATAACTAAAAAGTTTACAAATAAATAAATGCCCATGATTTTGTGTAAAATTTAAGTGTAAAATATTCAAAATAATTAACAATCAATAATTAATATGCACACAACATTTTATTTGATGGGGACATAACTAAATTTCCTTTTCAAATGGTTTTATTTTTTTTCAATCCTTTAATAAATTTAATGATTTTACTTATGATACAAATCCTCTGACATTGAATTTTTAACTCTCAACCCCACTCAGGCAATAACTTTCAAAAATTAATTTTTACACCGCCTGGAGGGTGTTTTTCTTTTGCTCATAATAATAATATTAATAGTAATAATAGGTTATCAATGACATCTTATATATTTCATGCACTTTACAGATGTACATATATTGACAAGATCAGGTTATTGAAATAATTTCAGTGCTTTTTAGTGATTTTCCGTATAGATTAGTTTCTCACTCTCATAGGTTGGGGGGGAGGGGGGCTGGAGTGTTATAGTGATGCTTTTGGTAAATGTGCACAACCAGCAAAATGTTTTTGCCAGCGTGTTTTGTTTTTTAAGAACTCAGTGTTCCCCTAATTATCTATCACAATCCATCACTCTTTCTGCTTAATTGGAGGAGGATATATATATATTTATTTATTTATTTACCAACCCCTCCGCACGAGCAGGATGTGACACACGGTCGATTTCTTAAGCGGAGTTCAACAGGTTTGAATTCAGAGTTTTCTTTCTCTTAGACCAGTTGCCTAACCAAGGTTAAAGAACCCAGTCTGCCCTACTATTTACCCATAGCTGGAAGGAGAGTAGGATTCATACCTTTCCCAAGGTTATTAGCGCTAAGTAAATGCAATTACCACATCCAGGATTTGAACTCAGGGCAACAAATCTATTTCCCATGACTTTAACATTTACACCACGCGATTCCTACTGTATGTATATATATAAGGACCTACATGAGTCAGACACTATCTACCTAGGTTTCACCCGAATGGTTCTTCAGGATAATTGTGACTTAGAATTATCCTGAAGAACCATTCGGGTGAAACCTAGGTAGATAGTGTCTGACTCATATAGGTCCTTATAATCATGCTCTACTTAATGTATTGAGCACTTTTTACACATAAAACTTAGATAACTACCCCAGTGTTTTTTCTTTTGGCCAATACATACGATACTGATGATTATTTTCAGAAAGTGCGGATGTGCCGGTCTTTTCTTTTTTTAAAGTTTTTTCAGTTTGAAAATATATATATATTATATATATATATATATATATATATATATGCCCAGCCCTTCTGCACAAGCAGGATTTGACACAAGGGCAAGTTTTAAGCTGAGTTTAACAGGTTTTAATTCAAAGTTTTTCCTTCTCCTAGACTGGTTGCCATTCCCTTAACTCATGGCTGGAGGGAGAATGATTGGTTTCGTACCTTTCCCAAAAGTATTAGACCTATATGAAATGCAAACAGCCTCATTTAGGATCTTAACTTGATTTACCATGTCCATTTCCTGCAACAATAACCAAATGGAGCTACCTGTTGGCTGTGGGTGGTGACACGTGATGCTTAAGGATGAAACCTAGGTGGCTGAGCAGTCCATGACATGCAACACTCCACTTTGGCCCTTACTTAGGCTAGACAGCGATCAGAGAGGCCCCTTCCAATCAATCAGCCAGTCACATCAAGCCTTAGCACCCATATGATTGTCCCAACCCTATTGCCCTTATGGCAAGCCCCAACTCTTTATATCATATATGTGCTAGAAGGCGGTGGCTGTGGGTCTTCATATCCTGGGTATGACGTTAAACTCTATCTGCTGGAGGGAACTAGGTTGTAATTGTTGTTTTTGCTACTTTTGTTATTTTGTGTGTTTTTGTATTTTCTTGTTCTTTTTATTTAATTTATCTGCTGGGTTGATTTTAGTGCCGCTACTTCTGTTGTTGCTCATATGTGATTGTGCAGATGTATGCCTTGTGTTGCTATAGGTTGCTAAAGAAGAAAGGCAGGAGAGCCCAAGCCGCTGCTGCACCCCAGCCAAATTCACTGGAGAAAGATTCAAAGAAAAACGTCCCTCCAGGGAAAACCCAGGCAAATCCTGAAAAAGCAGTCAAATTGACTGTAAAACCCGAATTCGAAACTCGCATAAGTACAATGGAACGGTCAGAATCACAGATCACCGACCGTAGTGACCCACTTGATTTGGACTTGCTGTAAGTATAAAAAAACTAAAGCAGTCAAAATCTCTCTACAAGTTCTCATCACATTTTCCCTCTCTTCTATTATAACAGTCTTTTTCAGAAGAGTCTTTATCATCCCATGAGTTCTTCAGACTAGTGAAATTTTAGGTTGTTTCATTCTACAGCCTTCTTCAATCTGTAAAGAAACAGCAGCATCACTTTTCTTCACAGATTGGTGGCTGCTACGATTCTGTCACCATTTTAGGTCTCCTGTTGGTAAATCCAATTGTAGAAAAGGGTATAGTCTCAGTAGAAGAAAGTCTTTTGTATTCCTTGAAATGTTGGATTATTTTGTGATATATATATATATATACATTTACCAACCCCTCCGCACGAGCAGGATGTGACACAAGGTCAATTTCTGGCATGCACGAAATACTTGTCCAATGCAACCTGAGATGGGCTAGCCACTTAAACAGACTACCAAAACAGATTCTGTACTCTCAACTGAGAGAGGGATCACGTGGAATTGGTAGACCAAAGCTCAGGTACAAAGAAAACACCAAAAGAAATCTGAAGGACTTTAACTTCCCCATAGGCAGTTGGCAAGACACAACCAGAGACTGAATAAATTGGAGGAAAATGATTCATGTGGTGTCATCATCGGATATGATGGACAGCAAATAATAATGGTATATCCACAGGTCCTGCTAATAATTAATGAATGCTGGAGACAAATTTATGTAAATTTAACCTATGTCATGCTTAGAGGATGTTCACTTTGCATTTAGCAGTAAATAAACTAATAACAGATAAGACGCAAAACATCTTTTATTAAATAGCTGAACATTTTGGCTCTATAAAATATTTCTTAAATAAACTATATTAAATTATTTAGATTAATAGTATAATTATTTTCCAAGTAATGCAGAGGTAAATATTATTGTCTGTGTCAGGTTTCTCAATGTGCTACTATTACTATGTCACCCAGTACTACCTATTTTCATAGTCACATCATCAGTGACTAAACTGGTAACCCCACAGATTTTCTCGGGTGAAGAGGATGGCTAGACACCTGCAGAACAAAAACAAGACCAAAAACAACGGCCATCTAGCATATTATTTTTAACCCCTCCTCTTTGCAGCAGGGCCGTGTAAACTTGGTAGTGTCCTGGCACCCAGTGGTATTGGGGCCACAAGCTAGCCAAAGGAGCTCTGGTGAAAATCCAAAGAGAGTCTCCATCATCATCAGGAATCAACAGCTTTTGGTTTCTTTGTCACTGCATCTGTGGCAAACAAGGGCATCTCCTTCCCCTTCTGACCGTGATATGCATGCAGGGTTTGGTAACTACTTGTGAATTATCTATTCCCTTGTTACCCCTCCATGAATTTACCACAGCTGAATTCGTTGAATGAATCTAGCTCAACTAACCCAGGGTGAATGCTGTCACACAGAAACACAGAAAGGAGCGGCATACCTACTGTAAGCTCCCAAGTGTTTTACCACACAGATCAGATTACCCAAGCGGTAACAATACTGGAACCTTGTGATTCCTGATCAAATGCTATACTGAGTTAAACCAAACCTTATAAAATTATAAAAGTAAAGTTGTCGGGTTGGCTTAAAGTCTGTATCAGCAAGACAGCCTATCCACTTTTAACTAGCGCTAGACCAAGGAGATCTTTTTTTCCGAGATGGAGCACCAAACCTAACATCAACTCCTTACTTTACTGCACAGATCCCTGAGCTACTCATATGCTGAGTTGGCGAGGGCCGGTATTGAACCAGGAACCTTGTGGTTCCTAGTCTATCAACTGGGTTAAACCCTTATAGAATAACACAATATTAAGTCAAAAAATTAATATTCAGTTATTAAATAAAAAAATATTTTGCCTCTTATCTTAGTTTATTTAGCACTGAATTCTTATTGGCCAGATTGATTGTGCTTTTTTTTGTGCAAAAAGTAGTAGAATTCTTCTTTTTTTTTGCATTTAGATTTAATCACAGCCTTAAGTAGTTGGGCAAGTCCTGCTGCAAATACATCTGCCATGTTTTGCATTCTGTTTTGCTTTCTCTTTCTTTATTGTAGAATTTACTTGTAGAAACAATTTTATTTCAGCTGAATTTTGTTTATTCCAGCGACTGTAATGTTACTAATGATTTAATAACTGAAAATTGCTAACCCTTACACCATAATGGAATGCCCCAAATACCAGCTAAGTAAGTATTTACTGACATCCCATCATGTCAGTTGTATACAAGGATCATTATTGTGAGGAGCCACACACGAACCGAAGCTCGTGTGTGGCCAGTGTTAAAAATTGCATGTATCCCCTCGGCATTCCTCTTTTGAGGTGTCTCAGGCACTGGGCAATAAACCCAGCCCTGCCTCTTTTGTTGTATACCCTTTTCTTTACTTACTTTCTTGTATTCTTCTTCTGGCGTCTTTGATATCTTAAGTTCTTCTAGCGTCTCTTCCAGCATCTGGACTTTGGCTTGGGGATTTCGTGTCTGGTGTTCCATTGGGGATTTCTCTTTATCAGAAGCCCTGTGTCATTGGTAGTTTTTAGATAATAACACAAGACTTCAATTTACTTTGATCATATTTTATTTTGAAATTCCCACCAGACTACCTGCGCAGATCGAGTCGGAGCATGCATAACACGACTCACCACCATCGTGGTTTTTGGCCGACTGACTAAAATCTATTTCTAATCTAAACCAAAGGAGGGTCTTCTCCACCAATTCTCACGGTATCCACTGGAAGGTTAGGACTGAGGTCAAGCCTTGTCATTCAACCTTTAAGGCCGTGGGCTGCAACTTATGACAGCCATTTTGATTTCTACACAACTGCACATAAATATTAGGAATCTAATAATTATGTAACACTTTTAGACAAGGGGGGAGGGGATTATTGGAGGGATGGCCACCTGGGATTACACTGATATCATATTCCTTATCAGTGTTATATAATTGATGGTTTTGGACGGTTAGTGTAGAAGATAGATTTGAATTCAAATCAGGATGATATTATTTGAATTCAAATCTGGACTGTTAGATTGATTGACACTTAATAAACTTAGGTTGACCCTTCTCTACCTGTTCAGAGTTTGAACTGTGTGAAAGAGTCAGTCAGCTGCTGGACATCATTATGTAAAGACATACCCAGCGGGTCCATTATGCACGGTTATGGTCCAGTAGTTAAGATTAAATAAAAAATATGATTCACAAAATATATGCCTTGTGTCTGCCACTAAAAACAATGACAACCTTGGCATCTCTTAAGATACCAGCTGAGAAGTCAGAACTAGAAGTTAGAAGAAACCACACAGATCAAGAGACCAGACCAGGCCATGAAGTAGAAAGAAGAAATACCAGCCAAGTTACAGATGAAGATAGCTACTCACAGACTCACTAGAAAGAAGTAAGAAAGTGCTACTCACTAGTAAAAGAAACTTCAGACAATAAAAGAAAAGTAAGTACTCAAGTAATATAAGATTAGAAATGAGAGACACAACCACGGGTGTCCCTCTCATAATATATATACCCAGAAGGTGGTTTACAACATCAGTCCAATGGCCGAAGCCACTAGACACACGGCCCGAGAAGCTAGGTAAGTATTGAAAATATATTACATATCAAAATTTTAATAGTCATTGATACGATCTACTCTAATATCACAAAATGTGGTTGATATATTTTTTTCAGTCGTAGGAAGAAGTCGTGCAAACCACGTGGTCTGCAAGAACATACTGGTAAGGAAAAGACAAAAGATGATATTCTTATCCAAGAGGAAGTTCCAAGAGAAATTACTAAAGAAGAAACACTGTTAATGCGAAGGTAAGAAATAGAAATAATGAAATATATTAAATTAGAAACACTAACAAAATTAAATAAGAACACATATAAAAAAAGAATACACTTATTTTAATTATGTTTTAATTGGTTTCTATATAAAATCATTCATAGGATTAATTTTAATATGCTGGAGAATAAAATCATAATATTAGAGATCAATAACACCAATAATTATTCATTAAAGCCTGTTATGTTAAAACCAGTATGCAAATTAACCACACTATATATTATGTAAACTTATTTCTTAGTGATATATAAGACACATTGTAGGATTTTCAATGCACTGATAACATGGGCAGTTTTGAGGCAAATCTAACTTGGATTTTTAGAGACTTTGTTAATAAATAAGATTTATTCTATGTATTAATGATTTTGACTATAGATTAAATACTCATTGATAAACTTACACAATTCCTGAGGGTATTGTGATATTAGCAGTGATGTAGTTTCGGTTACAGACAGACACTGAATCTCCATTGTAATAAGATGTAGACCAGGGCTTCTTAAAGTGATCCCTATAGAGACCTGGTGTGTGGGAGGGGGGATACAATTTAAACAGGGTGAATAAAATCATTGGGGTCCACAGGAGCTGAATTTACTAAAAAAAATAGAAATATATTTCTAAACCTTTTAATCCAAAAATTTAAAACATTTCTGGAAGCCTTTGAGGTATCTTGTCTTAAAAAAAAAATCTATATACTCTACGAGTAGGGTTTGACACAAGGTCACAAATATGGGACATCAAGCAAGGATTGAACTCACTTTTCAGTAGTAGCGGATATGCGAGACTATCTTGCTAACCATTACACTATGATGGGACAACCAGTATCTTGTCTTAAATTAGCATTTACCTGAGCTAGATGATTATTTCAAAGATTGCATCATAATTTTGATGATAAATTTGCATGCGCAAATCAATTTTTCAACAAGAAATGATAGTGATATTTGTAATCACTTTCACAACAATAACACAGCAGTCTCCAACATAAACTCAATAGCACATTCCGAATCGTCTCGCCTCTTTCTTTGTTAACTGGTGTTTTATGCACAGATTGATCTCGAAAAAAATTTAAATACACACAAATACAATTTTGCCAATTCTCACGGTTCCAAGATTGTGTTTCCTCAAATTACAGTGCTAAAGGGGCCATACTTTCTTTTCTTTTGAGACCTTCATTCATCTTGCACACAAGACATGTTCACTGCTGCTTTTAGCTCTGAGGTACGTGATTTCTTTCGCTACAGATAGAAACAAAATTAAAGATTAAGAATATGCACATGTCCTGTTACTCTAACAATCTTAAAAGATAGCCAATGTCTGGCACAAGGCCCACTGTGCCCTAACCTCTTGGCAGTTCCAGAGATCTGAAGAGTGTGGAGTACTTTTTCATTACCATTATTTTCTTGTTCACTTTCACCCAGGAGTGGTGATACCTTTTAGGGTCAATTCTAGAGATCAAATAGATGTTTGTAAATTATTTGTATTAGATAAGAATACTTGATATCATATAACCATGTGCAAAAAAACTTAACTCTTTGGCAAACAAATTTCCCCCATGGCTGTACCAATTATTTTTTACCTGTATGATGGAATATTTCAAAGTTCACCTCAGAACTCATTCTATTCAAATAAAGTCGCATTATGATTGTAATCTGAGTCCTTCTGCTCAATTATAATGAACTAACCTTCAGTTTTTGTATTTTGCTTGGTGTGGTATCGCATTTTTTATTTTTGTCCTTTAATAATTTCAGATTTAGTCTGTGTGAATTTACAATGAAGGAAATAATCGATACTTTGGATTTCTGGGATCGTACTACACTGCAGGTTAGACGACCACCTAGCCCCTCAGAAAAATCAGAATTTGATGAGCATCCACCACCATCAGCCAAAAAAGGACCCCGTGGAAAAGGTGAGCTTTTACTTTCTATTTGATTTGTTTGGTTTGTTTTGTTTTACAGCATATCAACCTCAGTGGGTCATTTAATGCCGATAAAGTTTTGAAATAAATCAATTCTTAACCCATAGATGGGACCCTAACAGGTACTACCACTCCGGGTCAGAGTGGACCAGGGAGCAATGGTGATGAAGGGGTGCTCCACATTCCCCAAACCTCCAAATCTGGAACCTCACCATCAGATAGAGTTTAACGTCATTCCCAGGACATGTAGACCCTTAGCCACCGCCTTCTAGCACCCATATGATAAAAAGGGGTTGGGGCTTGCCATAAGGGCAATAGGGTTGGGAAAATCATATAGGTGCTAGGGCTTGACATGACCAGCCGATTGATCGGAGCAGGCCTCTCCGACCGCCCATCTAGCCCAAGATAGGGCCAAAGTGGAGTATTGCATGTCATGAACTGCTCATCCACCTGGGCTCTATCCTTAAGCTTCACGGGTCACCACCCATGGCCAACAGGTGGCCCCATTGGGGGGGGGGTCTTACCCCTTTGCAGAGGTGCAGTCCGTGCATTCTAACGCCCCAGCCGACAGGGCGGTTGCTATTTGAACGTGTCATTTAAAATTAGATTGGTACTCTCTGTGATTTCATTCTAAATTTTAAAGATTTTACTCACCTGACATTGTAGTGAGTTTGAACTCTCAAGTCATGCTATTACATTCACTTTTAGACTAGTACTCTTGGGAAAGGTAGGTATTTTACCCAAACCATATGGGCCATCCAGTGTGGAACAAACTCGCTTTTCAGTAGCGATGGATCTGCAAGACTAGCTTGCTATCCATTACACCGTGATGGCATGCCTTACTTTAGGGAAAGGTATGAACAACCCCATCCACCCAAACAATGTTCTGGGTATGGTTGATTGGTTGGTTGTTTTTTGTGGCATATCAACCCTTTTTGGGTCATTTAATGCCAGATCAAAAGTGCATCCAATGTTAAGGCTCAAGTTTTAGAGTCTTGGGAGTGTGAAGTCCACCTTTCTTAGCATTACACAGTTACCTGCAACAAACAAGTGCATCTCCTTCCGCTGACCAGGATATGCATGCAGGGTTTGAGGACCGCTTGTAAATTTCCTATTCCCTTGTTACTCCTTCCATGAATTCACCCAGCTCAACCGATCCAGGTTGAATGCTGTCACATAAACAGAAAGAAGAAAGAATGAAAGCCAATCTTTCAACTGACTTTAAACTGTCAATCACACTGAGTTTATATTAACAGTTAAAATCTTTTTTAATCTTATCTACACTACCTTTTTAAATAATAAATCCAGCTTGTTGTATGCCCAACATTGGGTATATAATCGAGAGAGGAAACTCGGGTGATAGAGAGAGAGAGAGAGGAAACTCGGGTGATAGAGAGAGAGAGAGAGGAAACTCGGGTGATAGAGAGAGAGAGAGAGGAAACTCGGGTGATAGAGAGAGAAAGAGACAGACAGACAGAGATTTGAGACTTACTTGTTGCTTAATTTCTTTTCTACTTTACTGTTTCTGCTAACTTCTTGTCTGGCTGTCATCTTGTCGTCTTATGGTTGCTGTCTTCTAACTAAGGGCTTCTTCTAGGCTAACTCTAGTCATTGTAATTAATTAAAGGAACTACAAGACTTTTATTTCTTGATCAAGATTTTATTAGTCAAGCCCATTCTTATTCGCTGCACGGATGAGAATCAACCTCGCAGTAGCATGTCTACTCTGCTCCAATATCAGGTTGAAACTAAATCTCTAAACTAACTAATCACAGGACCTGCAAGATTTGTGCCTTTAGGGGTTAAAGAGCTATAACTGTCCTGGTAGTTTTCCACTGGCCCCTTTGAATTCTCGCTACAGGGTCTGTCAACAATTTATGCTACCACATAAATTATAACACAGTTGATGCATTATTTAACACTTGAGAAGCCAAGTTCAAATCTGGGTCATAGCTGCTTGTATTTTACTTTGGGCTAATAGTCTTAGAAAAGGCATGAGTCTATATCCTTTCCTCCAAACTATGGGCAGATAGGGCTCTTTAGCCTTGTTATGACAACCAGTCTAGAAGAAGGAAAACTCAACTTATGCCTCAAAATAGAGAGAAATGGTGACCATGTGGAGAAGTAAGGATGTGATCCACAGAGGACCAGCTTCATTTTGATGTATGATACATGTTCCTGTGTTGGTAATTATACTTGTCCTAAACAAAATGGCATTACTTTTTGACTCAACCTAGTAGTTCTTAGCTATTGGTGTGGTTTTCATTTTTCTAGAGTCAATTTCTGCTTTACTGAATTAAACATCTGCTTTACCTGATTTTAAGTTTCTCGTGTTCATGAAAATTTTCTTCTCAGATAATAGCTATAATTCTTGATTAATTCTTAGCTATTGGTGTGGTTTTCATTCTCTATTTTAATGTTCTACTCTATCTGATTTTTAGGTGACAAAGCTGATAAACAAAGCAAAGAATCAGAGAAGGAAAAAGAAAGAGAAAAAGAAAGAGAGAAAGAGAAAGAGAAGGAAAGAATCGCTCGAGAGGTAATTATTCTTGCTAATATCAATAATAATTGATTGCTAATTAAAATCTTTCATTCATTCAAGAAAGACTTTCAGTTTTAATTATGACGAGAAGTAGATGAAATGGAATTTTTAATAAAAAACATCATTAACTCAAAATGTCTAGAAAAGATTGATTAAAATGTCTCAGAGCCCTGTCAGCTGCGGCTTTAGAATACAATGACTGCTCCTCTGCAGAGGGGTAAAAAAAACCTCCAATGGGGCCACCTATTTGCTGTGGGTGGTGACCCATGATTCTTAAGGATGGAACCCTGATGGCTGAGCAGTCTATGACATGCAACACTTCAATCCTATTTTCCTTATCGCAAGCCCCCAATCCTTTTTATCATATATGGGCTAGAAGGACGTGGCTGAGGGTAATAGTGTGCTGGGTTGGGGTTTGCTATAAGGGTAATAGGTTGAGAAAAAATGTTGTATACTCTTCTTTTTTTACTTACTTCTATTCTTCTTCTAGCGTCTCTTCTAGCGTCTGGACTTCGTCTTGGGGACTTCGTGTCTGGTCTTCCATTGGGGATTTCTCTTTATCAGAAGCCTTGTGTCATTGGTAGTTTTTAGATAATAACACAAGACTTCGATTTACTTTGATCATATTTTATTTCGAAATCCCCACCAGACTACCTGCGCAGATTCAGTCGGCAGCGTGCATAACACGACTTACCACCGTCGTGGTTTTGGCCGATCTGACTAAAAATCTCTTTCTAATCTAAACCAGAAGAGGGTCTTCTCCACCGATTCTCACGGTATCCACCGGAAGGATCAGGATGAGGTCAAGCCTTGTCATTCAATCCTTCAAGGCCGTGGGCTGCAACTTATAACAACCATTTTGGTTTCTACACTACTGTACATAAGTATCAGGAATCTAATAATTATGTAACAAAAAGAAAGAAAGAACTTAAGAAGAATGCAGCACACCTGCTCTAAACGAATAAAATAAAATGAAAGAAAAATGAGTCAAAATTTCATACTGATAACATTGATTACCTGAGAAAATTCTTACCTGTTGATTGTTATATTTTCCACATGTTTATATATATATATATATATATATATATATATATATATATGTATTTTTATATGTTTTGTTAATAGGCAGCTTCCCAACTTCTTGGAAGTAACGAAACAACTGATGGTGAAGAGGGAGAAGGAGATAAAGAAGGAAAAGTGAATAATATAATTGGAGTGCCATATATTTTTATTGACTGTATGCATAACGACACACCAGTACTGGAACAAATTCTGAACACAGAGAAGCTCCCACACATCTGTGAGGTAATTACCTATATCATCTATAGAATAAATAAATATATATATATATATATATTATAATGGTATACACAGGAATAACCTACTTGAGTTTCACCATAAGGATCCTTATGGTGAAACTCGTGTAGGTTATTCCTGTGTATACCATTATAATAAATTTGCTCTACTCATGTATTGAGCACTTTATATTTATGGTCACAATGGTTCGTTGATGCAAGTTTCACAATGATAAGACAGAGATAGAACAAATATAAAGTGCTCAATACGTGAGTAGAGCAAATTTATTATAATGGTATACACAGGAATAACCTACTCGAGTTTCACCATAAGGATCTTCAGGGTCCAAATTAATGAAGATATTAATTAATTACAGCCGATTACACGCAAGTATTTTGTGGCAATATTTTGTTGCCAACACGTGTGCAATCAGCTGTAATTAATCAATATCTTTATTAATTTGGTGGATTTAACCCTGAAGCTCCTTATGGAGGGAGCATAGTATAGATAGATAAATATCCAGAAATATCAATTGTCTTAAGATATTTTATCAAATTTTAAAAAGTCTTTCTTTTTTCTTTTAGGTTATGGAAGGTTTGGGGCTTGGTCCCAAAGGACCACCAATACCCCCTGAAGCTACATTTGCAGTTGTACCATACCCAGTGAAGAGACGTGCATCTATTGTATTTGAGCTTTCAAAACATTATGTATTTGTTGCTGCTTCTGCTGATGATCCGTAAGTTTAGTATTGCATCATGTCTTTTGTTGGTTGGTTGGTTGGATTTTATGGCATGTCAACCCTTATTGGGTTATCTAATGCAGACATGTCTTTTGTACTAAAGTACAACAATTTGAGAAGGTATATATTTACCGGTTTAGCTCAGTTGGTAGAGCACTTGCCTATGGATCACAAGGTCCCTGGTTTGATACCAGCCCTCGCCAACTCAGTATATGAGTAGTACAGGGATCTGTGAGGTAAAGTGAGGAGCTGAAGGTAGGTGTGCCGCTTCACCTCAGATGCAAAAACAATCTCCTTGGTCTAGCGCTTGTGAAAAGGGGATAGAGTCCCTTGCTGTCTGGCTGATACAGACTTTAGGCCACCCTGTCAACTTACTTTACTTATATATTTACCCAACCCCTCCATATAAGCAGGATGTGACTCAATATTGTGTTCCCATATTGTGTTCACTTCTATGCTAGGTCTACTTAAGAGGGCCAGAGGGCACATCAGCTGAAACATTGTACAGATAACAATGAAGATGAGGACAATAGTCTGAATAATAATAAAAATAATACTAATTTTCAAGCCACATCTCAAAAATTCAGAGAAATTCAAGGAAACTAGAAAAGTTTTGAAGAAACTGCTAATTCTATGAAATTGGTGCCGGTGGCCTAAGGATTGTCCCTCTGTTGTTAAGCAAGTTTTTACCTTTTAGTCTCAGGAGCTTGTTGTGGATTATGAGTTATCTTCCTTGGACTGTTTCATTTCAGCTCTGTTTAGTCCTAGCCAAGTCTGTATACATTTGCCATACAGTCAAGTGGTGCTTCCATTCTCCATAGTAATTTTTTTTTTCCAAAATTGATGGCAATTTTAAAGTCTGTTGATTCGTCATCTTGAGATGCAGTATAGGAGGCAATGTGTATAACACAAAACAATATAAAATATCCCACAACTGGGTCTCAGTTTGCTAACAATTGTCAGATGTGTTAATGGCAGTTGTATGGTAGTCACTCTAATGGCGGACGATTGTTGTATATATAGTCAATTGCCAATACACTTTCCTCCTCTTTTACCAAAGAGTTCCTTCTTCCAAATGAAACAGTCCAAGGGAGATAACTCATAATCCACACCTGTGACTTTGACGGACAGGGATAGGTCTTTAAAAACAGGCATTTTCAGGAGATCTTTGAAGCCTCATATCTCTGTCAATTCTCAATAGAATTCAATTTCCTTGGTACCATTTTAATCTATGCATTGAAATATATCAGAAAAGCCAATAAAATCGACATCTTAAATTTTCATGAAATTTGTCATTTTCATGCACTATAAGGTTTTAAGGGCTCAAATCTCCACTAAATCTCCGAATTAAGCACTTTCTTTGGCATCAATGAATTCTACGCATCAACATCTATCAGAAAAGCCAATAAAATTGACACCTTAAATTTTCATGAAATTGGTCATTTTCAGGTGCTATAAGGGGGGTTATAAGGGCTCATATATGGAAGGGTGTGGTGTAATGATTAAAGTCATGGGAAATGGACTCGTCGCCCCGAGTTCAAATCCTGGATGTGGTAATTGCATTTTGCTTGGCGATAATACCCTTGGGAAAGGTATGAATCCTAATCTCCCTCCAGCTATGGATAAATAGTAGGGCAGACTGGGCTCTTTAACCTTGGTTAGGCAACTGGTCTAGGAGAAGGAAAACTCTGAATTCAAACCTGTTGAACTCCGCTTAAGAAATTGACCTTGTGTCACATCCTGCTTGTGCGGAGGAGTTGATAAATATATATAAGGGCTCATATCTCTGCTAATTGAGCACTTTCTTTAGCATCAATGAATTCTACGCATTGAAATCTATCTTAGATGAAGGCAGAACAGCCACACTATTCTATGTATTTTTCTCACTTTTGTGTAATTTTGTTTATTTGTTTATTTATAGACATTTTTTGTTTGTCTCTTGTCAGAAATGTTGTTGTTGAAGAAAAGATAAAAGAAGCTGAAGTGGAAGAAGTGCAACTTACAGATAAGGAGAAACCAGAAAGAGCCACCCCTGCGTCCAAGCTCAAGACGAAGATTGCCGAAAAACAACGGGGTAGCATTGAGTCCATAAAGAGAAAAGAGGCAGACAAGAAAAAGGTGGCACCTCAACAGAATCCCAATTTCCTTACCATCCCCACCTCCTGGTGGTGTCACTCCAAGTTCAGATGATGGACAAAGGTATGTTTCATTTGTCACATATATAATACACAATTCCTGCTATATTCAATCAATAGGGGTAGATTATTCTCATTCCCCTCTCCATACTTAGTGGATATCTCATATCTGTTAATTCTTCCGAGTGATCCCATTATTCAATCCATAGGGGGTAGATTGTTCTCATTCCCCTGCCTATGCTTAGGGGATATCTCATATCTGTTAATTCTTCCGAGTGATCACTTTTATTCAATCAATATCGGTAGATTCTCATTCCACTCTCCTTAGAGGATATCTTGTATGAGTTAATTCTTCCGAGTGATCCCTTTTATTCAATCCATAGTGGTTGATTGTTCTCATTCCTTTGTCCATACTATGGATATCTCTGATCTTCATATTTGTACTGAGGATCAACACTTGATTTGTCTCTGTAACTTGGAGCACGGCCCTAGACTTCATGGTTTTAGGCTTGTCTGATTGTCAAGGTACTTGCAACCCAATCAAAATTTATTTAATCATCTTGTTACTAGTACTGAAATCATCTGCACATTCATCTTTTGCTCAAATGTTTTTGGTTGCTTCTACAGCATTATGACCCAGTTTGAATTCAAAAAGCATAATCTCCCAAATTAAACTACATTGCATGTTTATCTGTGCAGTTTTCAAAACACACACAAAGTGAAGCAATACTATAAAGAAAATAACACTAGTGGCAGTACTCCAAGGTTTGTGTATGGAGTTAACCGCGAATGTGGCAGACAGGTTAAGAGTCAAAGAAGTAAAACGAACGACAGAAGTATGAATAAAAGACTTGTATTAGATATAAAGAACTTGCAAACTTTAGTTTCGTTTGCACAAATAATATATTTGTCACTTAACTGGTTTGTCCTGGGATAGGGTATTATCGAAGCCCTTGCTACGGCCTTCTGTTCCGTTCGGATATGATGGACTCTGCTTGCGTCCGACTCCGATTCTGTGTGTCTGTTGAAGAATAGTAGGAGCGACCTTTTGTTCGGTCTATCTCCGGTGAGTGTTGATTCAGAAGAGGATGAGTTTCACACTTTCGGTTTGCCGCCAAAGTATGCTGGCTCATGATTGGTTGGTTTGAAACAGAAGCTCGCAGACAAGGGACGATAACCCCATACCCCAGAATTCTTAATAATACACAATGTGTCAGCACACCAACTACCATGATACCACCAAGCGCTGCAGGTACCTACCATGGTTTTAACTGCTTTGGTCATGTGATATACTATTACGTTTTTATGCACGAGAAATGAAGATACTGGATGAAAAGACAAACTTGTATGTTTAGATAAATAATGGTTTTATTTAATGGAAGGCAGAGCTAATACTTGTAACAAAACTGACACTTAAATCTCAAATTTGTGGGGGACCAAATAAAGTGCATGACAGCTTATCTGCAATGGTGGCCTGTCTCATTGTTATAGACAAGCAGATGGTTACAAAAGAAAACAGACAAGAGAATTGGATTTAAGAAATTGATAGATTTAGTAAAGATATAGTCTTTCTTCTTTCATTCAGTATGGTGTTAGGAGGCGAGTGGGTGTAAATCTGTTCTTGGACGGATGACTTGGTTGTGTGTGGCGTAGTGATGCAGTGTGGGTTGGTAGGCTGTCAGTGGTCTTTGATCTTGTCCGAAATGTGACGCATGATATTTTCTGCATACCAACTGGTGTTTGTGACTTTTGATTGACTGTTTTATATATATATATATATATATATATATATATATATATTTACCAACCCCTCAGCACGAGTAGGATGTGACACAAGGTCAATTTCTTAAGCGGAGTTCAACAGGTTTGAATTCAGAGTTTTTCTTCTCCTAGACCAGTTGCCTAACCAAGGTTAAAGCGCCCAGTCTGCCCTACTATTTACCCATAGCTGGAGCGAGAATAGGATTCATACCTTTCCCGAGTTGGGAGTGTTTGGGATCAAACTTGTCTCTGAGAAGCTTTGGAAGGAAGGTTTATTATTGGTTGAAAAAAAAGGACTTTTTTAATTGTCTGTTAATTTAGTTTCTCAACTGGAAGCTGTGTGGAGCCTACATGTGCAAAGACCTGTTTTATTTATTGTGTTTGTAGATACTGTCTGGTCAACAACCGGTTGATGTTTCATTTATTCAACTAAATATATTCTTGTTGGATTCTCTTGCCAAGTGTTTTAATTTGTTTTCTTGGTGAGTGAGTGTATCGAGTTATTGGATTTGTGAATCAGGAGAGATATTCATTTCAGTTGTATAACATCATCTACTTCCTCAAGGGAAGCAACTCAGGATATTTTTGTTAGGATCATCCTAATGTATATATACACTGGAAACTTTACATGTACCAAAATATTGCAAATATAGTAATGTAAAGAATTGATTTGTTGTATATTGGTTATAGGTAATTTTTATGTGAAATGTAACATCAAAGAAACAAGCAAAACAGTATAAGTAATAAATAAAGAAGTTTGATTTCTCTGATGAGGCTTGATGATTAGTATTATTTGTATTATTCAGACTATTCTCCCCTCATTCTCAGAATATCCATTAGTTAGAGGGAGTTTTGAATTTGGCATCAGTCAGTCTGGTTTTGTCTACTTTTAAAATAAGATCCTTTTTCTTTGTTTCCCTAACAAGAATCTACAGCTTATGAACCATTATAGATTAAAGTCTCATTCAAAAACAAAAGTTAAAATTCAGTTTGATCTTCATAATTTCAACTGGGTATCAATTACAATGGAGTGTGGATTAGTAAATAACAACAAGACAAAAAATAATCCCACTTCATTTGATCACATGTGCCTGATTTTGTTTCAGTCTGTTGGGTGAGAACATTGCACTGAGTGAACCGAAGACACCAAAGTAAGTCTAAACAACTTCCAAAAGTTTTGACTGCTTTATTAACAAACAAAAAAGAATTTGTGTGTTGTGCTTTTTTTTTTTCTTGTTACTTCATTGTTGCTTTGACTTACCTCCCCCCTCCCCCATGTCTCCTTGTTCTTATTTCCAGCTTTGGTGATAAAAGGACAGTCTTGTTCCCAACACCAAGATTTTTTGCTTATTTTAATCTCATTGTTGTCTTTGTTTGCATTTGTTTTCTAATTGATTAATTGATTTTAATGGCATGTCAACCCATCTAGAGTTAGTTTATGCCTAGAGGTTATGCTGGGTGAATGCCTACAACTGCGTACAGATCATTTGTATTTTATCTTATTATAATGGAGAATCGGTGTCTGCCTGTCTGTAACTGAAACTACATCACTGCTTACATCACAATACCTTCAGGAATTGCATAAGTTTATTAATGAGTATTTAATTCATATTATAGTCAAAATCATTAATAAAGAATAAATCTTATTTATTAACTAGCAGCGGCTACCCGGCAAAGCCCGGGTAGAAGAGATAAAAACATGGTTTAATAATCGTTTGCAGATCTATTACTACTGAATAGCGTCTTTGATCCTTGCAGGATGACCCATAAAAATCAACATGTAAAAAAAGATCTTAATTTAATTCGGCCTAATGGGAGGTCAGGGAATTTTCTTTCTGTCAGATTTGAGGGAATGACATCACATAATGATATAGTAAGAAATTTTAATTCAATGATGAACTATATTTTTTAAATGAAATATAAATGACGTGATTTGCTAAATTTCAAATTAATTTTTTTTTTTTAATTAAATAAAGTAATCAAATTAATGTAAAACGATAAATAATCTTTAAAAAAATATCATTATTAATTCAAAGCGTAGCCGATCGAATGTCAAATTATTATAGTATACTATACTATATATTTGATAACGATTTAATGAAAATAATATACTATACTATGTATAGTATATTATTTTTTAAATCGAAAAGTGCACTGACTTGAAAACATTATGAAAAGAAAAGAAAACTAAATGAAAAAAAAAATGATACATACTTTTTTAAAAATAATTTTGAATGTGCTTAAAAGTTAAATATCAAATTACAGTTCTGATTTTGGTACAAATACAGAATAGCGTGCAATAGATAATATCATTAGAATCGTATTTTATGAATAAATAACATTAGATTACAGAAACTCCCAACAAGAATGAATAAAACAAAACATCTTCGGCATAAAATAACCCAACAAGGGTTGACATGCCATAAAATCCAACCAACTCAAACCAAACCAAAAAAGACTTCTGTTATTTCCAGATTTTTTAGCTCAGTCGGTAGAGCGTTCAGCTAGGAATCACAAGGTTCCTGGTTCAATACCAACCCTCATCAGCTCAGCATATGAGTAGCACAGGGATCTGTGCGGTGAAGTGAGGAGCTTGTGGTAGGTGTGGCGCCCCACCTCAGACGCTAAAATAATCTCCTTGGTCTAGCACTAGTGAAAAGGGGATAGACTCCCTTGCTGTATGGCTGATATTGACTCTAGGCCACCCCGATGACTATTATTGTTTGTTTATTAAAATGTTTATTGTCTAATGTTTGTTGTTTTCTTTTTGTGCTTTGTTCCTTTCTGTTCTGATAATGTTTCTTTGTTGTTTCTTGTCTGTTATTGTTGTTGACTAACATTCCAAAAAGATGAAAATCTTTGGTTGCTTCTTTGGTTTTTCTCTTTTGCTAGTCATGCTTTCTATGGCAGTTTGCTTCTAATATTTCTATATTCCTATTTTGCAAAGTGTCCATCTCAATGCTGCTTGCTATGATTCTAACATTATTATTACTCACTTAAAGGCTGCCCACAGAGGCCATTAAGTGTATCGCGTCCCACGTGGACAATGCTGGTTTATTCCCTAAATGTGGCGCATCATCTTTTGGTGATATTTGCCGCTCATCCCACTTATGAGGGCTTGACACAAGGACATTTTTATGTGGGCCCACTCACAAGCCGAAGCTTATGGGTGGTTAGTGGAAAAAATTGTGTCGATCCCATTGGCATTCCCCCTTGAGGTAGGGGGGCAGGTATTGCCTGGGGGGATAGCCCCCTGGGATCGACGCTATCAGTTTAACACACAGGTCCAGTGGCCGAAGCACACCAGACCCCCAACCTGAAGGACGGGGCATCATCTTTTGGTAGATAGTTTAAACGCCTCTTAACAGTGGCAACTCTGAAGACGATGCCCACGTTTAGGGAATACATCAGCATTGCCTAGCCTATATGGTGCTGAAAAGTAAAACATATGGGTCTAAATTATGGGGTTGGTTAGGAGAGATAAAATAAGTGTGTCATCCTGGTTTGTACCTCAGACAATATATATATATATATATATATATATATATATATATATATATATGTATATAGGGTGGACCATAATGATGGGACACATTATAAATTCTATTTTCTCAGATTATAAATCGACACAGAGTACTGAATATATTTATTATATAACTGATACACAGGAGTTTTACATGTTATCTAAGATTTGAATATTACATTAAGTTTTTATTACTTATCCATTGGCCACCTAGATTACCTGATTTAACCCCAGTGGACTATTTTCTGTGGGGTTACCTGAAAGATCGGGTATACGCAGTCAATCCCCACATGATAGCGGAACTGAAAGAAAGGTCCGTAGAGAGATAACAGCTATTCCAGTTGATATGCTAAACCTCACTTTACGTGATATGAGAAATCGAGCACTCGAATGTTTTCATCATGATGGTGACCATCTGAAGGACATAATATTCAAATCTTAGATTATATGTAAAATTTGCCAGTTATGTAATAAATATACTTAGTACTCTGTGGCGCTTTTGTAATCTGAGAAAATAGCATTTAAAATGTGTCCCTTCACTATGGTTCACCCTGTGTATATATATATATATATATTATATAAATCCACACGAGGATATATCAAATTTCAAGCACCACACGTGTGGATATATATACAAGAACAAATTATATATATATATATATATATATATATATATATATATGTTGAAAGGATAAATAAAGGAAAGAAAATGTTGAATGTATAAAATTTATTTAATTTCAGTTACCAACACGTGTTTCGGCCAGGAGTTTGTTCATGTACACATATATTCTATTTATCATTTTAGATATAAAATTAAATAATAATAATAGAAAATTATAAAATATTTAAGCATACAAAGAATAACGGCCTTCATCAGGGTAAAATGTTTGATAGTTTAAGTTAAAGCAGTCAAAATACAGAGAATTTTTAATATAAATACATGTATTCACTAATTTAAAAAACAAATTTTAATCATAAATTAACAGACTCTTTTATTTGTACAAGTCAATGATGTTACTTATTAAATCAAAAATTCCCTTTTTTTCAAATGTCACTCTCCAACAAATACTCTTTATTCTCTAACCATAACTGTTACTAAATATCACTCTGTTTTCTCTTGCTGTGGAGCGTTTCTCAAATATTTTTTTTTTAATTCTTTTTTCGAACACTTCAAAATTCTCTGTATTTTGACCGTTTTAACTTCAAATATCAAACATTTTACTCTGATGAAGGCCGTTATTCTTTGTATACTTAAATATTTTATAATTTTCTATTATTATTATTTTATTTTATATTCAAAATGATAAATAGAATATATGTGTACATGAACAAACTCCTGGGTGATGTAAGAAGAGTAACACAAATCGACTGTCTCATACGACATACGAAGTCCAGAATGCAAATGGCGGTGCCCACCAGTCATTAAGTAGAGACTTAACGACGGCCTGCCACTAATGTTTGCATAACACCACGAACGGTCACTCTAAGTTACTTTCAATAAAGGGAGGTTACTCTAACCTACCCACACAGCTGAAACGTGTTGGTAACTGAAATTAAATCAATTTTATCCATTCAACATTTTCTTTCCTTTATCTATTTATCCTTTCAACATATCGTCGGATTCATTTCTATTTTCAACTTACATATATATATATATATATATATATATATAAAATGGAAATATTAAAACTGAAAGTTTTCACATACATCTAAGGTCAATATTGCTCAGCTAGTTTTCACTGAGTGTTGTCAACCTGAAAAATAAAAATAAAATCTTATTACTTAAGTCTTATTACTTTTTAGACAGAACACATATTCTAGTATTTTTTAATGTTACCAATCCAGATCCCTCAAGAAATGAGGCAATGAAGGGGGGGGGCTAAAAAGTTCTTAGTCCAACCAGTAAGGGATTGACCTTTTTTTATTTTTTTTTTTTCAGCATGAATATGTGAAATAGTATGTATGTTGCATGGCTCTAAGTTATTCCCTTATTGGTCTGGCCAAGAACTTTTACAAACAGACCAGTTTTATTGTACATTGAATTTGGCTTTACATCCTGATTGCTAGGCAACAGCAATCTAGAAATGGGGATTACCCCAGCCAGAATTCAGACTCTTCTTCACTTGAGTTTGAACTTCTCGTGTATAATACTTCTCGTGTATTCCTTTTAGCAGTCCGTCACAGATGATGATGATGTCACTCCATGTCGTTCATCACTTGTAGACCCTCTGGTGACTAATTAGTTCAATTCTGGACTTGCAGATGCTGTCACACACATTGCAAGGGAAATTCCCATCTGCAATCTGTGGTGCATGATGATGAAGACATTGCCACTCTGCAGTGATCTTGATATTGAGCCACTTAGCTCCTGTGCGGTATGTGTCTTGCCAACCCTGTCTGTTAGAGGCCAGATCTTTCAGGTTTGAAGGTGACTTTTTCACTTGAGTTTGAATTTTTTCAGGTTAAACTATTTCCGGTGGATTGTTCCTGCAAATGGTGAAATTACCCTAAGAATCCGATTCTCGTCCAATGAACTTGGTCAGTTTGATCACACCCTGACGTTTGAGATCACTGGCACCAGGCGAAGATATCAGGTATTTAACCGAGGAGTCTGTGCCTTCCCATCCATCAGCATGGATCCAAAGTAAGAGTCTTTTTTTATTTCTTCCTTTTTTATACATTTTTATTTTTAAACGAAACATAAAACATTTAAGCTTATCTATAACTTAGAAAGTAAAAGAACATACAAAAGGATTTTTTGGGTTACTTAACTTATTTGCCTAAAAAGGCACCAACAGTGTGTTAAACTAGGGTAAGGAAATAATTTACTGTTTAAAATAATTTATAATTTAACAAGAAAATAACACTTGTTTAAACTATACAGAACAAATACAGTTTTAAGAAGAATGGAAAACAGTTTACCTTGTTAGCACCTTATTGGGGTCGGATTCAAGTGACTATTTCTTAGTAACTCTTACCAAAGAATGCGGTGACAAATGACCGCCCAAAAATCCAGTATTTTACTGGAAACCAAGAGAAATTTGAAACTAATACCTACGGTCACTAGATTTTCAGAAAGACAGCTTCTTGCTGTTTCTGCATTACCCTGCCTAAGACCAAATTCCTACGCTGAATTTGAGCATTACAAAACTTTCATTTATACTATTAAAACCTTTTGTTTTCACTGTCTACTGCAGTGTTCTATTACAAATAGCTACACAAGCCAACTTCCACCTATCTCCAAAAATGCATTTACATCTACTTTTAGGGGTTTTTAAACTAACAAACTATTTTCTCTAAGGGAAATCTTAAAATGGTGACAAGGTCACTGGCTAGTCATGGGATAGAGGAAGGAAGGGGCATAAGACAAACCTGTTAACCAAAATAGTCCCAAAAAGTTGTAAATGCTGGCAACAGCCACAGTAACTTGAGCTTGACTGAAGTCCAAGTGACAGCCAGTCTCCTCGGGACTCTTTTCAGTCTTCTAGCCAATTTCAACAGTGCTGTGGTCTAGACCATCGTAATTCTTCCTTATATTTCCCATTCCCCTACCCAATCTCTCTTCCAGCTTCTTTATGATTGTTTCATGTGTAGCAGCATTGACCTGCAACCATTCGCTCAATGTGTTACTGATACTTTGTAACCCTATTTCATAGTTGGATCATCAGTGACTAAACCGGTAACCCCACAGATTTTGTCTGGTGAGAAGGGTAGCTAGACAAACTGCAGAAGAAAAAACAAGACATGTAAAAGGGCAGAGGAAGCTCTTTGATTAATGACCTCATTACAGCAGGGCTGTGTAAAATTGGTAGTGTCACAGCCATGCCATCGGAAACTTAAGCCACAACCCAGCCAAAGGGGCTCTGGTGAAAATCCAAAGGGCATCTCCATCATCGCCAGGTATCAATGGCTTTTTGCGAACTTGTCACTGCATCTGTGGAAAATCTCCAGCAAATAAGGGCATCTCCTTCCCCTGACTAGGTTATGCATGCGGGATTTGGGGACTGCTTATGTGATTTTTCTATTCCCTTGTTACTTGTACCATGAATTCATCACAGGTTAATTCATTGGATGGAGCCGGCTGTTGCATAGGGCCAAACTCGAGTTGTAGTACTAGTTGTTAGTAGTAGTAATTGTCGTTAGTTCAGAAACAACATACGCAAGTCGTATAGCCACAAAGGGGTTGATTATTTCTTTCTAGGCTCATGGATCCTTTTTCAGAGAGAAGGAAAGAGAGAGAGGGTAAGGTCAAATTATTTTATCGTAAATCATGTTCAGTACTCCTAAACACATCACGGGGAACTCAGGAAGCCCCGTCTGCCCTTTACAAAGGCCTACCCGAAAAAGACCGATTTTTCTCTTCTTCTGTTTCTCGTCCCGGGGGTGGGAGGTTCACCCAAATTCAGCTCCTCCGCAAAAACTAGAACTTCCGGTTTTATTTTTAACTTTAGTTCTGGGGTCATTGGTCAGTCAGTAGATGCCCCCCCCCCCCGAGTGTTTACCATTTAAACTTTAACCTCTCTTTGTTCTTATCTCTTTTTCTTCTCTTTCTCCAGAAATCTTATTACCGTTTTCTTTTCAATCCCTAAATTCCCCATAGACCATAATAATTACGCTACACCGGCTCAACCGAGACAGGGTGAATGCTGTCACAGAAACAGAAACAGAAGAATCCGAGTTTTACCAACTAACCAATGTTTAAGGAAGCGCTCATGGGGTAGGAAATAGTCATGGTGGTATGAGTTAAAATCCTGGATGAGGCTGGTGGCATTTCACATAACACTGATACTCTTGTTGTGAAATGCAAACAACCTCGTCCAGGATTTGAACACAGCTTCTAAATTGTATTTCCTACAATGATAATCATTATGCTGTATGTCTCCTTGTTTGTGTGTGTGTGTGTGTGTGTGTGTGTGTGTGTGGATAGACTGCGTTTTATATGATTGTAGGGCCGGTTTAACTCAGTCAGTAGAGCGTCTGCCTAGAATCTCAGCACATGAGTAGCACAGGGATCTATGTGATAAAGTGAGGAGCTGATGGTAGGTGTAGTGCCCCACCTCAGGCACAAAACAATCTCCTTGGTCTAGCACTAGTGAAAAGGGGATAGACTCCCTTGCTAATTGACTGATACCAACATTAAGCCACCCTGACAACTTTACTTTTTTTTTTAAATTTGTAATCCAAATTATGTGCAAAATCTAAATTATTCCCTGTGTGTCTTTGTTTCTTAAACAGAACAGTATTTCCTCGACGAAAAAAGGCAAAATCTTATCTGGAAATTGTCCATAAAAAATACATCCTTGCGACAGAAACATTTGAATTTGGACCCCTCCTTGTCGGAAATTGCCTCGATAAGTAAGTTGCCATTTCTCTGAATTTTTGAGATGAGGCTTGATAATTAGTATTATTTGGATTATTCAGACTATTGTCCTCATCTTCATTGTTATCTGTACAATGTTTCGGCCGATGTACCCTCTGGCCTTCTTCAGGTATTTCTTGTCGGACTCAGGAGCCTTCTCGAACTCAGTAACCTTCTTGTCGAACTTGGAAACCTCCTAATTGTAATCAGGAGCCATCACGGAACTTTGAACCCAACCCTTTATTCAATCCACGGGGATATCCTGTTCTCATTTTGCTAACCATAGCTGGGGTACAGATAACAATAAAGATGAGGACAATAGTCCGAATAATCCAAATAATACTAAATAAGTTGCCTTCAAGCATTTCAATTCTTTCTAATCAATTGATTAATTCTTTTGGTGCAAATTTATTTGCAGTTTATAAAAGAATATTTTTCCTCCATTAGGAAATCTTCATTGGATGTTTTTGTTTGACTCCATATTAATGTTTTTATTAGATGTGTTCTTACTAAAAATAAAAGAAAGTCATTTTCCTTACATTTCACAATCATCATTGGTTAGGCTAGATTTAAAAAAATAAAGTTCACAAAATATATGATGGGTTTTCTTCTCAATAAAACTTTGGAATGTAATTTAGTTGGAAATGGTAAGCACCTGAATCACAGTCGTATCAAAGAAGAATACAGAAAAGACTGTCTTCAAAACAGGAGAAACAGAGATCAAGAGAGCAGAAATACTGTTTGGGAGATATTTTCTATAGAAGGAGGAAAAAATAGAGGGGGGGGATCGATATTTGAGTCAACAAGTTCCTGCTGAGGGTGGGGGGGACCAAAAAGAAGTGAGTTCACTGTCTTCTCGCAGGCCAAACTTTCTTTTGGTCAACACAGTCTTCATCTTTGACCAGCAGCTGAAAATCCGTCATCGTCAAAATAATCTTTTCTGACTGCCGTCTCACGTAAGCCAAATTCTTCTCTGCCCACGCTCTACTCGCTTTGGTTATTTATGGGCATATTACCCAAACATCCAGGCACATCAGTCGAACCTCGCGTCCGTCCAGTGCCTAAATCGCATTTGTTTTTGCATGCGGGAGGACGCGGGTTCGATCCCGGCTGGCAAGACAATGTCTTGCTCTTTTTCTTAAAGAGTATGATTGTACTCGTCACATTTTCAATATTGGTAATACCATGTAATTTACACAGATCAAGCTAGTATTCTTTTTATTTCTGCTAATCTTATTATAATGGAGATTTTTCTGCATGTAACCGAAACTATATTACTTCTCAAGTCACAATTCCCTTAGTTATTTATGTCACATTCTCCATGATTTTATTCTTATTTAAACCTAAATTATTAATAATTATTATTAATACTGTTGGCCATATCTACATACTAATAACATGCCATTGTATTTATATATACAACAAAATAGTAATGGGATAATTCAATGTCAAATCATCCAGTAAAAAGTAAAATTATCACTCACCCACTTCAATTTTTCCCAAATTTTGTACAGGTGTTGACTGTGTTAAAGTTAGACATTCCCGAAAATTTGAGCTTCCAATTCCAAAAAATTGGCGGAGTTATGTCGATTTTTAGCTCTCCAAATTTGGTGGGTTTCGCAAAAAAATGGCGACTTTTTGTAATCTATTTTTGTCCGTAAAATGAGTTCTAGACGTTCCCTACTCCTATTTTTTTGGTAAAAATAATTTTCAATAGATATGAAATAATAATAATAGAAAAAAATGTTGTCATAGATGCAGTGCCACATTGGGATATTGATTTTGATATGAAAAAATCAAAAATCATCAATAACTTAAAATTAGTTAACTTTCAGACTTGTTCGATAGCATTTTCAAATTCCTTGGGCAAAAATACTTTTATAAACCTATGTTTAGGAGTAAGGAAGCTCTAGAACTCATTTTACAGACAAAAATAGATTACAAAAAGTCGCCATTTTTCATGACACCCCCCTCAAATTTGAAGAGATAGAAATAGACATAACTCTGCCAACTTTTGGAATTGGAAGCTCAAATTGTGGGAATAGTCTAACTTTAACATAATCCACATCTGGTCAAAATTTTAGAAAAATTGATGTGGTGGGTGACATGGCCTGGATTATTTGACATGGAATTACCCAATAGTAAATATTCATATATACAACAAAATAGCGGGAAGGCTAATTTGCATATTGATATTAAAGAGTTGATTTTAATAAATATGTACTTAGTATTATAGATTTCTAATTGTTTGGTTTTATCTTAATGAATATGAGCAAAAATCTCTGGGATAAATCTTAAAAGAAATCCATTAACAAGAAGAAATAACTGTAATTTCATTCTTTACTTCCTATTTTAACTAAATAGTTAAATTAGGAAAATTTAGCAATGAAAGATGGGAGTAATGGAAGTGTAAGTTTCAGTTGTTCTATTTTTTGATTATATGCCCTTCTGTTTCAAATCTTTTTATCTGCATTCTTATTTAGTTTCATTAGCCTTTCTAATTTAATATGATATTTTATGAACTTAAATACTTGCACCCTACGGAGAGTGCATATATTTTGCTAGTAATTTTAAAGACATTTTCTTTTACCTTCTTCATTTTGTCTTCATTCTTCCTTCTAAAGAATAATGACTGTTTTGTTCCTTATTTTAAAGTTTACCAATTCCATTTTTGTTTTATCTAGATACAAAGAATTCCAAGAGAACGTTGAATTCTTCAACATTGTCAACATCTCTCCAATGGAAGCAGAAGTCCATTTTTGCTTTTTACAAGACAATAAAAGAGAAAACATTTATGCTTGACCCCCCAAGTATGACTCTGGCCCCTAAAGAGTCTAAGAAACTTTCCATATGGGCGTGCCCTCGTGTTGCCGGACATTTTTCCGATGCTGTTGTTTGCTGCATTAAAGAGAATCCAGAAACAGCAATATTTCAAATATGCTGCGATGGATTCAGACCGGAATTGGAACTTGATAAGAAAGCTTTTCAATTTGACAAGGTTCTCATATTGAGGTTTGTGATTTCTTCAAATTCAGTTTTATACTCATCAATAATTAAAAAAGGTTATACACTCAGAAGATTACACTGGCCTGCATTAAAAAATATATTCGACCTTGAAAATATTACAGTCCAATGGTCTATTTATGCCTATGAGTAAATCCAGCATTTAAATATTAAATTTAACGACACAACAAATTTTAAAAAGTCAGTGTATATTACATACAAGATACATTTTTTGTTTGTTTTTTTGGGGTTTTTTTTCAGAATTTCATAGCCTAAATTTATAGTTGGGTGTTATACATGAATTATCATGGTATTTTTTAAAATTTCTTCAGAGAAGAGATGCGCACCATCTATCTGCGTAATCGTACTCAACTGCCTGTTGCCTGGAAGCTGATTGGAACTGAGAATATTGGTGAGGAATTCTCCGTGTGTGTCCATAGCAACATTGTGGAACCTTTGACTGAGTATCCCCTTCAGGCATTCTTTTGTGCTAAGAAGCCAGTGGTAATTACAAAGAAACAGATTAAATTAGAGGTAAGGAAACTATTTGGCTCAATTCTCAGATCAATTCATATTGTCATTATTTTTTTTTGACTTACCATATTTGATGGCATATAGGACGCACTTTTTTACAAAATATTGGCTCAAAAAATTGCCCTGCGTCTTATACATTGTAGGTGAAGTTTGAGACCTCCTGTAGGCCTAGGCTAATCTTCTCTATGATGCTCACTAACCCAGCTTACGCTCGGTTCTTTTACCTACCCTAAACTGCCAAATTGCTTTTATACAGCTATCTTTCTGCTTGTGTAATGCACAGCTAGACTATTTTACACAATATATGCTTAAATACACTAAAAACTTTTTTTCCTGAATCTAACCTGCTAAAATGGGGGTGCGTCTTATATGCCCGTGCATCTTATATGCTGTCAAATACAGTAATTGCAAATTACGACTAATGAGAACCAATTAAAACAGAATTTTTTTCACAACATAATTCAATCCTAAAAGCAAGGAATAATTTAGTATAATTTTTGTGTCATTAGACTAAACAGTAAAAAAAGCCTTTAGGAAGCAAAAGTTGATTAACTCAGCTTTAGTATAATAATAGATTATAAATTGTATCAAATGAACAACAAGTTACAAAGATGTGGTTTGGTTAATGAATTTTCCTTTTTTATAAAGTCTTATTAGTGATCTAAAGCTTACTTATCTTTTTAGTTCACTTGGTTCTAAAAGAAGAAGAGATAAAAAGGGAAAAGAAATTTAGGTACAGCCAGAAATAGAAGAAGAGAAAGAAAGAGAAAAGGAAACAGGTATTTGCCTTATACCCCACTTGTATGGGCTGGGCACAAGGCCTCGTTTTAACGTGGGCCCACCCACAAGCTGAAGCTCATGGGTGAGAAAGAACAAAATTGCGTCAATCCCTTTGGCATTCCCCTCAAGAGGGGCGCCTCAGGTGCTGGGCAATAAACCCAGCCCTGCCCCTTTAAGTCAAGTGGGCAGGTATTGCCTGGGGATAGCCCCCTGGGATCGACGCTATTAACTTGTAAAGATCCAGGGCCAAAGCCACTGGACCCCCAGGAAAGGAAACATGTTCAAGATTAAATCCTATTTTAATAAAGTATTTTCTTTTAGGAAAAAATTAGCAAGATACAGGAAAAAGGAAAATGGTCAAGTCTAATTCATCTATTTTCTATTTATATTCAAAATTTGAGACAAAAGATTAAAAAGAAAATTTTTATTTCAATTTTCCAGATCTTAAAGAAAGAGATTATCTAATAATCAAGATATTCAACTGTGATTTCAAATTTAAATGAATTTCCCAAGAGTTTATCATTAGCAGTGACTGATCACTTCGCTTGCCCTTTCTGCTTGCTCCTGCTACTATAAATCCTTTACTCCTTCATTCTTGGAATGTCCGTTACTGAGTGGGGGTTTTGAATTTGGCGTTTGCCGTTGGTCAGTCTGGTTTTGTCTGTTTTTAGAATATGAGGGTAATTCCATGCCAAATCATCCAGGCCATGTCACCCACCTCCTTCAATTTTTCTGAAATTTTGTACAGGTGTGGACTATTGTAACGTTATGGGTGTTTGTTACATACGGGCATCAAATCGATATATGTAACGTTACGGGACCAGTTCGTAATATTTAACGTAGCGGGACCAGTTAGTATTTAACGTAGTGCCTTTCCTTTCACGGCACTACAATTCGTATCTTCGTACGTACAGTTGTTTGTTTACAAACACGAATCTAGCTGTAGCAGTCAGTCTCTTCTTAGCCCCAAAATCCTTCTCCACTTCTTTTGGTCAAGGGAAGATATCACTTTACGCACGCCGCGTGCTCCTCGTTACGGCCAATTTGACGTGTTGACAAGTTTACACTTTAATGACTTTCATTCATGAGTACGATTTCTTTGGCGTGTAGTAAATAAAGATGTGGACAGTATTTCTTGCTTTACGTAAATTTATTTTCTCAATGAAAGTTATTGAGAGAGAGAGATGGTCAGCTTCCTTTAATATGTTTTTAGTGATGCTCTTAACTTCGTTCCAATTATCAGGCTTCACACTTAAAATATGTTTTCAACTTCGTCCAGTGTAAAATATTACATCTCAGGTTTAGTATTTAGCGACATCAGTTCATCAACTGCCAACTGCCACGCACGGCCTCCTGGCTCTAACTGCCTCTGGTCCCGGACCCTAACTGATCTGCTCGCAGACTCCAACTCCTCCCTTATATAGTGTGTCTAAATAATCTTCCAGAAGCTTCCTTCTCTAGAACTTTCGAGCTCTTTCTGGACTAAATCGAATATTCGATTCGTTCTATTCTCACTGGTCAACCAGAGTTCACTAACCTAAAGATCAAAGACTTCTCTGTAGCCCAAAAGACTGGGTTTTTCCTAATCATAGACTTATCATCTCCTTTCTCTTGTTAAAAAGATGTTATCTTTCCTAACTACTTTTTCGGTGATTCCACAAAGACCACCCAGTAATATAAGATAATCGGTAGTACATTTTTCTAAGTCTGGCACAAGGCCACAAATATAGGTGCTGGGCGGCGATTACATAACACTATGTTAAAGTTAGACAATCCCCAAAAATTTGAGTTTCCAATTCCAAGAATTGGCAGAGTTATGTCATGCTATGTTATAGCATTTTTCGATTCCTTGGGCAAAAATACTTTTATAAACCAATTTTTAGGAGTAGGGATGCTCTAGAACTCATTTTACAGACAAAAATAGGTTACAAAAAGTCGCCATTTTTCGCGAACCCCACCAAATTTGGAGAGCTAAAAATTGACATTTTTGGAATTGGAAGCTCAAATTTTTCAGGAGTGTCTAACTTTAACACAGTCAACACCTGTACAAAATTTCAGAAGAATTAAAGGGGGTGGGTGGCAATTTTGCTTTTTTTCTGGATGATTTGACATGGAATTGCCGATGATTCTTTTTCTTTGTTTCTCAAACCTGCCCTAATAAAAATATAGAGTTTATGAACCATTACAAATCCATAATGATTTCTCATTGATATTTCATTGGTATTTCTAAAGTCTTATCTACTCTCAAAAGAAAAAAAAGAGAAAGTTCATTTTTCTTATTGATTTTTTAACAGATATCAGATGTGGACAATATAGTAAAGCCAACCACGGAACAAATCAACATTGTAGCTGAGGCCTATGATGTGGCAGTAGACATCAGTTTCCCAAAAGGAATTGCTTCAGGTAAGAAATACTTATATATATATATATATATATTTACCAACTCCTCCACACAAGCTTGATGTGACACATCGTCAATTTCTTAAGCAGAGTTTAACAGGTTTGAATTCAGAGTTTTCCTTCTCCTAGACTGGTTACCTATCCAAGATTAAAGAGCCCTACCTGCTCTACGATTTCCACATAGCTGGAGGGAGAGTAGCTGGATGCATACCTTTCCCAAGGATATTAGCACTATGTGAATTGCAAACAGCCTTGTCCAGGATTTGAACTTGGGTCGACGAGTCCATTTCCTACAACTCGAACCAGTACACCACATACCTCCATAAGAAATATTTATGTTGTATATTGATAATAAATCATTGTTTTTTGGGTGGTTAATGTAGAGACAGTATAGATTTTGAATTCAAAGTTTGAAATTCAAAATCATTGGAGGGTTAGATAATTGGGATCATATGACCTTTAGGCACCCCTTTTGCTTTGCTGATTCATAAGTACATTTTTTTCATTTACACCGTCAACATCCGGTTGTTTGTTAGGAGTTAGGGATTAGGGTTAGGGGGTTAGTTTTATAATTTAAAAAAAACTCTAAAAATCATCTGTTAACAAACAACCAGATGTTGACGGTGTAAATGAAAAAAATGTACTTATGAATCAGCAAAGCAGAAGGGTGCCTAAAGGTCATATGGTCCTATAATTGGCATGAAATAACCCTTCAAGGGGGTTGTTTATTTATG
Source organism: Doryteuthis pealeii (assembly GCA_023376005.1). NCBI lineage: Eukaryota > Metazoa > Mollusca > Cephalopoda > Myopsida > Loliginidae > Doryteuthis > Doryteuthis pealeii. Next base: position 12,300,909 of record CM042176.1, on the reverse strand, counting down.
ACCCTCCCACCCCTATAAATAGTTTAAAATAGAGAGTTCCTTTTCAATCACCTTGTATATTAAGGAACATACATTAAGGAATTGAGAAAAATGTAACTGCATATAAAAAAAATTATGAATAGTTTTAAATAGAGAGTTCCTTTTCAATCACCCTGTATATTAAGGAACATACATTAAAGAATTGAGAAAAATGTAACTGCATATAAAAAAAATTATGAATAGTTTTAAATAGGGAGTTACTATTCAATTACTCTGTAGATCTGTTTGTAAGAAGTTTGGCCAGAAATTTAGAATCAATTGAATAATTCAACTGTTCTTTCTGTTATTCAGATGATGAGAGACGTCTTGATTTTGGAGTTGTGCGTGTGTCTGAGGACAGCAAACAAACATTGACACTGAAAAACAAAGGAAAATATGATATTATTTACAAGTGAGTCTAATTTTCTTTGTGGAAAAAACATTTGTATTTTCACCAGTTTTACATAACAGTTTATTCCACAGATTATTCAGATGAGTATTATCATTGCATTACAGCTTATTCTTTTAAGTGAGGTAGATTTTTGACAGTGTCCCTTTGGCCAGGTTGTGGCCCTAATACCAGTAAGTTCCAGAACACTACCAAGTTTACATGGCCCTGACACGATTAGGAGGGGTTGGACTTTAGAAATAATGTGCTAGATGGCCTTTGAGTAAAGAGCTTTCTCTGCCCTTTTTACAGGTCTTATTTTTCATTCTGCAGGGTGTCTTAGCCACCCTCCTCACCAGACAAAAATATGTGGGGTAACTATATGAATAGGAATACCTTGGAACTTCAGGCAACACTTAACTCATCATTTTTCAGTTGCTTTCTTGTATTTTTCATACAAAAATTGTTAAGGCACTTTAAACTTGTATTGTCCTCACCTTCATTGTTATATGCACAACATTTCGGCCAATGTGTCCGTCAGCTTATTTCAGGTGTTTCTTATTGGACTCAAGAACCTTTTTCGAACTCTGGAACCTTCATGTTGTAATTGGGAGCCTTTACAGGACTTTGAACCAAACCCTTTATTCAATCCACAGGAGTAGACTGTTCTCATTCAATTAACCATGACAAGTATTAAGCTGTGTTAAGTATTTTATGTTGCTATCGCCCTTGGCTCAGAATTGAACCTGCAGCCCAGAGATGATTGTTACTTAGAGCTGTATTAATACCAGCACCTATATCTGTTGCACCATGTGTCCAACTGGACAATAGTCTGAATAATCCAAATAATCCAAATTATCAAGCCTCATCTCAAAAATTCAGAGAAGTATTTCAACTTATTTTCTAGGTTCTGATTTATTAATGTTTTCCACTTTTGTTTCTTTCTTTTCTTGTAGCATCATTCCTAATTCTGAATTATATGATAAATCTCTGGTGTCACTGTTTACAGTGACACCAATGAAAGGCATTTTGGCACCTTTGGACCGACCAGTTACCGCCCAGGTTGTTTTCAATACCGAACGTGAAATTAACATTAAAGACCAAACCATTTTTTCTTGCCAAGTGGTTGATCCAACTGGTGGAGAATTGATTGTGGCCAATCTCCCTATTAAAATGTCTGTCAAGGCCGTTTTCAGCAAGTAAGTACTTTAAACTCTTCATTTACACACATTTATATGCTATTCATATCTAATCTTATTATTAAACCCGTTTTGTTAAAACCAGTATGCAAATTAACCACACTATATATTATGCAAATCTTTATTTCTTAGTGATATATGAGACAAATCGCAGGATTTTAAATGCACTAATAACATGGGCTGTTTTGAAGCAAATCTAACTTAGTGCTACCAACTGAGCTAAGCCAGCCCCTTGTCCGTGAATAACCCAATGACAAATGAACAAAAAGGATATTTGTGAAATTATAGCAATATATATATATACTAGCAACTATATGCACCCTCTGCTAGGTGCAAGCATTTAAGTTTTAATGTAATAAAATATTATATTAAATTAGAAAGGCTAATGAAACTAAATAAGAATGCAGATAAAAAGATTTGAAACAGAGAGGGGTTGGGTACAATCGATAAATAGAACAACTGAAATTTACTCTTCCATCACTCCATCTTTCATTGCTAAATTTTCCTAAAATTACTACCCTGTCGGATGGGGCGTTAGAATACACCGACTGCACCTCTGCAGAGGGGTAAGACTCCCCCAATAGGGCCACCTGTTGGCCATGGGTGGCGACCTGATGCTTAAGGATAGAGCCCAGGTGGATGAGCAGTTCATGACATGCAATACTCCACTTTGGCCCTATCTTGGGCTAGACGGGCGGTCGGAGAGGCCCCCTCCGATCAATCGGCTGGTCACGTCAAGCCCTAGCACCTATATGATTTTCCCAACCCTATTGCCCTTATGGCAAGCCCCAACCCCTTCTTATCATATGGGTGCTAGAAGGCGGTGGCTGCGGGTCTACATGTCCTGGGAATGACATTAAACTCTATCTGATGGTGAGGTTCCAGATTTGGCGGTTTGGGGAATGTGGAGCACCCTTTCATCCCCATTGCTCCCTGGTCCACTTTGACCCGGAATGATAGTACCTGTTAGGGTCCCATCTATGGGTTAAATAGAAAAATGTATTTATAAAAAAATTGTATTATCCATTAAGAATTGATTTATTTCAAAACTTTATCGGCATTAAATGACCCACTGAGGTTGATATGCCGTAAAACAAAACAAACCAAACCAAATTGAAAAATTATTTGCTTTATAATTGCTTTGTATTTTTAAAACCTATTTTCTTTATATTTTGTTTAAAATATTTTTGTTTATAGTTTGTTTTTTTTCTGGTCTATATAGTATTTTATCAATTGTATTTGTTTTCAATATTCTTTTTTTTAAAAATTCTATTCCAGGTTCATAATCAGTCCAGAGAGTGACATCAACTTTGGCTTTTTTGATGTTAACTACAAAGAAAAGCAGAACAATTACAATAGAGAACAGGGGAGAATTTGAGTTTAAATATTCCCTTGTTAAAATGGTGCGAGAAAAAGATATATCCAGCAAAGTAAAGAGAGTGTAAGTACTTTGGATTTATTGATTTCATTTCTTGGATATGTATAAGTAGAATAGAGTGATCTGCCCCTACATCAAGGCTGAACAGGGTGATCTGCCCTTGGTCAGATGGACAGTATAAATAAAACAATGGTAGCAGCCATTTGCAATTCTGCTCTTGACGTCTGAACACCACAGACGATGTCTTTTGTACTTCGTAGAATAGAATAAAATATTTAGCCAGTAATTCTTGATACATTAAAAGGATCCATAATAGATTGTATTCAAATTAGTAGACCAGTTCACATACCTAAGTAGCAATATCTCATCTACAGAAAGTGATGTCAGTATACACATCAGAAAGGTATGGACTGCTATTGACATATTGATAATGTGGAAATCTGATTTCTCTGATAAGATAAAGCAAGAGTTCTTCCCAGATCCATAATAGATTGCATTCAAATTAGTAGACCAGTTCACATACCTAGGTAACAATATCTCATCTTCAGAAAGTGATTGACTTATTGATCATATGGAAATCTGATTTCTCTGATAAGATAAAGCAAGAGTTCTTCCAAGCTGTAGACATGTCAATACTACTATATGGCTGTACCACTTGGACTTTAATGAAATGCTTGGAGAAAAACTAGATGGGAACTACACAAAGCTCTTGCATTCTGTTTTGAACAAATCCAGAAAGGAGCACCCCACAAAAAAGCAGTTGTACAGCCATTTGCTTCCTATAACACAAACCATCCAAGTAAGGTAAACAAGACATGCTGGAGAAGTAAGAACGAACTCATAAGTGATGTTCTGTGGACACACCATTGTAGACCGACCAGCTAATATATATCAATTAACTCTGTGCGGATTTTGGATGCCGTGTGAAAGACTTTCCAGGGGTGATGACTGATAGGGACAGGTGGCAAGAAAGTCAGGGTATCTGTGCTATCAGTGCGACCTAATGATGATGGCACCTCGTCATAGTGTAATGGTTAACAAGCTAGATATTTAGCCTCGTCTAGTGAAATGGTTTTTGAAGTAGGCCGACACAGGTCAGCTCAATTCTCATTGGGTACTCCATACTATAGGTCTTGTGACAAACTAAGTTAAATTTAAACAAATCTTGAAAAGAGTCCCCCCTCCCCACACACACACACAAAAGAAGTTATACAGCCACTTGCCTCCTATAACACAAACCACCCAAATAAGGTAAACATGCTGGACACTACTGGAGAAGCAAGGATGAACTCATGTGATGTTCTGCAGTAGACAATTACACATGGACACACTGCACCAGAAATTGCCATTCAAAAATTGGTCTGTTATTGGAAATCTGATAGTGAATTATCTCCCCCTGCCGCTAGAGGGAAAATCACCAACAGGAGGTTGGCGCCAGAATTAAAACCCCAGCACTTGTCTGTAGGCTGTCAATCTGGATGGAGGCGTTTTTTAACAGCATACTTTCTGAAGGCCGTTTCGACAGCACACTTATCAGAAGGCTGAGGACCTAAATAGTCAACTTGAAGAGGGTTCCATCCACCGTTACTCATCACAGAGCAGTTACCCAGGAGAGACGCGAAAATAAGCACTCGCAACACCGTGCCCATAAACGGGGCTCACTTGTCTGGAGATTGTCAACCTGAGGATTCATGTCAAATAAGCGCTCCCACCAGCACACTTTCTAAGGCATTGTATCAGCATACTACAGAAGGCTGAAGAATGAGAAATGACCTGACGAAGCGTCTTAACAACATTTCATCCTTACTCTTACTGTTCAGCCACTCACACAGATGCAGATCAAAAGAAAAAGTGGACACTATGCCATCGTCTTTAGTAGACGGACGGATTCCAACAACAATCCACTACAAAAATGGAGAGGACGCTCCATGGCATGTGCCGACACAACATGGGGAAGTGGCAGTTACCAGTGATAAGCTCATCTGATTGGCAAAGGAAAGAGCGTTAGAGGTCACTTCCGATGGTGGGAGAGGTCATTGCACCTCACTGGACAGCTACCTCTCGCCTTAAGCTGGGCAGCCCCCAGCTAGTTAGGTCCTGTCCACCATGGCCTGCTTGCTCCACTCGGTGTATGGAGCTTAGAGAATTGCCTCAACAGGTGGGCTAAAAAGTCTACACCAAACAACACGAAAATTTCAAATGAAATCTGATGGAATGACAATGAAAAAAGTTTGGATGGTTAGAGTGGCACATTTTGCGAGTTTTAATCTTGTGGGTGTTGGAATTTTTTGTATGTAAGGTGTGCTATAATACACCACTTAAATTTATAGACTAAGCAAGGTCACATGGTTTAAACCTCAGCCAATCAACAGCCCTAATGTGTGGTTGGTTGACTACTTAATGACTGATACTGAGAGACATCCATTTGCAATCATTGACGAACGACTTGCCAGACTGAAGAGCATCAAGAAACAATCAAAGGATTCTTTACCCGTAGATCGAAACTACGCTCGTCTTAACACTCTGCTGGACAAGCGCTCTTGCTTGAAGCCTAAAGGATGGCCTATAAAATTGTAACAGTGGGAATTATCAAATTAATAAAATGTAAAAAATAAATAAGCTAATAATAAGATATATAAATGAAAAATAATTGTGTGGTACATCATGAGAAGGGTGGGTTATGATGGGAAGGTTAATTTAGTTTGTGGGTCATGATGGGAAGATTGATTTTCTTTGTGTGGGATTCTGGGGAGGGGGTTCTAGTCTAGTACTGAATCAATTTCTACAACGGTTTAGCTCAGTCAGTAGAGCATCTGATTTGAAACCACAAGGTTCTGGGTTCAATACCTTCCCTCACCAACTCAGCGTATGAGTATCACATGGATTTGTGCGGTAAAGTGAGGAGCTAATGGTAGGTATGGTACTCCACCTTAGATGCCAAAAAAATTTCCTTGGTCATGCGCTAATGCAAAGGGGATAGACTCCCTCGCTGTCTGGCTGATACTGACTTTAGGCCACCCCGATGACTTTACTTACATTTAATTCATTCTGGTGTTATGTTTTGTTTATTTTATATATTATTTTCACTCCTTCTGATCCTTTTCACATCAGCTTTAGCTGATGGTATTTCACTGGAGGCTGAGTGACAACAAGTTTCCTCAGTCTCCAGGACTCTCCTGAGTATCTAGCCAATTGCAGCAGTGCAGTAGTCTGGATGGTCTCAATTCTTCCTCTGATTTCCAGATCCTCCAGTCTTTTTTCCAAGTTTATTGGGACCGTTCCATGTGCACCAAGTACAATTGGTATCACTTTCATTCTCATATTTCACAGCTTTTTCAATTCTCTGGCAAGGTCCAGGTATTTATTCATCTTTTCATTTTCCTTCAGCTTCACCCTGTGATCTGCTGGAATTGCAAAGTCCACCAGTTGACACCTTTTTTTTGTTAATCAACACTAGGTTTAGGCTCCTGGCTGGAATAGGGTGATCCATCTTTAACTCAAATTCCCAGAGAATTTATTATTATTATTATTATTATTATTATTATTATTATTATTATAATTTCGCTCCATTATTTGGATTTGAACTTGGTTCACCATGTCCATTTCCTATGACGATAACCATTACACAACAAATGCCTCCAGTAGGGGTCTTATATTTTCCAATAATCATGCTAATAATCTCTATGTACAATATTATCTTATTCCTATTGATTTTGTTTTTTTTTGTAGACCAGATGCATCACCTGGTGTTCGATTAATGCTTGGCATGTTTGGCATTTCCCCAGCTTGTGGCAACGTTATGCCTGGATCGCAGCAGGTCATTAATGTTGAATGTTCAGCCGATAATATGGGAGCCTGTGATGAGGTAAGGTTGCAAAGTGTTTTCGAGATGGATTTTACGGTCTATTCAGATCCATTTTTATCATTTGTAGAATTTGAATTTGATGCTTAACTGTAAGAAATCATGGAATAACACAAATAAGTTCAGATAAGTGTTACATAATTCATGGGTAGCCTATGAATTGTGTAAGTACTGTAGCTAGATATATTTGAATTGAATCGTTAAAAATTCAAATCGGAGAGTTGAATGGAAAGTTACTGCCGACCATTATGATTGACATGTGGTCACTTCTGCTTGACCCCGTGAAATACATGAACAGAAGCGTGTGAACAGAAGTTAAGTTTTTAGTTAGTTGTGGCCAGTCACTCATCGAGAAAAGATGTTCTCTCAAGATGCCGCTTCTCACCGCATGGTTTTGGGTTGTTTTTAATAAATAAAATAGAAAAACGATTCTTTGTTAATTAATCAACAAGAGATGACCAACCTGAACAGCGAAACAGAAAGAAGAAATCAACCCACAGAAAAAACCCAACATAAGAAAATGGCCACCAAACAAGTAAGAATCCCCCATCATCCCCTCATCCTGTCTCTCTCGCCAATCATATACAGATGTAAATAGGAAGCGCGTGGTGTAATGGTTAAAGTCATAGGAAATGGACTCGTCGCCCCAAGTTCAAATCCTGGACATGGTAATTGCATTTCACTTAGCGCTAATACCCTTGGGAAAGGTATGAATCCTACTCTCCCTCCAGCAATGGATAAATAGTAGGGCAGACTGGGCTATTTAACCTTGGTTAGTCAACCGGTCTTGGAGAAGGAAAACTCTGAATTCAAACCTGTTGAACTCCGCTTAAGAAATTGATCTTGTGTCACATCCTGCTTGTGCGGAGGGGTTGGTATATATATATATACAGATGTAAAGGGATATATAGATGTAAAGGGATATATAACATAAGTATATAGCTGTACCTGTGATGGCATTCACCCTGAATCACCATATGAATTCATTGTATCCCGAATGAAGCCAAGACCATGCGCAGCGATCCAACACAACTGATAATATTAGTGTCAACGATTCATGGTTTCACTGACAAACTCCATAAAGGCCTGGATCTGAGCATCTTGCTTGATTGTTTTGAACCAAGTTTTCAGTTGACTCCCTGGCGTTTCTTCCATCCCTGGGGTGGTACTGGGTTGATAGATTCACAAATGATGTCACCAAGTTGTCAATAAAGAGCATGACATAGTCAGTGAAGACATCTTGCAAGAAGATCCTGCTGGAGGAAGGAGATTGCCTTAACAGTGGTGTTTGAGATGAATTGTTGCCATCAAACACAGGGGATGCGGCAAAGGCAATGATGGTCAAACACCCCAAGTTATGTATGACAGGCAGACTTTTGTAGCATAGGGCCAGTCGGGCCATAGTAGTAGTTGTTAGTAGAAACAACATACACAAATCCTATAGCCACAAGGGGGCTGTTTATTTCTTTCTAGGCTTGTGGGTTCTTTTTCAGAGAGAAGGAGAGAGAGAGAGAGAGTGAGAGAGAGGGTAAGGTCAAATTATTCTATCATAGATCATGTTTGATACTACTATGCAAAACACATTACAGGGAACTCAGGAGGCCCCGTCTGTCCCTTATGAAGGCCCAGTCGAAAACGGCTGATTTTTCTCTTCTTCCGTTTCTCATCCCGGGGTGGAAGGGTCACCCACTTCTGCTTCCGGTCCAAAACTCGGAACTTCCGTTTTTATTTTTAAATCTAGTTCCGGGGTCATTCATCGGTCAATTGCTGGCCACCCGTTGGGTGTTTACCCTTCCAAACTTTAAACTTTGTTCTTATTTCTTTTTCTTCTCTTTCTCTAGAAATCCAATTACCGTTTTCTTTTCAATCCCCAAATTCCCCATAGACCATAATAATTACTGTTGTACCGGCCGTTCCTACAGTGGAGAACATGCACCGGTTCTCACTATAAATAGTGAGACACCGAGTGGAAAGGTAGGACTGTTCCCGTTACGTACCATTAATTGTAAATACACTTGTCTTATTTTACCCCATCTCGACTTGACTTCTTTTTACTGTTGGGACTAACATCACAACAGTTTGGCGACGAGTAGTCGGAACGAGTTCACTGAAAGAAAATCACCTAAAGTGATTAATATACAAGATCTTCACGGAAAACAGCTTCGTCATTGCAAACAGATTTTTGGATTCAGAGTTAACAGCAAAGTAATTACTGCAAAATTCAAAAAGAACGCGAAAAAATATTCTCAATTATTAAGTTAATTGAATATACTGACACCTTAAGTGTTCAAAAGAAAAAAAAGTTGACTGCCTTCCCAGATTCGAGAAATCTGTTCACGGTAAGACTTTAAATTTTTTAAGTTCACTGACTCGTTAAGATAATTGTTTGAGCAAAATTCGCTTGACTATTTATTAGAGCAAAATTCGCTTGACTATTTATTAAAACGGTCTACCAATTGGCCAAGGGAAAGAAAAGGCAGACAAGAAAAAAATATTCGCGTAAGTCATTTGTGTTTCTAAACAAAGAACGTTAAATAAGCAAGTCAGAATTAAAAAAAAAAGTGGGGGGTTAAAAAAAAAAAAAAAAAAAAAAAAAGATTCCGATAAAACTAGTCTTATTATGCTTATAGCGACAAACTTTATTTTGCTGTGTGTAAGAACACAAATTGAAATAAAGAAATAAAAGCTGTGCTTTTTTTCTTTTGTGCTGAACAGAATCTATTGGTCGGACTGTTTTTTTACATGCAGAAAAGGAAAAAAAAGCTATTGGTCGGACTTTGTTTTTACGTGCAGAAAAGAAAGAAAAAAAAAAGACTTTTTATTTAATTTCTATTTTCAAACAAAAGAACTGGAACTAAAACTGTATTAGTTGAACAACTAATTAAGCACGTTGAACGGAAAACTGAATTGTACAAGTGTAAAAGTAAGGATGGATACTGAATTCAAAGATTCTCTTCTTCAATTAGTTAAATTCCAAACCGAACAACAATTAGAACTAGAAAGAAAACGAATTGAAAGTGAGGAGAAATTTAAAAGAGAGCTTTTGGACCAGCAAAAAGCCCAAAGAAAAATAAATGCTGAACAAAAAGAGCTTTCGATCGCAATGGAAGAAAAATTCCAAGAAAGACTGCTACAACAGCAGAGACACTTCGAAGAACTTTTGGTAAAAACACAGGAGGAACAGAGGAAACTTTTAGAGGCAACACAGTTATCGAAAGCAAGCGAGAATCATAATGCATTCTCCCAGACGGCTGTGTGGAACGCTATTGAAAATTTCAAATATAATCCAGAAGACGATGTCACTTTTGAGCACTTCTATAGAAGATATGAGGATATTTTTGTATCGGACTGCAGTACATGGACAGACTCTAAAAAAGTTAGATTTTTGCTAAGAAATTAGGGGCTGCTGAGCATACAAAGTTCGTGAATTTTATCCTTCCAAAAAAGACCAGTGAGTTGAACTTCCAAGAAACAGTTACTTTACTAACAGAACTGTTTTCGACAAAAACTTCTCTTTTTCACAGGAGATATAAGTGTATGAATGTCACTAGAAGAGAGGAAGACGACTACACTACGTATGCAAGTATAGTGAATAAGCATTGCGACGATTTCAAACTTGAGGAATTATCATCAGATAATTTTAAATGTTTAATATTCGTGCAAGGTCTGGTCTTAAATAAAGACTCTGAAATCAGACGTCGTGTGTTAAATAAACTCGAAAGTGTACCGAATCTAACACTTCAAAACCTAGCAGAAGACTGTGAACGTTTTGTTGTGTTAAAACAGGACAGTCGTGACATAGAGGAAAGCGGAGTGTCGCACATTAAAAAGATCCATCAGAAGAAAAAATTGACTTCAACAAATAACCAGAGAAAAAAACATGGTAAAAATCCACCGGGACCGTGTTGGTGGTGTGGAGACAAACATTGGTATAATGAGTGTCCCTACAAATTTAAACAATGTTACAACTGCCACCAGAAGGGTCATAAGGCATCATGTTGTAAAAGAAAATCTGGTAGAAAGACATCCATTAAACTGACAAAAATTGAACCTGAGGAACAAAATATCCGGAAATATGTACAGGTCAAAATGTTTAAAAGAAAGTAAGACTTCAGCTTGATAGTGGGTCTGACATTTCCATCATTAATGTACAGACATGGAAGAAGCTTGGGCGACCCACTATGATCAAATCACAAAAAACGGCGAGAAGTGTCAGTGGTGAAAAATAACCTTCGAGGGGGAATTATTGACGAATATTTCTTTCCAGAATAAGACCGAAAAGGCCAAAATCTTCGTCATGCGAAAATCAAATAACCTCTTTGGAACTGATCTGATCGAAAAGTTTAGACTATGGGATCTGCCTTTAAGTTCTTTTTGCAAAAGGTTGAGGATTCAAATGCGGAGGCAGAAAACTCAAGAGGGAATTAAAGAAAATTTTCCAGACGTATTTTTCAGGGGGTCTTGGAAGGTGTACGAAAGCGGTTGCAAGATTTGAAGTCAAATTGAATGAACAGCCAGTGTTCAGAAAGAAAAGAAATGTTCCATACGCTGCTATAGAGCAAATAAACGGTGAATTAGAAAGACTCGAAAACATGGGTGTCATTTCAAAAATTGAGTAGAGTTCACCTACAGTTTATGTTAAGAAAAAGAAAATTAAAAATATCTTAACGTCAGACTTGTTTCTGGCACATAATCCCAAGCGAAAAAAACCGATAACAAAAAAACGGTATAAAGTTGGTGAAAAAGTTTTTTTTAAGATTGACAAAAACAATAGGACTTTCTGGGAGTCCGGCACTGTGGATAAACAAATAGGCAACATGGTCTATATGATTAAGGGACCAGATTTCGTGCACAAACGTCACACTAACCAAATTCGGAAAAGATACTCGAACAGTGAGGTGACCATATCACCCGAAGAGGACATCATGGACACAGTGTTTGATACTTTTCAGGTGCCCATACCAGAGACTACTCCTGAGAATAGGAGATCAAAAAGAAAACGGGAATCGACTGAGGTTGATTATGGTGAACCCCAAACAAAAACGTTATTAATCCCAGACGGGATATTTTCAAAGGGGGGTGTTGTACCGGCCGTTCCTACAGTGGAGAACATGCACCGGTTCTCACTATAAATAGTGAGACACCGAGTGGAAAGGTAGGACTGTTCCCGTTAACAACAAGCTAGTCGTACATGTACCATTAATTGTAAATACACTTGTCTTATTTTACCCCATCTCGACTTGACTTCTTTTTACTGTTGGGACTAACATCACAACAGTTACGCTACACTTTGATCTCAAGGTCATCTGAGTGAGCTTCTTAGACCTTAGGAAAATTAAGAGATAGAATAAGTAAGACTTTGCAAGAAAGCCGTTGGGGCTAGATGCATACTAGTGCTGTCTACTGATTTCTTCCATGCACATGTTCAAGTTAGGGGACTTGTGAAATAAAGATACATGCACCCAAAAACAATTATGTCTCTATGTTCCTAAATAAATAACAAAGGGGCTATGGCGAAAATCCAAAGGGCGTCTCCATAATTGTCAGGAATCAACATTTTTTGGCGTACTCGTCACTGTGTTTGTAAAAAATCTACGGCAAACAAGGGCATCTCCTTCTCCTGTATCCCTAAGTAAAAAATATGACCGTTAGGCACCCGTTTTGCGATCTCATTTCATAAGGACATTTTTTTCATTTACACAGTCAAAATGCGGTTGTTTGTTAACCAACGATTTTTAGAGTTTTTTTTTTTTAAATAAAACTAACCCCTAACCATAACCCCTAACAAATAACCGGATGTTGACGGTGTAAATGAAAAAATGTCCTTATGAAACAAGATCGTAAACGGGTGCCTAAAGGTCATATGGTCCAAAAAATATATCTTGACAGTGCAGTAACATGATGTTTCATCTTATTATAATGGAGATTATGCAATTAAGGAACACAAGTATTAATATATAGATGGCATCAATACCATAAACCTATAATTTTCATAGAAATTATCGATAAAAAAATAATTGAATACCAAATATTGTATTTCAGGAACTAAGCATTGATATCGCGGACCGAGATCCAAAATTATTTCCACATGGCATTCCATACCGAATTCAAGCAGAATGTTGTGTTCCAGCCATTTGTATTGATGACATTGGCGCCATCTTTGAGGAACACCGAATTTGCAAGAGCCTTTCTCTTTGGCAACATTATAATCAAGTAAGTGTTTTTACTTTTAATATTTTTATTAAAACTAGCAAAAATTATGGCCATTATGGATGAAAGTATTTAAGTTGTAATGTACGAGGGTGAGTCAAAAAGTAATGCCATTTTCTTTATTTCATCTGAAGTTGTTTTTTTAAATAAAACTAAGGCCTACATTGAGACCCTAACGAGGCTCAGAGCAAGAATTCGACGAGTAAAACCCAACTTGCCATTCGACAATGTCCTCCTTCTGCATGACAATGCTCGACCGCACACAAGCATTAGGACAAGGGAGAAAATCACCTCATTCGAGTGGACAACTTTACCGCATCCTTCATACTCACCAGATTTAGTGCCTTCAGACTATCATCTCTTCAGACCCATGAAAAAGGGTTTGAGAAGCAAACATTATTCCAGTGATGAGGAAGTGAAATCTGTAGTGAAGAAGTGGCTCAAAGAACAGTCAACAGAATTTTATGAAGCAGGGATACCAAGCTGCTTCTAGTTTCATTATAATATTCAATTACAGGGGTGAGTAAAAAAAGTAATGCCCATTTGTTTAGGAACAGGTATAATTACCAACACAGGAACATGTATCATACATCAAAATAAAGCTGGTCCACTGTGGATCACATCCCTACTCTCCACATAGTGAGTCAAAAAGTAATGCCATTTTGTTTAGGACAATGTTCCACCTCGAATGAGAGCAGGTANGTGGCCAGTGTTAAAAATTGCATGTATCCCCTCGGCATTCCTCTTTTGAGGTGTCTCAGCACTGGGCAATAAACCCAGCCCTGCCTCTTTTGTTGTATAACCCTTTTTCTTTACTACTTTCTTGTATTCTTCTTCTGGCGTCTTTGATATCTTAAGTTCTTCTAGGTCTCTTCCAGCATCTGGACTTTGGCTTTGGGGATTTCGTGTCTGGTGTTCCTTGGGATTTTCTCTTTATCAGAAGCCCTGTGTCATTGGTAGTTTTTAGATAATACACAAGACTTCAAATTACTTTGATCATATTTTATTTTGAAATTCCCACCAGACTACCTGCGCAGATCGAGTCGGAGCATGCATAACACGACTCACCACCATCGTGGTTTTGGCCGACTGACTAAAATCTATTTCTAATCTAAACCAAAGGAGGGTCTTCTCCACCGATTCTCACGGTATCCACTGGAGGTTAGGACTGAGGTCAAGCCTTGTCATTCAACCTTTAAGCCGTGGGCTGCAACTTATGACAGCCATTTTGATTTCTACACAACTGCACATAAATATTAGGAATCTAATAATTATGTAACACTTTTAGACAAGGGGAGGGATTATTGGAGGGATGCCACCTGGATTACACTGATATCATATTCTTATCAGTGTTATATAATTGATGGTTTTGGACGGTTAGTGTAGAAGATAGATTTGAATTCAAATCAGGATGATATTATTTAAATTCAAATCTGGACTGTTAGATTGATTGACACTTAATAAACTTAGGTTGACCCTTCTCTACCTGTTCAGAGTTTGAACTGTGTGAAAGAGTCAGTCGGCTACTGGACATCATTATGTAAAGACATACCCAGCAGGGTCCATTATGCACGGTTATGGTCCAGTAGTTAAGATTAAATAAAAATATGATTCACAAAATATATGCCTTGTGTCTGCCACTAAAAACAATGACAACCTTGGCATCTCTTAAGATACCAGCTGAGAAGTCAGAACTAGAAGTTAGAAGAAACCACACAGATCAAGAGACCAGACCAGGCCATGAAGTAGAAAGAAGAAATACCAGCCAAGTTACAGATGAAGATAGCTACTCACAGACTCACTAGAAAGAAGTAAGAAAGTGCTACTCACTAGTAAAAGAAACTTCAGACAATAAAAGAAGAAGTAGTACTCAAGTAATATAAGATTAGAAATGAGAGACACAACCACGGGTGTCCTCTCATAATATATATACCAGAAGGTGGTTTACAACATCAGTCCAATGGCCGAAGCCACTAGACACACGGCCCGAGAAGCTAGGTAAGTATTGAAATATATTACAATATCAAAATTTTAATAGTCATTGATACGATCTACTCTAATATCACAAAATGTGGTTGATATATTTTTTTCAGTCGTAGGAAGAAGTCGTGCAAACCACGTGGTCTGCAAGAACATACTGGTAAGGAAAAGACAAAAGATGATATTCTTATCCAAGAGGAAGTTCCAAGAGAAATTACTAAAGAAGAAACACTGTTAATGCGAAGGTAAGAAATAGAAATAATGAAATATATTAAATTAGAAACACTAACAAAATTAAATAAGAACACATATAAAAAAAGAATACACTTATTTTAATTATGTTTTAATTGGTTTCTATATAAAATCATTCATAGGATTAATTTTAATATGCTAGCGAATAAAATCATAATATTAGAGATCAATAACACCAATAATTATTCATTAAAGCCTGTTATGTTAAAACCAGTATGCAAATTAACCACACTATATATTATGTAAACTTATTTCTTAGTGATATATAAGACATATTGTAGGATTTTCAATGCACTGATAACATGGGCAGTTTTGAGGCAAATCTAACTTGGATTTTCATAGAGACTTTGTTAATAAATAAGATTTATTCTATGTATTAATGATTTTGACTATAGATTAAATACTCATTGATAAACTTACACAATTCCTGAGGGTATTGTGATGTTAGCAGTGATGTAGTTTCGGTTATAGACAGACACTGAATCTCCATTGTAATAAGATGCAGACCATGGTTCTTAAAGTGATCCCTATAGAGACCTGGGGGGGGGGGATACAATTTAAGCAGGGTGAATAAAATCATTGGTGTCCACAGGGGCTGAATTTACTAAGAAAAATAGAAATATATTTCTAAACCTTTTAATCCAAAAATTTTAAACATTTCTGGAAGCCTTTGGGGTATCTTGTCTTAAAAAAAAATCTATATACTCTACGAGTAGGGTTTGACACAAGGTCACAAGTATGGGACATCAAGCAAGGATTGAACTCACTTTTCAGTAGTAGCGGATATGCGAGATTATCTTGCTAACCATTACACTATGATGGGACAACCAGTATCTTGTCTTAAATTAGCATTTACCTGAGCTAGATGATTATTTCAAAGATTGCATCATAATTTTGATGATAAATTTGCATGCGCAAATCAATTTTTCAACAAGAAATGATAGTGATATTTGTAATCACTTTCACAACAATAACACAGCAGTCTCCAACTAAACTCAATAGCACATTCCGAATCGTCTCGCCTCTTTCTTTGTTAACTGGTGTTTTATGCACAGCTTGTTTCTCGAAAAAAAATTTAAATACACACAAATACAATTTTTGCCAATTCTCACAGTTCCAAGATTGTGTTTCCTCAAATTACAGTGCTAAGGGGGCCATACTTTCTTTTCTTTTGAGACCTTCATTCATCTTGCACACAAGACATGTTCACTCCTGCTTTTAGCTCTGAGGTACGTGATTTCTTTCGCTACAGATAGAAACAAAATTAAAGATTAAGAATATGCACATGTCCTGTTACTCTAACAATCTTAAAGATAGCCAATGTCTGGCACAAGGCCCACTGTGCCCTAACCTCTTGGCAGTTCCAGAGATCTGAAGAGTGTGGAGTACTTTTTCATTACCATTATTTCTTGTTCACTTTCACCCAGGAGTGGTGATACCTTTTAGGGTCAATTCTAGAGATCAATAGATGTTTGTAAATTATTTGTATTAGATAAGAATACTTGATATCATATAACCATGTGCAAAAAAACTTAACTCTTTGGCAAACAAATTTCCCCCACGGCTGTACCAATTATTTTTTTACCTGTATGATGGAATATTTCAAAGTTCACCTCAGAACTCATTCTATTCAAATAAAGTCGCATTATGATTGTAATCTGAGTCCTTCTGCTCAATTATAATGAACTAACCTTCAGTTTTTGTATTTTGCTTGGTGTGGTATCACATTTTTTATTTTTGTCCTTTAATAATTTCAGATTTAGTCTGTGTGAATTTACAATGAAGGAAATAATCGATACTTTGGATTTCTGGGATCGTACTACACTGCAGGTTAGACGACCACCTAGCCCCTCAGAAAAATCAGAATTTGATGAGCATCCACCACCATCAGCCAAAAAAGGACCCCGTGGAAAAGGTGAGCTTTTACTTGCTATTTGATTTGTTTGGTTTGTTTTGTTTTACGGCATATCAACCTCAGTGGGTCATTTAATGCCGATAAAGTTTTGAAATAAATCAATTCTTAATGGACAATACAATTTTTTTATAAATACATTTTTCTATTTAACCCATAGATGGGACCTAACAGGTACTACCACTCCGGGTCAGAGTGGACCAGGGAGCAATGGTGATTAAGGGGTGCTCCACATTCCCCAAACCTCCAAAACTGGGAACCTCACCATCAGATAGAGTTTAACGTCATTCCCAGGACATGTAGACCCGCAGCCACCACCTTCTAGCACCCATATGATAAAAAGGGGTTGGGGTTTGCCATAAGGGCAATAGGGTTGGGAAAATCATATAGGTGCTAGGGCTTGACGTGACCAGCCGATTGATCGGAGGGGGCCTCTCCAACCGCTTGTCTAGCCCAAGATAGGGCCAAAGTGGAGTATTGCATGTCATGAACTGCTCATCCACCTGGGCTCTATCCTTAAGCATCATGGGTCGCCACCCACGGCCAACAGGTGGCCCCATTGGGGGAGTCTTACCCCTCTGCAGAGGTGCAGTCAGTGCATTCTAACGCCCCAACCGACAGGGCGGTTGCGATTTGAATGTGTCATTTAAAATTAGATGGGTACTCTCTGTGTTTCATTCTAAATTTTAAAGATTTTACTCACCTGACATTGTAGTGAGTTTGAACTCTCAAGTCATGCTATTACATTCACTTTTAGACTAGTACTCTTGGGAAAGGTAGATATTTACCCAAACCATATGGGCCATCCAGTGTGGAACAAACTCACTTTTCAGTAGCAATGGATCTGTGAGACTAGCTTGCTATCCATTATACCGTGATGGCCAGCCTTACTTTAGAGAAAGGTATGAACAACCTCATCCACCCAAACAATGTTCTGGGTATGGTTGATTGGTTGGTTGTTTTTTGTGGCATATCAACCCTTTTTGGGTCATTTAATGCCAGATCAAAAGTGCATCCAATGGTAAGGCTCAAGTTTTAGAGCTCTGGGGAGTGTGAAGTCCACCTTTCTTAGCATTACACAGTTATCTGCAACAAACAAGTGCATCTCCTTCTGCTGACCAGGATATGCATGCAGGGTTTGAGGACCGCTTGTAAATTTCCTATTCCCTTGTTACTCCTTCCATGAATTCACCACAGCTGAATTCATTGGATGGAGCCAGCTCAACTGATCAAGGTTGAATGCTGTCACAGAAACAGAAAGAAGAAAGAATGAAAGCCAATCTTTCAACTGACTTTAAACTGTCAATCACACTGAGTTTATATTAACAGTTAAAATCTTTTTTAATTTTATCTACACTACCTTTTTAAATAATAAATCCAGCTTGTTGTATGCCCAACATCGGGTATATAATCGAGAGAGGAAACTCGGGTGATAGAGAGAGTGAGAGAGAGGAAACTCGGGTGATAGAGAGAGAGTGAGAGAGAAACTCGGGTGATAGAGAGAGAGAGAGAGAGGAAACTTGGGTGATAGAGAGAGAGAGAGAGAGAGGAAACTCGGGTGATAGAGAGAGAGAAAACTCGGGTGATAGAGAAAGAGAGAGAGGAAACTCTGGTGATAGAGAGAGAGAGAGGAAACTCTGGTGATAGAGAGAGAGAGAGAGGAAACTCTGGTGATAGAGAGAGAGAGAGAGAGAGAGAGAGGAAACTCGGGTGATAGATAGAGAGAGAGGAAACTCGGGTGATTGAGAGAGATTTGAGACTGACTTGTTGCTTCATTTCTTTTCTACTTCTGCTAACTTCTTGTCTAGTTGTCATCTTGTCGTCTTATGGTTGCTCTCTCTAACTAAGGGCTTCTTCTGGGCTAATTCTAGTCATTGTAATTAATTAAATGAACTACAAGACTTTTATTTCTTGATCAAGATTTTATTAGTCCAGCCCATTCTTATTCGCCGCACAGATGAGAATCAACCTCACAGTAGCACGTCTACTCTGCTCCAATATCAGGTTGAAACTAAATCTTTAAACTAACTAATCACGGGACCTGCAAGATTCGTGCCTCTAGGGGTTCAAGAGCTATAACTGTCCTGGTAGTTTTCCACTGGCCCCTTTGAATTCTCGCTACAGGGTCTGTCAACAATTTATGCTACCACATAAATGCTAACACAGTTGATGCATTATTTAACACTTGGGAAGCCAAGTTCCAATCTTGGTCATAGCTGCTTGTATTTTACTTTGGGCTAATAGTCTTAGAAAAGGCATGAGTCCATATCCTTTCCTCCAAACTATGGGTAAAATAATAGGGCAGATAGGGCTCTTTAGCCTTGTTATGACAACCAGTCTAGAAGAAGGAAAACTCAACTTATGCCTCAAAATAGAGAGAAACAGTGACCTTTGTGGAGAAGTAAGGATGTGATCCACAGCTTCATTTTGATGTATGATACATGTTCCTGTGTTGGTAATTATACCTGTCCTAAACAAAATGGCATTACTTTTTGACTCACCCTGATAGTTCTTAGCTATTGGTGTGGTTTTCATTTTTCTAGAGTCAATTTCTGCTTTACTGAATTAAACATCTACTTTACCTGATTTTAAGTGTCTTGTGTTCATGAAAATTTTCTTCTCAGATAATAGCTATAATTCTTGATTAATTCTTAGCTATTGGTGTGATTTTCATTCTCTGTTTTAATGTTCTACTCTATCTGATTTTTAGGTGACAAAGCTGATAAACAAAGCAAAGAATCAGAGAAGGAAAAAGAAAGAGAAAAAGAAAGAGAGAAAGAGAAAGAGAAGGAAAGAATCGCTCGAGAGGTAATTATTCTTGCTAATATCAATAATAATTGATTGCTAATTAAAATCTTTCATTCATTCAAGAAAGACTTTCAGTTTTAATTATGACGAGAAGTAGATGAAATGGAATTTTTAATAAAAGACATCATTAACTCAAAATGTCTAGAAAAGATTGATTAAAATGTCTCAGAGCCCTGTCGGCTGGGGCTTTAGAATACAATGACTGCACCTCTGCAGAGGGGTAAAAAAAACCTCCAATGGGGGCCACCTATTTGCTGTGGGTGGCGACCCATGATTCTTAAGGATGGAACCCTGATGGCTGAGCAGTCTATGACATGCAACACTTCAATCCTATTTTCCTTATCGCAAGGCCCCAATGCTTTTTATCATATATGGGCTAGAAGGACGTGGCTGAGGGTAATAGTGTGCTGGGTTGGGGTTTGCTATAAGGGTAATAGGTTGAGAAAAAATGTTGTATACTCTTCTTTTTTTACTTACTTCTATTCTTCTTCTAGTGTCTCTTCTAGCGTCTGGACTTCGTCTTGGGGACTTCTTGTCTGGTCTTCCATTGGGGATTTCTCTTTATCAGAAGCCCTGTGTCATTGGTAGTTTTTAGATAATAACACAAGACTTCGATTTACTTAGATCATATTTTTTTTCAAAATCCCCACCAGACTACCTGCGCAGATTCAGTCGGCAGCGTGCATAACACGACTTACCACCGTCGTGGTTTTGGCCGATCTGACTAAAAATCTCTTTCTAATCTAAACCAGAAGAGGGTCTTCTCCACCGATTCTCACGGTATCCACCGGAAGGATCAGGATGAGGTCAAGCCTTGTCATTCAATCCTTCAAGGCCGTGGGCTGCAACTTATAACAGCCATTTTGGTTTCTACACTACTGTACATAAGTATCAGGATTCTAATAATTATGTAACAAAAAGAAAGAAAGAACTTAAGAAGAATGCAGCACACCTGCTCTAAACGAATAAAATAAAATGAAAGAAAAATGAGTCAAAATTTCATACTGATAACATTGATTACCTGAGAAAATTCTTACCTGTTGATTGTTATATTTTCCACATGTTTTATATATATATATATATATATATATATATATATATATATATATATTTATTTTTATATGTTTTGTTAATAGGCAGCTTCCCAACTTCTTGGAAGTAACGAAACAACTGATGGTGAAGAGGGAGAAGGAGATAAAGAAGGAAAAGTGAATAATATAATTGGAGTGCCATATATTTTTATTGACTGTATGCATAACGACACACCAGTACTGGAACAAATTCTGAACACAGAGAAGCTCCCACACATCTGTGAGGTAATTACCTATATCATCTATAGAATAAATAAATATATATATATATATATATATTATAATGGTATACACAGGAATAACCTACTTGAGTTTCACCATAAGGATCCTTATGGTGAAACTCGTGTAGGTTATTCCTGTGTATACCATTATAATAAATTTGCTCTACTCATGTATTGAGCACTTTATATTTATGGTCACAATGGTTCGTTGATGCAAGTTTCACAATGATAAGACAGAGATAGAACAAATATAAAGTGCTCAATACGTGAGTAGAGCAAATTTATTATAATGGTATACACAGGAATAACCTACTCGAGTTTCACCATAAGGATCTTCAGGGTCCAAATTAATGAAGATATTAATTAATTACAGCCGATTACACGCAAGTATTTGTGGCAATATTTGTTGCCAAACCGTGTGCAATCAGCTGTAATTAATCAATATCTTTATTCATTTGGTGGATTTAACCCTGAAGCTCCTTATGGAGGGAGCATAGTATAGATAGATAAATATCCAGAAAATATCAATTGTCTTAAGATATTTTATTGAATTTTTAAAAAGTCTTTCTTTTTTCTTTTAGGTTATGGAAGGTTTTGGGGCTTGGTCCAAAAGGACCACCAATACCCCCTGAAGCTACATTTGCAGTTGTACCATACCCAGTGAAGAGACGTGCATCTATTGTATTTGAGCTTTCAAAACATTATGTATTTGTTGCAGCTTCTGCTGATGATCCGTAAGTTTAGTATTGCATCATGTCTTTTGTTGGTTGGTTGGTTGGTTGGTTGGTTGGTTTTTATGGCATGTCAACCCTTGCCAACTCAGTATATGAGTAGTACAGGGATCTGTGCGGTAAAGTGAGGATCTGAAGGTAGGTGTGCCGCTCCACCTCAGATGCAAAAACAATCTCCTTGATCTAGCGCTTGTGAAAAGGGGATAGAGTCTCTTGCTGTCTGGCTGATACAGACTTTAGGCCACCCTGTCAACTTACTTTACTTATATATTTACCCAACCCCTCCATATGAGCAGGATGTGACTCAATATTGTGTTCCCATATTGTGTTCACTTCTATGCTAGGTCTACTTAAGAGGGCCGGAGGGCACATCAATTGAAACATTGTACAGATAACAATGAAGATGAGGACAATAGTCCAAATAATAATAAAAATAATACTAATTTTCAAGCCATATCTCAAAAATTCAGAGAAATTCAAGGAAACTGGAAAAGTTTTGAAGAAACTGCCAATTCTATGAAATTAGTGCCAGGTGGATTAAGGATTGTCCCTCTGTTGTTAAGCAAGTTTTAACCTATTAGTCTTAGGAGCTTGTTGTGGATTATGAGTTATCTTCCTTGGACTGTTTCATTTCAGCTCTGTTTAGTCCTAGCCAAGTCTGTATACATTTGCCATACAGTCAAGTCGTGCTTCCATTCTCCATAGTAGTCTTTTTTTTACAAAATTGATGGCAATTTTAAAGCCTGTTGATTCGTCATCTTGAGACGCAGTATAGGTGGCAATGTGTAAAACACAAAACAATATAAAATATCCCACAACTGGGTCTCAGTTTGCTAACAATTGTCAGATGTGTTAATGGCAGTTGTATGGTAGTCACTCTAATGGCGGATGATTGTTGTATATATAGTCAATTGCCAATACACTTTCCTCCTCTTTTACCAAAGAGTTCCTTCCTCCAAATGAAACAGTCCAAGGGAGATAACTCATAATCCACACCTGTGACTTTGACAGACAGAGATAGGTCTAAAAAAAAAAGCATTTTCAGGAGATCTTTGAAGCCTCATATCTCTGTCAATTCTCAATAGAATTCAATTTCCTTGGTACCATTTTAATCTATGCATTGAAATATATCAGAAAAGCCAATAAAATCGACATCTTAAATTTTCATGAAATTGGTCATTTTCAGGCACTATAAGGTTTTAAGGGCTCAAATCTCCACTAAATCTCCGAATTAAGCACTTTCTTTGGCATCAATGAATTCTACGCATCAACATCTATCAGAAAAGCCAATAAAATTGACACCTTAAATTTTCATGAAATTGGTCATTTTCAGGTGCTATAAGGGGGGTTATAAGGGCTCATATATGGAAGTGTTAAAGTCATGGGAAATGGACTCGTCGCCCCGAGTTCAAATCCTGGATGTGGTAATTGCATTTTGCTTGGCGATAATACCCTTGGGAAAGGTATGAATCCTAATCTCCCTCCAGCTATGGATAAATAGTAGGGCAGACTGGGCTCTTTAACCTTGGTTAGGCAACTGGTCTAGGAGAAGGAAAACTCTGAATTCAAACCTGTTGAACTCCGCTTAAGAAATTGACCTTGTGTCACATCCTGCTTGTGCGGAGGAGTTGATAAATATATATAAGGGCTCATCTCTGCTAATTGAGCACTTTCTTTAGCATCAATGAATTCTACGCATTGAAATCTATCTTAGATGAAGGCAGAACAGCCACACTATTCTATGTATTTTTCTCACTTTGGTGTAATTTTGTTTATTTGTTTATTTATAGACAATTTTTGTTTGTCTCTTGTCAGAAATGTTGTTGTTGAAGAAAAGATAAAAGAAGCTGAAGTGGAAGAAGTGCAACTTACAGATAAGGAGAAACCAGAAAGAGCCACCCCTGCGTCCAAGCTCAAGACGAAGATTGCCGAAAAACAACGGGGTAGCATTGAGTCCATAAAGAGAAAGAGCGCAGACAAGAAAAAGGTGGCACCTCAACAGAAATCCCAATTCCAATTACCATCCCCACCTCCTGGTGGTGTCACTCCAAGTTCAGATGATGGACAAAGGTATGTTTCTTTTATCACATATATAATACATAATTCCTGCTATATTCAATCAATAGGGGTAGATTATTCTCATTCCCCTCTCCATACTTAGTGGATATCTCATATCTGTTAATTCCGAGTGATCCCATTATTCAATCCATAGGGGGTAGATTGTTCTCATTCCCCTGCTATGCTTAGTGGATATCTCATATCTGTTAATTCTTCCTAGTGATCCCATTATTCAATCCATAGGGGGTAGATTGTTCTCATTCCCTGCCTATGCTTAGTGGATATCTCATATCTGTTAATTCTTCCTAGTGATCCCATTATTCAATCCATAGGGGTAGATTGTTCTCATTCCCCTGCCTATGCTTAGTGGATATCTCATATCTGTTAATTCTTCTGAGTGATCCCATTATTCAATCCATAGGGGGTAGATTGTTCTCATTCCCCTGCCTATGCTTAGTGGATATCTCATATCTGTTAATTCTTCCGAGTGATCCCATTATTCAATCCATAGGGGGTAGATTGTTCTCATTCCCCTGCCTATGCTTAGGGGATATCTTGTATGAGTTAATTCTTCCGAGTGATCCCTTTTATTCAATCCATAGTGGTTGATTGTTCTCATTCCTTTGTCCATACTATGGATATCTCTGATCTTCATATTTCTACTGAGGATCAACACTTGATTTGTCTCTGTAACTTGGAGCACGGCCCTAGACTTCATGGTTTTAGGCTTGTCTGATTGTCAAGGTACTTGCAACCCAATCAAAATTTATTTAATCATCTTGTTACTAGTACTGAAATCATCTGCACATTCACCTTTCGCACAAATGTTTTTGGTTGCTTCTACAGCATTATGACCCAGTTTGAACTCAAAAAGCATAAGCTCCCAAATTAAACTACATTGCATGTTTATCTGTGCAGTTTTCAAAACACACACAAAGTGAAGCAATACTATAAAGAAAATAACACTAGTGGCAGTACTCCAAGGTTTGTGTATGGAGTTAACCGTGAATGTGGCAGACAGGTTAAGAGTCAAAGAAGTAAAACGAACGACAGAACTATGAATAAAAGACTTGTATTACATATAAAGAACTTGCAAACTTTAGTTTCGTTTGCACAAATAATATATTTGTCACTTAACTGGTTTGTCCTGGGATAGGGTATTATCGAAGCCCTTGCTACGGCCTTCTGTTCCGTTCGGATATGATGGACTTCTGCTTTGCGTCCGACTCCGATTCTGGTTGTCTGTTGAAGAATAGTAGGAGCGACCTTTTGTTAGATGTGTCTCCGGTGAGTGTTGATTCAGAAGAGGATGAGTTTCACACTTGGGTTTGCCGCCAAAGTATGCCGGCTCATGATTGGTTGGTTTGAAACAGAAGCTCGCAGACAAGGGACGATAACCCCATACCCCAGAATTCTTAATAATACACAATGTGTCAGCACACCAACTACCATGATACCACCAAGCGCTGCAGGTACCTACCATGGTTTTAACTGCTTTGGTCATGTGATATACTATTACCGTTTTTATGCACGAGAAATGAAGATACTGGATGAAAAGACAAACTCGTATGTTTAGATAAATAATGGTTTTATTTAATGGAAGGCAGAGCTAATACTTGTAACAAAACTGACACTTAAATCTCAAATTTGTGGGGGACCAAATAAAGTGCATGACAGCTTATCTGCAATGGTGGCCTGTCTCATTGTTATAGACAAGCAGATGGTTACAAAAGAAAACAGACAAGAGTATTGGATTTAAGAAATTGATAGATTTAGTAAAGATATAGTCTTTCTTCTTTCATTCAGTATGGTGTTAGGAGGCGAGTGGGTGTAAATCTGTTCTTGGACAGATGACTTGGTTATGTGTGGCGTAGTGATGCAGTGTGGGTTGGTAGGCTGTCTTTGATCTTGTCCAAAATGTGACGGGTGATATTTTCTGCATACCAACTGGTGTTTGTGACTTTTGATTGACTGTTATATATATATATATATATATATATATATATTTACCAACCCCTCCGCACAAGCAGGATGTGACACAAGGTCAATTTCTTAAGCGGAGTTCAACAGGTTTGAATTCAGAGTTTTCCTTCTCCTAGACCAGTTGCCTAACCAAGGTTAAAGTGCCCAGTCTGCCCTACTATTTACCCATAGCTGGAAGGAGAATAGGATTCATACCTTTCCCAAGGGTATTAGTGCTAAGTGAAATGCAATTACCACATCCAGGATTTGAACTCGGGGTGATGAGTTGGGAGTGTTTGGGATCAAACTTGTCTCTGAGAAGCTTTGGAAGGAAGGTTTATTATTGGTTGAAAAAAAAGGACTTTTTTAATTGTCTGTTAATTTAGTTTCTCAACTGGAAGCTGTGTGGAGCCTACATGTGCAAAGACCTGTTTTATTCAATGTGTTTGTAGATACTGTTTGGTCAACAACCGGTTGATGTTTCATTTATTCAACTAAATATATTCTTGTTGGATTCTCTTGCCAAGTGTTTTAATTTGTTTTCTTGGTGAGTGAGTGTATCGAGTTATTGGATTTGTGAATCAGGAGAGATATTCATTTCAGTTGTATAACATCACCTACTTCCTCAAGGGAAGCAACTCAGGATATTTTTGTTAGGATCATCCTAATGTATATATACACTGGAAACTTTACATGTACCAAAATATTGCAAATATAGTAATGTAAAGAATTGATTTGTTGTATATTGGTTATAGGTAATTTTTATGTGAAATATAACATCAAAGAAACAAGCAAAACAGTATAAGTAATAAATAAAGAAGTTTGATTTCTCTGATGAGGCTTGATGATTAGTATTATTTGTATTATTCAGACTATTCTCCCCTCATTCTCAGAATGTCCATTAGTTAGAGGGAGTTTTGAATTTGGCATCAGTCAGTCTGGTTTTGTCTACTTTTAGAATAAGATCCTTTTTCTTTATTTCCCTAACAAGAATCTACAGCTTATGTACCATTATAGATTAAAGTCTCATTCAAAAACAAAAGTTAAAATTCAGTTTGATCTTCATAATTTCAACTGGGTATCAATTACAATGGAGTGTGGATTAATAAATAACAACAAGACAAAAATAATCCCACTTCATTTGATCACATGTGCCTGATTTTGTTTCAGTCTGTTGGGTGAGAACATTGCACTGAGTGAACCGAAGACACCAAAGTAAGTCTAAACAACTTCCAAAAGTTTTGACTGCTTTATTAACAAACAAAAAAGAATTTGTGTGTTGTGCTTCTTTTTTTTTTCTTGTTACTTCATTGTTGCTTTGACTTACCTTCCCCCTCCCCCATGTCTCCTTATTCTTATTTCCAGCTTTGGTGATAAAAGGACAGTCTCGTTCCCAACACCAAGATTTTTTGCTTATTTTAATCTCATTGTTGTCTTTGTTTGCATTTGTTTTTTTCTGATTGATTAATTGATTTTAATGGCATGTCAACCCATCTAGAGTTATTTTATGCCTAGAGGTTAGGGAATTGCATTCATTGTATGTTGATTGGTTAATTAATTGATTGATTTTAATGGCATGTCAACCCATCTAGAGTTATTTTATGCCTAGAGGTTAGGGAATTGCATTCATTGTATGTTGATTGGTTAATTAATTGATTGATTTTAATGGCATGTCAACCCATCTAGAGTTATTTTATGCCTAGAGGTTATGCTGGGTGAATGCCTACAACTGTGTACAATCATTTGTATTTTATCTTATTATAATGGAGAATCAGTGTCTGCCTGTCTGTAACTGAAACCACATCACTGCTTATATCACAATACCTTCAGGAATTACATAAGTTTATTAATGAGTATTTAATTCATATTATAGTCAAAATCATTAATAAAGAATAAATCTTTATTTATTAACTAGCAGCGGCTACCAGGGTAGAAGAGATAAAAACAGGGTTTAATAATCATTTGCAGATCTATTACTACTGAATAACGAGTTCGATCCTCGCAGGATGACCCATAAAAATCACCATGTAAAAAGATCTTAATTTAATCCGGCCTGGTGGGAGGTCAGGGAATTTTCTTTTTGTCAGATTTGAGGGAATGACATCACATAATGATATAGTAAGAAATTTTAATTCAATGATGAACTATATTTTTTAAATAAAATATAAATGACGCGATTTGCTAAATTTCAAATTAATTTTTTTTTTTTAATTAAATAAAGTAATCAAATTAATGTAAAACGATAAATAATCTTTAAAAAAATATCATTATTAATTCAAAGCGTAGCCGATCGAATGTCAAATTATTATAGTATACTATACTATATATTTGATAACAATTTGATGAAAATAATATACTATACTATGTTTAGTATATTATTTTTTTAAATCGAAAAGTGCACTGACTTGAAAACATTATGAAAAGAAAAGAAAACTAAATGAAAAAAAAATGATACATACTTTTTTAAAAAGAATTTTGAATGTGCTTAAAAGTTAAATATCAAATTACAGTTCCGATTTTGGTACAAATACAGAATAGCGTGCAATAGATAATATCATTAGAATCGTATTTTACGAATAAATAACATTAGATTACGGAAACACCCAACAAGAATGAATAAAACAAAACATCTTCAGCATAAAATAACCCAACAAGGGTTGACATGCCATAAAATCCAACCAACTCAAACCAAACCAAAAAAGACTTCTGTTATTTCCAGATTTTTTTGCTCAGTCGGTAGAGCGTTCGGCTAGGAATCACAAGATTCCTGGTTCAATACCAACCCTCATCAACTTAGCATATGAGTAGCACAGGGATCTGTGCGGTAAAGCGAGGAGCTTATGGTAGGTGTGGCGCCCCACCTCAGACGCTAAAATAATCTCCTTGGTCTAGCACTAGTGAAAAGGGGATAGACTCCCTCGCTGTATGGCTGATACCGACTCTAGGCCACCCCGATGACTATTATTGTTTGTTTATTAAAATGTTTATTGTCTAATGTTTGTTGTTTTATTTTTGTGCTTTGTTCCTTTCTGTTCTGATAATGTTTCTTTGTTGTTTCTTGTCTGTTATTGTTGTTGACTAACATTCCAAAAAGATGAAAATCTTTGGTTGCTTCTTTGGTTTTTCTCTTTTGCTTGTCATGCTTTCTATGGCAGTTTGCTTCTAATATTTCTATATTCCTATTTTGCAAAGTGTCCATCTCAATGCTGCTTGCTATGATTCTAACATTATTATTACTCACTTAAAGGCTGCCCACAGAGGCCATTAAGTGTATCGCGTCCCACATGGACAATGCTGGTTTATTCCTTAAATGTGGGGCATCATCTTTTGGTGATATTTGCCGTTCATCCCACTTATGAGGGCTTGACACAAGGACATTTTTTATGTGGGCCCACTCACAAGCCGAAGCTTATGGGTGGTTAGTGGAAAAAATTGTGTCGATCCCATCGGCATTCCCCCTTGGGGCAGGTATTGCCTGGGGTATAGCCCCCTAGGATCGACGCTATCAATTTAACACACAGGTCCAGTGGCCGAAGCACACTGGACCCCCGCCCCGAAGGACAGGGCATCATTTTTTGGTAGATAGTTTAAACGCCTCTTAACAGTGGCAACTCTGAAGACGATGCTCATGTTTAGGGAATACATCAGCATTGCCTATATGGTGCTGAAAAGTAAAACATATGGGTCTAAATTATGGGGTTGGTTAGGAGAGATAAAATAAGTGTGTCATCCTGGTTTGTACCTCAGACAATATATATATATATATATATATATATTATATATATAAGATGGACCATAATGATGGGACACATTATAAATTCTATTTTCTCAGATTATAAATCGACACAGAGTATGAATATATTTATTATATAACTGATACACAGGAGTTTTACATGTTATCTAAGATTTGAATATTACATTAAGTTTTTATTACTTATCCATTGGCCACCTAGATCACCTGATTTAACCCCAGTGGACTATTTTCTGTGGGGTTACCTGAAAGATCGGGTATATGCAGGCAATCCCCACATGATAGCGGAACTGAAAGAAAGGTCCATAGAGAGATAGCAGCTATTCCAGTTGATATGCTAAACCACACTTTACGTGATATGAGAAATCGAGCACTCGAATGTTTTCATCATGATGGTGACCATCTGAAGGACATAATATTCAAATCTTAGATTATCTGTAAAACTCCTGTGTATAAGTTATGTAATAAATATATTCAGTACTCTGTGGCGCTTTTGTAATCTGAGAAAATAGCATTTAAAATGTATTCCATCATTATGGTTCACCCTGTATATATATATATATATATATATATATATATCCACACGAGGATATATCAAACTTCAAGCACCACATGTGTGGGTATATATACAAGAACAAATTATATATATACATATATATATATATATATATATATATATATATATATATATATATGTATATGTTGAAAGGATAAATAAATAAAGGAAAGAAAATGTTGAATGTATAAAATTTATTTAATTTCAGTTACCAACACGTGTTTCGGCCAGGAGTTTGTTCATGTACACATATATTCTATTTATCATTTTAGATATAAAATTAAATAATAATAATAGAAAATTATAAAATATTTAAGCATACAAAGAATAACGGCCTTCATCAGAGTAAAATGTTTGATATTTTAAGTTAAAGCAGTCAAAATACAGAGAATTTTTAATATAAATACATGTATTCACTAATTTAAAAAAACAAATTTTAATCATAAATTAACAGACTCTTTTATTTGTACAAGTCAATAATATTACTTATTAAATCAAAAATTCCCTTTTTTTCAAATGTCACTCTCCAACAAATACTCTTTATTCTCTAACCATAACTGTTACTAAATATCACTCTGTTTTCTCTTGCTGTGGAGCGTTTCTCAAATAATTTTTTTTTTTAAATTCTTTTTTCGAACACTTCAAAATTCTCTGTATTTTGACTGTTTTAACTTAAAATATCAAACATTTTACTCTGATGAAGGCCATTATTCTTTGTATGCTTAAATATTTTATAATTTTCTATTATTATTATTTTATTTTATATTTAAAATGATAAATAGAATATATGTGTACATGAACAAACTCCTGGGTGATGTAAGAAGAGTAACACAAATCAACTGTCTCATACGACGTACAAAGTCCAGAATGCAAATGGCGGCGCCCACCAGTCATTAAATAGAGACTTACCGACAGCCTGCCACTAATATTTGCATAACACCACAAACGGTCACTCTAAGTTAACTATCAATAAAGAGAGGTTACTCTATCCTACCCACACAGCTGAAACATGTGTTGGTAACTGAAATTAAATCAATTTTATCCATTCAACATTTTCTTTCCTTTATTTATTTATCCTTTCAACATATCGTCGGATTCATTTCCATTTTCAACTTACATATATATATATATATATATATATGTATGTATGTATAAAATGGAAATATTAAAACTGAAAGTTTTCACTTACATCTAAGGTCAATATTGATCAGCTAGTTTTCACTGAGTATTGTCAACCTGAAAAATAAAAATAAAATCTTATTACTTAAGTCTTATTACTTTTTAGACAGAACACATATTCTAATATTTTTACTGTTACCAATCCAGATCCCTCAAGAAATGAGACAATGAAGGGGGGGAGGCTAAAAAGTTCTTAGCCCAACCAGTAA
The DNA here is from genome assembly GCA_023376005.1 of Doryteuthis pealeii. Classification (NCBI taxonomy): domain Eukaryota; kingdom Metazoa; phylum Mollusca; class Cephalopoda; order Myopsida; family Loliginidae; genus Doryteuthis; species Doryteuthis pealeii. The sequence continues at coordinate 12,269,144 of CM042176.1, read as the reverse complement.
GGGATTGACTTTTCTTTTTTTTTTTTCAGCATGAATATGTGAAATAGTATGTTATGTTGCATGGCTCTAAGTTATTCCCTTATTGGTCTGGCCAAGAACGTTTACAAACAGACCAGTTTTATTGTACATTGAATTTGGCTTTACATCCTGATTGCTAGGCAACAGCGATCTAGAAATGGGGATTACCTCAGCCAGAATTCAGACTCTTCTTCACTTGAGTTTGAACTTCTCGTGTATAATACTTCTCGTGTATTCCTTTTAGCAGTCCGTCACAGACGACAATGACGTCACTCCATGTCGTTCATCACTTGTGGACCCTCTGGTGGCTAATTAGTTCAATTCTGAACTTTCAGATGCAGTCACACATATTGCAAGGGAAATTCCCATCTGCAATCTGTGGTGCATGATGATGAAGACATTGCCACTCTGCAGTGATCTTGATATTGAGCCACTTAGCTCCTGTGTGGTATGTGTCTTGCCAACCCTGTCTGTTAGAGGCCAGATCTTTCAGGGCTTGAAGGTGACTTTTTCACTTGAGTTTGAATTTTTTCAGGTTAAACTATTTCCGGTGGATTGTTCCTGCAAATGGTGAAATCACCCTAAGAATCCGATTCTCGTCCAATGAACTTGGTCAGTTTGATCACACCCTGACGTTTGAGATCACTGGTACCAGGCGAAGATATCAGGTATTTAACCGAGGAGTCTGTGCCTTCCCATCCATCAGCATGGATCCAAAGTAAGAGTCTTTTTTTATTTCTTCCTTTTTTATACATTTTTATTTTTAAACGAAACATAAAACATTTAAGCTTATCTATAACTAAATATATAATATACTTTTTATAGCTTTAACTATTCCCGTGTTAAACATGTCTAACGTTAAAAGTTTTATAATTAAAAAAGAATTGCTATTGAATTAACAACAACAACATGAAATAAGTAAAGAAAAAAGTGTCTTTAATATAGAAATGTCTTTCATTTATAGTTTTATAATTTTTTAAAAAGTGCTTCTAAAAATCGTCTGTTAACAAACAACTGGTTTTTAACAGTGAAAAGCAAAACATGTCCTTTTGAATCTAGGTCTCACCTGGGGTGCTTATTGGTGTCAAGTCCAGAATTTTGATCACTTACTTCTATCATATTTGTAATCATAAAGAAAAAATACAGAACAAACTTTAAAACTGAAAATATAAGTAAAAGAACATACAAAAGGGGGTTTTGGATTACTTAACTTATTTGCCTAAAAAGGCACAAACAGAGTGTTAAACTAGGGGAAGGAAATAGTTTACTGTTTAAAATAATTTATAATTTAACAAGAAAATAACACTTGTTTAAACTATACAGAACAAATACAGTTTTAAGAAGAATGGAAAACAGTTTACCTTGTTAGCACCTTATTGGGGTCGGATTCAAGTGACTATTTATTAGTAACTCTTACCAAAGAATGCGGTGACAAATGACTGCCCAAAAATCCAGTATTTTACTGGAAACCAAGAGAAATTTGCAACTGATACCTACAGTCACTAGATTTTCGGAAAGACAGCTTCTTGCTGTTTATGCATTGCCCTGCCTAAGATCAAATTCCTATGCCAAATTTGAGCCTTACAAAACTTTCATTTATACTATTAAAACCTTTTGTTTTCACTGTCTACTGCAGTGTTCTATTACAAATAGTTACTCAAGCCAACTTCCACCTATCTCCAAAAATGCATTTACATCTACTTTTAGGGGTTTTTAAACTAACAAACTATTTTCTCTAAGGGAAATCTTAAAATGGTGACAAGGTCACTGGGTACTCACGGGATAGAGGAAGGAAGGGGCGTAAGACAAACCTGTCAACCAAAATAGTCCCAAAAAGTGGTAAATGTTGGCAGCAGCCACAGTAACTTATGAGTTTCACTGAAGTCCAAGTGACAGCCAGTCTCCTTGGGACTCTTTTCAGTCTTCTAGCCAATTTCAACAGTGCTGTGGTCTAGACCATCGTAATTCTTCCTTAAATTTCCCATTCCCCTACCCAATCTCTCTTCCAGCTTCTTTGTGATTATTTCATGTGTAGCAGCATTGACCTGCAACCATTCGCTCAATGTGTTACTGATACTTTGTAACCCTATTTCATAGTTGGATCATCAGTGACTAAACCGGTAACCCCACAGATTTTGTCTGGTGAGAAGGGTAGCTAGACAAACTGCAGAAGAAAAATCAAGACATGTAAAAGGGCGGAGGAAGCTCTTTGATCAATGGCCTCATTATAGCAGGGCTGTGTAAATTTGGTAGTCACAGCCATGCCATCAGAAACTTAAGTTCCTGATAGTTTCATCCAAGACAGACAGGTTTGGTACCAAGTGGTATTAGTGCCACAACACAGCCAAAGGGGCTCTGGCGAAAATCCAAAGGGCATCTCCATCATCACCAGGTATCAACGGCTTTTTGCGAACTTGTCACTGCATCTGTGTAAAATCTCTGGCAAATAAGGGCATCTCCTTCCCCTGACTGCATGCGGGATTTGGGGACCGCTTGTGTGATTTTTCTATTCCCTTGTTACTTGTTCCATGAATTCATCACAGGTGAATTCATTGGATGGAGCCGGCTGTTGCGTTGGGCCAAACTCGAGTTGTAGTACTAGTTGTTAGTAGTAGTAATTGTCATTAGTTCAGAAACAACATACGCAAGTTGTATAGTCACAAGGGGGCTGTTTATTTATTTCTAGGCTCATGATCCTGTTTCAGAGAGAAGGAAAGAGAGAGAGGGTAAGGTCAAATTATTTTATCGTAAATCATGTTCAGTACTCCTGAACACATGACGGGGAACTCGGGAAGCCCCGTCTGCCCCTTACAAAGGCCTACCTGAAAAAGACCGATTTTTCTCTTCTTCTGTTTCTCGTCCCGGAGTTGGGAGGTTCACCCAAATTCAGCTCCTCCGCAGAAACTAGAACTTCCGGTTTTAATTTTAACTTTAGTTCTTGGGTCATTGGTCAGTCAGTAGATGCCCCTTCCCCCCAGTGTTTACCATTTTAAACTTTAACCTCTCTTTGTTCTTATCTCTTTTTCTTCTCTTTCTCCAGAAATCCGATTACCATTTTCTTTTCAATCCCTAAATTCCCCGTAGACCATAATAATTACGCTACACCGGTTCAACACAGGGTGAATGCTGTCACAGAAACAGAAACAGAAGAATCTGAGTTTTACCAACTAACCAATGTTTAAGGAAGCGCTCATGGGGTAGGAAATGGTCATGGTGGCATGAGTTAAAATCCTGGATGAGGCTGGCTGCATTTCACATAACACTGATACTCTTGTTGATTCATACTTTTCCCATGGATATTTGTGAAATGCAAACAACCTCGTTCAGGATTTGAACACAGCTTCTAAATTGTATTTCCTACAATGATAATCATTATGCTGTATGTCTCCTTGTGTGTGTGTGTGTGTGTGTGTGTGTGTGTGTGGATAGACTGCGTTTTATATGATTGTAGGGGCCGGTTTAGCTCAGTCAGTAGAGCGTCCACCTAGAATCTCAGCACATGAGTAGCACAGGGATCTATGTGATAAAGTGAGGAGCTGATGGTAGGTGTGGTGCCCCACCCCAGGCACAAAACAATCTCCTTGGTCTAGCATTAGTGAAAAGGGGATAGACTCCCTTGCTAATTGACTGATACCAACATTAAGCCACCCTGACAACTTTACTTTTCTTTTTTTTAATTTGTAATCCAAATTATGTGCAAAATCTAAATTATTCTCCGTGTGTCTTTGTTTCTTAAACAGAACAGTATTTCCTCGACGAAAAAAGGCAAAATCTTATCTGGAAATTGTCCATAAAAAATACATCCTTGCGACAGAAACATTTGAATTTGGACCCCTCCTTGTCGGAAATTGCCTCGATAAGTAAGTTGCCATTTCTCTGAATTTTTGAAATGAGGCTTGATAATTAGTATTATTTGTATTATTCAGACTATTGTCCTCATCTTCATTGTTATCTGTACAATGTTTCGGCCGATGTACCCTCTGGCCTTCTTCAGGTATTTCTTGTCTGACTCAGTAACCTTCTCGAACTCAGTAATCTTCTTGTCGAACTTGGAAACCTCCTAATTGTTATCAGGAGCCATGACAGAACTTTGAACCCAACCCTTTATTCAATCCACGGGGATATCCTGTTCTCATTCTGCTAACCATAGCTGGGGTACAGATAACAATAAAGATGAGGACAATAGTCCGAATAATCCAAATAATACTAAGTAAGTTGCCTTCAAGCAATTTAGTTCTTTCTAATCAGTTGATTAATTCTTTTGGTGCAAATTTATTTGCAATTTATCAAAGAATAGTTTTCCTCCATTAGGAAATCTTCATTGTATGTTTTTGTTTGACTCCATGTTAATGTTTTTATTAGATGTGTTCTTACTAAAAATAAAAGAAAAAGTCATTTTCCTTACATTTCACAATCATCATTGGTTAGGCTAGATTTATAAAAATAAAGTTCACAAAATATATGATGGGTCTTCTCAATAAAACTTTGGAATGTAATTTAGTTGGAAATGGTAAGCACCTGAATCACAGTCGTATCAAAGAAGAATACAGAAAAGGCTGCCTTCAAAACAGGAGAAACAGATCAAGAGAGCAGAAATACTGTTTGGGAGATATTTTCTATAGAAGGGGGAAAAAATAGAGGGGGGGAGATAGATATTTGAGTCAACAAGCGAGTTCACCGTCTTCTTGCAGGCCAAACTTTCTTTTGGTCAACACAGTCTTCTTCTTCGACCAGCAGCTGAAAATCCGTCATCGTCAAAATAATCTTTTCTGACTGCCGTCTCACATAAGCTGAAATTCTTCTCTGCCCACGCTCTACTCACTTTGGTTATTTATGGGCATATTACCCAAACATCCAGGCACATCAGTCAAACCTCACGTCCGTCCAGTGCCTAAATCGTATTTGTTTTTGCATGGGGGAGGATGCAGGTTCGATCCCGGCAAGACAATGTCTTAAAGAGTACGATTGTACTCGTTCTCCGTCACATTTTCAATATTGGTAATACCATGTAATTTACACAGGTCAAGCTAGTATTCTTTTTATTTCTGCTAATCTTATTATAATGGAGATTTTTCTAACTGTAATCGAAACTATATTACTTCTCAAGTCACAATTCCCTTAGTTATTTATGTCACATTCTCCATGATTTTATTCTTATTTAAACCTAACTTATTAATAATTATTATTAATACTGTTGGCCATATCTACATACTAATAACATGCCATTGTATTTATATATACAACAAAATAGTAATGTTAAATCATCCAGAAAAAAGTAAAATTATCACCCACCCCCTTCAATTTTTCTCAAATTTTGTACAGGTGTTGACTGTGTTAAAGTTAGACATTCCCGAAAATTTGAGCTTCCAATTCCAAAAATTGTCAGAGTTATGTCCATTTTTAGCTCTCCAAATTTGGTGGGTTTCGCAAAAAATGCCAACTTTTTGTAATTTATTTTTGTCTGTAAAATGAGTTCTAGACGTTCCCTACTCCTATTTTTTTTGTAAAAATAATGTTCAATAGATATGAAATAATAATAATAGAAAAAAATTTTGTCATAGATGCAATGCCACATTGGGATATTGATTTTGCTATGAAAAAATCAAAAATCATCAATAACTTAAAATTAGTTAACTTTCAGACTTGTTCGATAGCATTTTCAGATTCCTTGGGCAAAAATACTTTTATAAACCTATGTTTAGGAGTAAGCTCTAGAACTCATTTTACAGACAAAAATAGATTACAAAAAGTCGCCATTTTTCGCGACTCCTCCCTCCCTCAAATTTGGAGAGATAGAAATAACTCAAATTGTGGGAATTGTCTAACTTTAAAATTGAAGTGGGTGGATGACATGGCCTGGATTATTTGACATGGAATTACCCAATAGTAAATATTCATATATACAACAAAATAGCGGGAAAGTTAATTTGCATATTGATATTAAAGAGTTGATTTTAATAAATATATACTTAGTATTATTGATTTCTAATTGTTTGGTTTTATCTTAATGAATATGAGCAAAAATCTTGGGGATAAATCTTAAAAAGAAATCCATTAACAAGAAAAAATAACTGTAATTTTATTCTTTACTTCCTATTATAACTAAATAGTTAAATTAGGAAAATTTAGCAATGAAAGATGGGAGTAATGGAAGTGTAAGTTTTGTATTATATGCCCCTCTGTTTCAAATCTTTTTATCTGCATTCTTATTTAGTTTCATTAGCCTTTCTAATTTAATATAATATTTTATGAACTTAAATACTTGCACCCTACGGAGGGTGCATATATTTTGCTAGTAATTTTAAAGACATTTTCTTTACCTTCTTCATTTTGTCTTCATTCTTCCTTCTAAAGAATAATGACTGTTTTGTTCCTTATTTTAAAGTTTACCAATTCCATTTTTGTTTTATCTAGATACAAAGAATTCCAAGAGAACGTTGAATTCTTCAACATTGTCAACATCTCTCCAATGGAAGCAGAAGTCCATTTTTGCTTTTTACAAGACAATAAAAGAGAAACATTTATGCTTGACCCCCCAAGTATGACTCTGGCCCCTAAAGAGTCTAAGAAACTTTCCATATGGGCGTGCCCTCGTGTTGCCGGACATTTTTCCGATGCTGTTGTTTGCTGCATTAAAGAGAATCCAGAAACAGCAATATTTCAAATATGCTGCGATGGATTCAGACCGGAATTGGAACTTGACAAGAAAGCTTTTCAATTTGACAAGGTTCTCATATTGAGGTTCGTGATTTCTTCAAATTCAGTTTTATACTCATCAATAATTAAAAAAGGTTATACACTCAGAAGATTACATTGGCGTGCATTAAAAAATATATTCAACCATAAAAATATTACAGTCCAATGGTCTATTTATGCCTATGAGTAAATCCAGTATTTAAATATTAAATTTAGCGACACAACAAATTTTAAAAAGTTAGTGTATATTACATACAAGATACATTTTTTGTTTGTTTTTTGGGTTTTTTTTCAGAATTTCATAGCCTAAATTTAGAGTTGGGTGTTATACATGAATCATCATGGTATTTTTCTTAATTTCTTCAGAGAAGAGATGCGCACCATCTATCTGCGTAATCGTACTCAACTGCCTGTTGCCTGGAAGCTGATTGGAACTGAGAATATTGGTGAGGAATTCTCCGTGTGTGTCCATAGCAACATAGTGGAACCTTTGACTGAGTATCCCCTTCAGGCATTCTTTTGTGCAAAGAAGCCAGTGGTAATTACAAAGAAACAGATTAAATTAGAGGTAAGGAAACTATTTGGCTCAATTCTCAGATCAATTCATATTGTCATTATTTTTTTTTGACTTACCATATTTGATGGCATATAGGACGCACTTTTTTACAAAATATTGGCTCAAAAAATTGCCCTGCGTCTTATACATCGTAGGTGAAGTTTGAGACCTCCCGTAGGCCTAGGCTAATCTTCTCTATGATGCTCACTAACCCAGCTTACGCTCGGTTCTTTTACCTACCCTAAACTGCCAAATTGCTTTTATTCAGCTATCTTTTTGCTTGTGCAATGCACAGCTAGACTATTTTCAACAATATATGCTTAAATACACTAAAAACTTTTTTTCCTGAATCTAACCTGCTGAAATAGGGGTGCGTCTTATATGCCCGTGCATCTTATATGCTGTCAAATACAGTAATTGCAAATTACGACTAATGAGAACCAATTAAAACAGAATTTTTTCACAACATAATTCAATCCTAAAAGTAAGGAATAATTTAGTATAATTTTTGTGTCATTAGACTAAACAGTAAAAAAGCCTTTAGGAAGCAAAAGTTGATTAACTCAGCTTTAGTATAATAATAGATTATAAATTATATCAAATGAACAACAAGTTACAAAGATGTGGTTTGGTTAATGAATTTTCCTTTTTTATAAAGTCTTATTAGTGATCTAAAGCTTACTTATCTTTTTAGTTCACCTGGTTCTAAAAGAAGAAGAGATAAAAAGGGAAAAGAAATTTAGGTACAGCCAGAAATAGAAGAAGAGAAAGTAAGAGAAAAGAAAACAGGTATTCGCCTCATACCCCACTTGTATGGGCTGGGCACAAGGCCTCATTTTAACGTGGACCCACCCACAAGCTGAAGCTCATGGGTGAGAAAGAACAAAAATTGCGTCAATCTCTTCGGCATTCCCCTCAAGAGGGGCGCCTCAGGCGCTGGGCAATAAACCCAGCCCTGCCCCTTTAAGTCAAGGGGGCAGGTATTGCCTGGGGGGGATAGCCCCCTGGGATTGATGCTATTAACTTGTAAAGATCCAGGGCCGAAGCCACTGGACCCCCAGAAAAGGAAACATGTTCAAGATTAAATCCTATTTTAATAAAGTAATTTCTAGGAAAAAATTAGCAAGATACAGGAAAAAGGAAAATGGTCAAGTCTAATTCATCTATTTTCTATTTATATTCAAAATTTGAGACAAAAGATTAAAAAGAAAATTTTTATTTCAATTTTCCAGATCTTAAAGAAAAAGATTATCCAATAATCAAGATATTCAACTGTGATTTTAAATTTAAATGAATTTCCTAAGAGTTTATCATTAGCAGTGACTAATCACTTCGCTTGCCCTTTCTGCTTGCTCCTGCTACTATAAATCCTTCACTCCTTCATTCTTGGAATGTCCGTTACTGAGTGGGGGTTTTGAATTTGGCGTTTGCCATTGGTCAGTCTGGTTTTGTCTGTTTTTAGAATATGAGGGTAATTCCATGCCAAATCATCCAGGCCATGTCACCCACCTCCTTCAATTTTTCTGAAATTTTGTACAGGTGTGGACTATGTTAAAGTTAGACAATCCCCAAAAATTTGAGTTTCCAATTCCAAGAATTGGCAGAGTTATGTCATGCTATGTTATAGCATTTTTCGATTCCTTGGGCAAAAATACTTTTATAAACCAATTTTTAGGAGTAGGGATGCTCTAGAACTCATTTTACAGACAAAAATAGGTTACAAAAAGTCGCCATTTTTCGCGAACCCCACCAAATTTGGAGAGCTAAAAATTGACATTTTTGGAATTGGAAGCTCAAATTTTTCAGGAGTGTCTAACTTTAACACAGTCCACACCTGTACAAAATTTCAGAAGAATTGAAGGGGATGGGTGGCAATTTTGCATTTTTTCTGGATGATTTGACATGGAATTGCCGATGATTCTTTTTCTTTGTTTCTCAAACCTGCCCTAATAAAAATATAGAGTTTATGAACCATTACAAATCCATAATGATTTCTCATTGATATTTCATTGGTACTTCTAAAGTCTTATCTACTCTCAAAAGAAAAAGAAGAGAAAGTTCATTTTTCTTATTGATTTTTTAACAGATATCAGATGTGGACAATATAGTAAAGCCAACCACGGAACAAATCAACATTGTAGCTGAGGCCTATGATGTGGCAGTAGACATCAGTTTCCCAAAAGGAATTGCTTCAGGTAAGAAATACTTATATATATATATATATATTTACCAACTCCTCCGCACGAGCTTGATGTGACACATGGTCAATTTCTTAAGCAGAGTTTAACAGGTTTGAATTCAGAGTTTTCCTTCTCTTAGACTGGTTACCTATCCAAGATTAAAGAGCCCAACCTGCTCTACGATTTCCACATAGCTGGAGGGAGAGTAGCTGGATGCATACCTTTCCCAAGGATATTAGCACTATGTGAATTGCAAACAGCCTTGTCCAGGATTTGAACTTGGGTCGACGAGTCCATTTCCTACAACTCGAACCAGTACACCACATACCTCCATAAGAAATATTTATGTTGTATATTGATAAAATACCGTTGTTTTTTGGGTGGTTAATGTAGAGACAGTATAGATTTTGAATTCAAAGTTTGAAATTCAAAATCATTGGAGGGTTAGATAATTGGGACCATATGACCTTTAGGCACCCCTTTTGCTTTGCTGATTCATAAGTATATTTTTTTCATTTACACCATCAACATCCGGTTGTTTGTTAGGGGTTAGGGTTAGGGGTTAGTTTTATAATTTTTAAAAAAAGCTCTAAAAATCATCTGTTAACAAACAACCGGATGTTGACGGTGTAAATGAAAAAAATGTACTTATGAATCAGCAAAGCAAAAGGGGTGCCTAAAGGTCATATGGTCCGATAATTGGCATGAAATAACCTTTCAAGGGGTTGTTTATTTATGACCCTCCCACCCCTATAAATAGTTTAAAATAGAGAGTTACTTTTCAATCACCCTGTATATTAAGGAACATACATTAAAGAATTGAGAAAAATGTAACTGCATATAAAAAAAATTATGAATAGTTTAAAATAGGGAGTTACTTTTCAATCACCCTGTATATTAAGGAACATACATTAAAGAATTGAGAAAAATGTAACTGAATATAAAAAAAATTATGAATAGTTTTAAATAGGGAGTTACTTTTCAATTACTCTGTAGATCTGTTTGTAAGAAGTTTGGCCAGAAATTTAGAATCAATTGAATAATTCAACTGTTTTTTCTGTTATTCAGATGATGAGAGACGTCTTGATTTTGGAGTTGTGCGTGTGTCTGAGGACAGCAAACAAACATTAACACTGAAAAACAAAGGAAAATATGATATTATTTACAAGTGAGTCTAATTTTCTTTGTGCAAAAAACATTTGTATTTTCACCAGTTTTACATAACAGTTTATTCCACAGATTATTCAGATGAGTATTATCATTGCATTACAGCTTATTCTTTTAAGTGAGGTAGATTTTTGTCAGTGCCCCTTTGGCCAGGTTGTGGCCCTAATACCAGTAAGTTCCAGAACACTACCAAGTTTACATGGCCCTGACGCGATTAGGAGGGGTTGGACTTTAGAAATAATGTGCTAGATGGCCTTTGAGTAAAGAGCTTTCTCTGCCCTTTTTACAGGTCTTATTTTTCATTCTGCAGGGTGTCTTAGCCACCCTCCTCACCAGACAAAAATATGTGGGGTAACTATATGAATAGGAATACCTTGGAACTTCAGGCAACACTTAACTCATCATTTTTCAGTTGCTTTCTTGTATTTTTCATACAAAAATTGTTAAGGCACTTTAAACTTGTATTGTCCTCACCTTCATTGTTATATGCACAACATTTCGGCCAATGTGTCCGTCAGCTTATTTCAGGTGTTTCTTATTGGACTCAAGAACCTTTTCGAACTCTGGAACCTTCATGTTGTAATTGGGAGCCTTTACAGGACTTTGAACCAAACCCTTTATTCAATCCACAGGAGTAGACTGTTCTCATTCAATTAACCATGACAAGTATTAAGCTGTGTTAAGTATTTTATGTTGCTATCGCCCTTGGCTCAGAATTGAACCTGCAGCCCAGAGATGATTGTTACTTAGAGCTGTATTAATACCAGCACCTATATCTGTTGCACCATGTGTCCAACTGGACAATAGTCTGAATAATCCAAATAATCCAAATTATCAAGCCTCATCTCAAAAATTCAGAGAAGTATTTCAACTTATTTTCTAGGTTCTGATTTATTAATGTTTTCCACTTTTGTTTCTTTCTTTTCTTGTAGCATCATTCCTAATTCTGAATTATATGATAAATCTCTGGTGTCACTGTTTACAGTGACACCAATGAAAGGCATTTTGGCACCTTTGGACCGACCAGTTACCGCCCAGGTTGTTTTCAATACCGAACGTGAAATTAACATTAAAGACCAAACCATTTTTTCTTGCCAAGTGGTTGATCCAACTGGTGGAGAATTGATTGTGGCCAATCTCCCTATTAAAATGTCTGTCAAGGCCGTTTTCAGCAAGTAAGTACTTTAAACTCTTCATTTACACACATTTATATGCTATTCATATCTAATCTTATTATTAAACCCGTTTTGTTAAAACCAGTATGCAAATTAACCACACTATATATTATGCAAATCTTTATTTCTTAGTGATATATGAGACAAATCGCAGGATTTTAAATGCACTAATAACATGGGCTGTTTTGAAGCAAATCTAACTTAGTGCTACCAACTGAGCTAAGCCAGCCCCTTGTCCGTGAACTCTTCATTTACACACATTTATATGCTATTCATATCTAATCTTATTATTAAACCCGTTTTGTTAAAACCAGTATGCAAATTAACCACACTATATATTATGCAAATCTTTATTTCTTAATGATATATGAGACAAATCGCAGGATTTTAAATGCACTAATAACATGGGCTGTTTTGAAGCAAATCTAACTTAGTGCTACCAACTGAGCTAAGCCAGCCCCTTGTCCGTGAATAACCCAATGACAAATGAACAAAAAGGATATTTGTGAAATTATAGCAATATATATATATACTAGCAACTATATGCACCCTCTGCTAGGTGCAAGCATTTAAGTTTTAATGTAATAAAATATTATATTAAATTAGAAAGGCTAATGAAACTAAATAAGAATGCAGATAAAAAGATTTGAAACAGAGAGGGGTTGGGTACAATCGATAAATAGAACAACTGAAATTTACTCTTCCATCACTCCCATCTTTCATTGCTAAATTTTCCTAAAATTACTACCCTGTCGGATGGGGCGTTAGAATACACCGACTGCACCTCTGCAGAGGGGTAAGACTCCCCCAATGGGGCCACCTGTTGGCCATGGGTGGCGACCTGTGATGCTTAAGGATAGAGCCCAGGTGGATGAGCAGTTCATGACATGCAATACTCCACTTTGGCCCTATCTTGGGCTAGACGGGCGGTCGGAGAGGCCCCCTCCGATCAATCGGCTGGTCACGTCAAGCCCTAGCACCTATATGATTTTCCCAACCCTATTGCCCTTATGGCAAGCCCCAACCCCTTCTTATCATATGGGTGCTAGAAGGCGGTGGCTGCGGGTCTACATGTCCTGGGAATGACATTAAACTCTATCTGATGGTGAGGTTCCAGATTTGGCGGTTTGGGGAATGTGGAGCACCCCTTCATCCCCATTGCTCCCTGGTCCACTTTGACCCGGAATGGTAGTACCTGTTAGGGTCCCATCTATGGGTTAAATAGAAAAATGTATTTATAAAAAAATTGTATTATCCATTAAGAATTGATTTATTTCAAAACTTTATCGGCATTAAATGACCCACTGAGGTTGATATGCCGTAAAACAAAACAAACCAAACCGAACCAAATTGAAAAATTATTTGCTTTATAATTGCTTTGTATTTTTAAAACCTATTTGCTTTATATTTTGTTTAAAATATTTTTGTTTATAGTTTGTTTTTTTTCTGGTCTATATAGTATTTTATCAATTGTATTTGTTTTCAATATTCTTTTTTTAAAAATTCTATTCCAGGTTCATAATCAGTCCAGAGAGTGACATCAACTTTGGCTTTTTGATGTTAACTACAAAGAAAAGCAGAACAATTACAATAGAGAACAGGGGAGAATTTGAGTTTAAATATTCCCTTGTTAAAATGGTGCGAGAAAAAGATATATCCAGCAAAGTAAAGAGAGTGTAAGTACTTTGGATTTATTGATTTCATTTCTTGGATATGTATAAGTAGAATAGAGTGATCTGCCCCTACATCAAGGCTGAACAGGGTGATCTGCCCTTGGTCAGATGGACAGTATAAATAAAACAATGGTAGCAGCCATTTGCAATTCTGCTCTTGACATCTGAACACCACAGACGATGTCTTTCGTACTTCGTAGAATAGAATAAAATATTTAGCCAGTAATTCTTGATACATTAAAAGGATCCATAATAGATTGTATTCAAATTAGTAGACCAGTTCACATACCTAAGTAGCAATATCTCATCTACAGAAAGTGATGTCAGTATACACATCAGAAAGGTATGGACTGCTATTGACATATTGATAATGTGGAAATCTGATTTCTCTGATAAGATAAAGCAAGAGTTCTTCCCAGATCCATAATAGATTGCATTCAAATTAGTAGACCAGTTCACATACCTAGGTAACAATATCTCATCTTCAGAAAGTGATTGACTTATTGATCATATGGAAATCTGATTTCTCTGATAAGATAAAGCAAGAGTTCTTCCAAGCTGTAGACATGTCAATACTACTATATGGCTGTACCACTTGGACTTTAATGAAATGCTTGGAGAAAAAACTAGATGGGAACTACACAAAGCTCTTGCATTCTGTTTTGAACAAATCCAGAAAGGAGCACCCCACAAAAAAGCAGTTGTACAGCCATTTGCTTCCTATAACACAAACCATCCAAGTAAGGTAAACAAGACATGCTGGAGAAGTAAGAACGAACTCATAAGTGATGTTCTGTGGACATACCATTGTAGACCGACCAGCTAATATATATCAATTAACTCTGTGTGGATTTTGGATGCCGTGTGAAAGACTTTCCAGGGGTGATGACTGATAGGGACAGGTGGCAAGAAAGTCAGGGTATCTGTGCTATCAGTGCGACCTAATGATGATGGCACCTCGTCATAGTGTAATGGTTAACAAGCTAGATATTTAGCCTCGTCTAGTGAAATGGTTTTTGAAGTAGGCCGACACAGGTCAGCTCAATTCTCATTGGGTACTCCATACTATAGGTCTTGTGACAAACTAAGTTAAATTTAAACAAATCTTGAAAAGACTCCCCCCTCCCCACACACACACACAAAAGAAGTTATACAGCCACTTGCCTCCTATAACACAAACCACCCAAATAAGGTAAACATGCTGGACACTACTGGAGAAGCAAGGATGAACTTATGTGATGTTCTGCAGTAGACAATTACACATGGACACACTGCACCAGAAATTGCCATTCAAAAATTGGTCTGTTATTGGAAATCTGATAGTGAATTATCTCCCCCTGCCGCTAGAGGGAAAATCACCAACAGGAGGTTGGCGCCAGAATTAAAACCCCAGCACTTGTCTGTAGGCCGTCAATCTGGATGGAGGCGTTTTTTAACAGCATACTTTCTGAAGGCCGTTTCGACAGCACACTTATCAGAAGGCTGAGGACCTAAATAGTCAACTTGAAGAGGGCCCCATCCACCATTACTTATCACAGAGCAGTTACCCAGGAGAAACGCGAAAATAAGTGCTTGCACCACCGTGCCCATAAACAGGGCTCACTTGTCTGGAGATTGTCAACCTGAGGATTCACGTCAAATAAGCGCTCCCACCAGCACACTTTCTAAGGCATTGTATCAGCATACTACAGAAGGCTGAAGAATGAGAAATGACCTGACGAAGCGTCTTAACAACATTTCATCCTTACTCTTACTGTTCAGCCACTCACACAGATGCAGATCAAAAGAAAAAGTGGACACTATGCCATCGTCTTTAGTAGACGGACGGATTCCAACAACAATCCACTACAAAAATGGAGAGGACGCTCCATGGCATGTGCCGACACAACATGGGGAAGTGGCAGTTACCAGTGATAAGCTCATCTGATTGGCAAAGGAAAGAGCGTTAGAGGTCACTTCCGATGGTGGGAGAGGTCATTGCACCTCACTGGACAGCTACCTCTCGCCTTAAGCTGGGCAGCCCCCAGCTAGTTAGGTCCTGTCCCACCATGGCCTGCTTGCTCCACTCGGTGTATGGAGCTTAGAGAATTGCCTCAACAGGTGGGCTAAAAAGTCTACACCAAACAACACGAAAATTTCAAATGAAATCTGATGGAATGACAATGAAAAAAGTTTGGATGGTTAGAGTGGCACATTTTGCGAGTTTTAATCTTGTGGGTGTTGGAATTTTTTGTATGTAAGGTGTGCTATAATACACCACTTAAATTTATAGACTAAGCAAGGTCACATGGTTTAAACCTCAGCCAATCAACAGCCCTAATGTGTGGTTGGTTGACTACTTAATGACTGATACTGAGAGACATCCATTTGCAATCATTGACGAACGACTTGCCAGACTGAAGAGCATCAAGAAACAATCAAAGGATTCTTTACCCGTAGATCGAAACTACGCTCGTCTTAACACTCTGCTGGACAAGCGCTCTTGCTTGAAGCCTAAAGGATGGCCTATAAAATTGTAACAGTGGGAATTATCAAATTAATAAAATGTAAAAAATAAATAAGCTAATAATAAGATATATAAATGAAAAATAATTGTGTGGTACATCATGAGAAGGGTGGGTTATGATGGGAAGGTTAATTTAGTTTGTGGGTTATGATGGGAAGATTGATTTTCTTTGTGTGGGATTCTGGGGAGGGGGTTCTAGTCTAGTACTGAATCAATTTCTACAACGGTTTAGCTCAGTCAGTAGAGCATCTGATTTGAAACCACAAGGTTCTGGGTTCAATACCTTCCCTCACCAACTCAGCGTATGAGTATCACATGGATTTGTGCGGTAAAGTGAGGAGCTAATGGTAGGTATGGTACTCCACCTTAGATGCCAAAAAAATTTCCTTGGTCATGCGCTAATGCAAAGGGGATAGACTCCCTCGCTGTCTGGCTGATACTGACTTTAGGCCACCCCGATGACTTTACTTACATTTAATTCATTCTGGTGTTATGTTTTGTTTATTTTATATATTATTTTCACTCCTGATCCTTTTCACATCAGCTTTAGCTGATGGTATTTCACTGGAGGCTGAGTGACAACAAGTCTCCTCAGTCTCCAGGACTCTTCTGAGTATTCTAACTGATTGCAGCAGTACATTAGTCTGGATGGTCTCAATTCTTCCTCTGATTTCCAGATCCTCCAGTCTTTTTTCCAAGTTTATTGGGACCGTTCCATGTGCACCAACTACAATTGGTATCACTTTCATTCTCATATTCCACAACTTTTTCAATTCTCTGGCAAGGTCCAGGTATTTATCCATCTTTTCATTTTCCTTCAGCTTCACCCTGTGATCTGCTGGAACTGCAAAGTCCACCAGTTGACACCTCTTTTTTTTGTTAATCAACACTAGGTTTAGGCTCTTGGCTGGAATAGGGTGATCCGTCTTTATCTCAAAGTTCCAGAGAAGTTTATGTGTTTCATTCTCAAGAACAGATTCTGGTTTATGCATATACCATTTTGTTGTATGGTCAAAATTTTATTTTTTGCATAATTCCCAGTTGATCACCTTTCCAACCCAGTTGTGCCTAGGTTTAGGCTCCTGGCTGGAATAGGGTGATCCATCTTTATCTCAAAGTCCCAGAGAATTTATTATTATTATTATTATTATTATCATTTCACTCCATTATTTGGATTTGAACTTGGTTCACCATGTCCATTTCCTATGACAATAACCATTACACAACAAACGCCTCCAGTAGGGGTCTTATATTATCCAATAATCATGCTAATAATCTCTATGTACAATATTATCTTATTCCTATTGATTCTGTTTTTTCTTGTAGACCAGATGCATCACCTGGTGTTCGATTAATGCTTGGCATGTTTGCCATTTCCCCAGCTTGTGGCAACGTTATGCCTGGATCGCAGCAGGTCATTAATGTTGAATGTTCAGCCGATAATATGGGAGCCTGTGATGAGGTAAGGTTACAAAGTGTTTTCAAGATGGATTTTATGGTCTATTCAGATCCATTTTTATCATTTGTAGAATTTGAATTTGATGCTTAACTGTAAGAAATCATGGAATAACACAAATAAGTTCAGATAAGTGTTACATAATTCATGGGTAACCTATTAATTGTGTAAGTACTGTAGCTAGATATATTTGAATTGAATCATTAAAAATTCAAATCGGAGAGTTGAATGGAAAGTTACTGCCGACCATTATGATTGACATGTGGTCACCTCTGCTTGACCCCCTGAAATACATGAACAGAAGCGTGTGAACAGAAGTTAAGTTTTTAGTTAGTTGTGGCCAGTCACTCATCGAGAAAAGATGTTCTCTCAAGATGCCACTTCTCACCGCATGGTTTTGGGTTGTTTTTAATAAATAAAATAGAAAAACGAGTCTTTGTTAATTAATCAACAAGAGATGACCAACCTGAACAGCCCAAACAGAAAGAAGAAATCAACCCACAGAAAAAACCCAACATAAGAAAATGGCTACCAACAAGTAAGAGCAAATCACCAATACCCCATTGTCTCTCTCTCTCTCTCTCTCTCTCTCTGTCTCTCTCTCTCGCCATTTATATACCCAATATGAAGCGCGTGGTGTAATGGTTAAAGTCATTGGAAATGGACTCGTCGCCCTGAGTTCAAATCCTGGATGTGCTAATTGCATTTCGCTTAGCGCTAATACCCTTGGGAAAGGTATGAATCCTACTCTCCCTCCAACTATGGATAAATAGTAGGGCAGACTGGGCTCTTTAACCTTGGTTAGGCAACCTGTCTAGGAGAAGGAAAACTCTGAATTCAAACCTGTTAAACTCCGCTTAAGAAATTGACCTTGTGTCACATCCTGCTTGTGTGTGTGGGGGGGTATATATATATATACAGATGTAAAGGGATATATAGATGTAAAGGGATATATAACATAAGTATCTAGCAGTACTGTGATGGCATTCACTCTGAATCAGTTGAGCTAACTCCACCATATGAATTCATTGTATCCCGAATGAAGCCAAGACCATGCACAGCGATCCAACACAATTGATAATATGAGTGTCAACAATTCGTGGTTTCACTGACAAACTCCATAAAGGCCTGGATCTGAGCATCTTGCTTGATTGTTTTGAACCAAGTTTTCAGTTGACTCCCTGGCGTTTCTTCCATCCTTGAGGGGGTACTGGGTCGATGGATTCCCAGTTGATGTCACCAGGTTGTCAACAAAGAGCATGACCTAGTCAGTGAAGACATCTTGCAAGAAGATCCTGCTGGAGGGAGGAGATTCTGCATCTTACCGGAACAGTGGTGTTTGAGATGAATTGCCGCCATCAAACACGGAGGATGCAGCAAAGGTAACGATGGTCAAACACCCCAAGTTATGTATGACAGGCAGGCTTTTGTAGCATAGGGTCAGTCAGGCCATAGTAGTAGTCGTTAGTAGAAACAACATACACAAATCCTATAGTCACAAGGGGGCTGTTTATTTCTTTCTAGGCTTGTGGGTTCTTTTTCAGAGAGAAGGAGAGAGAGAGAGAGAGGGTAAGGTCAAATTATTCTATCATAAATCATGTTCGATACTACTATGCGAAACACATTACAGGGAACTCAGGAGGCCCCGTCTGTCCCTTATGAAGGCCCATTCGAAAACGGCTGATTTTTCTCTTCTTCCGTTTCTCGTCCCGGGGTGGAAGGGTCACCCACTTCTGCTTCCGGTCCAAAACTCGGAACTTCCGTTTTTATTTTTAAATCTAGTTCCGGGGTCATTCATCGGTCAATTGCTGCCCACCCGTTGGGTGTTTACCCTTCCAAACTTTAAACTTTGTTCTTATTTCTTTTTCTTCTCTTTCTCTAGAAATCCAATTACCGTTTTCTTTTCAATCCCCAAATTCCCCATAGACCATAATAATTACGCTACACTTTGATCTCAAGGTCATCTGAGTGAGCTTCTTAGACCTTAGGAAAATTAAGAGATAGAATAAGTAAGACTTTGCAAGAAAGCCGTTGGGGCTAGATGCATACTAGTGCTGTCTGCTGATTTCTTCCATGCACATGTTCAAGTTAGGGGACTTGTGAAATAAAGATACATGCACCCAAAAACAATTATGTCTCTATGTTCCTAAATAAATAACAAAGGGGCTATGGCGAAAATCCAAAGGGCGTCTCCATAATTGTCAGGAATCAACATTTTTTGGCGTACTTGTCACTGTGTTTGTAAAAAATCTACGGCAAACAAGGGCATCTCCTTCTCTTGTATCCCTAAGTAAAAAATATGACCGTTAGGCACCCGTTTTGCGATCTCATTTCATAAGGACATTTTTTTCATTTACACAGTCAAAATGCGGTTGTTTGTTAACCAACGATTTTTAGAGTTTTTTTTTTTTAAATAAAACTAACCCCTAACCATAACCCCTAACAAATAACCGGATGTTGACGGTGTAAATGAAAAAAATGTCCTTATGAAACAAGATCGCAAAACGGGTGCCTAAAGGTCATATGGTCCAAAAAATATATCTTGACAGTGCAGTAACATGATGTTTCATCTTATTATAATGGAGATTATGCAATTAAGGAACACAAGTATTAATATATAGATTGCATCAATACCATAAACCTATAATTTCATAGAAATTATCGATAAAAAAATAATTGAATACCAAATATTGTATTTCAGGAACTAAGCATTGATATCGCGGACCGAGATCCAAAATTACACATCCATTTCAAGCAGAATGTTGTGTTCCAGCCATTTGTATTGATGACATTGGCGCCATCTTTGAGGAACACCGAATTTGCAAGAGCCTTTCTCTTTGGCAACATTATAATCAAGTAAGTGTTTTTACTTTTGATATTTTTATCAAAACTAGCAAAAATTATGGCCATTATGGATGAAAGTATTTAAGTTGTAATGTACGAGGGTGAGTCAAAAAGTAATGCCATTTTCTTTATTTCATCTGAAGTTTTTTTTTTTAATAAAACTAAGGCCTACATTGAGACCCTAATGAGGCTCAGAGCAAGAATCTGACGAGTAAAGCCCAACTTGCCATTCGACAATGTCCTCCTTCTGCATGACAATGCTCGACCACACACAAGCATTAGGACAAGGGAGAAAATCACCTCATTCGAGTGGACAACTTTATCGCATCCTTCATACTCACCAGATTTAGTGCCTTCAGACTATCATCTCTTCAGACCCATGAAAAAGGGTTTGAGAAGCAAACATTATTCCAGTGATGAGGAAGTGAAATCTGTAGTGAAGAAGTGGCTCAAAGAACAGTCAACAGAATTTTATGAAGCAGGGATACCTGCTCTCATTCGAAGGTGGAACATTGTCCTAAACAAAATGGCATTACTTTTTGACTCAACTATGTGGAGAAGTAGGGATGTGATCCACAGTGGACCAGCTTTATTTTGATGTATGATACATGTTCCTGTGTTGGTAATTATACCTGTCCTAAACAAAATGTCATTACTTTTTTACTCACCCCTGTAATTGAATATTATATGAAACTAGAAGCAGCTACCATGGGGTGGGGTGGGTGGGGAACCTGGTGTATTGATTTGTTTACATTTGAGATTTACAAATGCTGGATATTTTTAACTAGAATTTCAATGTTATTTCTATGTATATCTTGATGTTTAGATATCCTTGAATATTAAATCTTTATAATCTTTGCACAAAAAGCAAAAACTGGTGATATTTAATGTATATATATATATATATATTTACTTTGTTGTTCATTGTTGTATTTTCATAGTTTCATCCAGACATACATTCATACATACACACCAACTGCCTTTTATATATGTATAGATTAGAAAGACTAATGAAACTAAATAAGAATGTATATAAAAAGATTACACTTATTTTTATTTCATCTTAATTGATTTGTATATAAAAATATATACAGGATTGCTTTTAATAGGTTTGAGAATAAAACAATAATATTAAAATTAATAACACCAAGTAATTATTTATCAAACCTGGTTTTGTTAAAACTAGTATGCAAATTATCCTCATCATATATTATGTAAACATTTATTTCTTAGTGGTATATAGCAAACATTGCAGGATTTTTAATGCATTAAGAACATAGGCTGTTTTAAGGCAATTTTAAGTCAGCTAGACTTTAATGGATACATCTATTATATATATAATGGGCAATTGTGTATGTGTATGTCCAGGAAACTTCGAAAATAAAACAATTAATGACAAAGTAAATATATATATATACATTCACTATCACCAAGGCTTGGTTTTTGAGCAATATTAATGAAGATTTTATTTATATTTGGGAAGATATTTAAAATTAAAATTTGTATAGTAACAGAAGGTAATTGAAATATGATGTTGATTGATTGAATTAATCGCCTCATTTATATTGTATTATTGAATTAAAATTTCTTACTAAATTGTTATATATTTATGTGGATATTTTATGGGGCATCCAGTGAGGATCTAACTTGTGATAAATAATAATGGATCTGCAAGACTAACTTTAAAAAAATCCCCCTCTACCCACGCAACGCCGGGTGGCTGCTTCTAGTTGTTAATAAATGATAAGAGGCTAAATAAAATTGAATAATGATTATTTAATACTCCTTGAGAATGTAACGTAAATAAGTAAGGGAATTGTGACATCATATAGAAATTCAGTGGAAATTATGTTTCTATAAAAATCATTGGAAAATATTTTAACAGAAAGTCATTTGAAATTATTTTACTATAGAAATTAATTGGAACTTATTTCAATAGAAATTCATTTGAAATTATTTTTCTATAGAAATTATTTACAATAAAATTTATTGAAAATTATTTTACTATAAAATTTATTAGAAATTTTTATCAAAGATTCTTTAAGCAAAAAAATTTGATTCTACTTGATGAGTTTATTGAGTGAACATTTTGAATGTTGCCATAAATATTAAAGTTCTTATATTAAAATTGGTAGGCTCTGAGTAACCTTCCAATGTATGTATGTATGTACATGAAATACTCCGACAAAGTTATAAGATGATAACAGACTTTATTCCGTGAGCACATAGAAACATATTCAGGACAATTATATGAACATGCATAAAGAAAGTAGGTGTAGGATTTGTGTCCTAAGGAATGTCACTTACTGATAGCTAAGTGGGGGCAAAGCCCCCCTCCCCCCGCCTTAAGGGGCAGGGGCGTCAGGCACCTAAAACCATGTGAATTCATTGCTGGCCCAAGAGAAAAAAAAAGAATTCAGAATTCTGCCTAAATATTCTCGCCACCTATCGGTGAACAACTGCAGCAAGGGGAGATAACCCTATTAGACTCATGTCCCCCCGGAATTACCATTACAGAACCAAGATTTGTTTTTTCAAAGAATTTACTTCAATATTTCTTATAATAAATACAAAAAAACTGACAATGTTCCTTTGTTTTCTATTTCCAGGTGGACAGTGGAGGTGTTTACGGAGAGACAGAGAAAAAATTCATGTTTTGTAATGTCATTGTTGGCAAAAAGTCGAAAGCTCGATTCAAGATTATTAACAATACAAAGGTTTATCTTATTTAATTATATTCTAATTCTGCCCCCCCCCTTCCAAAAGTGTTCATTTGAAAGTTGAATTACAAAAGTGGATCAATAAATCTGTAGCCTAACGTATAATTATTCATTGAATTTTGGTCTCCTTCTGCATGCTTTCTTGTCTATTTATTTCTCCTCAAAGTAAAAAGTTGTATCAGATATAATCCTTGTCTGTTGATCTTTCCTTTAAGTGATCCTCCCAGCTAGTAATCTTTTGACAATTTATCAACACCTTTAGATTGTAAATTAAATACATTTGGGCGTTTCTGATTAGTCAATTCAGCTTCTGCTGTTTTGGAACAGTTTATGTTAAGTTGCAGTCTTTTACACACTTTATACCTTAAAATAATCCAACACCTACTTTCTTGGTGAAATTGCCAAGACAGTGACCATAGCACCAAGGATCTAAGGCATGGTGCAGGATTGGCACAAAAAATCTATTGATTTCTTAACTGATCTTTGAGTAATTCCTGGTGGCAGCCACAGTTTGTAATATATTGTCTGATCAACAAATGACTCGTGCATAGGCACAGGAAATGTGTGGGTGTCAACATGGGTCTGCAAACAAAAACAGGATATTGCTTTGAACTGTTTGAACCAACCTTCGATAGCTGGAAGACAAGTGCAGTTGCCCATAACCAATAAAAACAAGCTGTGTGGGTAAGAAGGTGTGTCTACAGGAAAACTGCGTAGGTGTCAGGATCAAAGAGGCATGGCTATGTTGAGTTGGAGAGTCATATAAACTCTTAGAACTTTGAGTTGAGCAGATTGCTCGCTGTCAGAATTCACAAAGGCTTCTTTTATATGTATTCTCAACTGACAACTCTAAGTCTAAACACATTGAAGAATAAAAATATGACTTTATATTTTTATATATATATGTATGAGAAGTAAATACACAAATGATGTGTTTTTTGATATGGCTTTTTTTTAGCCGACAATTTTTGGGAGAATATGTGCCCAATTGAAGTTGTACCTAATTTTGAAAATTAATTAATTAATAATTAATTAATTAATTAGGCGGGCATACCTATTCAAATGTAAGGCTAAAACCTATCTATAGCTCTGCTGATGAGGCCTAATAGGTCGAAATGTACATACAGAGATTGATTTTTCTCGATTTGTTTAGCCTTACATTTGAATAGGTATGCCCGCCTAATTAATTAATTGATTATTAATTAGTTAATTTTCAAAATTAGGTATGACTTCAATTGGGCACATATTCTCCCAAAAATATATATGTATGTTTTCAATGTTCTTTGTCAGGTCCAGTGACAGTATATAACAAGTTTTCATTCATTGTTTTTTATTGTCTCTTCTTTCCATTTGTAGGTTCCATGTGATGTGAATTTGGTTCTGAAAACCCAACAAGCTCGAGGAAGTGGGAAACTCCAACAACAATTGGAGGCTTTTGAGATTGAACCAAACAAAGCGCAAATATTAAACCATGGCCATATTTTTGCCACTGTAACATTTGCTCCACAAGCTATGCAGGTAAATACTCATCTCTACATTAACATTGACTGGGGCTTTAGAATACACCGACTGCACCTCTGCAAAGGGGTAAGACACACACACACACACCGCCAAATGAGGCCACCTGTTGACCATGCTTAAGGATGCAATCCTTGTTACTGAGCAGTCCATAACATGCAACACTCCACTTTGGTCCTTACTTAGGCTAGACGAGCAGTTGAAGAGGTCCTCTCCAATCAATCAGCTGGTCATATCAAGCCCTAGTGTTGCATAATTAGGGGCTTGGATAATTAAGGTTGCAAAAGAATCAGTTTTAGTAAAAAATAAATTATGGGTGAAAAAGAGAGAAAGAAATATTTTAGGAAAAATATTTTGAAAGGAATAATTTAGCTGGAATGTATTTTATGAATTGTTTGTTTAAATTGTTTGTTTGAAATTCCAAATCAGAGAAATGACAGGCTGAATATTTTTGTGAGAATTAAAAACATTGAAAAGGATTGTTTGGTTAAAATTCCAATGTACTTACATAATAAAATATAACAATATACAATGGAAATAAAATAATGATGTAAAAAAATAATTGGCTGATTTATGGTAATTATAAAAGAAGGGTTGAATAGACAAAGGTAGATTGTTCGGCTACAAATCACATTCTGGTTCTATATCGCACTCGCCTGGATCTGGTGATTGCCTTTCACTTAGTGCAAGGTATGAATCCTCCTCTTTAACCTTGGTTAGGCAACTGGTCAAACTCTGAATTCAAACCTGTTGAACTCCGCTTAAGAAATTGACTTTGTGTCACATCCTGCTCGTGCGGAGGAGTTTGTAAATATATATCGGCCCTTGCCAACTCAGCATATGAGTAGCACAGGGATCTGTGCGGTAAAGTGAGGAGCTGATGGTAGGTGTAGTGCCACCTCAGACGCTAAAATAATCTCCTTGGTCTAGTGCTAGTGAAAAGGGGATAGACTCCCTCACTGTCTGGCTGATACTGACATTAGGCCGCCCCAACAATTTTTTTTTTAGAGGTTGAGTGAAGGCAGAAAGGGTCTGGAGAAGCAAGCACAACATAGACCTGTTAGCCTATCCGAGAAAAGCAGCCTTTCTTTCTTTCTTTCTTCTCCCCAAGTTTGACAGTTAACTGACAGGTGAGAGAGTCATAAGTTTACTAAATCTAATTATGCTGAAGATTATTAGGAAGAAAAAGGACATGCTATACAGAAAAATATAATAAGAAAGAAAGAAAGAGAGTAGGGAAAGATATAGAGAGGGTGTGAGTGCACATACATACATACATACACACCAACTGCCTTTTATATATGTACTAGAAGCTGACACCCAGCTACGCCTGGGTAGAGGGGTAGGGGAAAAACTCCTGGTGTATTGATTTATTTACTTTTGAAATGTACAAATGTGGAAATTTCGAAGTAGAATTTCAATGCAATTTCTATGTATGTCTTAATTTTTGAAAATCATCGAATATAAATCAAATTTTCATAAGTTTTGCACAAAAAGCAAGATCTGGTGATATTTAATGTGTATATATATTTACTTTGTCATTAATTGTTTTATTTTCGTAATTTCATCCAGACATACCTACATACATACACACACACACACACACCAACTGCCCTTTATATATGTATAGATATTATTGTTTTATTTTCGTAGTTTCATCCAGACATACATACACACAACTGCCCTTTATATATGCATAAATATTAATTGTTTTATTTTCATAGTTTCAACCAGACATACATACACACAACTGCCCTTTATATATATATATATATATATATATATATATATATATATAGACTAATGA
This sequence comes from Doryteuthis pealeii, assembly GCA_023376005.1. Lineage (NCBI taxonomy): Eukaryota > Metazoa > Mollusca > Cephalopoda > Myopsida > Loliginidae > Doryteuthis > Doryteuthis pealeii. Next base: position 12,242,828 of record CM042176.1, on the reverse strand, counting down.
AATAACAATGCATTTATATTTCAGATGTATACAACATTCTTTGAAGCTTGCATAGATGCACCCACCCTGCCATACAAGGTAGACCCCTTGACTTTTGAAATATCAGGGGAGGGCACTCTTCCAAGGATCTCTGTAACTCAGCCAACCACACGCAACAGACAAGGTCAACCGGTGCTCCTTTTTAAACAGAGTTTGATTGGACAAGTACAGACATTAACATTGGCTTTGACCAATGATGCTTCTCTGCCTTGTAAGGTAAGATCAGTTTATTTGGATCAAGTCTCCAATAAGCACCCCAACGTTACTCCAGTAATGAAATATATATATATAACCATAAAAGAGAATATTTGAACGTCACATTTCAAACCGTCCATTTTTCAGCGTCCTTTCTTCAGATTTCAAATTCTGAACAGATTGATAAACAAGGACTATCGCTTGTTTTCTTGTTATTCTGTGACAAAAATTTGTTATCACCTTCCTTATACCAACAAATTCCCTGAAGATGATCTAATTAATAGATCGAAACACTGCAGCGTCAGCCAATAAACTTACCACTCAACTTATTTAAACCTGTGTTTTTTCAATTTTCTTAATATACTACATACTGTCGGATTCACTTCCATCTCTTCACATATATATATATATATATATATATATATATATATATATGTGTGTGTGTGTGTGTATATAAACTATGATAGATATTTTATTATTTTAAGGAAAAAATGTTTGTGTGAGCCAATAATTTATGATTAAAAAGCATTTGTTTATGAGAAGTGTTGTTATTGGTACCTTTCCATCCGCTAAGGACGATGGCATAGTGTACAAAAGAAATTTTTTTTTTAATTGACTCTGCAGGGCAATTTTGAGTGACAGTCTCTACTGGTGCTTTCTGGAGCTGCTGTCTTTTCTCCCTCTTTCTGGCTCTCTTTGCTGTCAAGGCTACTCTCCTCTCCACTCACCCATCTTCGTGCCTTGCTTAACATTAAGTGCCAGGCAGCTCGATTTTTTGCATCTACCTCCCACGTGTTTGTTTCAATGTGGCATATCTTCATCACTCTCCCACAGACATCTTTAAATTGTAGGCGTGGTCTACCAACCAATCGGGAGCCTTTTATTAATTCGCCGTACAAAAATCTTTTGGGATGCAGCCATTTTCCATTCTCCTGGCGTGTCCAAGCCAGTGAAGGCATGTCTCCCAGAGAATGGAGAACATGCTGATCATGTTGGTGAAATCCAGCAAGACTGTATTGGGCACTTTATCCTGTCAGCAGATGTGTAGATACGTCATAGACATCGGAGATGGAAACTATTGAGTTTCCTTTCATGGCTTGTGTATATTGTCTATGCTTCGTTTGTGAGAAGTGTAAGTCTGCCTAATAAAAGGAATTTTTATTTTTTATTTCAGGTCAACTTGGATCTCATTGATGCAGATAAGGTTTACACTTTGCTACCCGGTGCGGACACCGATGCAGAAATGGGGCAAGAGGTCATAGATAACAAAGGTCAGTATGTAGCATAGCGGCTCTCATTTTGAAAGGGAATAATGATGTGTCAATAATAATAATAGTGCAATACTTATTTCTATTCCTGTTTTACTTTGAGAGGCTGGAATCTGGTAGTTGGATCTGATGTTGGGTTGGCTGGCATTCTTTGAATGGGAGTGATGATGTGTCAATAATATTAATAGTATAATACTTATTTCTATTCATGTTTTACTTTGAGAGGCTGGAATCTGGTCGTTGGGCTGATGTTGGGTTGGCTGGCATTCTTTGCTGTTTCAGTCTGGAAACAAATTAGGTTTGCTGGAGGATATCTTACCTTGTGCCATTTATAGTTGTTAATAATAACACAAGGCGGTCTTATTTTTTTCTCACGAGATATTTTATTTTTATCCCTAAGTCAAAATGCCTTGGGTGACAGACTTAGACAAGCCACTGACTTGTTTCAAACTGACCTTACATTCTCTCCTCTCACTACCTCCTTCCACACTTCGCCACGTAACATCTCTTGATCAGTAAGAAATCGGCATATGGCGTTGTGCTGACTCATCCAAAAAACTTTCCATGTTACCTACCTACACGTAATCTCTTGAATTTCTGGCTTTTTCCCCATCCTATTATATACAAGTAGTCACAACCATTTGCAAGGCTTAAAAAAGAAATTATTTCTGGAAGTAGATTTTCTCTGCCTGTGACACAACATGGAAGCGATAATGCTAATCTGTTTCAATCAAACATAATGAAAAGAGGGAAAGAAAGAAAAAAAAAGAGTGAGGATTAAATCAAGATTATTATACTTTTTACATATTGAACTATTTAGCAATAGCTCTTAAGAAAAGATATCAAAAGTAATAATTAAATTATCATACTGTTGTATATACACAGGTCCTGCTAGTATATCTATCTATCTATCTATCTATACATATATAAAGGGCAGTTGTGTATATGTGTATGTTCGGAGGAAACTTCGAAAATAAAACAATTAACAACAAAGTAAATATATATATATATATATATATATATATATATATATATATATACATTGGTTTTTGAGCAAAAATAATGAAGATTTTATTTATATTTGGGAAGATATTTAAAAATTAAAATTTGTATAGAAGGTAATTGAAATATGATGTTGATTGATTGAATTAACCGCCTCATTTATATTGTTTTTTTGTTTTAATTGTAAATTATTGAATTAAAATTTCTTACTATATTGTTATATATTTACATGGGGATTTTATGGGGCATCCAGTTAGGATCTAACTTGTGATAAATAATAATGGATCTGCAGGACTAACTTTTTAAAATCCCCCCTCTACCCAGGCAATGCGGGTAGCTATTTCTAGTACATATATAAAGGACAGCTGTGTGTATCTGTATGTCCGGAGGAAACTTCGAAAATAAAACAATTAACGACAAAGTAAATATATATACACATTAAATATCACCAGGGCTTGGTTTTTGAGCAAAAATAATGAAGATTTGATTTATATTTGGGAAGATATTTAAAAATTCAAATTTGAAAAGTAACAGAAGGGAAAGTCATTTGCATTTTATTTTGTTTATCTTTTTTTTTTGTATGTTTTTTTTTTTTCGCTTTGAAATATAATATTGATTGATTGAATTAATTGCATCATTTATATCTTTTTTTTTTTTTAATTGTAAATCATTGAATTGAAATTTCTTACTATATCATTATATATTTCCGTGGGGATTTTTATGGGGCAACTAGCGAGGATCTCACTCGCAATAAGTAATAATGGATCTGCGAGACTAACTTTTTAAAAATTCACCTTCTACTCAGGCCACACCGGGTAGCCACTTCTAGTATATATATAAAATACAAGATTTGGCATTAGATAACCCACAAGGGTTGATATGCCAATAAACCAACCAACCAACTGATTTTTTGTTTTCTTTTTCTATTTCTTTAGTCATACAAAAGAAGCCACACTCTGCCGTTGTGTATTTGGACTGTAATGCGCACGCTGTATTTGAAGTGATTTTCTGTCCAAAACAACCATTGAAGAGTTTGGGTCAAGTCCAATTGAGTGTCCATGGCAACCAGTATGAGAACACCATTGTCTGGCTGATTGGAGAGGGCTACTTAGAGGAAGTCACTTTTGATAACATTATGCTCGATCCGCAACTTGAACTGCAATTACAAACAGAATCTTTGGATAACTGCCCAGACAATGATATACAAGGTGAGTCACTCACAATTGACAAAGAAGCCATGGTTATTTCCTAGTTGAATAACATGAGTGACCCAGAAAAAACAGAACCCAAATTATTTATTTATTTTCCCATTAAACTAACCCAAAACCTTAACCCTAACCCTTGTTGGACTTAAACTTCAAAAAGAATTAAGATTAAAATTAACAGTGTTATTACAAAATTTGTGGGTTCTGTTTTTTCTGGGTCACCTGTAATATTATGTTACTTAACTAGGGGGGTTAGGGGTTAGGGTTTAGGGTTAGTTTAATGGGAAAAATAAATAATTTGGGTTCTGTTTTTTCTGGGTCACCCTGTAATATCATGTTACTCAACTAGGAAATAACCGAAGCCATTTTGCTTTGTGAAAGAAAAAAAAATTAATATCCCCAAAATCCCAAAAGCAAGGTCTCCAAAACATTTGTTGTACTACGCTCTCTTTTCAGAATGAAGATAGAAGATTAAGAAATTCACCTACCAGTGTAAAGGCTAGGGGAGTAAAACCCTGTAAACAAATCAGGAGACGGAGTCCCTAAAGTGGTGTGATGCTGAAATATAGTACTACCCAGCAACTCCTGCGACACTACTGCTGCCAAACTGCATTGGTTCCTTACCTTTCTTTTGGATCATAGTGGCAGTGTGGAGAGGGGGGATTTGCTACTTGGGCAACAGCTCATCCTCCATATAAACACACCCAGGCTACGTGGTTCCGAAAAAAAAATTTGGGCACTGCTCCATCATCTCTCGTAGACAAAGGATGCCAACAACTACACTCTCCTCTTGGAATGGAGAGATGACATATCAACGTTGCTTATGTTTTTTGCACTCATTTCCGAATGGAGTGATGAAATGTTGATAGTAGAAATATTTAGTATACTTATCTTTGGATCGTATTCATTTGGAGAGGCTGGAATCCTGGTTGCTGGGCTGCTGTTCAGTTGGCTGGCAATTCTATTATGTTTAGAGTCTAGAAACCAACTTATGGGGCTGAGGGATATCTTGCCTTGTGCCATTTAGAGTTGTTATTAATAAAACAAGGCCACTTCTTTTTCTCATGAGAATTTTATTTTGCCCAAAATCACAACTGCCGAGAGCAAGAGTCCATGTCTTACCCTTTCAGCGCATTCTACCAAACTCACTCAACCTTCTCACCTCTCACTCCTCATCTCCGCCACTTCACCATGTCTCATCAGCTCGTCCAATGTGTGGAGGATGATCACTAATTATGACTGAGCCTAATCTAGTTGTGACCACCTCTGCTATTTCATAGGTTTTCAGGTTTAAAATATTTCAACAGATATAAGTAATTATTTAAAGAAGAACACCTACTCCTCTGAGTTTTCCCCTATGTTTTTAAACCTTTAAACTAGAGTTTTTATTTGCTTTTGAAAATCGGGCCAATTTTTTTTTAAAGAAAGGGTTTCATTCTTGAAGTATAATATCTGGTCTGACATTCCTTTCATATGATAAGGCCATTGATAAATCGAACTTAACAGACCTAAATTCCACCATCATATGTTACCCCGCCAAAAGAAAAATAAAAAACAAAAATCAGGGAATTAACCGAATTTAATGAAATTTTCAGTGTTGATATATTAATGAATAAAAGATATAATGCATCAGTTATTTTATTTAAAAACTTTTACATTTTTTCAGGTCAGTTAACTTTGTACCACGTATCTTTGAGGCGTAACACAGATTCTCAAATGTTTATACCATTGATTTTCTTTTTTTAAACTTTGTCCAGCAACTCGAGCAAATTTGGTCGTATTTGGAGACTGTTACATTGGAGAGCCGAAGACACAGTGTTTGTCAATCACAAATCGATGTCAAACCGATTGTATTTATTTCCAATGGATTGATCTGTACCCTCTGACCTTTTCACCCCAAATTGGACATTTACGACCTGGCCAATCAAAAGAAGTCACCATTACATTCAATGCTGATAAACCCGTCAACCTGAAAGAACAAATGGTAAAGTGTCTCATAAAAAAGATCATTTTTGATCGACCACTGAATGAGGTAAGTGTAATTAAATTGATTATTAGAGATCATCAGTTGGAATACATTGGATAGTGTAACTGTTAAAATCCTTTGAGCCATTGTGGAGCCCTTAAGCAAGATCCTTGTTAAAGAGTCCTGGGTATTGGTAAAGATCTGGTAATCCTGTAAGTCTGTCCTCAATGAGAGCAGTTAGAATTATGCCCAATGTGTATCAACCATGCTGTATTGCTAGTGATTGGCTGCAGGAAAACTCACGTGACCTTGGCTAGTCTATAAATCCAGTGAATTGGATCCTTGATAAAGAGTCCTGGTATTGGTAAAGATCTGGTAATCCTGTAAGTCTGTCCTAATGAGAGCAGTTAGAATTATGCCCAATGTGTATCAACCATGCTGTATTGCTAGTGATTGGCTGCAGGAATAACTCACGTGACCTTGGATAGTCTATAAATCCAGTGGAATTGGATCTTGATAAAGAGTCCTGGGTATTGGTAAAGATCTGGTAATCCTGTAAGTCTGTCCTCAATGAGAGCAGTTAGAATTATGCCCAATGTGTATCAACCATGCTGTATTGCTAGTGATTGGCTGCAGGAAAAACTCACGTGACCATGGCTAGTCTATAAATCCAGTGGAATTGGATCCTTGATAAAGAGTTCTGGGTATTGGTAAAGATCTGGTAATCCTGTAAGTCTGTCCTCAATGAGAGCAGTTAGAATTATGCCCAATGTGTATCAGCCATGCTGTATTGCTAGTGATTGGCTGCAGGAATAACTCACGTGACCTTGGATAGTCTATAAATCCAGGTGGGGAATTAGAGCACACCTTATATACAAAATATTCCAACTGTAACTTAATAGAGGAGAGAGAGGGAGAGGGAGAGGGAAAGAATGGAAAGAGCCAGTAGATTAGCATAGAAAATTTTTAGGATGAGTCAGCACAACATGACAGGATGTTTTCTCATTGGTCAAAGAGATGCAAATGCAAAAAAAATTCCCTGGACTAGCACTAGTGAAAAGGGGAGAGACTCCTTTTGTCCAGTTGATACCGACAATAGGCCATTCCACCAATTTTACTTACTTTACTTATTAGTGCAGAGTGAAACAGAACAGCTTTGTCCAGGATTTGAACTCAGATCACTGATTATATTTCCTATAATGATAACCATTTTGTCTTGTATGAGATTTGTCCAAAAATCATCAAATTCACTGTAATCTCTTTGATTTAATCTCTTTAATCAAACATAATATTAAAATCAAAACAATATTCCACCTAGTATTATTTGTATTATTCAGACTATTGTCCTCATCTTTAATGTTATCTGTACAACATTTCAGCCGATGTGCCCTCTGGCCTTCTTCAGGTATTTCTTGTCGGACTCGGGAACCTTCTCGGACTCGGGAACCTTCTCGGACTCGGAACCATCTTGTCATCATCGGGAGCCATCACTGAACTTTGAACCTAACCTTTTATTCACTCCAAGGGGTATTCTGTTCTCATTCTGCTAACCATAGCTGGGGTACAGGTGTTAAGCATGTTAATTATTATTCTATGTTACTGCTGCCCCTGACAAGGATTGAACCTGAATCTAGAGATAACTGTCACTTAGAACTGTCTTAACTTAACTCCTTTATCCACTAGGCTATGTGTTCAAAACTTTCTGAGAAATAATATTCCACCTATTTTGAAATCAGTTTAAACTGGTAAAAACTCTTCTCAACGTTCACTAATTCTAATGCACTATTTAACTATTAGTTGTGATGTGTAGTTTCGTATGTTCTTGTAGTAGTACTAGTAGTTCGCTTATCGTAGCTTAGTTCCTTATCTCGTTGAACTATCTTTATATATCTACCACTGTAATAGACGTATGCAAATGAGATAACACACCATTGGCTATCTCACTACACTATTATTTATTACTAACAATATTTAATTTCACACAAAACCATAATATTCTGAAAGCCGGAGCAAGTAACCAATAAGCACCCCAAATCATCAACCTAATGAAAAGTTCATTAAAGCCTTTAATTCATAGCATAAATAATGACCATAAACACAGTCTCCAACGTTTTTTATTTCCTACTTTTTAAAGTTTCATAATAAACACCGATCATAATTACATTACTGTGACAATCTCAGAGACATGTGGAGAACCGGCCGATAACAGTAGGATGGTGCGCCGATATGACACAAATTCTATTGAACTCCTCAGGTTTTAAATTCAGAGTTTTCCTTCTCTTAGATTGGTTGTCTTACCAAGGCTGCCCTACTATTTTCCCATAGCTGGAGGGAGAACAGATGGATTCATGCCATTCTTAAGGGCATTACCACACAGAGAAATCAAAACAATACTCCTCAAGTTTTTCTTCTCCTATATTAGTTGACTAACCAAGGCTAAAGAACCAAGTCTACCCTATTACTTACCCATAGATGGAGGAAGAACAGATGGATTCATACTTTTTAAAAGGGCATTACCATGACATGAAATGCAAACGGCCTTATCCAGGATTTGAACTCAGGTTGCCAATTCCATTTTGTTTGATGATAACCATTACATAAGCATGCTTCACATTTTATCTGTAAGATACAACAGAACTAAAATTCAGAGTTTTCCTTCTTTTAGGTTGGTTGCCTTACCAAATTAGTTATTATTAGTGAAATAGATCACGAATTAGGACTGAGCCTATTCTAGTAGTGACCACCCCAAGCAGAATTTAACAGGTTTGAATTCAGAGTTTACCTTCTAGACTGGTTACCTAACCAAGGTTAAAGCGCCCAGTCTGTCCTACTATTTACCCATAGCTGAAGGGAGAGTAGTTGGATCCATACCTTTCCCAAGGGCATTAGCTCTATATGAACTGTAGCTTCACCCAGGATTTGAACTCGGGTCAACGAGTCTATTTCCTATGACTCTAACCATTATGTTAATTCAGTGTTTTCCTTCTCTTAGGCTGGTTGCCTTACCAAGGCAAAAGATACAATAAATTTTAAAAAAGCAAAATAAAATAAAAAGAATTCTAATTTGTCTCTTTATTAGATTCCAGATTGGGACGACAGAATCCATATGATCCAGTGGGTTGATGTCGAACCTCCCCTACCTAGAGCTGATTCCATGACGACTTTACCCATGAGTACAACAAACACTACAAACAACAAAGAAAAATCCGTTATTGACAAGTAAGTAGTTGTGCGTATTCAAAAGGATGAAAATCAAATGGTAGATAGGTTGGGTGTTTATATATCATATTTCATTACATGTCAGGCTGAATCAAAAGTTTTGCAAGATTTTCATAAGTGCTAGTTTATTTTAATTATTGTTATGTAATCGCCCCTTCAGCACCTATATTTGTGGCCTTGTGCCAGACTTGGAAAAGAACCTTTGGAAAAATGTACTACCGATTATCTTGAGTTGCTGGGTGGTCTTTGAAGAATCACCGAAAAAGGTAGTTAGGATAGATAACATCTCTTTAACGAGAGAAAGCAGACGATAAGTCTGGATTAAGGAAAAACAGTCTTCTGGACTCCAAGAAGCCTTTGATGTTTAGGTTAGTGAACTTTGTGTGACCAGTGAGATTGGAACGAATGGATTGAATCGAAAGGTCTCGAACGTTCTAGGTGGAACCTTCTGGAGGATTGTTTGGAAATACTATTTAAGACCGCGGATAGGATCACAGGAGGGCAGTTGCAGTTGGATTTGGAGAGTTGGGTTGGAGTCTGCGAGCAGAGCAGTTGGTTTGCGTCCGCGTTCGAGGAGAGTCAGCAGAAATCGGGCCAGTGATCGTATGGAACTGTAGTCGCTAAGGACGATAAGGAGAGGCTGAGAAAAGCTTGTTCACCGAGAAGTTTACTAAGGACTAAAACTCGCAGTTGAATCCAGTTAAAATACACCTCTTGCTAAGACAGATTATTCGGGGCTCTCTCTCTCTCAAAAGTTAGAAGAAGTTTGAAACATAATAAAACTTTGAGAAGTAAAAACCTGGTGTTGTTGTCTGCTCTATTTACAACGAAAGAAATCATTTTATGAATGGACTCACGATACAAACAAGATAGTAAAAGTCACTATCGCAAAGAAATCGTACTCATGAATGAAAGTCATTAAAGTGTAAACTTGTCAACACGTCAATTGGCCGTAACGAAGGAGCACGCGGCCGTGAAACGTGATACCTTTCCCTTGACCAAAAGAAGGGAGGAAGATTTTGGGGCTAAGAAGAGGCTGACTACTACAGCTAGATCTGTGTATGTAAACAAACGAAACTCCGTACGTACGAATATACGAGTAGTAGTGCCGAAGAAGGAAAGGCACTAAGGTTAAATACGAACTGGTACCCCAACGTAATAGATCCCTAACTGGTCCCACTACGTTACGTATTGCTAATTAGAACCCAATACGTTACATTATTACTAGCAAATATATGCACCCTCCAGGTGCAAGTATTTAAGTTTTAATGTAATAAAATATTATATTAAATTAGAAACACTAATGAAACTAAATAAGAATGCAGATAAAAAGATTTTAAACAGATGGGGGTATAATCAAAAAACTGAAACTTACATCTTCTATCACTCCAATCTTTCATTGCTAAATTTTCCTAATTTAACTATTTAATTAAAATAGGAAGTAAAGAATAAAATTACAGTTATTTCTTTTTGTTAATGGATTTTTTTTTCTTGGGAAATTTTTTGAAGTTCAATTTCCTGATTCCAAATTAAGATGATTGGGTAATTCCATGTCAAATCATCCAAAAAAAAGTAAAATTGTCACCCACTCCCTTCATCTTTCTGAAATTTTGTACAGCTATGTTAATGTTAGAAATTCCTCAAAATTTGAGCTTCCAATTCCAGAAATTGGTGGAGTTATGTCAAATCTCCAAATTTGAGAGGTTTGTGAAAAATGGCGACTTTTTGAAACCTATTTTTGCCTGTAAAATGAGTTCTAGAGCTTCCCTACTCCTAACAATTGGTTTATAAAAGCATTTTTGCCAAGGAATCTAAAAATGCTATCAAGAAATTTTTAAACTCAACCAATTTTAAGTTATTGATAATTTCTGATTTTTTCACAGCAAGATCAACATCCCAATGTGGCACTGCATCTATGACAATTTTTTTCTATTATTATTTCACATATATTGAACATTATTTGTACTAAAAAGATAGTTTGATTTTTTGCTCAGAACCAAAGCTACAACATCAGTTAAAATTTTGCAAATCAGAAATCATTAATAACTTAAAATTGGTTAACTTTAAAACTTTTTTAATTGCATTATTGGAATTTGTTTATAACCAGTTTTTAGAAATAGGGAAACTCTAGGACTCATTTTACTGACAAAAATAGATTACAAAAAGTCGCCATTTTTCACAACACACCACCCAAATTTGGAGAGTTATGTTGATTTTTAGAATCATAACTCTGCCAATTTTTGGAATTGGAAACTCAAATTTTGGGGATTGCCTAATTTTAAGATAGTCCACACCTGGACAATATTTCAGAAAAATTAAAGGGGTTGGATCATGGCCTGGATCATTTGACATGGAATTACCCACTTCTTAAAACGTTAAGTATTCCTTGGTCCATCGACTTATTGAACCGTGCTTCTATTTTTTTGTTTTTTGTTTTTTTTGTCTTTCAGTTCTACTCGTGTCTCCTCCCAAAATAAAACAGGTACTTCGAATTTTCTCACCGTGTCAAATGCAACTCCAACATTTCCAACAGGTCCAACAATTCCCCGAAAGAAAAAAGTGATCAAGACAAAACCTCAACCTCCTTGTACCGAAGTTGCAGATACTGAGCGCACCCTTGCCCTCTTAGTGAGCGGACTTGCGGATTATTGTGAATATCTTTGTTCCACACCACAAATAAACTTCAAAGACACTCTCATGTTTCAGACAAGGACTTACAAGTGAGTAGGGAAACAGATTGAATTCTATTATTAAACTAGACAAAACGTTGCACGTTGGGTCACCCATTGAGCTCTGGGTAGATAATTGGGATTAGGGAAAAGTGAATTTGTAGAGCAAATTAAATAAAAAAAAAAAAACAATAGATACAGCCGGTGAATTAAAAAGAAAAACAAAAAAACTTTACAATCATTTTCTGAGATTTCTAAGAAAGGCAACGTTTGACCTAATTTAAGTTTATTAAGAGTCAAGATATTGGCAGGGCTGGCTGCTTATGAAACTTAACATACAATTATATTTCGTACACTCCAATCTCTCTCTCTCTTCTCTCTCTCTCTCTCTCTCTCTCTCTCTCTCTCTCTCTCTCTCTCTCTTTCTACTGAAAAACTAACATATATAACAAGGAGGTAATCAAAATATACATAGAGAGGGGGAAAGTGATGGGCAGAATGTGAAGTAAGAGACAGGTCAGTTTTTTACTGAATTGCAAATTATGACTAATTAGACCCAATTAAAATGGAATTATAACTGAATCCTAAAACTAAGGGATAATTTAGTATAACTTTTGTGTCATTAAGCTAAACAGTAAAAAGCCTTTAGGAGACAAACATTGATTCACTCAGCTTTAGCATAATAATAGATTATGAAAATATATATATATAACTGATTCAGGTTATCAATTTCCCAACTGCAAAAGTCCACCACCTTTCTTCCTGCAACAATATTCCAGCAGTTTTCAACCACATCATAAGTGTATCGTTTGCAAAGAATCAGAATCATTTCTCCCCGCCATCTTTGCTGTGTACTCCGTTAATAAAGTGGGTGGTCACATTCCATCTGGGCGCTTCAATTCTCAGCTTATAACATCCTGGCCTTTCAACAAAACCAACCACCACCCACACAAAATCTTAACACCAAGCATGCATCCAGGACATAGCAGTCAGACATGCCAGGCAATACTGACGCTTCAATTGGGTGAATGTCTATCGGTACAATTATTCACTCTTTGCTGCGTACTCCATTAATATAGTAGGCGGTCACATTCCATCTGGGCTCTTCAATTCTCAGCTTCTAACATCCTGGCCTTTCAACAAAACCAACCACCACCCACACAAAATCTTAACACCAATTATTCACTCATATTTTCCACCATCTTAATTTAAGTTGCTTCTTATGACATTTCACTTGGGCAATTATTTCTTCAACTACAAGAAATAGTGTGGAGGCTTGTAGTGTACTGGTTATCATTGAAGGAAATGGATTTGGTGACATTGTTGCATAGCCATTGTCGTATATACCCAACATCGGGTATATAATCGAAAGAGGTGACTCGGTGATAGAGAGAGAGAGAGACAGATACAGAGTTGAGACTTACTTGTTTGTTGCTACATCTAATCACCATATTTCCGTCTTCTACTTCTTTGGCCGGTCGTGTTGTCAAGTCTCATCTTTTTCTAAGGGCTTCTTTCGGGCTACTTTTTCGTCAGGCAATTAATTAACTACAAGACTTTTATTTTCTTGCCAGATTTATTTTTGCCCATGTTCTTATTCACCATATGGGAGAATCAACCTCACAGTCCATCTCTGGTTGAAACTGAAATCTAAACTAACTAAATCTCGTGACGTGCGGGATTCGCTCCTTTGGGGTCAAGGTTACCAACGGTCCTGTATTTTCCCACTTGGCCCCCTTGAATTCTCACTACAGGGTATGTCAATAATTTATGCTACCACATAAATTATGTAACAACATGAGTTCAAATCCTAGACAAGGCTGTTTGTATTTCGTATGGCACAAATACCCTTACAAGAGAATAAAACATATTGACTATTTGTCTGAAATTTTGATAGGGTGCTTCATAAATTGGATTTTTTGGACTATTGTCCTCATCTTTATTGTTATATACACAACGTTTCGGACAATGTGCCCTCTGGCCTTCTTCAGGTGTTTCTTGTTGAACTCTGAAACCTTCTCTTCGAACTCAGGAACCTTCATGTTGTAATTGGGAGCTTTCACGGAATTTGAACCAAACCCTTTATTCACTTCACTAGGATGGACTGTGCACATCGCACAATGATCTAAGGTTTAAGTTAGTCTATATATATATAAAAGGCAGTTGGTGTGTATGTATGTCCGGATGAAATCTATACATATATAAAGGGCAGTTGGTGTGTATGTGTGTACGGATGAAACTACTAAAATAAAACAATTAACAACAAAGTAACTATATATACATTAAATATCATTGGCTGTTGCTTTTTGTGTAAAAATTATGAATATTTTATTTATATTTGAAGATATTTAAAAATTAAAATATACATAGAAAAAGCATTGAAATTCTACTTAAAAAATGTCCAACATTTGTAAATCTCAAAAGTAAACAAATCAATAAACCAGGATTTTTGTCCCCCTCCCCTCTACCCAAGCCACTTCTAGTACAGTTCTAAGTGACAATCATCTCTAGGCTGTAAGTTCAATCCTGGCCAAGGGCAATAATAACATAGAATACTTAACATAGCTTAGGTTTGGTTTGTTTTGTTTTACGGCATATCAACCTCAGTGGGTCATTTAATACTGATAAAGTTTTGAAATAAATTCATTTTTAATGGATACTCAATTTTGTTTATAAACTCATGTTTTTCTATTCAACCCATAGATGGGACCCTAACAGGTACTACCACTCCGGGTCAGAGTGGACCAGGGAGCAATGGTGATGAAGGGGTGCTCCACATTGCTCAAACCTCCAAAACTGGAACCTCACCATCAGATAGAGTTTAACATCATTCCCAGGTCACGAAGACCCTTAGCCACCACCTTCTAGCACTCATATGATGTTGGGGCTTGCCATAAGGGCAATAGGGTTGGGGTAATCATATCGTTGCTAGGGCTTGACGTGACCAGCCAATTGATTGGAGAGGGCCTCTCCGACTGCCCATCTAGCCTAAGTAAGGTTCATTGGAGTTTGCAGGTGAAAGACTTCTCATCCACCAAGACTCCATCCTTAAGCATCACAGGTTGCCAACAGGTGGCCCCATTTGGGAGAGTCTTACCCCTCTGCAGAGGTGCATTCTAACGCCCCACTGACAGGGCGGTAAAAATAGCTTCACATTTGTACTTGGTTATGGTTAATGGAATAATAACGGAATTTTTTGTTTTATTTTTAAGTTTAATGGAATAATAACCGAATTTTTTGTATTATTTTTAAGGTTATTTTTTTAAGGTTGTATTATTTTATTTTATTTTATTTTATTTTTTTATTTTTTATTTTCATCATTTTTATTATTTTATTATTTTTTTTGTTATTTATTAGTTTTACTAGCAATGGAAAACACCCTCCGGGCGTCGTAAAAATTAATTTTTGAAAGACATTGCCTGAGGGGTGGGAGTTAAAAATTCAATGTCAGAGGGTTTGTATCATAAGTAAGCAAAATCTCATATTTATTAAAAAAAAAAAAAAAAAAACAATTTGAAATGAAAACTGAGCCCCGTTCCTCTCAAATAAAATGTTGCGTGCATGTAATAATCAAACAATTATTTTGAATATTTTCCACATCAATTTTACACAAAATCATAGGTATTTATTTATTTGTAAACTTTTTAGTTAACTTCTTTTTACTGTAGAAAATAAAAAATAAAAAAAGGACGAGAGTAAAAAACAATTTTTAGAATTGCTTACTCAAATTTTGGGTGTACATAGCATAAGAATATTGTGACATAATCTGTCACGTAGAGCTATGACGTAGTTTTTGTTACAGACAGAAATACAGAGAATCTCCATTATTAATAGATTATTTCTTAGTTGTTTTATTTTTACTTTACAGGTTGAGCCTTGTGAATAAAGGTTTAATCCAGATGGATTACAATTGGCAGGTCGTTATGGACAATTTCAAAACATCAATTTCTGGTGGATACAAAGCACCATCACCAGCACCAACAACAACAGCAACTGCAACAACACCAACACGAGCAACCCCTACCCCAACCGTGACAGATGAAGAACAACGTGCCTCATCACCAGCCTCACCAGCCTCACCATCCACATCCCCGGATCCCTATGTTCCTTTCTTGATTGAACCCGTATTTGGAACAATTCCACCCAAAGGAACTGGACAATTTACAGTCAAGTTTTCACCACTCAGCACAACAGAGAATTCTGGACACCTCATCTGCAGGTAAGAACTTTTAGGTATCTAACGAGATAGGTCTCCATAGGTGGAGTAGGGGAAGTATGCCTTCTTACTGGAGGGTGAGGGGTCATTTGTTGTTTGTGTTACAATTTATGGCTGTCATGAATTGTTAGCAGACCCTGTAAGCTAGAAATTAAAAACAGGTTTCTCATGTTAGAGTCAAGGGAGCCAGTGGAAATTTACTACTGACTGTTAATAACCCTTGACCCTAGAGGCACGAATCTCACACATAATGGGAAACACATGATTTAGTTTAGACATTAGATTCAACCTGACTTTGAAGCAGAGCAGATATGCTGATGTTGATCTCATCCACACAGAAAATCATGGGGTAAATAAAAGAGCTTGATCAAGTTAACAAAAGTCTTGTTAGTTAAAACAACTAACAAGACTTTTGTTAACTTGATCAAGCTCTTTTATTTAGCCCATGATTACAATGACCAAAATCAGCCCAGGAAAAAGAAGCCTTTGATAGAAGAAGAAGCAGTTAGAAGAATCAACACATAGCCAGGGAAATGAAGATCACCAGCATCATCTCTAAAATAAGTGATCTGTCTGTCTCTCTCTGTCTCTGTTTCTGTCTGTCTGTCTCTCTCTCTCTGTCATCCGAGAGCTCTCTGAACACCCTTTCACTCGCTTGTTTATATGCCCGACGTGAGTATATAACATTTATGAATCAAAATAAAGAACTCCAACGATGGAAATCTGGCGAGAACAATTTTTATTTACTCCAACCAACACCAGGCGGTCATCCCTTCTACCCACTGCTTGCTAATTTCTGGTTCTCCAAAAAAAACTTCTTTCATTAAGGTGCAAGGGAGGCAACTCCATTGGATTAACATTGTTGTTACATAATGAATAGGCATAGCCTATTATTTTTGTAAGGAAGTGTAGTTTAAAATTTAAAATTAATAGTAACACTGAAAAACAAATGTGTAAATAAGTTCATAGGGTTTGATTTGATAGCAGCCTTCACTTAAGTTCCTGATAGGGTCACCCAAGACAGGTCTGGCACTCAGTGGTATTAGGGCCACAACTTGGCTAAAGGGGCTCTGATGAAAATCCAAAGGGTGTCTCCATCATTGGCAGGAATCAATGGCTTTTGGCATACTTGTCACTGCATCTGTGGAAAATCTGCGGCAAACAAAGGGTTTGGGGGCCACTTGTGAATTTCCTATTCTCTTGTCATCATGAATTAACCCCAGGTTAAATCGAGGTCCTTACCTGTTTATATAACCATAACAGTTAAGGTAATTTTCCACTTAACTGCCTCCAATTTTGAATTTAACGAACTCTGATTCAAAAATTTCTAACTACAGTACTTACATAATTTATTGGCAATCCATGAATTATTTAACTTCCGGCCCTCTGTGAGAAGGCAGAATAGATGGTTAAAAATAATTAATTAGTAGATAAAACTTTTTACATAATTGCTTAATTAATTACTTAATTTATTCATTAATATTCTGCATTTTAGATTCAAGTTAACTTGAAATAATTTTTTTGTTTTTTTCAGTATTCCAAATTTGAAGGACAATACGCAAGGACTAAGCATCAGTATAAAGGGTCGGAGTCTAATGCCCTATTGTCATTTTGAATTAGAAGATTCTGATTACATACGTACACGTCGAAATCCTGAAATGCGAGGCCCAGGAGGGGTCCACCCAGGAATGACCCTTGATGTCAATACCAGAGTTATTGAAATGGAATGTATTGGTATTGGAGTCACTATACAGAAGTAAGAACAAAACATTTATCTATTTATCTATATCTATCTATCTATCTATCTATCTATACATATATAAAGGGCAGTTGTGTTTATATGTATGTCCAGAGGAAACCTCGAAAATAAAACAATTAGCGACAAAGTAAATATATATACACATTAAATATCACCAGGGCTTGGTTTTTGAACAAAAATAATAGAGATTTGATTTATATTCGTGAAGATAATTAAAAAATAAAATTTAAATGATAACAGCATGGATTTTTTTTTCATTTAATATTTTAGATAGTAGACATTAACATTTCTTTTCAGAGTAGCTAGATCAATGCAAGGTCTATTTTTTTAACATAGGGATTTAAATGGGGCATCCCATGAGGATTCAACTTACGATTCAGTAATAATGGATCTGCGGGACTACCGAGTGCTACCATAGCTGGAGGAAGAATAGTTGGATTCATACCTTTCCCCATGGTTATTAGCGCTATGTGATATGTAAACAGCCTCATCCAGGATTTGAACTCACATCGATGAGTCCATTTCCTACGACTCTAACCATTACACCACACGCCTCCTATGGACCTGTTTATAACACCTACTCTGAATGTTGATTGGCTCCAGCATTAGCCAATAAGGTGCACAGAAACTGAAGTTGGCAAAACTCTGTATAGGCCAGTTTGATTATTTTTCATTTAGTAACCTTTATTAGGTTACAACAATAATAATAATGACAATCCATTTCTCTTTTTCCTTGTGAATAATTTCAGAAAATTCTACATCTTGAATCCAACGTCCAAGGCGTATTCCTATGAATGGATATCAGAAGATGAGACCAATCCCAAGAATTTTACTGGATTTAACTGCCTAACAATGAAAGGAAGTGTACACCCAGGAAAACGAGCTGAGGTCTGTTGATCCCCACAAGAGGATAGATTTTATTTCTTTGTGTTTAAAGATGAGGGAGTAAGTCCATAGTCGGATACAATTTATAATAAAATCTAAAATTTCACTGTATTATGTTTGGTTCATGGCATTAATGAAGAAGTGTTAGGTTATGTGTCTTAACAAGGAAGGAGATTATGTTGAGATTATGAATATATTTTCCAATATAGCCAGTGGTCTGATGATACTCATAGGTATACACTGATACCTGTGGGTAGAAATAGATCTATAACCACAAAAAAGACTGATTTTAAAGCTTTTTCTTTACCAATTATATTGCTCTGTTCAATAATATTGAACATCGAGCTCTCAAATTGAACCTGAACAACTTTAACATTCTGCCGCTGGCAAAAAGGTCTATCATCCTAATACCAACTTACCTGGTAACCCATCTACAGATATATATATATATAATATATATATTATATATATATATATATATATATACTAAGTGACCCATCTACAGATATATACAGGGTGTTCAGGAGAAATGTGACATATTCATATTTGGTTATTTTTCTCTGTAGGTTGAAGATATTGACACACACTACACATCATTTAAAAACTTGGACCCTTCTTCATTCATATACATGATGACAGATAGAATGGATGACTGGAACCCACCTGAACCATGGAAGAGAATAACTTGTATCATGATTATCTGTGCAGGCCATCAAAATAAGGAGATTATGGTTGCTGCCCAATGCTCCCTAAACACTGTAAAAACAATCAGGCCTGAACTGGAGATTTGCAATGGAGACAGACGATCTGATTGTGTTCGTACAGTAGAATTCCTCGAAAATCTGCAGAAAGGGTATCGGGTTGAATGCAGATACCCACGTGGAGTTGCTAAACACTGTAGTCAAGCTCTGGATGACAAGGGTAGCCAATGGTAGGCCGTATGTATGGCAGCAGGATTCGGCCCCCTGCCACACCTCTGGGAAAAGTCAAAATGGTTGTCGGCGAATTTTTTACGACTACACCAGTCCCAATGTTTGGCCTCCGAACTACCCAGATCTTAACCCCATGGATTATTATGTATGTGGGGCTGTTGATAAACACACCAATCGCCGTGCCAGTTCTACAAAAGCCCAGTTAATCGACAGAATTAAGGTAGTTTTTGAGACCCTTTCCAGGGAAATTGTAACATCAGCTTGCTCCAGGTTCCAGAGAAGGATTAAGGCTGTGATCGACGCTAATGGCGGTTATTTTGAGTGAAACTTGTTGACAGTTGTGTAATTTCCATGTCTGTTGAATTTCTTTACAATCCTTTAAATTTTGTAGTTACCAAGCACTTTATCTTTTTCCTTATGAAACTTTCAAATTTCTCCCGAACACCCTGTATATAGACTAAGTTTCAAGTGTGAGCCATTTTAGTTGGAGTGAAATACTTTATTGTCAGTTTAGTTGGAGTGAAATACTTTATTGTCAGAATTTTTTATTTCCTTTTTTCAGATGTCATTTGATTTCAAATCCCGTGAAATTGGAATTGCCGAATCCTTCTGGCGCTTTCTAATTCCTGATCAAAATATCAGCGTTCCGTTCTTGTTAGTGACCAATGTAAAAGATCCAGACGTTCTCCTTGACCGATCTCATATGAGATTAAAACCAGTTCTTATTAGTAAGTTGATGTCTGACCGACTTTGGTTTTTTATTATTAAAAGCTGCTACACTCAGAAACTTGACAAAAAGAAAACAAAAAAGAGGAGAAATGAGTGATTATGTAAAAGGGTCATGTATATGGTTTTTAATGGAAATTACTCAATTTGTGCTACTCTTACGCTGAGTTGGCAGAGACTGACATTGAACCAAGGACCTTGCAATTCCCTTTTTTTTATTTAAAAATTAAAATTTACATATTTATGTGCTTTCAATATTTCCATCATTCATCAATGTAAACAAACCCTTTTTTATTTTTCATGTTAGCCATTGTTTATAAAATAATCACATTAATTTATTTATTTTGATATTAGAAATACAAATAAAATCAGGATACTAATGCAGAATAGTGCGCAAGAGATAATACCATTAGATTACATTTCACGGAAATACCTGAAAACTTTGAGACACTCAAGGAAGTGGGTTAGAATTAGGCTCCTTCGGGAGTTTCCATAATCTAATGTTATTTATTCGTAAAATACGATTCTAATGATATTATCTATTGTGCGTTATTCTGTATTTTACCAAAATCAGAACTGTAATTTGATATTTAACTTTTAAGCACATTCACAATTCTATTTTAAAAAGTATGTTTCATTTTTTTTTGCATTTAGTTTTCTTTTCAGTTTGTATTGTTTTCAAGTCAGTGAACTTTTCGATTTAAAAAATAATACACTATACCTAGTATAGTATATTATTTTTATCAAATTGTTATCAAATTTATAGAATAGTATACTAAAATAATTTGATATTCGATCGGCTACGCTTTGAATTAATAAAGTTTTTTTTTTTTTAAGATTATTTATCGTTTTACATTAATTTGATTAATTTATTTATTTTTTTTTTTTGCTTTGAAATATTAATTTGAAATTTAGCAAATCACGTCATTTATATTTCATTTAAAAAATATAGTTAATCATTGAATTAAAATTTCTTACTATATCCCTCAAATCTGACAGAAAGAAAATTCCCTGACCTCCCACCAGGCCGGATTAAATTAAGATCTTTTTTACATGGTGATTTTTATGGGTCATCCTGCAAGGATCGAACTCGCTATTCAGTAGTAATAGATCTGCTAACGATTATTAAACCATGTTTTTTTCTCCTCTACCCAAGCTTCGCCGGGTAGCCGCTTCTAGTTCAAATTGAAAATCTTTTCTTTTTGTTTTGCAGATCACGAAGCAACAGAAATTGTCTATTTAGTGAATAATGAAGCAAGTGTTTTTCATTTTGCTTTTGATGAAGGAAGTTGTTTCTCTGGCGGAGTTCCTTCGAAATTGTCAATTGAACCAATGAAAGGTTCTGTTTCTCCAAAGTCCAGGTAAGAAATTCTTAGAAATTTTGATTCTTACCCATATTACCCTTCAGTTGTAAGATTAACGTTTTGGATAATTTATATAATGTTGATTTATCAAACAGTTATCCTCATCTTTATTGTTATATACACAATGTGCACTCCGGGTTTCTTCAGGTGTTTATACCTAACACAGAGTATGGAAACCTGAAAAATCAAAAAATACCTTTTAAGCTTCTAAATGTGCAAATTTCTCTGTTTTATATTGCAGACTTCCAATCACGTTCACTTTTACTCCTTTAAATGAAAAACCTGTCAATTTTAATGTTGTGTGCAAAGTGGCTGGTAAATTGTCTCCATTACAAGTGAATATTAAAAGTGAAGGTTATGCAATGAGTTGTGCTGTCCTTTGTGAAGATATGCAAGCAGTTCAGATTGAACTTACAAAATGGGGACTTAATGAAATAGACTTCACCGAGGTAAGAAATTATGGTTATAAGTCTAACATGATCAAAGGGGAACCACTCTTGACTGATAAATTATTTATTTATTTTCCCATTAAACTAACAACCCTAACCCCATCTTCTTTTTTCCTAGTAGAATAAATAAATAAATAATTTATCAGTCAAGAGTGGTTCCCCTTTGATCATGTTAGACTTATAGGAAATAACCAAAATTATTTACTTGGATTAGCAAGAATAGGCGCCCTCCACTGGCCATAAATATTTAAGTTTTAATGTAATAAAATATATTAAATTTGAAGGACTAACTAAATTAGATAAGAAAACATATAAAAAGATTTTAATTATATTTTAATTGGTTTCTAAATAAAATTATATTTTAATTGGTTTGTATAGAATATAAAAATATAGGATTTTAAATGCACTAATATTTTAATGTAATGAAAATATTAAATTAGAAAGACTAATAAAATTAAATAAGAACGAATATAAAAAGATTACACTTATTTTAATTGGTTTCTATATAAAATCATTCATAGGATTGATTTTAATATGTTGGAGAATAAAACAATAATATTAGAGATCAATAACACCAAGTAATTATTCATTAAACCCAGTTTTGTTAAAACAGTATGCAAATTAACACACCAATTATTATGTAAACCTTTATTTCTTAGTGATATCTAAGATACATTACAGGATGTTAAATGCACTAATATTTTAATGTAATAGAATATATTAAATTAGAAAGATTAACAAAATTAAATAAGAACACATATAAAAAGATGACACTTATATGCTAATTGGTTTCTATGTAAAATAATTCATAGGATTGATTTTAATATGTTGGAGAATAAAACAATGATATTAGAGATCAATTATTACTAACAAAATAAACCACTTCTGATGCATCTTTATATGAAAGCTCTTCTCAATGTATTCTAGCATAGCGGTCCCCAACCACTGGGTTGCGGGCCATTAGGTACCGGGTCACACAGAACGTTTGAATTTTTTTTTTTTTTTTATTGATTATCAGTCTAAATGTTGATATTTTATTTTGAAAAGTGACTTCTGTGTCTCTTGTCATTTGAAACGAGTTTTTTATTATAATTATTTCTTTATAGAAAGGATTTTCATTTTAAAATAAATATTTTCGTTTACAGAGATGTTGTTGATTATTAATTTATGAACAAAAGGTTGTTTATTGTCTGTTGATGCTTGCATTTGACATAAGACCACTGTGGATAATCTATTATTAGATTACGTCATTAACGATTATTGAGCAAATGTAAGCTGGAGCATATGAAGGCCAGTCTGTGAAAATATTGTCTTAGATAAAACCGGTCCGTGGCGCAAAAAAAGATTGGGGACCGTTGCTCTAGCAGTAAAATCCTTTCCTATACATTTCTATGAAAACGTTTCCATTGCATTATTATAGTAAAGTTCATTCCAATATATTCCTCTTGTAAAATCTTTTCCATTGCTGTATTATAAAGATACAAAGATAGAAATATCAGATTATACAAATGGTGCAGCCAACAACCAAATAAACAGATGAAAAAAATTGAAATACAAGGGAATTAACTCAGTAATTACAAAGGGAGTTAACTCTGTCAAAACATCTTTTTTTTAATCATTAAATTTTAATAAAATAATTCACTTTTTATTTTTAATAAAATGAGTCGATGTTTATCTTAATAAAATAATTCATTTTTTGTCATCTATATTTTTGATGAAATAATTCAATTTTTATTTTAATAAATAATTCAATTTTTATTTTAATAAAATAATTAAATTTTTAATTTAATAAATAATTCAATTTTTAATTTGATAAAATAATTCAATTTTAATTTAATAAAATAATTCAATTTTTATTTTAATAAAATAATTCAATTTTTAATTTAATAAAATAATTCAATTTTTATTTAATAAAATAATTCATTTTTATTTTAATAAAATAATTCAATTTTTTAAAAATAAATAAAATAATTCAATATATAGCTTGATAAAATAATTCTGTTTTTTAATAAGATAATTCAATGTATGTTTTAATAAAATAATTCAATTCTTATTTCAATAAAATAATTCACTTATGTTTTGATAAAATTCTTCTTTTTAAGAAAATAATTCAATTTTTATTTTAATAAAATAATTCTTTAATAATTTTTTAGCAATATTTTTGTTTATTTCTCACCAAAATTCCTTAGGTTTTATTTGTATCTTATCTATATATATATATATATATATATATATATATATATTTTTTCCTATTTGATTTTTTTTTTTTTAATTTCAGGTTGAAGTCAATGAAAAAACAACAAGGATTGTGACAATTTCCAACACTGGCAAATTCCATTTCAATTATGAATGGGAACTGAACGATAAAGCAAACCAGTTGGTGTCCGTTAGCCCAAAGGCTGGAGGAGTCAAATTTGGCTGCAAGGATGAATGTGTCGTGACCTTTTGTCCAAAAACCAAAGTTCATTTGAATGGCGCCAAGTTGAAGCTCAAGGTTTCCTCAACTTTTTTTTATCAACTTTATTCCATAGTAATATATAAGACGCACCGCAGGATTTTAAATGCATTAATAACTTGGCTTGTTTGGAATAATCAAACTCTGACTTTAATTGAGACATTGTTAATAAATAAAATGATAATTAAGCTGTAAGATACTTTACCCATGTTTTGAATTCAAATTCATTCCAACTAACGACTTTGTGTTTTTGATTTCAGATCTCAACGGTCCAACTTACCAGATTTTAATGAACGGTGCTGGAATCTTTCCTGGGTTGAATTTCTCTTTTCTCTCCCATAATTTTGGTACTTGTTTCATTTTTAAAGCAGGCATGACCCCTAAAACTGCACTACTGAGAATCACCAATAAAGACACAAAAGGAATCAGGTCAGTTTAATCGATGGTTTTCTAACATTAAAATAATACATCACTTTTCAAAAATATTGAAATATTAAAATATTAAAAGCTATATAAGATATTATAACTTCGGTGTCTGGCAACTGACCTGGTAAATGCTCATAAGGTCATTAATCATCTTAGCAACAGCAACCTTGAGCACCTTTTTGATCTCCATATTTCCAACACACGTGGGCATTACTACAAAGTCAGAAAACAGCACTGCTCACGTGACTTTCGGAAACATTTTTTCACACTCAGAATTGTGGAGACATGGAATAAACTGCCCGCGTCTGTTGTAGTCTGCCGAAGCACTGAGTCTTTCAAAGACTTCATGTTTCCTGTGGTCCGCCGACACTATACCTGATGCCGCTCTCCATATACATATGCACACATGCGCACACATACATGCATATTACTACTGTAAACTGTTCATGTTCCTGAACTACATTATCTGTGTACTTGACATGAGATTTTGATGAGTTGTGGTGCACCTGAGCACTGATTTCATTATTATTAAACCATTATTATTATAATATTTACATCTTCTATAAAAATAGCTGTATCATTCATACTGTATGGTACTGTTAATTCCTGGTTGTATCAATTGTTTATGTTCGTAATTCACCAAAATATACCGATTATGTAGGCTAACATATAAGAAAACTAGGTCCGACACATCCACTGCGGAGGGTGGTTGGGATGATTACATAACAAAAACTCTGAAATTTATTTTCATCATTTAAAGCTTAATTACTTTTTGTTTGTTTTTTTTCTTTCTTTTTTTGTTTTTTGGTTGCATTATGAATTTTTTGAGGCAATTGTTAAATGCAAGCATATTTCAATGACTGATTTCAGTTTGGACTGTTTGTACACCAGCACAAATCAACTGATGCACAACTTTAAGCCTGGTGTCATCCAGCAAGGATCGTATATTGATGTCACTTTCACCTTCTATCCGAGAGAGGCCGTTAAGTACAAAGAGATTGTGACATTTGAAGTGAATGGTCTGTCAACAAAGACAATTGAGTTTTTGGGAGAAGGATGTGAAATGAAGGTAAGTCTAGATTTACTGTTATTTTTTTTGAGGAAAGAGATGTTAATAAATAAGACTTGGTAAACACTCATAAGGTCATTAATTGGAGGGGGTTCTATCAAACCACACGTGTAGCCTAAGTTGTTAAGTTTTTAAGTGCCATCCTTGGCCAGTGGATTCTTGGTTTGGCATCCTCTGATAACGAGTCCTTTGGTAATCCTCTCAGGTAGAGATTCCTAGGTTCCTTTGTCAATGGTCACAAGTATACTGAGAAAGAATCAGTGCTTAAGCAATGTATCTGCCACACAGTATGGCCAACGATTGGCTAAGGCATAGACCATATGATCTTGCCTAGTCTATAAATCCAGGCGGGGAACTAGAGCACACCTTATATCTAAAGATTTAGGGTTGGAAGCGCGTGGTGTAATGTTTAAAGTCATGGGAAATGGACTCGTCGCCCCGAGTTCAAATCCTGGACGTGGTAATTGCATTTTACTTGGCGCTAATACCCTTGGGAAAAGTATGAATCCTGCTCTCCCTCCAGCTATGGATAAATAGTCGAGCAGATTGGGCTCTTTAACCTTGGTTAGGCAACCGGTCTAGGAGAAGGAAAACTCTGAATTCAAACCTGTTGAACTCCGCTTAATAAATTGACCTTGTGTCGCATCCTGCCCGTGCGGAGGGGTTGGTAAATATATCTATCCAAACATTTCCAACATATGTAAGGGCCAAAGTGGAGTGCTATATGTCATGGACTGCTCAGCTACCAAGATTCTATCCTTAAGCATCAGGTGGCCCTATTGGAGGGATTTTACTCTTCTGCAGAGGTACAGTTGGTGTATTCTAACATTATTAACCATCTTGCCAACAACAGCAGCCTTGAGCACCTTTTTGATCTCCATGTTTCTAACACATGTGGGCATGCCTACAAAGTCAGAAAACAGCATAGCTCACATGACTTTCAGAAACATTTTTTCACACTCAGAGTTGCTGAGGCATGGAATAAATTTCCATGCATCCATTGTAGGCTGCCAAAACACTGCATCTTTCAATGATACCCCTCTCCACACACATATGCACACATACATGTATATTATTACTGTATGCTGTTCATGTTCCTGACATTAGTACATTATTCTATGTACTATACATGAGACATGAGTTGTGGTGCACCTGAGCACTGTACGCAATAAATTTCATTATTGTTATTATTATTATTTTTATTATTATTATGATTATTATTATAAGATTAAATAATGGTTATTTAATAACCGTTGAGAATAACTAAGAGAATTGTGATGTTGGTAGTGACATAGTTTCGGTTACAGACAGACACAATCTTCATTATAATAAGATAAATCAAATAACGGGAAAAGATCAAATGATATTTTTAATTTGATTTTAAATTATAGATATTTTTGAATATAGAATAATGACTGATCAACATATTGTTCCATTGTTGAATTTGAAAATTTGAATTTGAAAATTTGAGGTAACGAAGAGTTAATGAAAACATTTTTTAAAAGTGAGGGGTTTTAAAATATTTGCATTGATTTGTCGATAAAAATTAGAGGGGTAGGGGTAAAATATCTACATTAATTTGCTGACAAAAAAATTCACCTGACGCCAACTTGCAAAAACATAGCATAAATTAGGACAGGAGGCCGGGACAACAAAAAATTACCACTGAATGTAACCTGTCCCTTTGTCATTTAACAGGTAATGGTTGCTGAGAGTAAGCACAAGATTGTCAAGTTGGGGGCGCAGAATATTGGCAGCTGCATCAAAAAGATCATCCCTATCGTCAACAAGAGTTTGGCTCCAGTGACCTTCAATCTGCAGTTTGCCCCGATCTGTTTACACCTTAGAGATACCACTATCTTCTCAATTACACCAACATCAGGCATCAATCTACCTGCAAAAACGGGGACTGTGAATTTGCAAATCATCTTCAAGCCAACCACGAGAATCCCTCCATTCTCTGAAGAGGTAAGCACAATGTTTAGAGTACTGCTCAAAAGTATTTGAACAAACAGACAATTTGCTTCTGATTCAATTTTACTTTTTTAAGGATCAAGTCTCCAGTAAGCACCCTAGTTCATCAAGCTAATCAAAGGTTCACATTTTAACACTTAAGATTATTGAAGTCAGTTAGTCTACTGTTGGTTTTAATAACAGCATCTAACTAAGTACAACTCAAGCAGTGTCCAAGACAGTTGGTATAAATAGGAATCAAGAATGATCCATCCATGAATCTGGGTGATTTGGGTGATTCCATTCCTTGAGTTATGATTGGCTGCTTGACTGCTTGATTTGAATGACATTGTGGAGTCTTATATATACTTTGTCATTTTGCAGTAGACTTTGTAGCATTCGGGTTTGTATTTCAGTTAAAACCGTTTGTTGCCTTGTTTTCCCAGTTCGATGGTAATTGTAACTTTAATTATTCTTCAAAGATAATTTTTTTTTTAAATGAAAGACATGTTTTTATACTTATACTTAAAATGGTGTTTATTTAATCAGAAAAAAAATGCAGATATGTTTGTTTAAATAAAAATACAGTTTTATAAAAATACAGTTTTTATTTACAAAATATTTTTTATGTTTATAGAATAAGTAATTGAGAGTTACTTCCCCTGTTTTATTATTACCTCCTCTTTGTGGAACTTTTTGACGTTTCTGAGAGTATATAAGCTCTCAGAAACGTCAGAGTTCCACAAAGGGGAGGTAATAATAAAACAGTATTCTAAGTAGAATAAAGCTTTCTTAAGCCTAACCGTGTCTGTTCGTTTATTACAGTTTATTAGAATAAAAAAATTGTTGTATCGTCAAGGTAGAATGATACATTTAAGAAATTCTATTTTATAATTTTTTTTTTAATACCCTGTCCAGTGACCAAAAGGCTGCTTGGTGGTACTAGGTGTAGCAGTCCCGCTTTTAGCCACCAAAACTGTGTTATCACACGTAGTTAGCGGCTGATGAAGATAGGGTATTTAATACACGTTGTATGATTTATATATATATATATATATATATATATATATATATATATATATATATAATCAAATAAATGAAAATAACATTTTGCAATCAAATCTAACTAGACTAACAATGCAACTTTATTTTTCTTTCTAGGCTTCCATACGTTAAATTGATTGCTGTTAGCTTTTAGTGTTAGAAAATGCAACTTTATTTTTCTTTCTAGGCTTCCATACTTTAAATTGATTGCTGTTAGCTTTAGTGTTAGAAAGTGCAACTTAATATTTCTTTAATCCTTACAAGTGTTTCGCGATTTTGTGTGAATTTGTCTTTCTTAAATTTTCATCCAGATCTTCATTGAAGCAGCCGGCTACAGTCAACCAATTTTTGTCCTTCAAGGAAGTTGTTTAGCAATCGAACTTGAATTAGAGACAAACTACATACCGTTTGGTGCTGTTGTGTTACAAAGTCACAGTTTACGAAAATTAGTCCTCAGTAATACAGGTGACATCAATGCAAGGTAAGATTTTAGAAGATAAAAAAAGTTTTTCTGGTCGAAAAAAAAGGAGGGGTGGACATTGTCGCTGTTACTGAAATTCTAATCTTATCATGTGTTTATCTGTCTGTAATTGAGACTACATCACCACTGACATCACAATGCCTTTAGTTATTTATGTCATATTCTCCATGACTTTATTTTTAATTAAATCACAATTAAGAAAATTATTTTATATTATTAATACTGTTGGCTTTTTCTCCATTCTAATAACATCTAATAATATCTATCTATATATTATTATTTATATTTTTTTGCTTGAAGGCAATTACAATGCGTATATCATATAAAATTTGATAATTATTGAAAATAATCATGACAAGCGAACTCGGCAAATATTGTGCCCCATGTAGAACATCATACAGCTGTTTTAACTTTATTAAATCTCATCAGCGATGTATACTTACAATTTCCCTCCGACAGAAATCGAAACTGGGAACTCAGCTCACAGAATCAGATACTCTACCCCTGGGCCATCGAAACGTAGCACACAATACATGCGAAATTAACTTGTCAAGGATAAATACGTCACTACTATACAAAGTACAGTGGACGTTGAGAAGATCGCAAATTAGGTCTATGCTCCGGCATAAGAAATGAGATTTGATAATTTGTTTTAGAAGCATTGTTGAGTAAAGTACATTATTATTTATATTTTTTGCTTGAAGGCAATTACAATGCGTATATCATATAAAATTCGATAATTATTGAAAATAATCATGACAAGCGAACTCGGCAAATATTGTGCCCCACCTAGAACATCATACAACTGTTTCAACTTTATTAAGTCTCATATCTATCTATCTCTGTATGTCTCCGTCTACATATATAGGTACACACACATATATATGTTTTCCTTCTCCTAGACTGGTTGCTGTATCAAGTATGAAGAGTCCAGTCTACCCTATTATTAACCCATAGTTGAAGGTAGAATAGTTGGATTCATACCTTTCCCCAGGGTATTAGCGCTATGTGAAATGCAAACAGCCTCATCACTGTGTCCATTTCCTATAATTGTAACCATTACACCATGAACACCTCCACATATTTGTGTGCGTGGGATTAACAGAAATTGCATGATAAAATAAAAACATTTTATTTCTTGGAATTTTTTAAATGAGGCTTGATAATTAGTATTATATGTATTATTCAGACTATTGTCCTCATCTTTATTATTAACTACATTATTTCTCTGAATTTTTGAGATGAGGCTTGATAATTAGTATTATTTGAATTATTCAGACTATTGTCCTCATCCTTATTGTTATCTGTACAACGTTTCAAAACATTGTACAGATAACAATAATTACCGAATAATACAATTAATACTTAAAACATTTTAGAAATGAAAAAATGAAAATTTGTCATAAATTTTTATCTGACTTTTTCTTTCTTTTTCTTTTTCATTTCTTAACATTTAAAAAAAAATTATATTTTTATTTTTTTAAATTTAGAGTTCGGTGGGATGTGGAGAAATTCAAGCCAGACTTTTTAATCAATCCCGTCGAGAGTCACATCGTTGCAGGCAAACAAATTGTGTTTGATGTGATATTCAAACCACATAAGATTTGGGCTGACATTCGATATGAGGTAAATAGCATCATCATCATCACAATTAACAATTACTTCCACCACCTTCAGGCTTGTGTAAGGAAATTAACAGCGTGATCCCCCCCCCCCCCGCAAGTAACACCTGCCCTCTTGATTTACAGGGGCAGGACTGAGTTCATTTTCCAGTGCATGAGGGCCCCTCCTCCCTTGAGGGGGAATGCGGACGGTATCCACGCATTTTTTGCACCTACCACCCATGAGTCAAATGTCCTTGTGTCACATGCTTCGGCCACTGAAAATAACGACGTGATCCCAGGGGCTTTCCCCCCAGGCAACACCTGCCCCCTTGATTTAATGGGGCAGAGCTGGGTTTATTGCCCAGTGCCAGACGCCCCCCCCCCCCCGAGGGAAAATGCCGAGGGTATCCACGCATTTTTTATGCCTGCCATCCCATGAGTTTCAGTTCATGAGTGGTCCACATTAATAGGACCTTGTGTCTGACCCGCATACGTGGGATGTGTGGTAAATAGCATCATTACTACCATCACAAGGGCTGGCTTAGCTCAGTCGGTAGAGCGTTCAACTAGGAACCACAAGGTTCCTGGTTCGATACTGGCCTTTGCCAACTCAGCGGATGAGTAGTACAGGGATCTTTGCGGTAAAGTGAGGAGCTGATGGTAGGTGTGGCGCTCCACCTCAGACGCCAAAATAATCTCCTCGGTCTAGCACTAGTGAAAAGGGGATAGACTCCCTCGCTGTCTGACTGATACTGAATTTAGGCCACCCCGATGACTTTACTTACTTACTTTACTACCATCCCATATTCATCATTCATCATCACAACATCCACTACTACCACCAAATATTCACCTCCCTCTTCCTTCCTTTTGCCTCCTCCTGCTGCTCTCCTTTCTCTTTCTCATTGTTTATTTTCTCTTTGCCTCCTTCTTCCCTCACTGACACTTGTTCACTAAAACACCAGTTTCATCTCTTCAGGTAAGCGGGTGTCTTTTATCCCCACCTACTTACCCATAATGCATTGTACTCTCCCATAAGCAGGCACCTCTTCTCCCTTCTAGCTTCTCATTAGTTACAGCATGCTAGCAAGCACTCCTCAACCACACACCCAGGTCCATAACATCAGTTAGTACTTTTTGACTATACTTAGTATGTAGTATTTAAAAAGATTTTTTTTGTTGTATTGAAAGTATTTATCACCTTTTTTTGCCTCTTTCCAGAACCTTCTGTGTTTCATAAATGAAGGCGAGTGTCCACCACTGAAGCTGACCCTTACAGGTACATGTGCAAGTACCCCAACGTCTCGAGAAATACTCACCTTCCAGACCAGCGTGCGGCAGAAGGAAGTAAAGACTGTGCCCATTTGTAATCGAACTAATCAGATTTGGGAACTCCGTCCGATTATTGACGGCAATTACTGGCAAGGCCAGAATAAATTCTTGGTCGAGCCTCAGTCGACTAAACAATACGAGATTACCTACAAACCAATGGGCATGACAGGGGCTGATGGTAAAAAGCATGTTGTGAGTATCCCCATCCGTTTCTTTTTCATCGAGAAAACTTGGCCCCTCTCTTTAATTCCTTTTAGCAAACAGTCACTTAAAGGTTGCCAACAAGCCCTAGCACCTATATGATTGTCCCAACCCTATTGCCCTTATGGCAAGCCCCAACCCTTTTATCATATGGGTGCTAGAAGGCAGTGGCTGAGGGTCTATGTGTCCTGGGAATGAGTTTAAACTCTATCTGATGGTGAGGTTCCAGTTCTGGAGGTTTGGGGAATGTGGAGTACCCCTTCATCACCATTGCTCCCAGGTCCACTCTGACCCGGAGTGGTAGTATCTGTTAGGGTGCCATCTATGGATTAAATAGAAACACATGAGTTTATAAACAAAATTTGATTATCCATTAATGAATGAATTTATTTCAAAACTTTTTTGGCATTAAATGATCCACTGAGGTTGATATGCCATAAAACAAACCAAACCAAAGGTTATCAAAGTCAGCCATTATGACTGATATGGTAATTTAATTTAATTAATTAATTTTTTTTAATTAAACTTTTTTTTTTCAACCTCAGGGCTCGATATTTTTTCCACTTCCTGATGGCACTGCAATTTTTTACAACATGAATGGAATTTCTGAACCCCCAAGAGCAAACGGCAAAGTCAACCGAGACATCCCATGTAAAGTGCACTACACAGAATTATTAGCAGTCTATAATTGGAGTAAACAATCAATGCGGTGAGACTTTTTACTTTCAAATCTTATTATAATAGAGATTCTGTGTCTCCACCACATCACACCTCCCTTAGTTATTTATGTTATATTCTCATGGTTATTAACTAATTATTATTTAATCTTAATTAACATCTTAGGTTATTTCCTATAAGTCTAACATGATCAAAGGGGAACCACTCTTGACTGATAAATTATTTATTTATTTATTGATCCACTAGGAAAAAAGAAGATGGGGTTAGGGTTAGGGTTTAGGGTTAGTTTAATGGGAAAATAAATAAATAATTTATTAGTCAAGAGTGGTTCCCCTTTGATCATGTTAGACTTATAGGAAATAAATGCGTCTTATTCATTAACAATGTCTCTATAAAGATCTAGCTGAGATAAATTTGCCTCAAAACAGCCCATATTATTAATGCGTTTACAATCCTCTGCAATGTGTGTTATATATCATTAAGAAATAAATGTTTACATAGCATAATTGTGTAAATGATTTGCATGTGTGTCAACTTTAACCCTCCCCCCACCTCCAGAGAAGGTTCGTAGTTGGGGAGTTGGTTGGGTAGGGTTTATGGGTGCTGTCACCTCAGCTAAATAATGGATCATTCCATTTTTATTGTGAAGAAAGAAAAGGGATGAAATGGGACATGCTACACAGAAAAATGTAATAAGGAAGTATTATTTAGATAAAAAAGTATTTTATCTAAATAATACTTTTTTAGTCTTTGTTTTTTTTTGTTTTTTTAATATGGTTTTTCATTGGATGATATATTTTTTTATGGAGGCCTGCAAGAGAAATAATAAAAGAGAATTTATTAACATAAAAAAACATGGATTATTAAACTTAACTATGAATTTGACTCATTAGATAAAAAAAGTATTTTATCTAAATAATACTTTTTTTAGTATTTGTTTTTTTGTTTTTTTTTTACACTTTTGATCATCCATACTCAGGTTTTCAGATTGCATTTACAAAATTTTTTTTATTTAACAGATTCAGGTCAAAAATTGAATTTCTAAGACCAGAGAAAATTGAACTCAGTACAACATTTAAAGGAATGGATTATATTGATGTTCCCGCAGGAGGCCAGAAAGATTATCGGTTGGAATTCCTTGCATACAAAGAAGGAACAGCTTCCATAAAGGTAAAAAAGGGGGGGGGTATATATAAGATCTTGGACCAAGTAACCAATAAGCACCCCAAATCATCAACTTAATAAAAAGTTCACATTTTAACTTGTCACTGGTAATTTCCGCTTCCAAATTTTTGTAAACAAATGATTTTAATCAGAAGTTTACGGAGATGTTAAACTCACAATAAATTAAATAGATGGTTGGTACACGTAATCAAATTAAAATTCAATAGCAAAATCTTTTTTTAAATAAATACTTTTTAATCAGAAGTTTATGAATATTTTTCAACACTTACGATAAATTAAAAAAAGATGAAATACGTTTTTATACTAAAATAGTTTTTACTTAATCAGAAGAAAAATGCAATTATGTTTATTTAAATAAAAATACAGTTTTTATTTACAAAATATTTTTATACTTATTTAAATAAAAGGATGTCGTTCAGAAATAGTATCACAAAATTTGTAAAATTTGTTTTTGTCATTTAGAATATAATTGCAAAAATCATCTGTTCGTTTAGTTTCAAATATTTTAAAGCGAAATTTACCGGTGATGAGTTACATATGAACCTTTCATTAAGTTGATGATTTGGGGTGCCAATTAGTTACTTGGTCCAAGATCTTTGGTGTTTAAGAGTACATCATTCTTTCCATGAGGGATGCTCTGAAAGTAATGCCTTGTATATGTTGGTGGTATGACAGTAGAGGTTGATATTGTTCAACTCTATGTAAGTCACTATTTTCGTTTGTCTCTTTTATTTACAAAGCAAATGCAGGGGAGATAATCAACAATTCCACCATTTTTTTAAAGGTAATTCTCAAAAAAATCAATACTATAATAATAATAATGACTAGCAGGACCTGTGGGTATACCACAGTATGACAATTTAATTATTACAACGTTTGATATGTTTACTTAAGAGCTATTGCGAAATAATTCAATATGTAAAAAGTATAATAATCTTGACTAGCAGGACCTGTGGAGATACCACACTATGATAATTTAATTATTACGTTTGATATATTTACTTAAGAGCTATTGCGAAATAATTCAATATGTAAAAAGTATAATAATGTTGATTTAACTCTCTCTTAAAAGGGGGTTGTAAAATATTTCCATTGATTTGCTGATAAAAATCTGGGGGAAGTGTTTAAAATATTTACATTAATTTGTCGACAAAAAAGTGACAAAAACACGACTTGGAAAATATGCGATTTGGGCCAGAAATTCGTCTGACGTCATTAAAATATAGCGTAAATTAGGACAGAAAGCTGGAATAACATAAGATCAAAATTAACAAAATATTTTCCATTATTCACAATTTCAATATTACAAATAAAACAAGTATGTAACTTTCTTTTTTTTTTTCTAGTTCATTTTAATTTTACGTTGGATATTTAAGCGATGCAAACCCATTTGGAATTTTTCATTTTTAAAATTGGGTGAAATAAAATGGAACAAATAAGAAATCTGCGATTAAGCGACACCAGATAATCTGGATTTATATTCTTGCATTGCGTCTTGAACAATTTGGACCGTCTCATTTTTAACTAGAGGGTGTTGCATGATGATAATAGACAGAAGATTTAGGAACAGGTGTATTAATAATAATAATAATAATAATAATAATAATAATATAGGAGAGCAGACCTAAGTGTTAATTAACAAGAAGAGAACCTTGTGGATTTTGATCAAAGTGATAATGAAAGAAAATGAAAACATAGACAAAAACTTGGACTTTGCCAGAGAACTGAAAAAAAAACTGTGGAACATGAAGGTGAAGGTTATTGTAATGCTAATTGTAGTGGGTGTCCCTGGAATTGTCCCCAAGGGTTTAGAAAAGAGTCTGGAGGAATTGGAAATCAAGAATCAACAGCATTGTTAAGATCGGCTAGAATACTCAGAAGAGTTCTGGAGATGTAAGGAGACTTGCTATCACTCATAATCCAGTGAAAGACCATCAGCCTACACTAAAAATCAGAAGAACAATCAAGACCACCCAAACAACATTGTTAAGATCGGTTAGAATACTCAGAAGAGTTCTGGAGATGTAAGGAGACTTGCTGTTTTTCAGACTCCAGTGAAAGACCACCAGCTAATGCTGGTGTGAAATACTTGCAAGAAGTGATATAATAATAATAATAATAATAATAATAATAATATGAAATGCCATAGCTAATACTGATGTGAAAAACTCAAAAGGAGTGAACGATAATAATAATAATAAATACTGCACTGCTGTAATAATAATAGTAATAATAATAAATACTGCTGTAATAATAATAATAATAATAAATACTGCACTGTTGCAATCTGCCAGAATACTCAGAAGAGTCCTGGAGACCTGAGGAGACTTGTTGTCACTCAGACTCCAGGGAAATACCATCAGCTAATGCTGATGTGAAAAACTCAAAAGGAGTAAATAATAATAATAATAATAATGATAATGATAATGATAATGAAATTATTGCATACAGTGCTCAGGTGCACTACAACTCATCAAAGGTACATTTATAGTACATAGAATAATGTACAAATATCAGGAAAATGGACAGTGCTTGAGTCATGATATATATGTGTGCATGTGAAAGGAGTGGGGATATCAGGTATAGTGTAGCGACTTCAGGAAGCATGGAGATTTTAAAGGATGCAGTGTCTCGGCAGCTAACACCTGATGCTGGTAGTTTGTTCCATGCTTTAGCAACTCTGAGCAGGAAAAAAAATGTTTGCAAAAGTCATAGGAACTGTGCTGTTTTCGGACTTTGTAGGCATGCCCATGTGTGTTACACATAGAAATCAAAGAGATGCTCAAGGTTGTTGTTAGCAAGATGGTTAATAATTTTAGAATACACCAACTGTACCTCTGCAGAAGATATATAAAAACACAGCATTTCGCCCGGATAGACAAGGGGCACCTGAAGAAAGCTGGAGGGTACAACGGCTGAAACATTCTGTTTTTACATATCCCGATAAAGATGCGGATACAATCCGAAAAATCAAAATAATACATACCAGAAACAAATAGTGATGTACAAGGGAAATAACTTGTTTTAACTTAATCCAGAATTATGTCCCTTAGATTATAAAATATAGACATTAAAAGAAATATAGACATTTAAAAAAAATTTAATCTAAATTTTTATTTTTTAAATTGATTATTTTATATTTACTAGCAAATATATACGCCCTCCATGTGCAAGTATCTCAGTTTTAATGTAATGTAATATTAGATTAGATTACAAAAGGGGCTGGGTTAGCTCAGTTTGTAGAGCGTTCGGCTAGAAACCACATGGTTCCTAGTTCAATACCAGTCCTCGCCAACTCAGTGTATGAGTAGCACAGGGATCTGTGTGGTAAAGTAAGGAGCTGATGGTAGGTGTGGCACTCCTCCTCAGACGCAAAAACAATCTCCTTGGTCTAGCGCTTTTGAAAAGGGGATAGACTCCCTCGCTGACTGGCTGATACCGACTTTAGGCCGCCCTGACGACTTTACTTATATAAAAATACTACACTTATTTTTACTTTAAAAGGGTTTTGTAATTTGCTTGAAGCATTGTGTTTATATTGGTTTGGTGGTTGGTTTTGAAGGCTATCACAATGCAAATGTAAAGAAAAAAGAAGGTAACTGTGGTGTTGTTTGTTAACCGGTGATTTATTCTCAATTCTTAATATTTCGGGATAAAAATCTCTTCTACAGGAGATTACTAGAACTGAAGTTGTTGCTAGTGGCTGTTCATTTGTTCTGTCTCAAGTCTTCCAAATTGTGTGTGTGTGTGGGGGGGGGGTGCTTGTTTATGTGTGTGTGTGTGTGTGTGTGTGTAAGTTGTGTGTATGTGCGCGCTTATGTCTGTATGTCTGTTCATTTCCTTTTTTTTTCTTTTTTTTTTTAATTATTCAGATTTGGCTCACCCTCTAAGCTCTTAACTAACAGGACCAACTGATCCCTTTTTTATTTTTATTTTATTAATATGTGTCTGAGATAAACATTCCAGATATCGTTTGGCTGTTTATGGGTGCGGGTGTGTAAATTTACTGTCTATCAAAATCACCTGTTGTCCTGTTGTGTGTGTACAGTATATTTGTTATTAAGGCCCAACACCGTGTGCGTGTGTGTGTGTGTGTGTTATTTGTAGGTTGTGTGTGTTCTGTTTGCGTGTGTGCCTTGTTCATATACGTTAATATGTGTGTATGTGCGTGTGTTGGATTTAGAAGCTTAGAATGAAATTAATTTTGTCAAAAATTGTAATTGTAGAGCCTGCTAGTATTTTTACTTTATTCTAATTGATATCAAATTATACTTGATTGCTTTTAATATGTTTGAGAATAAAACAATAATATTAGAAATCAGTAACACCAACACATTATTTTGAAATCGTTTTGTAAGGGATTATTTTAAATTAACCACGGTAATCACTTTTTCAACCGCAAAAGTTCACTGACAAAATCTTTCCACATGCAACAATATTACAGCAGTCTTCGCATGTCTGTGTTCACATTAGCAGGTTCAGACTCAGTGAGGGAATAGGTCTTAAATAATAATTAACTGCCCTGACCAAGCTCCCACATCCGGACTAATGTAGAAATTTGCATACGCGTCAACAAGGGTGAGTAGTCTTTGAGACTTTGAGCCACGACTCACGATCGGGATGTTACGAGTTCAATCTCTGCTACATATTTATCAAATATGGTTTTGTTAAAACTTTATAAATGATTTTGGGTTATTTCCTAGTTGAGTAACATGATATTACAGGGTGACCCAGAAAAAAACAGAACCCAAATTATTTATTTTCCCATTAAACTAACCTAACCTAACCCCCAACTCAGTTGAGTACCATAATATTACAGGGTGACCCAGAAAAACAGAACCCACAAATTTTGTAATAATACTGTTAATTTTAACTAGGAAATTATTCAACTAATTTTCCAAATCTTAATGAACGCCCTTCGTCAATTTAGAAGAACTGATTCAAATCAATTGCTCGACACTATCTACATCTGCGTCAATTGTTTTTACAGGTAATGTTCATTCACACGGAATCAAATGAGTACCAGTTCTACGAGTTGAATCTACGCTCCACAAAATCAGGTGTCCTAGGTGTCATCGATCTGAGTAGCCCAGTACGGACTAGTGTTCCTCACACAATCAATTTGGAAAATCCACTGGCTGTGACAGTCACATTCAATGCATCTACAAACATCTCTGATTTAATTGTACCCAGCCAAGTGATCATTGCTCCACAATCAACAGTAAGTAAAAATAATTCTATTTTTGGATCAGGTCTCCAATAAGCACCCCAAATCTTTCCTATAATAAAGGTTCACTTTTGCTTTGTCACTGGTAACTTCCACTTTTGAATATTGTAATAATAATAAAGATTTATTCTATTTAGAATACAGTTTTCTTGGGAGTTTATATACTTTCAGAAAGCTAAAGATTTACACAAAGGGGGGTAATAATAAAACAGGGGAAGTAACTCTCAATTACTTGAGAAAGCTTCATTCTACTTAGAATACAGTTGCAGTTTTCTTGGGAGTTTATATACTTTCAGAAAGCTAAAGATTTACACAAAGGGGAGGCAATAATAAATCAGGGGAAGTAACTCTCAATTACTTGAGAAAGCCTTATTCTACTTAGAATACAGTTGCAGTTTTCTTGGGAGGTTATATACTTTCAGAAAGCTAAAGATTTACACAAAGGGGAGGTAATAATAAAACAGGGGAAGTAACTCTCAATTACTTATTACAAATATTTTTGTAAACAAAGCAACACATGATATTTTGCACTTATATTGTAACTGACAAAAAAATTTTTTACAAATTATCTGATACTATTTCTGAACAACATACTTTTATTTAAATAAACATAAGAAATATTTTCTAAATAAAAACTGTATTTTCATTTAAAAAAAAAGCATATCTGCATTTCTCTTCACTTGATCCTAATAATACTAGAAAAGAAGAAACCTCTATCACCCGGCTACACATCGGCCACACTAGATTAACCCATTCCTTCATTCTAAAAGAAGAACCTCCACCTAAATGTTCATGTGGAAACCAGTATACAATAAAACATATTCTGATTGAATGCACACACCTCTCCCACACTCGTAGAAAGTTCTACAATGTTAACAGAATGACAAACTATTTGGAAAAATAGATCCCGAGAGCATATTAAACTTTTTGAAAAGAACCGGCCTCTTATCAAGGATGTAAGTTCATAGACCTACAAAAATCACCCACTCACTCTCTTGATGTTCAAATCCTCAACAGAAAACTTGATTTCAAAAAATAACTAAACCCCTATCACTATACCTAAATACCAATAGAAGCAAGATCTGGAATGATATGCAGCTGTACCTTACAAAGAAAAAAAACAAAACATATTTGGCATAAAATAACCCAATGGGTTGACATGCCGTAAAACCCAACCAACAAAAACCAAATCTGATTAAATAAAAATTATTTTAGTATAAATCTTCTGATTTCTATTTTAGTATAAAAAAACCTATCTTTTGTTTTGTTTTGTTTATCATCGTAAGTGTTGAAAAATATTCATAAACTTCTGATTAAAAAAGATTGTCATTGAATTTTATTTTGGTTACATGTACCAACCAGGTGATCAACCGTCCTGTCGGCTGGGGCATTAGAATGCACCTCTGCAGAGGGGTAAGACTCCCCCAATGGGGCCACCTGTTAGCCGTGGGTAGTGACCCATAATGGTTAAGGATAGAACCCAAGTGGATGAGCAGTCCATGACATGCAATATTCCACTTTGGCCTGTTCTTGGGTTAGACGGGCGGTTGGAGAGGCCCCCTCCGATCAATCGGCTGGTCATGTCAAGCTCTTGCTTTTTGGAGGTTTGGGGAATGTGGAGCACCCCATCATCACCATTGCTCTTTGATCCACTCTGACCTGTACCTGTTAGGGTCCTATCTATGGGTTAAATAGAAAAATATGAGTTTATAAAAAAATTGAGTATCTATTAAGAATTTATTTATTTCACAACTTTGTGGCATTAAATTGACCCACTGAGGTTGATATGCCGTAAAACAAAACAAACAAATCAGGTGATCAAATTAAAAATCAATATTTTCAAAAATTTTTAAAAATCATTTATTTATTAAAAAAAAGAACAACAATAACAATATCAATTCATTGTTAGTTTTTTATCAAAATCAAAAACTGGGACAAATGCAGAATAGCACGCAAGAGACAATATCATTAGATTATGTATAAAAAGCGTTACATTTTGCGGAAATACTTGAAACCTTTGAGACGTTAGTTTTAGGGTTAAGGTCAGGATTAGGGTTAGGCTACTTGGGGATTTCTGTAATCTAATGCTATTTATATGTAAAATGCGATTCTCATGATATTATTATCTCTTGCGTGCTATTCTGCATTGGTACTCTAGAACTATTTAAATATAAAAACATGCCATTTGTTTGCTAATAATAACATAAATGGTTATTTCCTATAAGTCTAACATGATCAAAGGGGAACCACTCTTAACTGATAAATTATTTATTTGTTTATCGATCTACTAGGAAAAAAGAAGATGGGGTTAGGTTTAGGGTTAGTTTAATGGGAAAATAAATAAATAATTTATCAGTCAAGAGTGGTTCCCCTTTGATCATGTTAGACTTATAGGAAATAACCACATAAATTAACTAATTATTTAATTTATCGTATGTGCAAATCTCCATAAACTTCTGATTAAAATCGTCTGTTGGTTTGTTTACAAATATATTCAGAAGCAGAAGTTGCCAGTGACAAGGCAAAATTGAACCTTTTATTAGTGGAAGGATTTAGTGTGCTTACTGGAGACCTGATCCCTATTTTTTTTTAAATGTGTAATCTTTTTATATCTTCATATCTATCTATCTATCTTTCTATCTATCTATCTATCTCAATCAATTCATATCAATCTATCTGTTCATATCTATCTTTCTATCTAAATCAATTCATATCAATCTATCTGTTCATATCTATCTATCTATCTATCTGTCTCAATCAATTAATATCGATCTATCTATTCATATTTATCTATCTTTCTATCTATCTACCTAACTCAATTCATACCTATCTATCTGTTCATATACAGATACAACACTCTGATCCTGGACAAAATAATCCCTTCACTCTGCTAGTAATATTATTTCACTTTACAAAGATGTTTTAATGATTTTTGTTTTCTTGGTTTTTTTAGGAAATGATTATTCCAATTGAAATAATGTTCTAATGATTCATGAAGATCATTACTTTTGTTGCATATCCCTTACTCAGACGATTGCCCATCACCCATTTTCCTCTCTCCCTGTCGTCTTGTCTGTTGCCATAGTTTCTACCATTCCAAATTGTTTTCCTTTTCTTTTTGGGATGAAGAACAAAGCAGGCACATTTTTATGTGCACATTTATTTTATTTCTTTCAGCGTCCTGTGAAAATTGAATTCCAACCAATCAAAGTGGGAGAAACAAGCGGTAAATTTGAACTGGTCAGTCCTGAATTAGGTCACTACCTTTATGACGTGAACTTAAAAGCAACTCCCGCAGGGCCAGAGAGGGCGATCTACATTCGGACTTCCTTTGGACAAGCTGTTAGCCATCTGGCCAAATTCCTTAACTTTGCCAAACAGAAAACAGATTATGTTTGCAAGGTAAGTGAGATTTTTTTTGTTTCCTTTTGTTTTAAATTTCCAACTTACAATTCTATAGCAAGAATAAGTGACTATGAACCAGATTAAGCATTGTACAGGGTTCAATGAAACGGAACTCTCACATTTTTCTTAATTCTTTAATGTATGCATTATTTGGACTATTGTCCTCATCTTTATTATTATCTGTACAACATTTCGGCCGATGTGCTCTCCGGCCTTCTTCAATTATTTCTTGTTGAACTCAGGAACCTTCTTTTTTCGAACTTGGGAAGCTTCTTGCCTTCACGGAACTCTGAACCCAACCCTTTATTCAATCCATGGGAGTATACTATTCTCATTCCGCTTACCATGACTGGGTACAAGTGTTAAGCTGTGTTAATTATTATTCTATCTTACTGTCACTCATGGCTAATAAAGGGTTGGGTTCAGAGTTCCGTGAAGGCTGCCGATTACGACAAGAAGGTTCCCATGTTCAACAAGAAATACCTGATGAAGGCCGGAGGGTACAGATAATAATAAAGATGAGGACAATAGTACAAATAATCAAAATAATGCAAATTATCAAGCCTCATCTCAAAAATTCAGAGAAATAGTCTTTAATGTATGTTCCTTAATATATGGTAATTAAATCTGTGGTTTTTTTTTTTCTATTGTTGTTTGTGAATGGCTGAATCAATATTTTCCTGGGAGATGGATGAGTAGATGTGGTCAGCATGAGTGTCCGTCCAGAAGCCTTGATTTTACACCCAAAACTTTTTTATTTGGGGTTGGTTGAAGGAGCAAGTTTACTATATGAAACCAATGACTTTGGAAGAATTGGAAGGATGAAAACAAGGCCTCCTGGGAAGATCAGTTAATGTGATTCCCAAACGGCTTGAGGGGCTGGAGGCGAATATTGGTGTCCAATTTTAAATAAAACTCCATGTTATGTGTGTCTTTTTTATATTCATTTTTTGTAAAAATAATGATTTGGAAATTATAAGATAGGAAGTTACTTTACAATCACCCGTAGATAAAACATAGCTCATAAAAAGGTGACCATGTACCAGACTAAGTATTGTTGATACAGACCTGTTTACAATATAAATACGAGGTTGATTCATTGATTTTAACATATCTATGGGTTAATTTAAAAAAATACATTTGAAAAAAAGGTGTTTAAAAAAAATGTTGAATACCTTACAAGAATGAATAAAACAAAACGTCTTCAGTATAAAATAACCAAATAAGGGTTGACATGTCATAATATCCAACCAACAAACAAACTTCCGGTTGCAGTTTAGTATCATACAACAAACACCCTCTTTGGGTGGGGGTCCTACTCATCTGCAAGGGATACAGTTGGTATATTTTAAGCCTATTGATAGGATGTGGGAGAGGGGGTGGGGTCCTTACCCCTTTGCAGAAGTGCAATCCGTATATTCTACAGCCTCATCTGACAGGATCAAACCTGAAAACAAATCTAATCAAGTGATTTCATATTTTTTTCTACCTTTCATTGTCTCGCCTCTATTACCCTTAGGGCAAGCCCCAACCCTTTTCATCATATATGTGCTAGAAGGCGGTGACTGAGGGTCTTAATGTCCTAGATATGACTTTAAACTCTATCTGATGATGAACTTCCAATTCTGGAGCTCTGGGGAGTGTGGAGTA
Source organism: Doryteuthis pealeii (assembly GCA_023376005.1). Classification (NCBI taxonomy): domain Eukaryota; kingdom Metazoa; phylum Mollusca; class Cephalopoda; order Myopsida; family Loliginidae; genus Doryteuthis; species Doryteuthis pealeii. The sequence goes on along the minus strand of CM042176.1, from coordinate 12,198,224 downwards.
CCCCTTCATCACCATTACTTCCAGGTTCACTCTTGTTACATAATTATTGGACACTTAATACTTTTATAAGGTAGTATAGAAACATAATGGCGATCAGTGCAGCTGATGGCCCTGAGAGTGAGTGACGGCGCTTGACCTCACTCTCACCTTGCCTTCCGGGGATAAATCGTGAGAACCAGAAGGCATGAAGACCCTGTCTTCCGGTTTAAGGATAGGAAGTTTAAGTCAGTTAGAAGGTAGGAGCCCGATAGGGTAAGTTGATCTGTGCAGATGTCTGGGTTGGGGATTGAAAATAAAGTAACATCAACGTAAATCGAAGTCGTGTGTTTATTACCTAAAAACTAACAATGACACAGGGCTTCTGATAAGGAGAAATCCCTGACAGAAACCAGACCCGAAATCCCCATAGAAGACCAGACCTTAGAAGATTCCAGACCAAGCCAAAGACGATCAGAATAGCAGCCGGCCAGAAGAAAAGACGACTAGAAGTAAAGAAGTAAGAAAGGGTATACAACATTATATCGATTTGGTACCGTGAGAACTTCAGTACGTAACACTCTGACCTGGAGTTGTAGTACCTATTAGGGTCCCATCTATGGGTCAAATAGAAAAAAATGTTTTTTAAAAAATTGACTTAAAAATCAAATTAAGTACCCATCAAGAATGAATAAAACAAAAAGTCTTTGGCATAAAATAACCCAATGGATTGACATGCCGTAAAATCCAATCAACCAACCAACCACCTTTCATTTTTATGACTAATGTAGATGTCAATGTGTCAATATTTATACTTCTCTCTTTGTTTGTTTTACACAAAAAATTTTCATCTATTTTAGGTGGACAATTCAGACTTCCACGTTGACAAATCTGTAGCAGCCGCCCCAGGGTCAGCATCTGGGACCGAAGTTGCAGTGGATGTTACCTTTGAACCTTCTCGGCTTGGAGAACAGAGAGCTAACCTCACAGTGACATCCGCTGTGGGTGGGGAATATATATTTCCACTGTTTGGAATGTGCACTCCTCCCAAACCGCAAGGTCCGTACGTCATCAAGGCTGGAGCGACAATTTGTATTGTTTTCCGAAATGTATTCAACACCAATACCACGTTTACATTCCTAGTGGATAACGAACTTTTCCATGTTCCAAAGAAAAATGAAGCGATCAGACCCCATAAGGATTACAGAGTGATTGTTGGTTTTGATGGAAACGACAGTCATTCGAAAGCTGAGGTAGTGGGAAAATTGCTCATTTCGTGTCCTCGAGTCACAGGAGATACGACAAATGTACAGTGGGTTTACTATCTGAAGGGAGTCACCAGTTAAAAGAACAAAAAAAAAAATAGTATATCAAAACCAGAATTAAGCTACTCCTCTTTTTAAGGGTTGCGCAGTCTAGTTACTTTCGTTTTGGATTCTGCTCTGATGTAAAGACGTTATTAAAAGAGAAAATGGGTGTGATATTTAACCAACCAAATTAAGAACGAAAAAAGAAGAAAAAAAAAGTGCCCCCACCCCCCAATGTGATGATCATTATTTAATAAATTTCATAAACAAACAATTTTTGATATTTAGTATTATATTGGGTTGGTGCATAATTATTACGACTTTTTTGTTGAATAAAATTGAATTGAATATTAATAAAATTGAATATTAATGAAACTAGCAAGAATATGCGCCCTCTTTAAGAGGCCGGTTTAGCTCAGTCCGTAGAGCCTTCGGCTAGAAACCACAAGGTTCCTAGTTCGATACCGGCCCTCGCCAACTCATAGCATGACTAGCACAGGGATCTGTGTGGTAAAGTAAGGAGCTGATGGTAGGTGTAGCGCTCCACCTCAGATGCAAAAACCATCTCTTTGGTCTAGCACTAGTGAAAAGGGGATAGACTCCCTTGCTGATTGGCTACCCCAATGACTTTACTTTTTACTTAAGTTTTAATGTAATGAAATATATTAAATTTTCTAAAGAAATTAAATAAGAATATATATAAAAAGATTACACTTATTTAATTATATTTTAATTGGTTTCTATATAAAATCATTCATAGGATTGATTTTAATACATTGGAGAATAAAACAATAATATTAGAGATCAATAACACCAAGTAATTATTTATTAAACTCGGTTTTGTTAAAACCTGTATGCAAATTAACCACACACTATATTATGTAAACCTTTGATTCTTAGTGATATATAAGAAACATTGCAGGATTTTAAATGCACTAATAACATAGGCTGTTTTAAGACGAATCTAAGTCATATTTTCATAGAGACATCGTTAATAAATAAGATCTATTCTATTCTATGTATTAATGCTTTTGACTATGAATTAAATACCCATTGATAAACTTACACAATTCCTGAGGGTTTGTGACATAAGCAGTAACATAGTTTCGGTTACAGACAAATAGACTGAATCTCCATTATTAATAGAGATTGAATTGATTAAAATTTGTTGAAAAAAAAGGCACAATAATTATGCACCAACCCAATAAAAAGAATATTTTTAATGTCATTTGCTGTGGTTATCAATGCTTTACTGTATTTACCCAACCCCTCCATACGAGGGGGCATGTGGCACAAGGTCAATTTGTAATCGGGGTTTAACAGGTTTGAATTCAGACTTTTCCTTGTATATAATTTGCACTGACATTTTAGAATTTGTCACAGTGAATAAAAATAGAGATTTGTATAGTTTACATTATGTGTTAAAACACAAAATTTACACTGTATTTAGAGCAAATACACGGACATGTTCACACAAAATGCAACAAGCTTGCAGCAAAAATAAGCTTTCATAAGAGGAAACAAGGTTATTTCCTATAACTCCAACCTAAAAAAGGGGAACCACTCAGAATTGATTTTATAAATTATTTATTTATTGATCTACTCGGGGTTAGGGTTAGGGTTTAGGGTTAGTGTTAAGTATCTGGCCGCCATCCTTGGCCAGTTGTAAAGAACTTAAAGTAAATAAGTAAGTAAGTAAGTCTTGAGTTATAGAATCCTTTGGTAAGTGAATGTCCTGGGTTATATAATCCTACGTAGTGTCAAAAGGTCCAGTGATATAATCCTACGATCCGTCGTCCACGAAGGTTGAAGGCAATGTGTGTAGGTATGACCAGAACAGCCAGTATAAGTAACAATATCAGCAGCAGAGCACTGCCAGTGATTGGACAAGAAGTTGGTCACATTGTTGTCGGCGAGTCTATAAGTACAAGTGGACATTTAACACACGCCTTATGTACAAAAATCTCAACAGTTAGTTTAATGGGAAAATAATGGGCAGATTAATTAACAGATAAATTCATTCGGAGTGGTTCCCCTTTTTTTTAGGTTGGAGTTATAGGAAATAACTGGAAACAAAATTTTGAATTTCAAATGACTTACGCACTCTTTTATGCTCAAGCAGGGGGATCAACCACGGTGTTGGACATGTAAAACATTTCCTCATAGAGTGTAGAGTTTTCACTTCAATCAGAAAGAAAGAAATATTTCAATGCAAATGATATGCGGGATCTGTTTGAGAATACTAACATGGATGACATTTTATCCTTCTTGAGAGAAATGAAAATATACCGAAAATTATGAAATCGATATAAAATACATCCACAAAACTTATCTACAAAAATTACACCTGTAAAGAAAACCTGAGTACCAACTTTTATATAATAATAATAATAAAATTTATTGCATACACAGTACTCAGGTGGCTCAGGTGCACCATAACTCATCAAAGTCTCATGTCTAGTACATAGAATAATGTATTAGTGTCAGGAACATGAATAGTGTACAGTAATAATATACATGTATGTGTACAGTGCTCAGGTGCGCCACAACTCATCAAAGTCTCATGTCTAGTACATAGAATAATGTATTAGTGTCAGGAACATGAATAGTGTACAGTAATAATATACATGTATGTGTACAGTGATCAGGTGCACCACAACTCATCAAAGTCTCATGTCTAGTACATAGAATAATGTATTAGTGTCAGGAACATGAATAGCGTACAGTAGGGTTGGTCGATTTTTATACCAACACTAGGAGGTTCAAACGGAGAAAGTTGCTAATTAACATAAAGAATAATTGTACCAAATATTTTTCGATAAAACTTTACCAACGTTTGAGCAAACGCATTTAAATACAAACAAAATCGAATGTTTTGAATTTCGCCCAGTGTTAACCAAAAAGAAGTAGGTCAGATTAAACCGTAAATTATGGTAAAAAAACTGGATACATTTTTTGACATTTCTTCTTGTTCCTGTCAATTGCCAATTTTAAGTTGTGAAGACAAAAATGTGAAATGCAAAAAAGAAAATTGTCAGACTAGGCACATGATCTGTATTTGTCCTCTCAAAGATAAGGTAAAGTTATTTTTCTATTTTTCTTTTCTTTCTTTTTTAATGAATTCAAATATCATCCCAATATCATAAACATTTTAATTCGATTGAATTTTTATAGTGATATTTTATGTAAATAAGTTAGAAAGGTAACTTGTACCATTTTCTTTCTATGTGATATAATATGTTGAGATTTTGAGATTTCAATTGGTTAGATGTATTTATTGTGGACTTGTGGAATTTACCCTAAAAACATATCAAAACTACACAGCCTAATCCAGTTTATTGTTGAAGTTTATGCAGTTAGCTGGTTTGAAATTAAAAGAGACAATAAATTTCATAACCAGCCACTGTATATTTTCAATATACTGCAAAGAATCAAAGAGCTACCACCTGAAATTCAGAAGATTGCATTCAAAAATATTCAGCATAATGCTTTTGGCCTCTTACCAGAAAATATATTGTATTCAATGTTTAAATCAGATGAACTGGAAGTGAGGGACGAAGCTATAAAAGAATTTTAGCCATTCGGTAGGTAATTTAGATAAGATTGATTAAAATGATTTCATTGATTTATAGATTCAATTTAATGTAATATCCTAATTTCATGATGAAAATTAAAAATTAAGACAAGGTTGAACTTTTAATTTAATTCAATATATTGATTTTTAATTTTTTTAGGAGAGGGAAGCCAACCAAAAAGAGGCTAAAAAATACCAAAAATAAAATTTGAAGCTACACATTGGTCACAGTTGATTGACTCGTCTCAAAATGGAATTTGTGAGCCTGGATTCACAGAAGAATTTTTAGATAATGAACTGGAGTCATCCAAGAGTGGGATAAAATTAGAGTTGCCTGATTTGCCTTCACACTCACAAAGTGTTGAAAGGGCAGTAAAATTAACAACTTCAGCTTCCCAATCGGTTTATAGAATTGAAGCAAGGCATAGGCATATCATTACAAAAGTTTTATGCCATGAAAGGAGGCCTTCCTTTGCTTCAAAGGGCTCTTATGTAGAGCAGTTTAATATAATGGCATGATAAAAGTTACTATTATCCCCAGAACATTCATGTATCTTTATCATGTTTTTATAACTTTATGCATTACACTGATTATATAAAAGAGAAACTTAAAAGACTCACAATTAGTAACCAGTAGATAATTAAGGAATTTTCAAATTACAATGGTAGCTTATATTAAAATCATCATCCCTTCATTTGTTTCTAGCAGAGTTCATACTTATTGGCTTTTGTTCCATTGATAACAGAAAAAAATAACGCTACAACAATATATTGCAATGTTATTAATGATGTATCTCAATTAGTGAGGTAAAATGCTGCTTATTTGAGATGTTAGGGTAGGGTGGGGTTATAATTTCACTTTAAATGTTACTTTCGATATATATTCTATTCATTTTATTTGAATGAGATAAATTTACAATTTTTTTGGATTGAAATTATAAGATTTTAAAGCAATGTCTTATGTAAATGTATCAAAAACAAGGATTTCAGAGGGCTTCATAATAGACGATCTTTAAAACTAAATGCTCAAAAATTGGTGCAAGCTAGAAACCTACTTTTTGGTGTCAGTACTTACCATACCAATACCCAACTTTCTCTATTTGTTACATTTTGATATTCCAAAAAAAGTTGAAAAGTGCTCAGGTGCACCATAACTCATCAAAGTCTCATGTCTAGTACATAGAATAATGTATTAGTGTCAGGAACACGAATATTGCTCAGTAATAACATACATGTATATGTGCGCGTGTGTGTGTATATGTGTGTGGAGGGGGGTATCAAGTATAGTGTTGGTGGACTACAGGAAGCATGGAGGCTTTGAAAGATGCAGTGTTTCGGCAGCCTACAATGGATGCAGGCAGTTTATTCCATGCCTCGGCAACTCTGAATGTGAAAATATGTTTCCGAAAGTCATGTGAGCAGTGCTGTTTTCTGACTTTGTAGGCATACCCACATGTGTTAGAAACATGGAGATCAAAAAGGTGCTCAAGATTGCTGTTGTTAAGATGATTAATGACCTTATGAGCGATTACCAAGCCAATTGCCAGACACCGGAGTTTCAACAAATCCATTCCCAGGACAAGACGTTCAGAATATGGCAGATGTCTGATGGAAAGTATTCGTTTGGTTGCAAGTCTCTGTACAGTTTCAAGGAAGTTAATGTTCTGAGCGGGATAGGGCTTCCAGACTGGTGATGCAAATTCCAAGTGGCCTGCACCATAGCTTTATCTCACATTCTAACATTTTTTGGCATTATATAACCCGCAGACTTTTCCTTTTCAAAATGAATTGCCATCTAAAACTAAAGAGCCCCATTTACCTCATTTGGGGATTTACGTGGCAATATATACCATTAAACAAACCAAACCAAATTAAGCTAATGATAATTATTTATACTAATTTGAAGATATTAAGAACTTGAGGTTAAATCAAACTTAACGGACCTAAATTCCACTATCGTATGTCTCTGCGCCGAAAGAAAAAAAAAACTAAAAAAATCAGGAAATTAACCGAATTTAATGAAATTTTCAGTAGTTGATATATTAATGATTAAAAGATATAATGCACTAGTTATGTATAACACAGATTCTCAAAGATAGCTGGTTCAAAGTTAACTCTCTGTCTCTCTCTACATTCATTGAGAAAGTAACATATATAACAAGGTAATCAAGATATACATAGAGAGGAGGAAAGTTACAGGCAGAATGTGAAGTAAGAGATAGCTCAGTTTTTGACTTAATTGCAAATTATGACTAATTAGAATCAATTAAAGTGGAATTTATTTCAAGCATAACTCAATCCTAAAAGTAAGGAATAATTTAGTATGAATTTTGTGCCATTAAACTAAACAGTAAAAAAGCCTTCAAGAGAAAACATTGATTGGCTCAGCTTTAGTATTATAATATATGTATATATATATATATATATATATCGCAGTTACCATTAAATCCACCAAGCAAATAAGTATAAAATATTATTTACTTCTGGATTTTTTCCTAAAACTGATTTGTGCTCAATATAAAGAGCTAAATATACGTTTTAAATTGAATAATTTAAAAACAAAAACTACCGACTTAAGTTTCTCGCAGTAGCGCGAATCATCAGGGTCTGAAGATTTGCGCTACTGCAGTAGTTTTTAAACCATTCGATTTTAAACATGTATAATATATATATATATATATACATATAATAAATAAGTAATCCACAGATACATATTTTGAGGTATCACTTCTCATCAGTGTGGTTATACATAAACAGCTACACCTGGCCGGGTTTGAGACCCGAATGAACTTTCGTTCACCAAGCCTCTTACTCTTACATATATATATACATGGACCTGTACAGTCAGTTAACCTGTAAATAAACTAACAAGTGGTTGTAAGAATCGGAGCTATGTGTACATGCAAGAGCCCTCCCCCCCCATTAAGCTGACCACACGTGACATACAATGACCGAGATAATGTAAAGTTGACAGTGTCCTATTGTTGGTATCAGCGAGACAGTGTGGGAGTCTATCCCCCTTTCACTAACCTTAGACCAGGGAAATTGTTTTGGCTGACGTGGAGTGTGACACCTACCATCAGCTCACCACTTTACTTCACAAATCAGATTATCCAATCTGTGTTACTCATGCGCTGAGTGAAAACGAAACAAAGAAATGTAATAAATTTATTTGGTTATTTATATATATATATATATATATATATTGTTGGTGGTTGTACTAGAGCTTTGATCACCTCTGATAGGGTCAGCAAGGCGAGGAAAGTCTGATGTTGGAAAACCCAAAACTTCCCAATGAACCTTGCAGATTACATCACTGACGACAACCACCAGGGCCCCAAATGTAGGAGCGTATATTTAAAGTATACTATCAAAATTACCCGGTCCATGACCGGACGAAAAGTTTTTGGGAACACCAGGGTGTTCCTAAAAATAAAATAAATAAAAAATCACCAAAAATTTATGTATTACAGTGTTTATTTCATGGAATTTTTTTTTTAAACATTGAAAATATTTTAAAAAATGTAATCCTGAATTTTTGAGTGTTGAAATAATTTTATGTGGAGCTCACCACTTTACTTCACAAATCAGATTATCTAATCTGTGCTACTCATGTGCTGAGTTGGTGGGGACCAGTATGAAACCAGGACTCTTGCAATTCCTAGGCAGCTGCTCTACTGACTGAGCTAAACTGACCCCTTAAAGACTGAGATAATGTAATTAAATTCAGGGTTTGACTGGATGATCAGTCAGAAAGGGATGACCAGAGTAAAGGTCACCATACCATAGTGTAGTGGTTACCAAGCTAGTTTTCCATGACCATTGAGTTTGATTCTCACTGGGTGCCCCCAAAGCTGACTAAAGATCAGCACAGTTGACATTATAGTGAATCCAAACCGTACACTCACCTTTGTAAATACCTGATCATTGCTGCTTCTTGTCAGATGGTCCAATTAAGATTTCTGTATCACATGGCTGTGTGTGTGTGTGCAGATGACTCAACAGGCCAGTCTCTTACTCAGAATTTTTTTAGATGAAGCTTGATAATTAGTATTCTTTGGATTATTCAGACTATTGTCCTCATCTTCATTGTTATCTGTACAATTTCGGCCAATGTACCCTCCGGCCTTCTTTAGGTATTTCTTGTCAGACTTGGGAACCATCTTGGACTCAGGAACCTTCTTGTCATAATTGGGAGCCATCACGGAACTTTGAACATAACCCTTTATTCAGTCCACGGGGGTATCCTGTTTTCATTCAGCTTAACACCTGTACCCCAGCTATGGTTAGCGGAATGAGAACAGGATACCCCGTGGACCGAATAAAGGGTTAGGTTTAAAGTTCCGTGATGGCTCCCGATTACAACAAGAAGATTCCCGAGTTTGAAAAGAGGGTTCCCGATACCGAGATGGTTCCAGAGTCCAACAAGGTTTCCGTGTCCGAAAAAAAAATACCTGAAGAAGGCTGGAGGACACATCAGCCGAAACGTTGTACAGATAACAATGAAGATGAAGACAAATAATACAAATCTCTCTCTCCAGTAGATTCATCCACATGATTAACATCTTGCAGGGCAAGTATTCTAAATTCAAGTACATTTAAGTGAAATGCTGAGGAAATTCATGAACACCTTAATCCTCATTGGGTGCCTCTAAAGCAACAACGCTGGAATAACAACATCCACAATAAACTCTTCCTAATCAAACCCACTTTGGGATACTGGAGACCAACTTTAAGAAAGTCTAGAAAGGAACAAGTTATTGTGTCCCGATTACGCATTGGTTACACAAGACTAACACACTCCTATATACTCAAACAAGAACAACCATAGTGTGAAACATGTCAAATGCCTTTGACTGTTAAACTGCAGGGTTTTTTTTTACTCACATCAGAAACCGTTATTTTAAAGCAAACAATATGAAAGATCTATTTGAAAATGTCAACATGGAGGACATTCTGTCCTTTTTGAAGGAAATAAAATTATACCATAGAATATAGACATGAACTTAATAAATACGATACAAGATGATCCCCAGTGATGCTAACACATTGTTAAAACCAATTACTACAAAAGCATAAACATAAATACACAAAATATATTACTTCCTAACCGTTAGGCATGACATAACCCCAGACAGGTTGATATGCCATTAAAGTCAATAAACCAACCAACTAAAGCTCAGTGGGTCGACAGTTGATCTTATAGTGAATTTGAACCAACTGGTAAGATTTGGAAATACCTGATCTTTACTATGAGATGGTTATATGTTCAATTAAAATTTCCATATTTTACAGCCATGTGTGCAGATGACTCAACAGGCCAGTTTCTCTTCAGCAGGTTAGTGCATATCTGAACAATCTATTCTCAGCTACATGTGGCACATTCTAATGCCCCTTTTACATGTCTCAATAAACCACTAGATGACCAGCACATCTTGCTGCATATTAGGCAGCCGTTGGTTTTAGGTCCAGAGTGGTTGGGTAAGGGGTTGTTAGCAGCGACGGTTCTGTACATTTGTGGGATTATCGTAATGGTTATTGTCGTAAGAAATGAAATTGGCAATAGCACTTCACATCCTGGATGAGGCTGTTTGCATTTCACACTAATACACTTGGGAAAGGTATGAATCTATCCATACTCCCATGATAAATAGTAGAGCAAGTCAAAAGTTTTGCAATATTTTGGTACCTGCTAGTTTGTCGTGCATATATTGAACCATATGACCTTTAGGCACCCCTTTTTGATATCTATTAAGAAAGGACATGTTTTTCATTTACACCGTCAATATCCAGTTGTTTTAAAAATTATAAAACTAACCCCTAACCAACAACCGGATATTGACAGTGTAAATGAAAAACATGTCCTTTCTTAATAGAGATCAAAAAGGGGTGCCTAAAGGTAATATGGTCCTATATATTATTATTTCATTATTCTTATTTCTCTGAATTATTTTTAGATGATGCTTGATAATCTGAATTATTTGGACTATTGTCCACATCTTTATTATCTGCACAATGTTTTGGCCGATGTGCTCTCTTCTTGAACTTGGAATCCTTCTCCTTGGACTTGGGAACCTTCACGGAACTTCGAACCAAACCCTTTATTTAATCTACCATGATAGACAGTTTCCATTCCATTAACCAGGACTGGGAACAAGTATTAAGCTGAGTTAATTATTCTATGTTACTGTCGCCAAAGTTCTGTGATGGCTTATGATTATGACCTAAGTTTGAAGTGGGGCTTCCTGAGTGACAAAAAAATACCTGAAGCAGGTCGGAGGGCATATTGGCCGAAATGTTGTGTAGATAACAATAAAGACGAGGAGAATAATATCCTGAAGGAGGCATGTGGTCTAATGGTTAGAATTGTAGGAAATGGACCCAAGTTCAAATCCTGGACGAACCTGTTTGTATTTCACATGGCGCTAATACCTTTGAGAAAGGTATGAATCCAATTCTCCCTCCAGGTATGGGTAAATAGCAGGGCAGACTGGGCTCTTTAACCATGGCTAGGTAACCAGTCTAGAAGTAAAACTCTGAATTCAAACCTGGTAAACTCCGCTTAAGAAATTGACCTTGTGTCGCATCCTGCTCGTGCGGAGGGGTTGGTAAATATATAATAGTCTGAATAATCCAAATCAGAATGTCTTGTTATGGCTAATTGGTTTTGCAGATCATTGCCTCTGTTGTGATATTGATGGGTACCGTCATTTTTTAGACGGTTAGTGTAGGAACAGATTTTGAATTCAGGGTTGTTGAAATTCAAATTGGAGTTGTTAGGTGATTGATGCTCCGTAACCTCAAGCTGACCTGACTCCTTCCGGTTACGAAGACTGTGGAAAAAAATTGTTCAGTTAGTTCAGAGTCAGTTAAGCCGTGAGATGTCCTAATGTAAACACGGACTGGCTTCACTCCCTGCATGTGGTAAGAATCCTAGATAGAATGTTCTGGTTCTGAAATTAATAAAAATGGTCACAAAAAATATGTCTTGTGTTGTTTCTAAGAGCTAATGATAACCTTGGCATACACAAACCAGTCAACAAAAGACCAGTTAGAAGAAATAGGAGCTATGGGTTAAATAGAAAAAATAATGTCCTGTACCGCCTCATTCCGACCGACCAGAAGTCACATTCATTTTCCTAGTCTACCCCAAATAGCCTTTGTTTAAATGTAATATTAAACATATTTAGAAGTCTTTGATTTAAGGGAAATAACAGGTAACTTTAAATGAAAAGGCCATTTTTTGATAAATCCTTATAGGAATGGGGCTCTGGATTTAGAAAATTCTCAAAAGGATGTTAAGAGTTCAAAAAGAAAAAGAAAAAAAAAGAAACCAAACCAAAACGCTTTTAGCATAAAATAACCCAACAAGGGTTGACATGCTTTTCTAGTACATCTCTATTTTTTCTCTTTTATTAATTTACATACTATATCTCTAAGAAAATACGTCACATCTCAAAGATTCTTACACATACCAATCATATCACCTTAAAAAAATAAATAAAAAATAACCTTGCTGATAACATCTTTCTCTGTTCTCAGCTCCCATTTTATTTTAAAATGTTTCTTAAAAAAGAAAAAAAGCTTTTTAGGCAACACATTTTTCATCCTAATGTAAAAACCAACCAACCAACTTGATGGTCAGTCACAAGAGATCTTTATTGCTTAGACCAGGGGTTCTCAAACTTTATACAGTCTGGGCGTGCTTACAGTACTACAGATAATAGCGCACTGTATACAAAAAAGGACTAATATGTTATTAAGTTAACTGTTAAATATATAAAAAAATAACACATTTAACAAAAGCAAACTTAAAATACCTCTATGAAGTTTATTCATACCTGTATTAAGGAAAGACATGAGCTTGATGAGACCTTGCGATTTCTTCAATGTTTGGTCTTGTTTGAGAGACAAACTCTCATTTCCTCATCAATGCATTGAAGAGTTCCTCTCTTTTTACACTTATTTGTTGCGAGGGTTGAAAATCCCAGTTCTCATAAATATGAGGTGGAAAATTGCACTTTTTTGTATTTAATCATTCATTCACGATCAGTGGACACAGCTGCCAGTTCTTTTTCTGTTAGCGTCGTTAAACTAGAATCTATTGCAGTTTCTACAAAAGGGTTTCTAATCCAATCATATTGCACAGTGTTAATTGATAGAAAATAATAACTCGAATTTTCTTCTAAAGTTGATGAATGTTCAACTATCATTGGCAAAATGTCAGTTTTGCAATTATTATTTATCAAAAGGAAACATTTCGATATTGCCTTCCATAGCTGTTCTTTTCCAAATCTGTAGATGATAGATTTTTCAGGAATACTACGGAGTGCACCTGAAAAAGCTCTGGGGCGCACTAGTGAGCAGTGTTTGAGAACTACTGGCTTAGACCAAAAGCGACACAATAGAAAATAAATAACTAAAAGAGATGGGATAATTATGACATTTCAGACTATTGTCCTCATCTTTATTGTGTATAAACACAACATTCAGGTCACTGTAACCTTGGACTGTTTTTTAATCTATTTTAATTACCTTAAAATAAGTGGTAATCTGAACATTAGCTACATAAATGAGAGTAACCTCCCCTTGTTTCTTTCACTTTGAGGAAGCCTTAATAACAATTAATTTCATTTCAAATAATGTGCAAGCACAATTGACAACACATTTTATAATACATTTGTGTTAAAACCTGCAGTTGTATTGATTCGAACAAATTCGTATTTTTCAGTGTAGATTTACAGTGAAATGAAAATGGCCAACCAAAACAAAAAGGCTTCCTCAAAGTGAAACAAACTAGGGGAGGTTACTCTCATTGATGTAGCTAATGTTCAGATTACCAAATAAGTCATCTTCAAGTGGTTAGGTAAGTGATAACATTCTTTACGACATTTTGAAATTTGAGTTTTTAGAATAAGTGATTTCTTCCATTTAATATTTCTATCTCTAATCACAATTTTGTCAATAAGTTTGGTGGCATTTATGCTCCTTAGATGGCCCTTGAGTGAGCAGTAACTATTAAGCTTCGAAACTGCGTTTGAATTCATGGATAATCGTCTGAAGATGACTTATTTTAAAGGTAAGTAGTGGCCTAAAGTCGGTATCAGTCAGACAGCGAGGAAGCCTATCCCCTTTTCACTAGCGCTAGACCAAGGAGATTGGTTTTTAGTGTGAGGTAGAGCACCACACCTACCTCACAGATCAGTGCTACTCATACACTAAGTTGGTGAGGGCCGGTATCGAACTAACCCCCCCCCCAAAAAAAAAACTAAAACAGAGCCCGAGGTTACAGTGGCCTGAACGTTGTGTTTGAACAATAAAAACGAGGACAACATTCCGAAATATAATTATTCATATGAAACCTTCTCTCATAAATACTTTTAATAAATGGGGATATTAAGTTTCAATTATTTATCTCATGATATTGTAATCGTAGTATCACAAAAACTTTTAGTAATAATATTTAAAGTATCAAGAGAATATTTGAATATTTGTCTGAAATTTTGAGATGAGGCTTGATGATCTGTATTATTTTCATTATTTTATGTCCGTGTTTTTGCAATAAATGTTTTATTTTTCTTGAACCCGTTATTTTACAATACTAAATATATTTTCTTTATTTATTTTAATATTCACTTCAATGTGTATATTCTAAAAGTTTTTATTTTGTGAGAATAGTTAGTTTTAAAGTGGGGGGCTCGTTTTACAATTTAGGCATAAATTGGATCCTCCTTTTATGACCATAATTTTGTTTTTTTCGTTGACGATAATTAAAATCTGACGTTTTTATTTTACAGTACCAAAGCCAAAAAAGAAAAGAAAAGAAATAACAAAAGGTAATCTTCAACTTTTTACTTGTAAATTCCTACCATAAAATTAGGCTTGGGCATTATCTGAGCCAAGCCTAATTTTATGGTAAGAATTTACGAGTAAAAAGTTGAAGTGTAAAACGAACCCCCACTTTAAAACTAATCATTCTCACAAAATAAAAACTTTTAGAATATACACATTGAAGTAAATATTAAAATAAATAAATAAAATATATTTAGTATTGTAAAATAACGGGTGCAAGAAAAAATAAAACATTTATTACAAAAACATGGACATAAAATGAGGGTTCAGTTTATTTTATGGTAGGAATTTATGAGGAACAAGTTGAAGATTACCTATAAGGGCTGAGTTAATACAGTTCTAATTGACAATCATCTGTAGGTTCAATCCTGGCCAAGGGTGGTAATAACATAAAATACTTAACATAGCTTAACTCTTAACATCCTATACCACCTCATTCCGCCCAGCCAGAAGTCACATTCGTTTTCCTAATCCACCCTAAATGATAGCCTTTGTTTAAATGTAATATTACACATTTAACAGTCTTTGATTTAAGGGAAATAACAGGTAACTTTAAATGAAAAGGCCATTTATTGATAAATCCTTATAGGAATGGGACTCTGGACTTAAATTCTCAACAGGATGTTAAGAGTTAACACCTGTATCAGGTCATGGTTAACAGAATGAGAGTCTAACCCGATGCACTGAATAAAGGGTTTGGGGTTCAAAGTTTCGTGAATGTTCCAGAGTTCAACAAGAAACACCTGAAGAAGGCCGGAAAGCACATAAGTCGAAACGTTGTGTATATAACAATAAAGATGAGGACAATAGTCCGAAAAATCAAAATAATACCAACTATCAAGAGAACTTTGTAAAAACCATGAAGGAATGAAATTGTAAAAAAATTTCCAAATCTTATTATAATAGAGATTGTGTGTTTGTTTGTCTGTAACCGAAACTAAATCACTACTCAAGTCACAATTCCCTTTGTTATTGACATCACATTCTCCATGCTTTTATTTATATCTAAACCTCAATTATTAATAAAATTGTTTTACTTTATAAATACTGTTAACCATATCTACATACTAACAACATGCAATTATATTTATATATACAACAAAATGGCGGTTTACAGTGTGTACGGGAAAGCTAATTTGCATATTGATATTAAAAAAATTGAATTTAATAAATATATGCTCAGTGTTATTGATTTCTAATTGTTTGGTTTTATTTTAATGAATATAAGCAAAAATCTCTTCAATGAATCTTAAATGAAATCCATTAACAAGAAAAAATAACTGTCATTTTATTCTTTACTTCTTCTTTTAACTAAATACTTAAATTAGAAAAAAAATGACAATGAAATACGAGAGTGATGGAAGAGTAAGTTTCAGTTGTTCTATTTTTCGATTATACTCCCTCTGTTTCAAATCTTTTTATCGACATTCTTATTCAGTTTCATTAGCCTTTCTAATTTAATATGATATTTTATTATATTAAAACTTAAATACTTGCACCCGGAGGGTACATATATTTGCTAGTTCTTTTAATAAAATTTCATGAACAAGTCTTAATTCAGGGAAATTATGCACAGAAAATAACGAATGTCATTCAAATTTATTTTTACAAAAAACAGTGAACTAGAATCTAATATATATATATATATATATATATATATATATATATATATATATATCATATGGTAGTAAGTATAGCATGAATTCTTGTATGGAAGGGGGTAAACTTTATATGCAATGAATAATAGCTAGAGGACTTGAACAGCATCACCCTCATTTTTCTCTTTTCCTTGTGTGCCAAAAAAATGCAGAGAGGGTTGGATTCATGACTTCTTTTTAAAAATTAGGACAAGGGTGACAGCAACGAACCAGAGAATTACCCCCCCCCCCATGAATCTCTACTCACAATGACCACCAATTCTATTGTCAATATGTAACCTCTTCAACACCAGGGGCATTCATTTACTAAACTTTGCTCAGTTTGGCACAAGGCCAGAAGTATAGAGCACTCAGTGAGAACTCAATTAACAATGGTCTGCTTGCCTTGCTTGTTAGCCAGTACACTAACCCCCCAGGGGTAGTATATTAGGGGCCTGGGTCATGGTACAGAAATTTACATATTTAATGTGGGCACATGAATGTGGAAGCACAAAAATTGCTCCAGCCTCCTAGACTATTATTAGATTATTCCAGCCCTTCTTTTTTATGCAATGGGCAAGTGTACTGCCCCCAGGCTGGAATTTCTAAAACCAGGTTCACCCTAGGTTTTTTGGGGTAAAATCTTTTTCTGATAATAAGGACACAGGTTGATGGACAGGTAATTCCAACTCAAATATTCTCTTGAAGGGTCTATGAAACGTTTGAAGATAAAATACTTTTAAATAATCACACTATTTCAACCCTCCCTTTTAATGCAATGGGTGGGAGGGTGCTGCCTTTGGATTAGAATTTCAAGAACCAGGTTCAACTTTTTTTCTTATTTTTTGGTGTATGTCCAGCCTGAAAACAAAAACACAAGTGATGAACAGATATCATACTCTAATCCTAACAACTTAAAAGATCTCTTGAAATGTCTAGGAACCTCACGAAGATAAGATGACTTTCTAATAATTTTAATTGTACAAAAATGAATTTTTTTTTTTTTTTTTTACAAATGAAATCCTTACTTTTGCATTGTCATATTAAAAAAGAAACAAAAAAGTTTAAAAAAAAAAGAAAGAAAGTTGGATAACATTATATTACAGAGTGACCCAGAAAAAACAGAACCCAAATTATTTATTTTCCCATCAAACTAACCTTAAACCCCAACCGTAACCCTTGTTGGACATAAACAAAAAAAAAAAAAAAAAAAAAAAAAAAAAAAAAAATTTTTTTAAATAACCAGTTTTATTACCAAATTTGTGGGTTCTGTAATATTATGTTACTCAACTAGGGGTTATGGTTGGGGGTTTAGGGTTAGTTTAATGAGAAAGTAAATAAATAATTTGGGTTCTGTTTTTTTCTGGGTCACCCTGTAATATGTTACTCAACTAGAAAATAATAATAAAAAAAAAAAAAAAAAAAAGATCAGGAAAAGAAAAAAAAAAGTCTAGTTGATGTGTTAAAAGATGAACTGGAGTGAATAAAACCATGGTGGTGGTGGTGATGGTAGTGATACAGTCTTGTCATCCCCCACCCACCCCGATTTTTCTTTTGGATATATTTACAAATTAATATTGCATGTTGGGTGCATCATATAAACGGTAGGAATTAAGCTGTTAAAAGAAAATTCTGGTTCCCAAAAGAAGGATAAGGGAAAGAAAGGGGGGGAAGGAGAGAGAGGAGAAAGGAGAGAGAGGAGAGAGAGGGAGAGAGAGAGGAGAGGAGAGAGGAGAGAGAGAGAAAGGGGAGAGAGGGAGAGGAGAGAGGAGAGAGAGGAGAAAGGGGAGAGAGGGGAGAGGAGAGAGGAGAGAGGAGGAGAGAGAGGAGAGAGGGGAGAGAGGAGAGAGGGGAGAGAGAGAGAAAGGGAGAGAGGAGAAAGGGAGAGAGGAGAAAGGGAGAGGAGAAAGGGAGAGAGGAAAAGGGAGAGAGAGGAGAAAGGAGAGAGAGAGAAAGGAGAAGGAGAGAGAAGAGAGAGAGAGGAGAGAGAAGAGAGATGAGAGGAAGAAAAAGGAGAGAGAGAAGAGAGATGAGAGAAAGAGAAAGGAGAGAGAGAAGAGAGGAAGAGAAAGGAGAGAGAGAGAGATAGAGATAGAGAGACACCAGAGGGACATGTAGCTGGATTAAAGTGTAATAATACAAGAAGTACCAACACAAAAGTTGGAATTACCCAGTTTAATGGTTTTATCAAGTAAAACACAAGAAAATATGAAGTCTGCCCAAGTAAAAACAGCCACACATGCAAATGGAACCCCACCCCCCCCCCTGCTTTTCCTTTCATTTTCAAAGAGAGTTATGAAGAATCAGGAAGAAGAAATAATAAACATAAAAACTGTAATTGCTTCTATCAAGATTTTTAAAAACCTTACGAAACGAACTTAATAATGATGATACAAGTTTCAGCAACTATAATTATTCCCATGTAGATAAAAGGGATCTCCATATAAGAATAAAAAAAAAGAAGAAGCAAGCTTTGTTTTTTGAACAGTAGGAAGACTAGCAGGCATTGTTATGCGAACATCAGAATGAAAATGAAAGATTTCTTTTCCTTTCTTCTTTTTTAAAATACAATTACAAAAAAAAAAAAAATTAAAAAAAAAAAAAAAAAAAAAAAAAAAAATTTTTTTTCACTTTTTAAAAAATATAATTACAAAATAAAAAAAACATTTTCTTTCTTTTATTAAAAAAAAAAAAAAAAAAGAAAAGAAGGATGTAGAAGGGGGAGCATATTCTTAATTTTATTTTATTTTACCTACAGTCAATTTTTTTTTTTATTATAAATACTGCAGTCTTTACTCTTCCCGACAGAGAAATTAGATGACAGAGCAGTACATGAGTCTTTTACATATGTCAGGTTCACAGGTGTGTAAAAAAAAAAAAAAAAAAAAAAGATGATGTGGGGGATGGAGGTGTGTGTCAAAGTGGAAAGGGGAAGTAAAAGAGAGAGAGAGAGAGAGAGAGAGAGAGAGAGAGAAGAGGAAAAAAATATGATGCAGTTGAATTGTGACATTCGTTCTATCTTTCGTTCAAACAACTGGAGAAAACATGGGTATGATGTGTATTCGTGTGTGTGTATATATATATATATATATATATATATATATATATGTGTGTGTGTGTGTAGGCTATATATATGTTTGTATGTTATACGTATGTGTATGTATAAAATATATAAAAAAAAAACAAAAAGAAAAAAAGTTAATCTATTAAATGTATTAAATACAAGAAATACAATTTTCTTTTTTTTTGTTTGGTTCCTGAAGCATAACATTCAATTTGTCAAATTATTTCCAATGCAAAAATTCCAATGTTTGTATTTTTCCACCATTATTTTTCTTTCTCTTAAAATTTTCTTTATCTTAATATTCTTTATTTATTTACTTATCTCTTTTTATTTTATTTTATTTTTAAAATCATCCTTATCAAATTCTATCTGCTGGCACAAGATTTCTCCTCAGCCGATTTATTCTGAAAGTTATTCGCATCATTACAAGACTCCATTTTCTTCTTACTTTCCGAAGCATCTCCTTCCGACATTTCCCCGGATGCAGCAGAGTTTGCGGTCGGATAATATTCCTCAGGGTCGAGTGGTCTTTTCCGTTTCATTCTCAGCGGGTCAAATTTTTGCTTGGGCAGCGTAAAATTCGGCGGTAAGCTGCGGGCCTTTGGAGTTTCATCGTCCTGCGATGTCGGAGAGGATGGTTCATCCGTCAGATCCACGTGGATTACCTTCTCCTTAATTCCAGAATTTATTTGCTCTGAGCTGACCCTTTTTAGACTGACCTTGTATTTTTTTAAATGTCTTTCTTGAACGTGTCGAATAAAGTTTGATAGGGGTATCTGTTGCTTGCACACCTTACAAATTTTTTTTGTCAAAACTCGCATTTGGCACTTATGATGTGCAAGTGCTTGGGCATTCGGTAAGACCATGCTACACCTGGAACATGATTTGTGTGCAAGGAGTCGATGCCTATTCAGCTCCATACTGGTTGGAAATGGTACCTTGCAGAACATACAATAATGCCCTTTTGTCTGAGTAGGCGAAGGTGTATAACCACCCTTGCCTTGCATATTGTACTGTGGGGTAGTACACTTCTTAGTGATATCGTATGTCGAATTGTTGCCGCTGTGCTTAACCAGAATACCGTGGCTTGACGCCATGTGGATCTCGGTCCCAGAACGACTCTGGCAGACGATTCCACAGACAATACAGCGTTTTTGGTTCAAAAAGTCCTGCAGGTTGATCTGATGCGTGTTGGTCATGTGGTTGAGCAGGTGGGTCACTTGACAGCCACAGACAATGCACACCTGAGAGAGGGAACCCTTGGCATAATGTTTCAGCAAGACCCGATGTTTCTGTAGACCCTGGCTTGTCCAGAATTTACGGTCGCAAACATCACAGAACAGAGGAGGGTTTGGCTTCTCAAACATCAGTGCAGGCATCTCTACTTTGTGCGCGTAGAACAAGTGGATGCGAAGTGCATTCCTGTCCTTGACGTAACCATTACACAATTCACAAGTTTCAAATGCGCTTACGTCGTTGGAGTGACTGTTGGGTACATACTTCTGGCTACTGACTGTCCGGCTGGACATCATATTTTGGTTCTTCCCGGACTGGTTCATGTTGATTAGATCCTTAACAGGGAGACGTGAATGCATCAGATTATTATTATTAACCCCTTGATTACCAATTGTTGAACCACGGTAATGATTCTGAACCATGTTGCCTCTACCGGGCGTGAACTGTTGTTTCATTGTGGGTGTGGGTGGACGGACCATGGGTGATCGAATGTGTGACTGATGCTGGTAGCAGTTGGATCGAGATTGGTTACCCTGCATCTGGTTAGGAGATTGCATTCCGGTTCCATGCGGTTTAGAGTGGACCATCAACGGATATCTTTGGTTCATGTTTCCTTGGTTTTGCATCGGGGAAATTTTATTAGCATTGAAATAGTTGGCCCTATTGGCTGCTGCCTGTTGCTGTTGGAGTTTGTACTGCGCCTGTTGGGCTTTTAGTTGAGCCTGTTTTGCCTTGTGTAGGGCGATCGCTTTGAGAGCCTCTTCTTTTTCAGAAAGATAGAACACGCCGTACAAGCTGTAGTTGATATCTGTTTCTGGAGACGGCGCCAAGTGTGTTTTTAATTCAAAGATTTTTTCGCATTTGAATTTGTGTTGTGTGAGCTTCGTTTTGGAGTTGTGTTCAAATGGGCAGAGGGTACATTGCCAAAACGACGGTTTATCCATGCTCCGTCCCTTAATGTTATGCTCGGCCTCCATATGAAAATTAAAGGCCACATTGTTACGGGTGACAAAATCACAATACGAACAGCACAAATCTTCTCGCTTGTTGATGTGCGGATGTTCTCGATGCCAGAAGTGCACGTTGACCGATTCACTCACAAAGTTGCATAATTTGCATTTCCTGTAACTGAGCTTCAAGTGGTGCAGTTTTGACGTGAGCTCTTTACAAGATGCACGCATTTTATCCAGCTGGGAGCATTCGGTTTCGGACAACTTGCTCGCCTGTTGCTTACGAGATTGAATGTGTATTGCTTCTTGGTATACCGACTGTTTTACGATGTCCAGACCGAGGTTGTTGAGAAAGTTGGCCAACGGTCCAAGGGGTTCGTCGACCTTTTTCAAGAGTTCGGCTTTGGCCCTCTCCTTGAGAATACGTTGCATCTTGACCGACATGGAGTGAAGCAGAGTCTCTCTCTTGATTGCTTCAATTTGTTGGACACTGGACGTTGGCGCCAAATCCCGGCCATCGTCTGAGTCGTTCAGATTCGGAGAAAAAGGTGATGAAGAAGAACAGGAAGCAAAACCGCTCTTGTTCAGTGAGTTACTCCCTAAAACAGGAGTATAAGGGGAGTTTGGGGTGTTGTGCTGAGACATTGGAGAGGAATAGGATGGTGTCTTGGAATTCATATTACCATAATTATTTGGAAGACTATTGTTCTGTCTGTTATTTATTTGGCACTGACCGTTTTTATTCCAATTGCTATTAGTGCTACTATTCTGCTTTGCAATATCTCGAAGGCTGTTCTCAGCAAGATTTATTTCGACCGCCTTTCGTCCTACATTTTCTTCAGAGAGGAACTGAACATCCTCGTCCTCCTCGGTCAATTTAATCACAGTTTTATCCTTTTTGCCTTCCTCGGACGACGACTTATCTGATGATTTATCCGACGACGACTTATCAGATGATGACTTATGCGACGACGACTTATCCGAGGTCTTATCAGATGACGATTTATCCGATGATGACTTATCCGATGACGACTTATCCGAGGTCTTATCAGATGACGTTTTATCAGATGACTTATCCGAGGTCTTATCAGATGACGATTTATCCGAGGTCTTATCAGATGACGATTTATCCGATGACGACTTATCCGATGATGACTTATCGGACTTGTTCTCTTTTTGTTCCGCCGATTCTTCAGGATTGAGTGTGACTAGGATCTCCGATCCGTCTTCCACAGTGATCTTATCGACAGAAACCTGGTCCTTTTCTTTACCGCCTTCCTTCTTCGGAGACTCTTTAGTCTCTTTCGTTTTGGAATTGTCATCTTCTGGATTCTCGGAATTTTCTCGCTTTCCATTGGACTTTTCTTCCTTTCCGTTTTTTTCAGACTTTTTATTTACAGTTTCACTCCCCCCTTTCTTTTCCTCCCCATCTTCGTCCTTTTTCTTCTTCTTGTCTTGGACAACCGATTCTTCTTTCTCGGTACCTGTACCGTTTTTTGGAAGATTCTTATCCAATTCTTTCTTTTCTTTTTCTCCTTCAACCTTTTTCATCTCTTGGTCGCTCGTTTCTGAATTGTGTTTGTCCATTCCAATTTTCTTTCAATTAGCAAAAATCTTTTGCATACTTCCAAAGACGACTAAAAAAAAAAAAGGGGGCTGTACTCAGTCTGAAAGTAGAAAGAAAAAAAGAAAAAAAATTATTAGTGATGTAGAAATGGTTAAAGTTTCAATTCATTCACTATTATACTAAAAACCATAGGTAATCTGAACATTAGCTACATAAATAAAAGTAACCTCTCCTTGTATGTTTCACTTTGAGGAAGCTGTTTGTTTTGGTTGGCCATTTTCATTTCACCATAAATCTACAATGAAAATACAAATTTGTTCGAATCAATACAACTGCATGTTTTAACACGAAAATATCATAAAATGTGTTCTTAATAATAATTAAGTTCATTTCAAATAATGCGCAAGCACAATTAAGAACACATTTTATGATATTTTCATGTTAAAACATGCAGTTGTATTGATTCGAACAAATTCATATTTTCAGTGTAGATTTACGGTGAAATGAAAATGGCCAACCGAAACAAACAGCTTCCTCAAAGTTAAACATACAAGGGGAGGTTACTTTTATTTATGTAGCTAATGTTCAGATTACCAAACCATACAACTGCGTGCAAATAAATGACTCAAATAGAAATAATTACTTGAAACCATAAAATTATTATAGTGATGCTGATAGCTTTCTAATTTAGTGTGTCCTAGGACACATGGACTTGATTTGAATGAGTCCCCGGGAGATTTGATGGGTCCCAACTAAAGTTTTTTAATAAATAGTAGAGTTTTTATCTATGAACAACTAAAGCTGTCTAACCCCTACCATACAGTGTAATTAGTTTCCAAGAAAATATTGAAATGTATTTACAGTTAGCTTGAAATTGTGGGGAAGGAAGAAGAAAAAAGAAAAATATTGGGATGCATGGCGATGATTTTTCAGCGTCTTTTTAGATTTTTGTGTGTCAGGTATGCAGAACGTGTACCTATCAGCATCTGATTATTAGTATCTTCCTTAGTATCTATATAATAATACTCATATCACATAGTCGTATGACTTATCTTGCAACACCCTCTGGTTAAAAACAAGACCACCCAAACGGTCCAAGATGAAATGCAAAAATGTAAATCCTGATTATCTGGTGTTGCTTATCCGCTGAATTCTTATTTCTTATGAGTGATGTCATCTCAGCTAGATAATGGACTATTCTGTTTTTATTATAAAGTGAAGGAAGAAAAAGGACATGTTACACAGAAAAGATATAAGAGAGTAGGAGGGGGGGGGAAGAGCCCATTCTTATTTCTTATGAGTGATGTCATCTCAGCTAGATAATGGACTATTCTGTTTTTATTATAAAGTGAAGGAAAGAAAAAGGACATGTTACACAGAAAAGATATAAGAGAGTAGGAGAAAGAGTAGGAGGGGGAAGAGCACACGGAAGTGATAATGCTAATTTTTTCAATCAAAAATAATGAAAAGATGAAAAGGATGGGGGGGGGGGAAGAAAGAAAAAAAAAAAAAAAAAAAAAAAAAAAAATAGAGATATTTAAATCAAGATTGTTCGAAGCAAGTAGCACTGGCCAATGGGAAGCCACCACCCAGCCTCAGCATGGCCAAATAATCTCTTATAAAAGAACACTGACACAAAATGCCATATACAAAAAGCGAAGCTACACAATGAAGTAGCAGGATATTGCTGGGATGTAAGCCCGAAATTTTAACATTTTGGACTGGGTCACCTATGCGAACCAGTATAATGTTAAAAGACCCGAAACTGGTAATGATCACAGGAAAAACATTACTGATGATGCATCCCAGCGCATCTTAAAGATGTATTTTCCAAAACACATTTTACATGAACTATTTAGCAATAGCTCTTAAGTAAACATATGAAACGTAATTAAATTATCGTATGGTAAAGTAGTTGGGGTGGCCTAAAGTCAGTATTAGCCACACAGCAAGGGAGTTTCACTAGCACTAGTCCAAGGAGATTGTTTTACCATCAAAGATGGAACATCACACCTACCATCAGCTCCTCACTTTAGCGCACAGATCCATGTGCTACTCATACACTAAGTTTGCAAGGGCCGGTATCGAACCCAGAACCTTGTGGTTTCCAGTCGGACGCTCTACTGACTGAGCTAACTGTAGTATATCCACAGGTCCTGCTAGTTGGGAACTTTTCAGCAAAAGATCATAATTGCCCTGATCCGTGAAATGCAAGATCCGATTCCAAATACCCATCCGCAATTTGAAATGGGGCAGGGTTTCTCAAATTTCTGTAACCTTTCAAAAATCAATACAAATATGGAGAATGTGGAGTACCCCTTCATTGCCATTACTCCCAGGTCCATTCTGACATGGTTGGTTGGTTGTTGTTTTTTCTTACAGCATATCAACCCTTTTTGGCTCATTTAATCCAGAATCAAGTAATTTCGATATTCGATTTCTTACAGTACTCGATGTTACTTAAATGGTCACCCATCTAAGTATCGAACAAGCTCATCATTGCTTAACTTTGGTGATCTAGCGGGAACTGGTGATTTCAACATGATTTGACCGTAAGACTGACCTGGAGTGGTATAACATGTTAGGGTCCCACTTATGGGTCATAAGTTAAAAAAAATGATTCATATTCAATAGGAATACTTGATGTCATATCACTATAAATTAGTTATACTAGCAAATATATGCACCCTCCGGGTGCAAGTATTTAAGTTTTAATGTAATAAAATATTGGTATTAAATTAGAAAGGCTAATGAAACTAAATAAGAATGCAGATAAAAAGATTTGAAACAGAGGGAGTATAATAAAAGATTTGAAACAGAGGGAGTATAATAAAAGATTTGAAAAAGAGGGAGTATAATCGATAAAATAGAACAATTAAAATTTACTCTTCCATCACTCTCGTCTTTCATTGTTATTTTTTCTAATTTAAGTATTTAGTTAAAAGAGGAAGTAAAGAATAAAATGACAGTTATTTTATCTTGTTAATGGATTTCATTTAAGATTTATTGAAGAGATTTTGGCTTATATTCATTTAAATAAATCCAAACAGTTAGAAATCAATAATACTAAGCACGTATTTATTAAATTCGATTTTTTAATATTAATATGCAAATTAGCCCTCCCGTTCACACTGTAAACCGCTATTTTATTGTATATATAAATATAATTGCATGTTGTCAGTATGTAGACATAGTTAACAGTATTAATAATGTAAGACAATTTTATTAATAATTGAGGTTTAGATAAAAATAAAATCATGGAGAATGTGATGTCAATAACTAAGAGAATTGTGATTTGAGTAGGAATATAGTTTCGGTTACAGACAGAAAAACACACAATCTCCATTATAATAAGATTAAGAATATTTACTTGAAGCTATAATTGTTTACTAAGAATTTTTTTTTTTTTGTTGGTTGGATTTTACAGCATGTCAACCTTTGTTGGGTTATTTCATGTCAAAGGCATTTTGTTTTGTTTTATTAATTCTTAATGCGTATTCAAATAAAAAAGATTTTTCAAACTTATTTTTTCTATTTAACCCACAGATAGGACCATAACAGGTACTAACACTCTGGGTTAGGGTGGACCTGGGAGTAATGGTGATGAAGGGGTACTCTACACTCTCCCACAGCTCCAAAATTGGAACTTCAATATTAGATGCAGGATACTATTAAGGATTATTAATAGTTAATTGATACCATACAATTGTATGCAAAAAAAAAAAAAAAACAAAACATGTGAGAAACAACTACACAGAAGATTTATATATAAACTAGAAGTGGCTACCCAGTATTGTCTGGGTAGTGGGGGAGGTAAAAAAGAGTCTCACAGATTCATTATTATTGAATCGCGAACGGGATCCTCATAGTACGCCCCCATTAAAATCCCTATGTAAAAAAGACCTTGCGTTGATCCAGCCACTCTGGAAAGTAAAATTAACGTCTACTATTTAAAATATCAAATGCAAAAAAAATTTGATACAGTCATCATTTAAATTTTATTTTTCAATTGACTTCACGAATATAAATCAAACCTCCATTATTTTTTCTCAAAAAGCAAGATCTGCTGATAGTGAATGTGTATATATATATTTACTTTGTCGTTAATTGTTTTATTTCCATAGTTTCCTCCGGATATACATACACATAAACTGCCCTTTATATATGTATAGATAGATAGATAGACAGATATGTACGATGAATAAAATTCTAACCTTTAGGTATAAAATAACCATAGATAGGTGCCCTAAGTATGATACTAAACTACATCTGGTGGTGAGGCGCCAGTTCTAAAGCCTCTGGTGGAGACCTATTTGACCCATAGATGAAACCTGCACAGGTACTACAACTCTGGGTCAGAATGGACGTGGGAGTAATAGTAATAAAAGGGTACTCCATACTTCCCATAACGACAGAACTGGAACCTCACAACCAGATGCAGTTTAGTGTCATACACAAGCAGAGATGCTGACGCATAAGAATCTAAAAGAGACTCAGTAAAATCATATCCATGCATCCCAATGTTTTTCTTTTTTCTTCCCTCACCATTTAAAACTAACCGTAAATACATTTCAACATTTTCTTAGAAACAAATTACATAGGATAGGTTACAAGGTAGGAGTTAGACGGTTTTAATCGTTTCCCCAGATCATAAATTAAAACCTTACAATTTATTGACAAACTTTAGTTGGGACCCATTAAATTTCCCGGGGACTCATTCAAGTCAAATATGCACTAAATTAAAAAATAACTATCAGTATCATTGCATAAGACACCCTTCTTTTTGGTGGTAAGGCCCTACCCGCTTTGCAGGGAAACAGCATATTCTAAGCCCTGCTGACTGAGATAATACTATATTGAAACGATCTTTGATTTTTTGGCACACATGTATACCAGGTAACTTCTCTTGGGCTTTATTCACAAATATCAATTTCGGAATGGAGAAACTTTGCCCTTAATAGTTGTCTTCCACTCCTACTACAAGGTGGCCCATAAAAGATCTTTGAATTAGCGACACGCATGTATACCAGTTTTTTTCATTTTGGCTTTATTTACAAATGTCAACTTTTAAATGGTGAAACTTAGGTCCTAGTAGTTTCCTGCTCCTATTAGGGAATAATAAAAATAAAAAGATAACTTGTGAACATACATGCCAGAAAGTCAGAGATTGTTTTTACCATACATTGTTAAAAAAGACAGTTCACATTCTAAAAATCAATATCTTATAATAGAGATTTGGTCTTACTCTATAACCGAAACTACATCCTTGTAAACATCACAATACCCCCAGGAATTGCATACTTTTAACAATGATTATTTAATTTATAGTCAAAATCATTTATACACAGAATAAATATTATTTATTAACAATGTCTGCATGAAAATCGGAGTTAGATTTGCCTGAAAACAGCCCATGTTGTTAGTGGGTTTAAAATCTTGTAATGTGTCTTATATATCAATAAGAAATAAAGGTTTACATAATATATGAGGTGGTTAATTTGCATACGGGTTTTAACAGAACCGGGTTTAATAAATAATTACTTGGTATATTGATTTCTAATATTGTTTTATTCTCCAACGTATTATAATCAATCCTATGAATGGTTTTATATAGAAACCAATTAAAATATAATTAAAATAAGTGTAATCTTTTATATGTGTTCTTATTTAATTTTTGTTAGTCTTTCTAATTTAATATATTTCATTACATTAAAACTTAAATACTTATACCTGAAGGGGTACATATTTTTGCTGGTTTAAAAAAAAAAAAAAAATTTAATGGTTTAGACACACATAAGTGATTACTATTGTTGCCAGAGTTGTAGCAAAAAGTCATAAATGTACATTCAGGGATTGACATTTTCTCGATTTGTTTAGCCTTACATTTGAACATACATATATATATATATATATATATATATTAGTCGGTAGAGCGTTCAGCTAGAAACCACAAGGTTCCTAGTTCGAAACCGGTCCTTGCCAACTCAGCGTATGAGTAGCACAGGGATCTGTGCGGTAAAGTAAGGAGCTGATGGTAGGTGTGGCGCTCCACCTCAGACGGCAAAACAATCTCCTTGGTCTAGCGCTATTGAAAAGGGGATAGACTCCCTTGCTGACACCGACTTTAGGCCGCCCCGACGACTTTACTTTATATATATATATATATATATATATACACACACACACACTATATATATATATATATATATATATACACATATATAAAAACGACACACACACACACACACACAAGTGTATTATTTGGATCATTCAGACTATTGTTCTTATCTTTACTGTTATATACATGTTTTGGACGATATGCTCTCCTGCCTTCTTCAAGTATTTCTTGTTGAACTCGGGAACCTTCATGTCGTAATTGGGAGCCTTCACAACAGAACTTCGAACTGAACTCTTTATTCAGTTCACGTGGTGGTGGTGGTGGTAAGATGTAGACTGTTCTCATTCTGTTAACCATGACTGGGTACACAGGGTTAAGCTATGTTTTCTAAGTGTATTTACAAGAATAGTCATACTTTACAGCAGATACAACATTCTAAAACACACACCTAATTTGTATAAAACTATAAATTTCATATAAATTATTTAACTCTTAACATCCTGTTGAGAATTTTCTAAGTTCAGAGCATTCCTATAAGGATTTATCAAAAAATGGCTAAAAATGCCATTTTCATTTAAAGTTACCTGTTATTTCCCTTAAATCAAAGACTTCTAAATATGTTTAATATTACATTTAAACAAAGGCTATTATTTGAGGTGGATTAGGAAAACGAAGGAGACTTCTGGCCAGGTGGAATGAGGTGGTATAGGACTTTAAGAGTTAAACTAGCACCCCCCTCCAAACAAACAGGATTTTAAGCCAGTAACATTCAACTGGTTAAATACAACCATCAACATGTATGTATTTGTCCAACCCATCTGAACAAGCGAGATGCGACATGGGGGGGTCAATTCAAGTGGAGTCTCATAGCCTTTGAATTCAGACTTTTCCTTATTCTACATTGGTTGTTATACCAAGGTTAAAGAGCCCAGTCTGCCCTACTATTTACCCATAACTGGAGGGAAAATAGTTGGATTCATACCTTTACCAAGGGTATCAGTGCTATAAGAAATGCAAACAGTCTATTTGTAGGTTAGTAGTATTTTCGATTGCTTCATAGCTGCCCCCAGTCAAACACTCCAGCTGCATGGTTGCTAGGCCTTTACTTATTATAGCCATAGCACAGATTATTTATAAAGCAGGGATGTGGAGTTCAACTCCACTTTTTTGGCACCTGTTTTTTTTATGTAATTTAGTAATTACAATTCTTAATAAATATAAAACCATGATTTGTTTTAATGGTCTGTTTATAAAGGAGTGTGCACTGTATAACTTTACAGACTAAACTAGGGCCATATAAAGTGTAAATTCAACAGGAGTCAGAGTCGGTATAGTTGACTCCAACTCTACAAAACAATCTTTACACAACCCTATAGCACAGTAGACCGTACGCGGTCTTGAACAAGTTGTGGAAACAGCACCCCACATGGAAGCAGCTGTATGGTCACCTGCCCCCCATCTCACAAACCATCCGAATGGAACGGACAAGGCATCACTGCTGGAGGAGCAAAGACAAACTCATAATCAACGTTCTCCTGTGGAGACCAACACATGGAGATGCTAATGTGGGCCGCCCAGCAAGGACCTACATTGACCAACTGTGCAGACACGGATGCTGCGCAGAGGACCTCCCTGGGACAATGAATGATAGAGAAGGTTGGCAAGAGATTGTCATGGATATCCATACTAATTGCATGACATGAAGATGATGATAGCACAGTGGTGCCTCCTAGTGACATTTCTATACATTAGAGGTACTAGCAAATATATGCACCCTCCGGGTGCAAGTATTTAAGTTTTAATATAATAAAATATCATATTAAATTAGAAAGGCTAATGAAACTGAATAAGAATGCAGATAAAAAGATTTGGAACAGAGGGGGTATGATTGAAAAATAGAACAACTTTGAAACAACTCTTCCATCATTTTCCGTTACTCCCGTCTTTCATTGGTAAATTTTCCTAATTTAACTATTTAGTTAAATCAGGAAATAAAGAATAAAATGACAGTTATTTTTTCTTGTTAATGGATTTCATTTAAGATTCATTGAAGAGATTGTTGCTTATATTCATTAAAATAAAACCAAACAATTAGAAATCAATAATACTAAGCACATATTTAATAAAATCACATTTTTAATATCAATATGCAAATTAGCCTTCCCATTCACACTGTAAACCGCTATTTTTTGTATATATAAATACAATTGCATGTTATTTGTATGTAGATATGGTCAACAGTGGCTTCGGCCTCTGGACCATTGATATAATTAATGGCGTCGATCCCAGGGGGCCATCCCCCCAGGCAACACCTGCCCCCTCGATTTAAAGGGGCAGGGCTGGGTTTATTGCCCAGTGCCTGAGCCCCCCCCCGAGGGGGAATGCCGACGGGATCGATGCAATTTTTCACCTGCCACTCCATGAGCTTCGGCTTGTGGGTGGTCCCACGTTAATAGGGACTTTGTGCCTGACCCGTACAAGTGGGGTACGCGGTAAATACTATGTAGATATGGACAACACTAATAAAAAGGTGAAGCAATTTTATTAATAATTGCGTTTTAAATAAAAATAAAATCATGGAGAATGTGATGTAAATAACGAAGGGAATTGTGCCTTGAGTAGAAATATAGTTTCGGTTACAGACAGAAAAACACACAATCTCCATTATAATAAGATAATAATGCATTGTAATACTAATCATGATCCATGAACAAAAAAAAAATGTATTTTTATTGCTGTGTTGACTTTAAGTTATAAAGTTTGTAATTTTTTCAGTCAGTGTTTTTCCTTTCAAGTCATGATAGCTGTCTGTGGATTTACATATCTACTTATGTAATGTCAATTTAATTTGTAATTCTAGTTGGTTTCCTCCCTTTCGTACTTTCCTTCTCTTCCCTACTCTGTCTATACTCCTGTAGTTATTTGTTTATCTATCTTTTAATCCTATAACTTTTTGGTAAATAATGTTTCTAGCAGTGACTGGAGCCTTTTGCTTACAGGTTAAAGAGGTTATTCTAAATTATACATCCACTATGTTTACACTTCCCAGAAATTCATTTCTGCTGTTAAGGTTTTTCTTATCTGGGAATCTAATAAGCTAACTTTCTTGTAAGCCCAAGAAACATAGGTAATTTAGGACTCTATATATATTTGATTTTTTTTAAGATCTCCCATTTAATAATTGGTGTCATATTAAATCCCAAATGAAGCTAGATAGGTGTTACATTTCTTAGATTAATTTTGGAGAATGAGTACGAGTGATGAAATAATAATACAAAAATAAGGACAGAGCAGCCTTGATTCAAATCCTTTTGTATAATGTTGAGCAAAAAAAAGGCATTAGAAAAACTTGTGCTCAATAGCCAAATAATTCAAAATGATTTCCAGAGTTTAATTATTTGCTATGCTTGGATAGACAATGGACACCTGAAGAAGGATGGAGATCTACAATGGCCGAAATGTTTTTATAGGTCACTATAAAAGATGAGGACAACAGTCTGGGGAAAAAAAAAAAACAAAACAAAAAAAAACTTTTCCTGTGCACTGTTTATTCTCATTGTCTTCATTTTAAATTATGTGGAAAAATTTGATAACCGGCTAGCCATGTTGTTAACAGTTGATCAGGCGAGATGGTGTGTTTATTAAAAATATGTTTTGTAAGGGATTATTTTAAATTAACCACGGTAATCACTTTTCCCAACTGCAAAAGTTCAGACAAAATCTTTCCACCTGCAACAATATTACAGCAGTCTTCGATCAATCTGCTAGAGTTTACTTGTTTCTTGTCCGACGCATGTCTGTGTTCTCATTAGCAAGATCGAACACAACTACCCCTCGGTGTGGGAAAGTAGGTCTTAAATAATAATTAACTACTCTAACCAAGATCCCACATCCGGGATCATCACGCCCAGTGCGGCTGGTTGTAATGTAGAAATTTGCATACACACCAAGGGTGAGTAGTCTGACTTCGAGCCACGATTCACGATCAGGAGGTCGCGAGTTCAATCTCTTCTACAGTTGACTATGATGTTAGTTTCCTTATTACTAAGCTTTACTGATACGAATATAATTGAATGAGCAAGACTAATAAAATTAAACACAAACACAAAAAAGATTACTTACTTTTACTTTATTCTAATTGATTTCAATATAAAATTATACATAGGATTGCTTTTAATACATTTGTGAATAAACACTAGAAACCAATAGTAATTATTTATTAAACACAGTTTTATTAAAACCAGTGTGCAAATCATTCACACCATATACTATGCAGACATTTATTTCTTAATGATGTATAACATATCGCAGGATTTTAACTCTTAACATCCTGTTGAGAATTTTCTAAGTCCAGAGCCCAATTCCTATAACGATATATAAAAAAATGGCCTTTTCATTTAAAGCTACCTATTATTTTACATAAATCAAAGACTTCTAAATATGTTTAATATTACATCTAAACAAAGGCTCTCATTTGGGGTGGATTAGGAAAATGAATGTGACTTCCGGCTGGGTGGAATGAGGTGGTATAGGATGTTAAGAGTTAAATGAACTACAAGACATTAATAATATGGGCTGTTTTGAGGCAAATCTATCTCAGCTAAATAGACATTGTTAATAAATAAGATGCTAATTAAGATTAAATAATGATTATTCAATAACCATTGAGAATACAACAAATAACTAATGGAATTGAGACGTTGTTGGTGATGTAGTTTCGGTTAGACAGACACACAATCTCGATCTTTACTAACATTTATTGTTAGTGGTTTTGCACCAAAACTGCCTTGTGACTATTACAGATTTCTGGTTTGGAGGCTTTGGTCTTTGTATTGCAAAGTGAAGCTAAAATAAATCACGTGATCCTGTCCCCTCATCTAAAAGGGACAGCACTGGGTACCCATGGCGTTCCAAAAGGGAAATGCCAAAGGGATTAACACACGTTTTACACTAGCAACTGCAGGAGCTTCGGTTTGTGCATGGCTACTATCGGTTAAAAAGTCCTGTCAATCCGTCCTGGTGGGAAGCCAGGTAAAAAAAGATTGGGGGGTGTATGCTGAAGATGTTTTTGTTTAAAAACTCCTTTGAACCTATTTAACCCAAAAGATGGGACCTAACAGGTTCTACCACTCCGGATCAGAGTGAACTTGGGAGTAATGGCAATGAAGGGGTACTCCACATTCCCCAGAGCACCTGAACTGGAACACCACCACTGGTTTGACATCACACCCAGGACACAACGTTAATTAGAAATGCTAATGATTTCAACTTTTAATTTAAACTAAAAATTAAAGGATTTTACAAATATCCCGGTTGGATGTGTAAAAATGAAATATTGTTAAAAATAAAGTATAACTAAATCACGACAGTCTAGCTCACTTGGTAGAGCATTCGCCTAGGTATTCTAAGTTTGGTACTGGTCCTCACCAAATAGCATTCCCAGTTGATTTTTTTATTTATTTGAGGTTATTGTTATCTAATCATGTTAGTTATATAGAGCTTTGTAAATGGAGTTCAAAATTGTTTGAATTATGCAAATATTCCCAGTGGTTCAAAAGTTATGAGAATTTAAAGCCCTGAAATTTGGGGTAAAAAGTGGACATGATTTTAAAAAAAAAAAAAAAAAAAAAAAAAAAAAAAAAAAGAAGTCAAATCACAGACTAATTCAGAATAGGAAAATCAGTAATTTTTTCACCATTTATTTATTTTTTGAGTAATTTTGATAAAACTTGGAATTCTTATGTAAAATTGTATGTATCTCTATGCTATAACCAATTATTTAGAGAATAAGAGGTACCGATAGCAGGTATTTTGGTGTTTTTTTAAAAAGTTTACCACAAGATTATTCAACATTTTCATATCAAAAATATAACGCTGAACAAATACAGTTACACAATAAAAAAGATTTTCATTTCCTGTCATCTATAAAACATCCATCAATTTCTTCACCCCAAGATACATCCTGATGAAGGTTTAAAGAAACCGAAATGTTTAAAAATCGATAAATAAATTCATCCTATTTTAGGAACACTTGTTTTTTCAAATATATTAGTCATCCACAGACATGTGTTTCGACTTTTCAAGTCTCTTCAGTGTGGCTAGACATTCGTAAGCTACCTACAGCCGGAATTGAAATCAGATCGGTTGAGTGCAGTCCGACACCTTAACCATATAACAGGTTAGACTTGTGGATAGCTTCAAATCATATTTTCACTCCAAAATACATTGCGAAGAATGCTTATAACTTTTGACGCTCTCAACTACTAAGATTTATTTGAAGGGGAGGACTTATATTAAAAATCACCCTAAAAATCACGCTAGGCCTTATTTCGCAGGTAGGTCTTATTTTCAAGGAAAGACATTAATAAAAAATAAAAACACCCAGGGGTTTCCACCAATGGAAAAACTAGCCATTTATCACAGGTAGGATGTGACAAAAGGTAGCAAGTATGGTGCAACCAGCGAGGATGGAATTCACTACTCAGTAGCAATGGATTGTAAGACGAGCTTGTTAACTATTACACTCTGATGGGACCCCCAATTTGGTTTGGTTTGTTTTTATGACATATCATCCTCAGTGGGTCATTTAATATTGACAAAGTTTTTCAAATAAATTCATTATTAATGGATAATCAATTTTTTTTTATAAACTCATGTTTTTCTATTTAACCCATAGATATGACCCTAACAGGTACTACCACTCAGGGGTCAAAGTGGATTGGGAGCAATGGTGATGAAGGGGTGCTCCACATTCCCCAAACCTCCAGAACTGGAACCTCACCATCAGATAGAGTTTAACGTCATTCCCACGACATGTAGACCCCAGTCACCACCTTCTAGCACCCATATGATAAAAAGGGTTGGGGCAATCATATAGGTTTGGTTTTGTTTTGTTTTATGGTATATCAACCTCGGTGGGTCATTTAATGCCGATAAAGTTTTGAAATAAATCAATTCTTAATGGATAATACAATTTTTTTTATAAATACATTTTTCTATTTAACCCATAGATGGGACCCTAACAGGTACTACCACTCCGGGTCAGAGTGGACCAGGGAGCAATGGTTATGAAGGGGTGCTCCACATTCCCCAAACCTCCAAAATTGGAACCTCACCATCAGATAGAGTTTAACGTCAATCCCAGGACATGTAGACCCCCAGTCACCGCCTTCTAACACCCATATGATAAAAAGGGGTTGGGGCTTGCCATAAGGGCAATAGGGTTGGGAAAATCATATAGGTGCTAGGGCTTGACGTGACCAGACATTTGATTGGAGGGGGCCTCTCCGACCGCCCGTCTAGTCCAAGTGGAGTATTACATGCCATGAACTGCTCATCCACCTGGGCTCTATCCTTAATCACAGGTCGTCACCCATGGACAACAGGTGGCCCCATTAGGGGAGTCTTACCCCTCTGAAGAGGTGCAGTCGGTGCATTCTAACGACCCAGCCGACAGGGCGTAATCATATAGGTGCTAGGGCTTGACATGATGGGACGGCAGAATTAGCTGGAGTAAGTATATATTTTCCTAACTTGCCACCAGGTTGGATTAATGTTGTGAACCATGCACAAACCGAAACTCATTCTGTGGCCAGAGCAAAAAAAAAAAAAAAAAGTGCAATCCCGTCAGCATTCCCCTTTTGGGACGCCTCAGGCACTGAGCAATTTACCCGCCCCCACCCCTTTAAGTAGAGGGGGTAGGTTTTTCTGGGGAAGGAGATGTCCATGGGATCACACGATTTACTTTACCTCACATATAGCCTAATTAGAAAGGATATTATAGCATCTACTTAAGTTTTTTTCTTTCTTTTAAACGGTTCTTTCATATTCGTGTGTAGTAAAAGGTTTCTCATCTATCTATACATATATAAAGGGCAGTTGGTGTGTATGTATGTCCGGATGAAACTACGAAAATAAAACAGTTAACGAAAATGTAAATATACATACACATTAAATATCAGCGGTTCTTGGTTTTTGCGCAAAAATTATGAAAATTTGATTTATAATCGAAGATATTTAAAAGTTAAAATATGCATAGAAATAGCATTGAAATTCTACTTAAAAAAATGTACAGCATTTGTAAATCTCAAAAGTAAACAAATAAATACTCAAGATTTTCTTCCCTTTACCCCTGTGATGCTGAGTAACCACTTCTAATTCTATGATAAAAGAAGTTACCTAGTAAGACTAATTCATGCCCCTACTTGCCTTGGATTTTTTTTTTTAATTAAACACACCAGCAGCTTTATCAAGAGTTATAAAGAGCCATTTGTTGGATTTTGCGGCATGTCAACCCTTGCTGGATTATTTTATGCCGAAGCTGATGGTAGGTGTGATGCTCCACCACAGCAAAAACAATCTCCCCGGTGTAGTATAAATGAAAAAGGGATAGATTTACCTTGCTTGTACGACTGATAGTATATATATTTACCAACCCCTCCGCACGAGCAGGATGCGACACAAGGTCAATTCCTTAAGCGGAGTTTACCAGGTTTGAATTCAGAGTTTTACTTCTAGACTGGTTACCTAGCCATGGTTAAAGAGCCCAGTCTGCCCTGCTATTTACCCATAGCTGGAGGGAGAATTGGATTCATACCTTTCGCAAGGGTATTAATGCCATGTGAAATACAAACAGGTTCGTCCAGGATTTGAACTGGGGCAGGATTGTCCTTGTCTTTATTGTTATCTACACAACGTTTCGGCCAATATGCCCTCCAACCTTCTTCAGGTATTTTTTTGTCACTCAGGAAGCCCCTCTTCAAACTTAGGTCGTAATCATAAGCCATCACAGAACTTTGGCGACAGTAACATAGAATAATTAACATAGCTTAACACTTGTTCCCAGTCTGCCCTACTATTTATCCATAGCTGGAGGGAGAGTAAGATTCATACCTTTCCCAAATTGAGTACTCCCCTTGAGCCACTTGGATTATATATGCATGCCATGAAGGCTGCATGGATTACATATGTACATAATGAGGGCCGCACATGACAACAAAGTCTTTAAATCCTTCTTCTACATGATTGATATCATGAATTAATTAATTATCAACTAAATGCCATTGAATACATATCTAAAAAAAATATTTTTGTTAAAAAGGGAAAAAGAATATTACTGGCCAAGTTCAAATAAAACATACAAGTGTCACTGTCCCTATCAATTATAGCCATGTGTTGTTTTAAATCAGGAGAAGGCAAGAGGAAAGACTCACTCCCTTTTATTGACCGAGTTAGCTTCTTCCTTTCACAACTCAAAAGGAAGGGGTGAGAGACAATGCATTGATAACGGACCGTTTCTTAACATCACATTGCCATCCTGACGCACCCCCCACATATCTGTTGTGTCATTAAGTATGTAATCAATGCAGAGAAAGAAACTTGGTAGGTTTTAAGGGCAAGACCTTTACTGCACAGATCAGATTACTCAACCTGTGATACTCATATGCTGAGTTTGCAGGGACCAGTATTGAACCAGGAACCTTACAATTCCTAGCCGGGTGCTCTACCAACTGAGCTAAAATAGGGCCCTTGTAACCATACTCCAACAGAAATGGAACAACATAGAAGATTTTTTATTAGAACAATATATTTAATGCTTGTTTGTTTTGTTTTATGGCACATCAACCACAATGGGTCATTTAATGCTGGCAAAGTTTTGAAAGATTTGTAGCGATAGTTTATAAAAAATTTTTTTGAGCTCAATTTTTTTTTTGGTAAACAAATTTTCTATTTAACCTATAGATGGAACCCTAACATGTACTACCACTTTGGGTCAGAGTGGACCTAGAAGCAATGGTGATGAAGGAGTGCTCCACATTCTCCAGAATTGGAACTTCACCATCAGATAGAGTTTAACATCATTCCCAGGACATATACTGGTACCAAGGGCTCGACGTAACCAACCGA
This sequence comes from Doryteuthis pealeii, assembly GCA_023376005.1. Taxonomy (NCBI): domain Eukaryota; kingdom Metazoa; phylum Mollusca; class Cephalopoda; order Myopsida; family Loliginidae; genus Doryteuthis; species Doryteuthis pealeii. The sequence continues at coordinate 12,159,037 of CM042176.1, read as the reverse complement.
TATTTAATATTCCCTAATTTAAAGAATAAAGCAACTAGCTGATATTTTCATTAAGTCTGCATTTAGCCTGAACAACACTGACCTTATAACTCCCAACTGGGAGGTCCAGTGAGCTTCGGCCTCTGGATAAGGTGCTGTTAATTAATAGCGCCGATCCCAGGGGGCCATACCCCCAGGCAACACCTGCCCCCTTGACTTAAAGGGGCAGGGCTAGGTTTATTGCCCAGCGCCCCCTTGAGGGGGAATGCCGAAGGGATCGACGCAATTTTTGTTCTCTCCCACCCATTAGCTTTGGCTTGTGGGTTAAAACGGATCCTTGTGACCAGTCTATACAGGTGGGGTATGAGACAAATAAACTGAACATTTTTATTCCTCTAAATACTGAAGTATACAAAGGGAGATAACAATGTAATGCTAATTAGAAACCTTTACTATTAGCCAGAATTTTTCAACCGGTGTGCAGCGACACACTAGTGTACTCTGAAGCTTTTGTGGGTGTGCAGTGAGTGTTAAAGACAGTTGATCATCCTAATTTTTGTTCTATTACTTTAATATTTTTAGTACTCTTAGAAAAGAGTTTTTCACTCTGTCTTAGAAACAGGTATTTTTACTTTTATATGTTTAATTTTTTGTGAAAATTTATATTTTTACTTATTTAATATTTTTTATTTTACTTTAAAATTTAAATATTTTACTTTAATATATTTTTTTGTTTTATTATTTTAATGTTTTTCGCACACCAGTTGAAAAACTGTCTTAGAAACTGTTATTTTTACTTAAGTAATTTCTTTGTGAAAATTTATACCTTTTATTCCATTATATACTGATAGTGTACCTCGATCAATTTACTGCCCAACTCATTGTGCCATAAGTTGAAAAACTCTGCTCTAAGCAAAAGTCAGCGGAGTGACCTATTGTCGGTATTGGCCAGTCAGTTTGTTTTACGGCATATCAACCTCAGTGGGTCATTTAATGCTAAGTTTTGGCGATAGTTTGGTAGAAAACAAATGTATATATGTATATATTTTAACTATTGTTCAATTACTCATTTTTTTTTAGTACGATCCCACATCTTTTTAGAAAATGTAAAATCCTGAATGGTCTTATTTTCGTGCAAGGGAGACCATTTCCTTTTCTCTAGCACTAGACAAGGAAGATTGTTTTGTTGAGTGCCATGTCTACCACCAGCTCCTTACAAATCCAAGCTGTTCTACTCATGGATGAGGGCTGGTAACTAACCTGGAACCATGTGGTTCCTAGGCAGATTCTCTACTGATTGAGCCAAACCGGACCCTTTCTAAATAGAAGCATTGATATCATCATGGACTATTTTTACAATTGGAAATAAATGGAATCACAGATCATCTAGTGTTTAAGTCTTTTTTTAAAAAGTTAATCGACACATTCTAATTCCCAAATGTATAAATAGATTTTTTTATAAACATCCCAAAAACTTATGTATATTAAGTTTGCACAAGCAAATATAATAGTACTATGTAGGGCTATAAGGGTCAGGAGTTTTTGACTGGTAACTGGTATCATTTCAAAAGTAGGGTTCCTCTCTCTCTCTGTATGTAGATTTTAATGTCCGCCTGACAGGTAGGGTTTCGAATCACGCACAAAGCACTGCCCTGTACATACAGAGATGACCTTTTTCTCGATTTGTTTACGCTTTACATTTAAACCGATATGCATTTAATTCATTTAATTATAATTATTTAATTAACAAAATTAGGTATGACTTTAAGTACATAATCTCCCACAAATTGTCGGCCTTCGCCATTTTCAAACACACTGTTTGACTACTTTATATATATATATATATATATTACACACACATACACGATAAAGAGGACTTACCAGAGAATAGAATATTAAAGTAGTCAATACATCAGTAGAGCAGATTTAGTAGAAATGTATAGATAGATAACTTTGAACTAATCAAAATAACTGATCAATTATTTAGAATAATTCATTACGATTAAGCCTGATGATTCATTTTTGGTAAAACTTAAGTAGGTTATCTATTCTATACCTTTCTAATATATATATATATATATATATATATATGTGCGCGCAAATGTAAATAATATGAGTTTGCATAAAAAGTGCTCAAAGCTATTATAGCAGAGCAAGTTTAAACATAAAAAAATATAATTATGAACTCAAGGAGTCTGTTACTTAAAATTTCATGTGGTGTGCACAATGAGACAGAAATGTGAGAAAAGTGACTAATCAATCGTAATTACAATGTGGTGTATAGTCAGGTGTTAAGATAGAAGTACATGTGACACTAACATCACACACACACATATATATATATATATATATATATATATATATAAATAAATAAATAAATAAATATAAATAATACGGTGCTCAATATCATTGATTGGACATTTATATTTAAGTTAAAGTAGCATGGACATGGAGTTGACACCTGGTTAATGACAATTTCTCACCTATGCAATCTTGGTCTGAAGATTGCATAGGTGATAAACTGTAAGTAACTCTGTGTTGACTCCATGTACACACTACCTTAACATACATATATATATAATTTATATACACGTGTGATCAGATACTTGTAAAATATTTTTTTAGAAAAATTAGAATTATAGAAACTACTAAGATACAGTCAACTTCACAATAAACTCAATATAGGAAGCTTTATATATATATATATATATATATATATATATATGAGTGATGCTGATAGCTTTTTGATTTAGTGCATCCTGGGACGCACATATTTGCTTTGAAGGAGTACCAGGGAAAATTTATGGGTCCCAACTAAAGCCATCTAACTCCTACCCTGTAACCTATTTTGTGTAATTTGTTTCGAAGAAATTATTGAAATGTATTTAAAGTTAGCTTGAAATGGTGAGGAAAGAAAAAAAAGAAAAAAAAAAAAGAAAGAAAAACACTGGGATGCATGGATACGATTTCACTGCATCAAGGCATGCAGGATACATACCTATATATATATACACACACACACTAAGACGTACACGTCTTGCATCCCTATTACACAGGATAGGTTACAAGGTAGGAGTTAGACAAGTTTAGTTTGTTTCATAAATAAAAACCCTACAATCTATTAAGGAACTGTGCATCCCAGGACACACTAAAATAAAAAGCTATTAGCATCATTGTGTGTATATATATATATATATATATATATATATATATATATAATATATAAAAATAAATAAATAAATTGCACTGTTCAATAATGTGTAAGGTTTAAATAATAAAGGAAAATTTTAAGCGAGGAGATAATTTTTTTGAAAAACAGGAAAGATTTTTGAAAAACAAGTTTACAGGCAACCAATATCTAATCAATAATTTCTTTTTTGTAAATTTTTATTTATTTTAATATCTACTTTGAAGTTTGTTTTCTTTTATGGCATATCAAACTCGCTGGGTCATTTAATGCCGAAAAAGTTATGAAAAATTCATTCTTGATGGGTACACAATATTTAAAAAAAAAATAAACACATTTTTTTCTATTTAACCTATAGATAGGACCCTAATAGGTACTACCACTCTGGTTAAGAGTGGACCTGGGAGCAATGGTCATGAAGGGGTGCTCCATATTCCCCAGAACTGGAACCTCACCATTAGATAGAGTTTAACATAATATCCAGGATATCAAGACCCTCAGCCACCACCTTCTAGCACTCATGATAAAAAGGGTTGGGGCTTGTCAGGAAGGCAATAGGGATGGGACAATCATACAGGTGCCAGGGCTTGATGTGACCAGCTAATTGATTTGTATTTGAATACTCCAATCACCATAAAATCTTGTCACACTACAATCACCCAAACTTAACAGTCTCTCTTTATGAAAACCAAAACATGATTCTTGTAGATTTTTTTTTTTTTTTTTTTAAATAAAAAACAAACTGTGGTGATGTATTTTTCAGTTTTTAGGTTTAGTTTCTTTGTTTTAAAGGCATATCAACCTTTTGTGGGTTATTCAATACTAAAGCCATCTTTGTAAAAGAAAAGTAGGGGTACTATCTAACCCATAACTAGGTTTCACACCTTTCCCAAGGGTATTAGTCCGAAATGAACCTATTACAGGACTGGATTTTGAACTTGCCCACTACAATGTCCAGTACTTTAGCTACTATGCCATGGGGATTTCTCTCCATGGTTTTTAGAATCAGTTAAAAAGTGTATATGTATATATTTACCAACAACTCCCCATGAGCAAGATGTGTCACATGGTCAATTTCTTAAGCAAAGTTTAAAAGGTTTGAATTCTGAGTCTTCTCGAGAATGGCTGCCTAGCCAAGGTTAAAGAGCCCAGCCTGTCCTATTATTTACTCATAACTAGAGAGAGTAGTTGGATGCATACCTTTCCATAAATGTAAACTCTGCAAGGTTTGGAATTAGTTTATAGCAAAACTTATTTCAGCCTTAAAATTATATATATATATTATATATATATATATATATATATATATATATATATATATATATATATGTGTGTGTGTGTGTGTGTGTGTGTGTGTGTATGTGTGTGTTTTGAGGCTATTAAAAATGATGGCAAATCAAACAGTGCTCCAGGTTTGGACAGAGGCCTGTCATCAAATTCCTGATAACTAAGAAGCAGGTTTTAATAATAATAATAATAATAAATGCAAATAAGCTAAACACGGGTTTGCCACTGTGACCCTGAATTGAAAAGACAGTGTGTTTCAACTTCATGGATCAACTATCTGGTAAAGAAAAGTTCCAGGAACAGCGGCCAGTAAAAAAAATAAAAAAAATTAATAAAAATAAAGTCCTATTGACAGTCTTCTGGAACATGCTAGGGCCTATCACTATTGATTTCCATAAAATAAAAAAGGGGCATTTGTAAACAGTGGTTCCCATTGCCAAATCCTTAGATAAAATTCACCATATTTATTGAATAACCCAACATGGGTTCAACACCTGGTTACTGGAAACTGTCATTAACCAGGTATTGGCTCCATGTTCATAAACGCTCTATCAATGATATCGAACACTGTGCATTTGAATATATATATATATATATGGTAGATAATAGGGGGTGCTATATGTCGGTATGAGCCATACAGCGAGGGATTCTATCACATTTTCACTAGCACTAGACCAAGGAGAGAGTTTTTTTGCGTCTGAGGTGGAGTGCCACACCTACCATCAGCTCCTTAATTTACCGCACAGATCCCTGTGCTACTCATACGCTGAGTTGGTGAGGGCAGATATTGAACTAGGAACCTTGTGATTTCTAGCTGAACGCTCTACTGACTGAGCTAAAAAAAAAAAAAAAAAAAAAATTAAAAAAAAAAATATGAACAAATCATTAAAAAAAAAAAAAAAAAAAAAAAAAATTTAAATTTTTAAAAAGTTTATTTAATCAGAAAAGTGCTCAGATACTGGCAGTAGAGCAGGATAAAACCTAAAATAAATGTTTTACCTCATGTAGAAAGAAAAAGAATCAGGTGAAACATGCGATCGTTTCATTTTTTTTTTTTTTTAAATTGGAGCCCCCCCCCCCCCATATATGAAATTTCTAGCCATGAGTGACACGAGGAAATTGACAAACCATTTATTTATATAGGCAGATATAAGTAAAACACCAGGCATATTAAATATACACAATTTCCATTGTGCATTAATTCTATAAAACAGCTATTAGGTAATACTTTTTTTCTTTCTCCACTTCAACAACTATATCCATCACCCAGGAACTTTTAAAAAGCACTTTACCGAAAGAGAGGATCCGAGACAAGGAGAAAATAATGAGATCTTAGAACATTGTTTTCTTGGGGGATTTTCAAAACGAAAACTGAACGAGAAAGAGAAAATTAGTATCATTTGGATTATTCAAACTATTGTCCTCATCTCCATGGTTATCTGTACAACATTTCAGTCGATGTGCCCTCCGGCCTTCTTCAGGTATTTCTTGTGGGACTCAGGAACCTTCATCGGTCGAAACTTTGTACAGATAACAATGAAGACAATAGTCCAAATAATACTAATTATCAAGCCTAATCTCAAAAATTCTGAGACGGAAAAATTGTTTAACAACAATCGTAAATCAGGAGTAACTTAAACCCTTTACCTCACAACCTGCTGCTTTAAAATAGAGAAGAGAAGTTATACAGGTTTTTTTTTGGTTTTTTTAATAGAAAGATAACTAACAATCCACGATAAAGAAAACAAAATTGAAAGAGAAAGGTAGAGAGTCTAATTGCAGTAGTTTTACTTTTAAATCAAATTAGATTTTAAATGGTTCGTGTTACAAAACAGTTAAAAAAAGGGTTTGAACAATAATCGAACATGACAATTGGACCGATGCAAAATAACAATACCTCTATCCCATAATAGTTGTTATATTTAGTGCATAAAAGTAATAAAAATGCAACAAAATATATATATATATATATATATATATATATATTGATGGGCTGGGTTAGCTCAGTCAGTAGCGCGTTCGGCTAGAAACCACAAGGTTCCTAGTTCGATACCAGCCCTCGCCAACTCAGAGTATGAGTAGCACAGGGATCTGTGCGGTAAAGTAAGGAGCTGATGGTAGGTGTGGCGCTCCACCCCAGATGCTAAAAAACAATCCCCTTGGTCTAGCGCTATTCAAAAGGGAATAGACTCCCTCGCTGACACCGACTTTAGGCCGCCCCGTCGACTTTACTTTATATATTATATATATATATATATTATATATATATATATATATGAAGTGGAAAAACAATTTGTTTGAGATGGCGAAAGCCGTCAATTTTGGGGAGATTATGTGCTTAATTGAAGTCATACCTAATTTGAAAATTAATTAGTTATAATTAAATGAATTAGGCATGCATATTGGTTTAAATGTAATATATATATATATATATATCTGATAAATGAATATGCCATCACCAGGTGATATTTGAATGTCCTGATGAAGATTGATAGATATATATTTAATAATTGAAACATTTTAAATTTTGACAAAATATTTCAAATATTAATCACAACTTATTTCTCACATTTATCTATTATTTTTCCACAAACACAAAAATTTCATTTAATCTTATCAAAAATTAAAGTAGACAAAGCACAAACATATATACACAATCTGTCCCATAATAGCTGTTAAAGATTACACATAACATATTTCCCTTGCACAACTACTATGAAACAGAGGTAATTGAATTTGAGAAATTAAGAAATCCACAGTTAAGCAACCAACACGATGGAGTAAAGTAATGTATAAAAGGAAGTAATATCTCAGTATCATAATAGTTGGTACATTTAGTGCATGAAATGTATATACAAATGTACCATCTATTATGGGACACAGGTAGTTAATCTTTATATGCTCCCTGGTTGAAAATTAGGAAATCCACATTTAAGCAATCAACACAATGGAATAAAGTAATGTATAAGTTGTAGTAATACATTTGTCCCATAAGGATTAGTACATTTGTTTATATAGATTTCATATACTAAATGTACCAATTATTACGGGACAGAGGTAGTAGAACTTTATATTATTCCTGATAGAAATTGAGATTTACACAGTTAAGCAATCAACACAATGGAGAAAAGTAATGTATAAATTGAAATGACACCTCTGTCCCATAATGTTTGGTACATTTAGTATATAAACTATATATACAAATGTACCAACTATTATGGTACAGAGGTAGTAGAACTTTATATTCTCCCTGATAGAAAAATCAAGAAATCCAAAGTTAAGCAACCAACACAATGGAGTAAAGTAATGTATGAAATTAAGTACCACCCTTGTCCCATAATAGTTGGTACATTTAGTATAGGAAATGTATATACAAATGTATAAACTATTATGGACAGAGTAGTAGAACTTTATATTCTCCATGAGAAATTCAGAAATCCACAGTTAAGCAAAAACACAAAGGAGTAATGTATAAATGAATTACTGCCTTGTCCATAATGTTGGTACATTTATTTTTATAGATTTCATATATTAAATGTCAATTATTATGGGACAGAGGTAGTAGAACTTTATATTCTTCCTAATAGAAATGAAGTAATCCACAGTTAAGCAATCAACCAAATGGTGTAAAGTAATGTATAAAACGAAATTAACTGTCCCATAATAGTTGGTACATTTAGTATAGGAAATGTATATACAAATGTATCAACTATTATGGAACAGAGGTAGTAGAACTTTATATTCTCATGAGAGAAATCAAGAAATACAAAGTATGTATGAAATTAAGTACTACCCTTGTCCCATAATAGTTGGTACATTTAGTATAGGAAATGTATATACAAATGTATAAACTATTATGGAACAGAGGCAGTAGAACTTTATATTCTCCCTCATAGAAATTAAGCAACACAGTTGAGTAAAGTAATGTATACAATGAAATACTACAGTTGTCCTATAATTGGTGTGACATTCAATGTATGAAATTTATACACAAATGTACCAACTATTATGGGACAGAGGTAGTAGAACGTTATATCCTCTGATATAAATTAATAAATACAGAGCTAAGCAATCAACACAATGGATATATAAAATAAGTTATTACACATGTCCCATAATGGTTGGTACATTTAGTGTATGAAATTTAAATAAAAATGTAACCATTATTATAGGACTAAGGTAGTTTAACTTTATTCTCCCTGATAGAAATTAATACACAATAAAGTAATGTATAAATGAAGTACAGTCCCATAATATTTGCTACATTTAGTCTATGAGAATTATACATAAATGTACCAAACATTATGGGACAGGCATGTGAATTTCATATTCTCCCTGGTAGAAATTAAGAAATATAGTTAATATATTAGGTACCACCAATTTTCACTGTGAAATTTGGTGGTACCTATAATATATAAACAAATAAATTAAATGCATACAATGAAGTAAGACTGTCTCATAATGATTGATAAATTTTGTGTATAATATTTATATGCAAATGTAACAATCATTATGGGACAGAGGTGGTTCATGTTTTTGTTTTTTTTAACCCACAAGGGAAAATGTATCAACAAAATATCCTCTTCAAAAATAAAAAATAAAAAGTAAACAATGAATAAAAAAAAATTAAAAATAAATAACTCAGATATCATGTAAATGTGGATCTGATACAAGGCCATTTTTAGAGAGAAGTTTGAATGAAATTTAATTACTCATGTGACACCAAAATGCAATTGAAGTACAAAGCACTCTAAAAAAATGCCCCCCTCCCCCAACAAAACCAGGAAACGAGGATTTTTTGTACATTCTCATAAGAAACAGGTCTTTTCAATTTAAACGAACATCATCCAATATATTTAAGCCTAAAAAGTTATTTCATAATATTCGTGGAGGAGGGGAAGCTTGAATGGTGTATTGAAACACACGAAGAAAAAGAAAAAAAAAAAAAGTATATATACATATATAAATAAAAATTACTGTAAATGTATCGACCGGACCCAATGCCGGGAAAATTTACATGTCAAAATACACATTTAGTTCAATGAATGAAATAAAGATTAAAAATAAAAATGAAATTTAAAAAATGTATCCATATAAAAATTCGAAGTTATGTATTTAAGATTTCAAACATAAAAAAAAAATAAATAATATATATATATTTCACGACTTATAGTTAAACGAAAACATTGAAAAGAAAAAAAAAAAAATCAAATATTTAAAACAGCCACAAGACAAGACTAATAAATTTTATCTATTATTTTAAAATAAACTGAACAAATATATATATATATATATATATATATATATATATATATATATATATATATAAACCCTTTTTAGTCATATGTAAGACATCATTAAATTTTCAATTTAAATATTAGGATTATATTTGACAATACCACACACGCCAATAACATAAACAAAAACAATAGCGATGAAAACAATATATATGTCAGCAAATAAACTTTGACTTTTTTTCACATTTTGACTGTTAAAAATAAGATTATTTCTAGCACTGAAAAATAAATTTAGGGTCATTTTGAGGGGATTTTAATACCTTTTTTCCCCCCTAAGATTTCACCAAACAAGGAAGGATTTACGCAGTTATCTCTCTTGAGTCAGCCATTTTGTCTAATAAAGAAAGAGAACTGAATTACTTGTTTTATTGTCTTCGTAGTCACAATAACCTTAAAAATAAAATAAATAAAATCAATAAATAAACATTTGAAAACATTTTGAAATCATATTGGAAAACCTCTAAATATCTTATAAAATAAAACTGAAATTTCTTCCTCGACTTCTCTTCCCTTCGACGGGGGAAAAAAAGTGTTGTTTTTTTTTTTTTTTAAATAAAAAAAAAAAATCTTAGAAGTCACATGAATATTAATAATTTGCACAAGAGAGTATTTTAAATAAATATTCAAGTCTTAGAGTTTGTTTTATATATATAAAATAAAAACATGTTAGTTAAAAAATTAAAACTTGAAATAAAAAAAACAAAGTAAAACAAAACTAAAAATAATAAAATATAACTAAAAAAAATAAAAAGTAATTTTATATTTGAAGTTTGCTAAGGAAAGAGCAATTTTTTTTTTTTTTTTTACGAAAAAATAAAGGGTGTTAAAAATGGAGGGGGGGGACAATGAACATTTTCAAGGGAGGCAACTCGTCTAAAGAAATTGGGAAACTCTCCGGAGAAAGAAGGCGGTAATGTATCAACAGTTTTAAGAAGTTAGACAATAAACTATTTAAATTTTAAGCATTAAAAAATAAACGATTAATTAATTTTATCTTCTTTGTTAAAAAAAATAAAACATACATAATCTGGACAAATGGAAAAATAAAATAATAAAAGGGCGCGTAATATAAAATAGATTCGATACCGGTGTGCTACTGTGTGGAGCCATGTCGTATTGATACGGAAGAATTAAGTGGAAGAAATCGATATATTCCAACAGAAATAGAAATGTTAAATTAAAATCAATGCACGATTCAAGTGAACAAATATATCCAGGAGATAGTTATAGACTTAAATTGGATAAAATTCTTACTAGAATCGCAAAATGGATTGCGTATCGAGGAACAGAAGGGAGAGCCGCCGTTTTTATGTCCGCGGTCCAATTTTGAGCTGAGATATATAAACAGATAAGGTATGGGCGGGAAACACAATGGAGACAGACAAGTCAGATTTTTCCCCCTTTTTTTTGTTTTTTTCCTTTCCACTCAAAAAGTCAATTTTATTTACAAATTTTGAAAATATTACCAGTAAGATAAAAAAATACTATATTAAAAAGTTATTTAATTAAATAAACATTTAAAATAGTAATAAGTCTTCTTTTTTTTTTTAAAGAAATGTCATATGCATTCAATTTATGGAACCCCAAATGGGTTCAACGTATTTAATTAGAAAAAAATGAATAATAATAATAATAATAATAAAATTCAGTTATATTGAATATTCAATTATAAAATACTAAATTTTAATATTTGTTGGAGTTAACAAATTTTTAACAAGTTTTGAAGTAAAAATTAAATATTTAAAGTTTTCACTAGAAAAAGCCTAAAATTTATCAAAGGGTAGAATAATTCATTTTAAAAAATTTTTTAAAGTTAAAAAATTTTTTTTTTAATTATCCTTTCAAATTAAGTTACAATATTGTTTCAAATGCAAAAAAAAATATTTTAATATAATTAAAAAATAATTTAAAAAATAAGTAAAAAATAAAAGTTAATTTTTTTAATTAAAAATGCAAGCAAAAAAAAAATCTATTTAATTTTTAATAATGTATAAAATTATAATAAAAAAAAATTGGAAAATATCCATTTGATTTCAAAACAAAAATGAAATTATGAATTATTCCACTTATTTTTTCGTATTTTAATTAATAAAACTAAAGAATTAACAGAAAAATTCCGGGAAACAATGTGGTCGAAAAAATGTATTTAGGGTTGGAAATATTTAACTTTAAGGGGCAAAAACGACGGGAGGGAAAGGAAAGATAATCATTTTTTGGAGGGTGGGGAGCTTTGTTTTAAAAATTTAGTTAAAAAATTATATAATATACGTACACCTATTTTCTTTTCCTTCCCATTCATAGATAAAGAAAAAAAACCCATTGAATTGTGTTTTTGGGGGGGATAAATCTAAAACCTTAAAGTTTCCAAGTCTGGGTTGGTGGGGTCGTCATGTCATAAAAAAAAGAAAAAAGCAGGAAGGAAGGAAGAAATGAGGAACAAAGGAAGAAAAGATTTTAGGCATTAAAAAAAAAAAGAAAAAAAAGGCGACCTGGTTTTTAAATTTTAATGAAGATAATAAGCATTTTAATGTTTCATATTACAAAAAAAAAAAAAATAAAATAAACATTAACGATTTAAATTTTTAGATTGTTAAAAAAAAAGTTTAAATTTTTTAAAAAGTAATAAAAATTTAGTTTATTTTTTAGGCGTATTTTTGGCAGTTGTAAAAAAAAAAATAGACGACACTTAAGTTCAGAATTACATACCAGCTATATATATATATATATATATATATATATATATATATATATATATATATATATATATTATATATATATATATATTATATTATATATATATCATTTTCCTTATTTCTTTTCGTTTTTAAATAAGTTTTATTTAAAAAACGTATATTGAAAATTCCGCGCAAAATAAAACTGTCCCCTTTTCTGAAGAAGACTAAACAAACGAAGACTGGACATATATATATATATATATATATAGTTCTTCAAATTTATAGGAGATATAAATTAATATAAGAATAAGACGTTTTAATATACCAAAAGACAAAAAATACGGAAGCATGTAACTGTTTTTTTTAATGTTTTTTTTCGAAAGGAAAAAAAAAAAAAAAAAAAAAGCAAAGGAAGAGTTAAAATTTAAATTTAAAAAAAAAATAAAAACTAAAATTAGATAATACAATATTGATTTTAAATTAATTTAAAGAAAAAAAAAAAGAAAAATTTTTTTTTTCTAAATGTAAAACAAAATTATTGCTACTGGTTTTAAATAAGAAATATTACCAAAAATATAAGGCATAATATATAAGTTAAGAAATCAAGTCGAAAAAGAATAAGATAAATATATAAGTCCATTTTTACTCAAAAATCTTTAAGACTAATCTTTAAAATCTATCAATTTTTCTTCTTCTTTTTTCCCTCCAATTCGTTTTTCAGCCAAGAAAAAAATACTGCCTCTTCCTTTGCTGCCATAACTCTATTTATTCTCCCACTAACTATAAAACTAGACTGACTTCTTCTTCCTCCCATAATACATAAGTAAAAAGAAAAGAAGTAGATATACAGATACACCCTCCCCTCAATAAGAAAAAAAAAGATTTATTTTGCATTTCATACCCCCAGGAGAAGAAGATGGAACATAACCACACCTGGCTAGGTTTTTTAATTTTATATATATATATATATATATATATATAGGCTTTTTATCTACTTTACTTTCTTTTTATTTGTTTAAGTCATGCAAGTAAGTTTTAATTATTTTAAAAACGTATACCGAATATTCCGCGCAAAATAAAACTGTCTTTTTGAAAAGATAAAAAAAAACGAAGACTGGACAAAATATATATATATATATATATATGTCTTTAAAACTATATATATAGACATATATATATATATATATGTCTTCAAAACTACTGTATTTCATCCCCCAGGAGAAGAAGATGGACTATATAACCACACCTGGCTCATTTTGGCCGATAAAAACACACAAAATAACAACAATAATAATAATAAAATCACACGTCTATATACTTATCTGTAGATATATGTAGGTATCCTGATGAAAATACTTATTTACAAAAAATAATTTAAAAAAAATAGCAAGTGTTTACCTGAATGACAAGAAAAAAAACCTCGTAAAAGTTGTCCTTTGGTGTTGTTATATATATATATATTTATATAATATACATATATATATATGTAAAAGTATGTCTATTTTTTCGTAAGATGATAAATAAAAATCCTGGAATTGTCGAAGAACTAAGAGATGAAGATATTAGATATATATATACAGATATAGATAGATATGTAACGTATATATTAGAAACTATTTTATGTATTACGGGTGTATGTGTAGCTTAGACGTGTGGTGTGTAATAATAATATTGGGTGTTAGGTATATGAAGTAAATGGTGATATATATACATTATATATATGTATATATATTTAAAGGTTCTCTCTCTCTCAATATATAGGTATATATAAGATTTAGGTATTTTTTTTCTAAAAAAAGGGCCTTATTTTTTTCGTCTCTATACGTCGGCCTTCTCTCTTCTTTTCTTCTCTTCACTCTCACCTAAATGGAGTTCACCTCTCAGACGTAGACAGGACTCTCTTTTTTTTCTATCTCTCTCCTTCTTTTTTTTCCTTCTCTTTTTCTTCTTCTTCTTCTTTTTAAAAAAAATTTTACTTCTTCTTTTTCTTCTCTAATTCCTTCCTTCTTTCTTCTTCATTCGCTCTCCTTCCTTCGACACTTCTTCGCCTTTTTTCTTTCTTTGCCTTCTTCCTTTTCCTTTTCCTTCGCTTACACTCTCACTCTGGCTCTCTCACTCCAACTCGCACTCCGGTGCCTCCCACTCTTTCTTCGACACCTACTGTCACTCTTACTCCCACTCTCACTCTCACTCACACATACACACTCTCCGCAATCACTTACGCACACAATATACATACGCATGCTTTGGTTTGGAGTAGGAGACACACGTACACACAGTGGGGAAAACAACTAAACAAATAAAACACCACACACATACACATGCACGCATATACATACACACACGCTCGTGCGCGCACATACGTGTGTAGTACGTATTGACTTTAACACACTTAGACGTACCTACCTACAAATAGGAAGACATACGACTCAGCATACACACACACAAGTATTATTAAGATAAACAAACACACACATGCTTTTTACACACACTATATATATATATATATATATATATATATATATATATATATATATGCAAGTATCAGGACAAACACGCACTTATTTTGATAAGACACCCACACCCACTTACATACTTAAATACTATCACTTATTTACATACATATTTACTCACACACACATACACATATACACACACATTTAAAGCGTACGTAGTAGCATAATTTAACAAATAAAAAGTACACCAGTAATAATACGCACATTAATATATTTATTTATATATTCATACACACACATGGTAACACACAAATATATACATGATAACAAGGAATATTAAAGACTCAGACGCATACACAATAAGTAGATAACAAACAAAGGGTACACACATAGGAAGTAAATAGACACATGTATCTATTAAATCAAATACACACGTGTAACACACACATAAAGATAAAGTGTATATTCACACACACGGGCACTCATGTGTTAAACTCACACACAAAAGGATTTTAAAACAGTAAACACAAATTTAAAAAAAAAATCAATAAAAACATACACACATATATTTAACTAAAATCTCAAATACCCACGTAGATTTTAAAATAATAGATATTTTTTTTATAACAAAAGAAAAAAAATACTTATTAAATTTGATAAGTATTAAAAAAAACCTATAAATTTTAATACGCTTATAGAGACCCACACAACTTCTGTTACATACACATACTGAAAGTGACACATAATCGCATATATCGAAATACAATTCACAGTTACTGATAACACTACCACATACTCACGCACACATTTATGCAAACATATTACTACTCATACACAAAATACATATACACGCTTACCACAAACGCACATATTTCTAGTCACATTTACACAAATCTTTATTAACACACACACATATTTAAATTATATATCTTTCTCTCTCTCTCTCACTTTCTGTCTCTGTCTCACACAAGTAAACATCCACACACACACACACCACACCACATACATACATACACATAAATGCATACAAAGGTGCTTTCAAGATGGCGGCCCGAGCAAACGCGATCACGTGACGTGGAGGCAATTCACTGTATTTTTTCCTCCTCCCCTCCCTCTCCCTTTTCTATTTCTTTCTTTTCTACTTCCTCCCCTTCTTTCACTTCGTTCTCGCCTTCTATCTCTCTCTCTTTCTGTCCTCCTTCTTTATCGTTCTCCCTCTCTCTCCCTGAATAATAATGAGTTCGGCAGGAAACCGACC
The DNA here is from genome assembly GCA_023376005.1 of Doryteuthis pealeii. Classification (NCBI taxonomy): domain Eukaryota; kingdom Metazoa; phylum Mollusca; class Cephalopoda; order Myopsida; family Loliginidae; genus Doryteuthis; species Doryteuthis pealeii. The sequence continues at coordinate 12,142,898 of CM042176.1, read as the reverse complement.
AATGGGAATCGTCCTATGCAAATTAGCACTCAGCATCGATGTTGGTGTGTGGAGTGGGGGTGTCGGTGAAAGAAAGAAAAAGAAAGAAGGAAAGAAGGAAAAAAAACAGGAGACGTAAAGAGAGGATTGGATGAGTGAGATGGCGGTGCTATAGGTGGTAGCGGTGGGAGTAGCGAATATTCGAGAGGGTAGGAGGAACGAATGAAAACAGTTATCATATTTTGAAGAAGAAATTAAAAAACAAAAACAACAACCAAAAAAAAAAAACAACCTTTGTATGCAACGACTCATTCAATAACAGACAGGTGATATTTTCCTATGCACCCCCCCCCAATAACCATTAAATTCTTGGCCAGAATAACCCCTAACTTCAATTGTTCTAATATTTCTTCTTTTTTCCCCATTTTATTTCTTGCAGGGATTGTTGACTCTTTCATTGAAAAAGAAAAAAGAGTCTTGCAACAAGTTGAAAAACACTAGGTACCTAAGTATTTGTATTGGTATTGGTTTTTTATATCATACAGGTATCCAAAGACTAACCATTCACCAACACAAGGAACACATCTCAAAGAATTCTTTGCCCAGAAACTTTGAAAAAAGTTCAACAATTTGGTATCTGGGACCTCTTGCCCACTAATTTGTTTCTCTAATTACTAAGCCGAACAATGTAAATGAAAGAGATTCAAGGTAGAATAGTGTAATTCTTTTTCAATGTTGCAAGGGGCAAGATCTTTGGAAACCATTTTTCTTCTTCCAGAACTGATGTTTCCAAAACCAGAATCTTGAGAGAAACTTCAGCATCCTTTGGACATCAATTTGCAGACTCATTTATAGGGCCAATCCTGCTAGTCTTTGCCTTACCATTAGTAAGGCAATACAGCAGACACAGATACCAAGTACTAACGACTGTCAGTGACTTCGATTCCAGCTGGGTGACCTATACTTTTGGCTATGTGTTAAGCTTAGTGTAGAGCAGGAGTCACCAAACTAAGGCTCGCAGGCCGGATCCGGCCTGCGAAGGAATTTTATCAGGCCCGCCGACGGTACTTGAATTTGTTTGTTAAAACGTACGGAACGCGAGACCTTCTGATACCATTTAAATTTAAAGATCATGTTAAGCTTACTAAATCTTCATTGACTACGGAATTCACCCATCGAACGAAATTGACTGATAAATATTTAAAAACAATTCTCTTGATTGGATGTAGCAATTCCAAACCAAACATTGACAATATCTTGAAAGGCAAACTTCAGTTTCACAAATCTCACTAAACCTTTCTGCTATTGTGGCGTTCTTTGATAATGTTTTGAAAATAAATATGTTGGTTAAATTTGTTTTTGTGCATCTTACGTCACTCATCCATGAATATAACATGGAAAGATGAATTTTGTTTTACATCTTTTTCTCAGAGCTTTCGTTCTGGCTAGCAAGTATTGAACACAATAATAATGTTGCCCACGCTCGTTATTTTTTCAATAATCCGGCCCACCGTGAAAAAAAGTTTGGTGACCCCTGGTGTAGAGGAATAGCAGTTGCTATTATCTGCGTTATTCAGGCTATTGTCCTCATCTTCATTGTTATCAGTACAACGTTTCAGCCGATATGCCCTCCGGCCTTCTTCAGGTATTTCTTGTCGGACTCGGGAACCTTCTTGTTGTAATCGGGAGCCATCATGGAACTTTGAACCTAACCCTTTATTCAGTCCACGGGGATATCCTGTTCTCATTCCGCTAACCATAGCTGGGGTAGAGGTGTTAAGCTGTGTTAAGCATTATTCTATGTTACTGCTGCCCTTGATCAGGATTGAACCTGCAATCTAGAGATAACTGTCATCAAGAACTGTCTTAACATAACTCCTTTATCTACTAGGCTATGTGTCCAATTGGACCCCAGCTATGGTTAGCGGAATGAGAACAGGATACCCCTGTGGACTGAATAAAGGGTTAGGTTCAAAGTTCCGTGATGGCTCCCGATTACGACAAGAAGGTTCCCGATTACGTCAAGAAAGTTCCCGACTCCGAAAAGAAGGTTCTCGAGTCCGAAAAGAAGGTTCCCGAGTCCGAGAAGATTCCCGAGTCCGCCAAGTAATACCTGAAGAAGTCCGGAGGGCACATCGGCCGAAACGTTGTACCGATAACAATGAAGATGAGGACAATAGTCCGAATAACGCAGATAATAGTAATCATCAAGCCTCATTTCAAACATTCAGAGAAATAGAATAGCGGTTGGTTGGAATATTGTTTCCTCGTACAAAATAAAATCGAGAACCAATCACAACGAAGTAATAACAAGAATATTTGGACCATATAACCTTTAGGCACTTCTTTTGTGATCTCGTTTCATAAGGACATTTTTTTCATACACCGTCAAAATCCGGTTGTTTGTTAACAGACGATTTTTAGAGTTTTTTGTTTTTTTTTTTTACGGCATATCAACCTCAGTGGGTCATTTAATGCCGATAAAGTTTTGAAATAAATCAATTCTTAATGGATAATACAATTTTTTTATAAATATATTTTTCTATTTAACCCATAGATGGGTAGAGTTTTTTTAAATTATAAAACTAACCCTAACCCCTAACCCTAACCCCTAACCCTAACAAACAATCGGATATTGACGGTGTAAATGAAAAAAACGTCCTTATGAAACGAGATCGCAAAAGGGGTGCCTAAAGGTCATATGGTCCGAATATTTTATTGAAACCTAAACAATGGTATGCAAAAATGACATGATATACTAAAAGGATATTAAGAGAAATGTCATAAGGTGGTTGAAAGAGTCTTTAATAAATTGTAGAGTCCTTGATATAAGTACTAGAAGCGGCTACCCGGTGTCGCCTGGGTAAAGGGGGATTTTTTAAAGTTAGTCCTGCAGATCCATTATTATTGAATCGTTAGTTGCATCCTCGTAGGATGCCCCATTAAAATCCATGCGCAAAAAACCCAAAAAGACCATGCATTGATCCAGAAAAGAAAACTCTGAAAAGAAACGAAAGCGATGTTAATGCACGCATAGGAAAGGCATGGGCTGCTTTAAAAAAAATTGTCCGTGATATGGAAAATTCTTCCAAGTCGTAGTTGTATCAGTGCTACTGTACGGCTGCACTACCTGGACCCTAACGAAGCGCATGGAGAATAAACTAAATGGGAGGTGCACAAGAATGCTTAAGACGTGGAAACTCATAAGTGACGTTCTTCTGTGGAAGCTATCACATAGGCACGCCAGAGTAGGTCGTCCAGCAAAGACTAACATAGACCAATTCTGTGCGGATAGTGGATGCTGCGCAGGGGATCTCCCAGGGACAATGAATGATAGGGACGGCTGGCGAGAGATTGTCATGCATATCCGTGGTGCCAGCAACATGATGATGATAATGATGCTATATCATCCACAGACACCGTGTTTCGACGTATCACATCTCCTCAGTATAGCTAGGATTAGCATGCTACCTCCGGCCTGGAGAGAAACCAGTTTCATCAGTCAGGGTTCTTAACCCCTGGGCTATCAACTACCGGCAAGCAAGGGGTAGAATTTAGCTGATAAATACATACATATGTATATATGTTACAGCCACTAGAGATCTCACATCCGTTTCATACGAGAGCCTCGCCATTTAAGCTTAATTCGCGATCGACAGTCAAATCCCCAGAGAACTCACCGAGCAATGGGTTAAGAGCATATATATATATATATATATATATATATATATATATATATATATATATATAATTTTTCATTTGCATTTTAGTCTCGGAAAATTATAATATAGTTTTTGTGCCCCTGAAGTTACAGCGCCTCCTGTGATCGTAAAGTCCAATGTTCGAAAAACATTCTCGACCACAGATGTCGTATGTGAAGGCTGTCCCTGAAGATGTTGATGTGCCGGTGCTTTGTTGCCGCTACTTTCTTCTGGGCCTCTTGGCTTCATGGTGTTGCACCAGAGTGGCTTCAGACATGAATGCTTAGAATATGAACAGTCCGCTACGTAGAGCCTGCCGACACCAACGACGATCTTGAGCCAACTTTTCCCAGATGGAAGGATCAATGCCAAAACACCTGAGATCATTCTTGCAGACATCCTTGAAATGCAGCTGGGGGCGACCAATCTCTCCCCACCCCCCTCTCTCTCTCTCTCTCTCTATATATATATATATATATATATATATATATATATATATATTTATATATATACTGTAGTGTGAGATGGTCAATATTTCAGCTTTTGCTCTCAATATAAAATAGAGCTTGACATATCTATTTATTGGGTGACAAAGGAACATTCACAACCATATTGGTTTCATGCGATGCATTCATCAGGTGAAGATGTTTCATATATATATATATATATATATATATATATATATATATATATATATATATAATGCAAAGAGAAAAAATGGAAGTGAATCCGACAGTTTTTGAAAAAACACAGGTTCATAAAATGAGTGAAGTTTATTTCGCCAACGCTGCAGTGTTTCAATTTGTTTTAGTAGATCTTCATCAGGGCTTTTGTTTATTTGAGGAAAGATAAATTCATCACAGAGAATAAGAAGATTGTGAGAGTCTTTTGTTGGTCAATCTATTTAAAAATGTTGAATAAATAGACTTAAATAGACTGACCAACAAAAGACTCTCACAGTCTTCTTATTCTCTGTGATAAATTTATTTTTCCTCAAATTAGCAAAAGCCCTGATGAAGATCTATTGAAACAGATTGAAACACTGTAGCGTTGACGAAATAAACATCACTCGTTTTATGAACCTGAGTTTTTTTTCAAATTTTCCACTATATATATACCGCCCTGTCGGTGGGGCGTTAGAATGCACCGACTGCACCTCTGCAGGGGTAAGACTCCCCCAATGGGACCACCTGTTGGCCGTGGGTGGCGACCCGTGATGCTTAAGGATAGAGCCCAGGTGGATGAGCAGTTCATGACTTGCAATACTTCACTTTGGCCCTATCTTGGGCTAGACGGGCGGTCGGGAGGCCCCCTCCGATCAATCGGCTGGTCACGTCAAGCCCTAGCACCTATATGATTTTCCCAACCCTATTGCCCTTATGGCAAGCCCCAACCCCCTTTTTATCATATGGGTGCTAGAAGGCAGTGACTGAGGGTCTACATGTCCTGGAAATGACGTTAAACTCTATCTGATGGTGAGGTTCCAGTTCTGGAGGTTTGGGGAATGTGGAGCACCCCTTCATCCCCATTGCTCCCTGGTCCACTCTGACCCGGAGTGGTAGTACCTGTTAGGGTCCCATCTATGGGTTAAATAGAAAAATGTATTTATAAAAAAATTGTATTATCCATTAAGAATTGATTTATTTCAAAGCTTTATCGGCATTAAATGACCGACTGAGGTTGATATGCCGTAAAACAAAACAAAACAAACCAAACTATATATATATATATATATATATATATATATTATATATATTCCATAACATTAAGTGCGGCCGACCACAGCCTTTTTTGATTAATCAAAAGTGTGCACTTCAATTCGAAAACCTGATATCCCAATCCTTTCTCTAAATAAAAGTCACTAAAACTTCAACCAGTTTTTCATTTCTTTTAAGTAAAAAAAAGTAAAGTCGTCGGGGTGCCTAAAGCCAGTATCAGCCAATCAGCGAGGGAGTCTATCCTTTTCCATAGCGCTAGACCAAGGAGATTGTTTTTGCGTCTGAGGTGGAGCGCCACACCTACCATCAGCTCCTTACTTTACCGCACAGATCCCTGTGCTACTCATACGCTGAATTGGCGAGGGCCGGTATTGAACTAGGAACCTTATGGTTTAACTATCAAGACCTGTGGATATACCACAGTATGATAATTTAATTATTACAACATTTGATATGTTTACTTAAGAGCTATTGCCAAATAGTTGAATACGTAAAAAGTGTAATAATCACGATTTAACTTTCTCTACTAGCAGGACCTGTGGATATACCACAGTATGATAATTTTATTATTACAACGTTTGATATGTTTACTTAAGAGCTATTGCCAAATAGTTCAATACGTAAAAAGTATAATAATCTTGATTTAACTCTCTCACTCTTTCTTTTTCTTTCTTTTCATCTTTTCATTATGTTCGCTTGAAAACATATTAGCATTATCGCCTACGTGCGCTAAATCCTTCTCTTTATTCTTCATCTACCCTTGTCCTTTTTTTCTGTTAGCATGTCCTTTTTCTTCTCTTTCTCTCTTTGTAATAAAACGGATTGGTCCATTATTTATCTGCAGTGACGTCACTGATAAGAAATAAGAATTCGGGGGATAAACAGGATTTAGATGTTTGCATTTCATCTTGGACAATTTAGACGGTTTCATTTTTAACCAAGGGTGTGCAAGATGATAACGGTCGTAGAATTAAGAGAGCTGTGCGGGGCATTTAGGCATTTAGGCACCCTGGAACTGTATTGAGTACCTTTTATGCCCCCCTCCCGATATAATACAGAGTGGGGTCTGAGAATTGTTGATACACCCTTTATTTTCGTACCTGTGAACGAATTAATTTGTAATTGTGATAGTTTACTGTAATCAACCTATATTATAATATTAACTGTATGCACCCACCTTGCCTGGGTTATATAGTATCCGGTTAAATTTAAGTATACACTTTTAAAATCTCATATTGCTCACCATTGTATAGCAGTATCTATCGATCCCAATTCAAAAGAAAAAGCACAAATGTTTTTTTTTATTGCAATACTAGCTATATGTTCCCAGGCTTGCTTGAGTTGTATGGTATCAGGATAAATCTAAGTATATACTTTTTAAATCTCATATTGCTCACCATTGGACAGCAGTAACTATCGCTCAATGTGTTTATTGTGAAAATGTTACAACGGAAATTTGTGCATATTACCCCCCCCCATTTATCAATAACGCAATAATAATACTTTTTTAAAAGGGAGTGAGATGCAATATAGGAAAATGGTTGTAAAAGATATGATGAATTTTTAGCCTATTTATTATTATTATTATTATATTATTATTATTATTATTATTATTATTATTTATTATTTTTATTATTATTATTATTTTATTTATTTTTATATTTATATTTTATTTATTTATTTTATTATTTATTTTATTATTTATTATTATTTATATTTATTTATATTATTATTTATTATTTATATTATTATTTATTATTTATTTATTATTATTATTTTATTATTTTATTAAATCTAAGTATATACTTTTAAAATCTCATATTGCTCACCATTGGACAGCAGTACCTATCGCTCAATGTGTTTATTGTGAAAATATTACAGCGGAAATTTGTGCATATTACCCCCCCCCATTTACCAATAACGCAATAATAATACTTTTTTGAAAGGGGTGAGACGCAATAACAACAGTGTTACCATTAATTAAAGTGGTCATAGTAAACAGAATGCTCGATATGGAAATTCTTTAAATTTGCCGAGAAAATTATGAGCGTTCATACAAACAAACAATCCCCCCCCCCGCCTTGTCGGATTATTTAATCATATTATTCTTTCTTTCGGACTTTTTTAAAGCTTTTAGATTTGATAATTTCCTTTAGAAGCATTGTTGAGTAAAGTATATTATTATTATATATTATTTTTTTTGCTTGAAGGCAATTACAATGCATATATCGTATAAAATTCGATAATTGTTGAAAATAATCATGATAAGCGAACTCGGCAAATATTGTGCCCCACGTAGAACATCGTACAGCTGTTTCAACTTTATTAAATCTCATCAGCGATGTATCCTTACGATTTCCCCCCGACAGAAATCGAAACCGGGAATCCAGCACGCAGAATCAGAGACTTTACCCCTGGGCCATCGAAACGTAGCACACAATACATGCGAAATTATACGATATACGCATTGTAATTGCGAGAACCAAAATGCGCGTCTACAGAGCGTGTGTTCTCAGTACTCTCCTATACGGCAGCGAAGCCTGGATCACGTACTCACGTCACGTGAGGAAACTGGACAGCTTTCACCTCAGATGCCTATGCCGCATTCTACGCATTCGCTGGCCGGACAAAGTGCCAAACACAGAAATGCTGGAACGAGCAAACGTAAACAGCATGTCCGCCATCACCTGCGAGAGACGCCTGCGCTGGCTTGGCCATGTCAGGAGGATGGACAAAGACACATCCCCAAAGACCTACTGTATGGTGAACTGGTCGGGGTACCCGACCGGCAGGGAAACCACGCCTACGCTTCAAAGATGTCTGCAAGAGAGACATGAAGATATGCCACGTTGACATAAACACGTGGGAGGCTTGTGCAGAAGACTGCGTGACTTGGCGCCTCCTCGTCAAACAAGGAACAAAAAGAAGTGAAAAAGAGAGGAAAGAAGCCGCCACAGTAAAGAGAGCTAAAAGGAAGGAGAGACAACAACACCCTCAACACCTACAGAAAGCATCACCTTTTGTTTGCAATCACTGCTCCAGAGACTGCCATTCAAGGATCGGTCTGTTTAGCCACTCACGTAGCAGTAGATTTTAAAAAAATGGACACTACGCCATCGTCTAAAATAGATGGAAGGTTGCCAATCAATTGCCTTCAAGCAATATATATATATATATATAATACACTTAAATCTTTTAATTTAAACAAAAACAACCAATGCCGCTCTATAGCTGTATGTGTAGTAATGTAAAACAGGCTCAGAACATACGTAAAAGTACTAAGCTGAAAAATAGATCTAGGGATTTAATTACTGATGTTGTGTGCATGTTTATGACGTCACCATCCATAACGCGGACGCCCAGTAGCGTTCATGCCGAAAATCCTACAAGGAAGCGAATTAAAAGCTAAATAAATTGTAGTAAAGTAAAACAGTGGCAGGGAATCGAACCCCGGTCTCCTGCGGGGATACTTACCACTATACAACCAAGACGTAAATGTACTATGCCTTATTTATCTAAACGAAACTCAGCTACAAAATGAGGAGGGGCAAATCATTGTTTATATAGCCTGCATGGGCGAGTCTATTTCTCGTAAAACGTGAGCGTAGGGTACTAGAATATGTATCCGACTAAATTTAAGTATACATTTTTTAAATCTCATTACTCACCAATGGATAGCAGTACCTATCGCTCGATGTATTTATTGTGGAAATATTACAAAGTAAATTTGTGTATATTAACCCCACCAATTTACAAGTAGCGCAATAATAATCTTCATACAATGACTGCTATTTACACAGTAGCATTGCAACTAAACAAAGCCTTCATCAGATGATGACCCTGGGTTCAGGCATGGTTTCGGTACCGAAGCATCATTACCACTAACCCAAAGCACCCCAGCAGTATATTTCATGATACCACCAGACTTTGTTGGTTTAATATCACATTGTAGGATTGCCATATCCACGTTGATGCGGTTAGAGCTTTATCCTGGATCTTTTTGATGTATTTCCTCTTGTCTGGTGGAGAAAGTCCAAGTTTAGTCAAAAATGCCAAGGTTGAGTTGGTAATAAATCCTCGGCATCCGACTTCGATAGGAAATACATCCGTTATCCATCCATTTCTGACGCATTGTTCTCTTAGATCTTCATATTTTCCCAACTTACGCTGATGTGCCCAGTCAAGATTTTCCTCGAAAGGAACTGTTAATTCAACGATGAAAACGTTTTTTTTTGATTGACAGACCAGATGACAATATCAGGACGCTGGGCCGTTAACGTTTTTAAAAAGAAGTGAGACGCAGTATCAACAGCATTATAATTAATTCAAGTGGTCCTAATGAACAGAATGCTCAATATGGAAATTAATTAAATTTGCAAATATATCGGAATTATTCCCCTTGGTCTATTTATTTTTACCTGTTTTTTTTTTTCACACTGCAGCTGGTCCATAGTGATCTCGAATGAATTCAAGTGTAAATATTAATACCACAGTGAGATATAATTGTTCTTATATAATATGTTGGAAGGTTCAAAGTAACCTTCCAACGTGGGTACATATGTGTACATAAATTACTCCGACAAAGAAGTTATATATAATAACAAACATAGACTTTATTTTGTGAGCACGTGGAGAAAATACATACATGACAGGTATACATATACTCATCACAAAGGTACAGTAATATATAAAGAACAGATACATAAACATATACAAAGAATGTAGGACTTACGTCTTATGGAAAGGGATACAGAGTTTCTGAAGGAATGTCACTTACTGATAGTTGGTTGGGGGCAAAGCCCCTCACTTAATTGGCAGAGACACAAAGCGCCTAAACCATGTGTTGTGTTCGCCGGACCCAGAGAAAAAGAGTTAGAATTTCCCGGGCTACTATTTAAATACTCCAGCTCTCTACTGGCGAAACCCTGGCAACGAGGGAAGATAACTCTTCTGGACCCCCACATCGATCCAAACAGGGGCAGACAATCGTTACAACCACTATTGGACTCCTCGTAAAATTCTACCCAAGAAATGTTTTATTTGATCTTGATACAGAGTTTTGTTTTGAATCACCCCCACCCAACAAATCGATAGATAGGGATACCACAAACTTATATAATAAGTATTTACTGACATCCCACCATGTCAGTCGAACACAAGGGAGGGGAACCACGCACAAACCAAAGCTCATGCGTGACTAGTGTTTAAAGATTGCATGAATCCCTTCAGCATTCCTCCTGTAGCGATTGTCTGCCCCTGTTTGGTCTGGAAGAGTTATCTTCCCTTGCTGCAGGTTTTTCTACCGCTAGGGGGGCCATGGTATTTAGTCAGCAAAGCGCGAAGTTTGAGTTCTCTTTTCTCCGGGACAGCAAACAAGACACATGGGTTAGATATTTGCGTCTATACCTTTTATGTGTGTGTGTGTGGGGGGGGGGGGCTTCGCCTCCCAGCCTAAATAAGTGACATTCCTTTAGGACTCACCATCAGGACGAAGCCTTACTTTCTTTATAAGTAAAAAGTAAAGTTGGCAGAGTGGCCTATTGTCGGTATCAGCCGGATAGCGAGAGAAACCACGAACGTAGTGGTTCGAAGCGTGCACGACTGTGTTTAGCATGCAGAATGAGATCAGAGGCGAGTGGGGAGATTGAACTCACATCCTCCTGATCGTGAGTCGTGGCCTGACGCATGTGAATTACTAAACTGTCCAGAGTGGCCCGGATGTGAAGGATTGACGCGTGCTGATTAATGTCACACGTGCTGCACGGGCAAGCCAGAGTAAGGAGCCCGGATGAACACTGTAATTGTGTATTTAATGTCCAGCCCTCACAAACCTCGGCGAAAGCTTGCAGTAGCATTTTGGCTGTTGTGACGAGTGGACGAGAGAAAAGATATTTTGATAGTGTTGGTGAGAAGAGTGCAGCATTGCTGGGAGAGATTGTTTCAGACTGAACACTTGGTCAGTTGGGAGAGTAAAAGCGTCGGACTTAACTGTGCCCCCCCCCCCGGCCAGAGAACATTCTTATTAGAATTCCTGTTTTAAATGTATCTCCGTCGCTCACCAGAATAAAGTCTGTTATTGTTCTACACTTTGTCGGAATGTTTTGTGTACACTCATGTACCCACGCTGGAAGGTTACTTTAAGCCATCCAACTTAAATATAACTTCTTTACTTCTTTTGAGGTGCCCAGGCACTGGGGAATAACCCAGTTCTACCCACATTAAATCAAAGGGGCAGGTGCTGCCTGGTGGGATAGCCCCCCACCCCCCTGGTATCATACTGATACTAATATCTTACCAGTCCAATGGCCGAAACCATTGGACATAGGGTCCGAGGGTCAAGTAAATATAATATTATATAGTATAATCAAAGTAATAAAAACAAAAACACCAAGCACTAAAAAGTTTGAATTCTATAAGGTTGGTCTTAGAGACATGATTAGAGCTGGACAACTGTTCTCAAACTGCACCCTGATCACTGCCAACGTCCCCTACCCACATAATTTTGCGCGCCTTATCGGGGTGGATCTGTAAACTAAATTTCAACTCCGTAGCTGATCAGCTTACAAAAATTATAAGTGTACATTCACACACACACACACACACACACACACACACACACACACATACACACATATATATATATATATATATATATATATATATATATATATATATACTAGCTAAAGTACCCGGTCCATGACCGGACTAAAAAAAAGAGAGTGTTTTTCAGACATATTTAGTTGTGGAAATTTTTTGTGAAATTGGACCATTAGTTGATTTTTCATAGAATTTTTTAAAAATCCTCTTGTCGTAACTTGTTTTTGGCTACGTTCAATTTCAGTTGATTTACCGGTGCAAAAATGAAAACATTGTTTTTCAATCATAATTTTCATTATTTCTGTAAGCTGAATATTTTTTTTAAAATCATCAGGAGTTTTTTTTAATGTTTCTTCTTTCGAATGGAAACATTTTTTTCAAGATAATATTAATTTTTATGCAAGTTTCATTGTGTTAAATATAAGGGGTGGGGTAAATTTCACAGGAAAATTGATGGTACCTAATATTTGTCGAAAGACCAATTATCTTAACGGTTTTTAGTAAAAAAAAAAAAGAAAAAAAAAAAAAAAAGAAAAGAAAAGGGAAGTGGTGACTTAATTCTTTTAAAAATCTATCTATTTATTTATTATTAGAATTATATTCTTTATTAAATAACAAATGTTCTTATTCAAGTTACATACATTAGAATCGTGTTTATTTTTATGTTTGTTTAATGTTTAAGCACTAAACTACATATAAGTTATTCAACTATCTTGTATTTTTACTTTTAAAATTTGTTATTGTTATTATTGTTATACATTTACTTGTCATTGCAATTTTTTTTAAAACTTTTATATCGAGAGATGTTTGTTTAGCATTAAAACATCGTAACATCTTTGCAGTACATTGTATTTCACATTTAAATTTCAAGCTAAGTGTATATATTTATTAAGACATTTATTTATTATTTTACTGTTTGACAAACAGTAAAAGAATTTCGTAAATAAGTAAACAAACAGTGTTTGTTTACTTATTTACGAAATGTAAGTTAAGTTTCTTCAAATAAATTATATAAGTTAACTACCTCGTATTTTTTTAGCTCATGTCTAGATTTTCGTAAAAGGTTTTTTTTTCTTCTAAAACTCTTTTGTACATACGAAAAAAAAAAATTAAATACTGATTATTTTTTTTTAGTCTGGTCATGGACCGGGTACTTTTGCTAGTAAGTTATATAACTTAACTACCTCGTATTTTTCAACTCATGTCTAGATTTTTGTGAAAGGCTTTTTTTTTTCTAAAACTCTTTTGAACATACGAAAAAAAATTAAATACTGATTATAATTAAATACTGGGTACTTTTGCTAGTTAATAATAAATAACAAAGTTGGGTTGTTATTGATCGTTAAATTAAATGTTTTCGTTTATTATTGTTATTTACTTAGCTGTAAAAAATAATTCAATCGCTAAAACCACATACAAATTACATATTTAGAAAGATTATTATATTTTCTTTCTAACCAAATAAATATTTTAAAGATTAAACCGGTGATATGCGAGAAATTCCGAGCTGAAAGGATTAGGGCACAAATTTGTCAAGTTCAAATTACCAGCGCCATTTTTTTTAAAAATTCCGCTGGCTGCTGCCTGTATAGGCAGCAGCCAGCGGAATTTTAAAAAAAATATTAGTAGCAGCAGCTATGCCGCGATTATCGCAAATCATTTGATTGTTGTTTAATTAATTAATTATATCCCTTAATCAGTAAAAACCAATAACCAAATTTGGCGTGTTTCTTAGTTAGACGTGTATTAATGTGTATGCAAGATTTCGAATCCGAGTGACCTCCCGTTTTGGAGTTATACGTCGACAGGTACATACCAAACTTCCTTTTATATATATACTAGCAAAAGTACCAGGTACATGACCGGACTAAAAAAAAAAAATAGGAACACCAGAGACTGAGTGTGGAGAACACAGGAGTAAGGGAGAAAATGTTTGGTAAATGTTTTATCAAATTAAAAAAAAAAATTGCATAAAATTTTATATAGTAGAATCTTTGTTTATTTTAGGAATTTTTTTCTTTTTCTTTATATTTAAGATATTATTTTTAAAAATGCATTCCTAAACTTTATTAAAGATTTAACTATAAACAAAGCTAAGAATTAATGCATTTCAATATTCGTTTATTTTAAGAATAGTTGTTGTTGTTGTTTAGATTTTTGAAACAATTTCTTTTTTTAGCGAACTCCCTTGCTCGTTGCTGGTAGAAATGAAATGTATCCGTTTAATTCCTTCTTTTTTACCGTATTAAAATATAACAATAAAATGCTAAGAATTACAATTGTTCGTATACAATTTCTTTTTTTCTTTTCTAAAACTCTTTTGTACATACGAAAAAACTGAATACTGAATAAATATGGATATATTTTATTTTAAAATAAAAGTATCAAAAAAAGTTGATTTATTATTAATCGTTAAATAAAATGTTTTCATTTATTATTGTTATTTACTTCGCTGTAAAAAATAAGACAATCAATAAAACCCACACACAAATTAGATATTTAGAAAGATGATTTTATTTTCGTTCTAACCAAATAAATATTTCTAAGATTAGACCGGTAATACGCAAGAAATTTCAAGCTGAAATGATTAGGGCACAGAATTGTCAACTTCAAATTACCATCAGTAGCAGCGGCATTTTAAATCACGGCTGAATATAGGCAGCAGTCAAGCGAATTTTTCTATATTAGCAGCAGCAGCTATGCCTCGATTATCGCAAATCATTTGATTTTTGATTAATTAATTAATTATATCCCTTAATCAGTAAAAATCAATAACCAAATTTGGCGTATTTCTTAGTTATAAAGATGCAAGATTTCGAATCTGAATAACATCTCTTTTCTGAGTTAGCAGTCGACACGTACATACCAATCTTCCTATATATATATATATATATATATATATTATATTATATATTATATATATATATGTGTGTGTGTGTGTGTGTGTGTGTGTAATATATATTTTGAGGATTTAGTGCGAAGCATGAGTAATGTGTGAAATAGATGAGAAACTGTGTTGGATGTTATATACTAAGTCCCATTTTATTGTATCCAATGTTATATACTAAGTTCCATTTTATTGTCTCCAATATTTTACAAGGATTCTTTTGAATTAGGGTTGCATGGACATCTAGTTACCAACTGGTTACTTACAGTTTCTCGCCTGTGCGATCTCCAGACTAAAGATCACATAGGTGAGAAACTGTCTGTAACCAGGTGTTGACACCTTGTCCATGAATTTGATGGAGATAAAAAAATCTTTATAAATTTTTGTTTGTTGTGTAACTGTAATTGTTCAGCGTTATATTTTTGAAAGAAGAGTTACACAAAAAAAAAAAAAAAAAATTTATAAAGATTTTTTTTTAATCTCCTATCATCTATAAAACATTCATTAATTTCTTCACCCCATAATACATCCTGATGAAGGTTTAAAGCAACCGAAATGTTTAAGCGTCGATAAATAAATTCATCTTATTTTTGGAACACTTGTTTTTTCAAAGATCTTAATATTGTCGGATTTGTTTCCATATTTACTCCCATATATATATATATATATATATATAATATATATATATATATATATATATATATATATAAAAATTACCTATACTTCTTTGCCTAGCATGGTTGTGAGTACGTGGATGCGTGCCGTCATGCCGGGAAGACGTGACTCTGCGAGAGGTAACGAATACGATGCGGAAAAAGTCACATCATGTTATAGTAGTTGCGCACTTATGATTGACAAGTTGATTTGGCGAGTTTTCATGTGTGGCGTGTCCGGTTGGCCTAGGGGTAGAGTCTCTGACTTTGCGGTCCTGGGTTCGCCGGTTCGATCTCTGTCGGGGGGAGATCGTAGGTATACACTGCTGATGAGACCAAAATTAGGTCGAAACAGCTGTACAGTGTTCCTCACGTCGCACATGGTATTCGCCGAATTTGCTTGTCATGATTAATTAAAATTATATAAATAAAATTTCTCTCCACAAAAAAAAAAAAAAATATAAAAAAAATTACATATAATATATATATATATATATATATATATATATATAATATATATACAGGGTGTCCCAAAATTTAAATATTAAGCAAGATGGTGCTCAACCCACTTTCACCGTGATGTGAGAACTTATCTGGATGAAAATATACAAAACAAATGGATTGAAAGAAGAAGGGACAGTTGAATACACCCACTAGATCACCAGATTTGACACCCGTGGATTTCTTTTTTGTGGGGGTTTCTAAAAGACAAAGTTTACAGTAGGAAACCTGAAACAGTTACTGAAATGAGAATAGCAATTGAAGAAGAATGTGCTGAAATACCAGAGGAAATGTTGCTGGACATTTGTTGGTATATTTCTTCAAAGATATGAAAAGTGTATTGAACAGAACGCCAACCAGTTTGAGCACTTGATATGAACTCATCATTATATGAACATTCTGCCATTACTCCAAGTAGCTTTTATCGATAAGATGTCCAATTTCGCAAATAAGATCGTTGGCTACGTTGCCATAGGCACCAGAAGTCTTGGTGGTCATCGGTATGAAAGTATAGCAATCTGTGAGACCTGCGTAATATCACAGATTCGTCCTCTTTATCAGCTACAAACTATGAAGTCGCAGTTATTGCTTTGATATAATTTGTTCTTATGGCATTGTTTTGTGCTGCAATTATGGACGATTCGTTTTCTCTCTTGAGGTTTCTCTTACTTAAGCAATTTATTATTATTATTATTATTATTATTATTATTATTATTATTATTATTATTATTATTATTCACTCCTTTTGAGTTTTCACATCAGCATTAGCTGATGGCCTGTCACTGGAGTCTGAGTGACAGCAAGTCTCCTCAGGTCTCCAGGATTCTAAAAACATAATACATTTTGCGGACCTTCTTTTTTTTTTTTTTATAAAATATTGAATTTTTCTCCCGTTGGAACAAGAACAACATATATATATATATATATATATATATATATATATATATATATATATATATATATATATATATATACTAGACAAAACGTGGTACGTTGGGTCACCCATTCAGCTCTGGGTAGATAATTGAGATTTGCAAAGCGAATAATTTTTTTTTTCAAATATGGCTGGACAAAACATTAAAATCATTTTGTATGTTAAGCTTTCTAAGAAAGGAAATATTTGACCTAATTTAAGCTACCGGATACTGCTTGTGAAATTTAACACAGAAATAAATTTCAAATTCTCCCGCGTGTCTCTCTCTCTCCCCTCTCTCTCCTCTCTTCTCCTCTTCCTGAGAAACTAACATTATATAACGAGGAGGTAATCAAGTGATGCATAGAGGGAAAGAAAGTGATAGGCAGAAAGTAAAGTAAGAGATTGGTCAGTTTTTTTTTACTTAATTGGTAATTACGACTAATTAGAACCAATTAAAACGAATTTTTTTTCAAACATAATTAAATCCTAAAAGTAAGAAATAATTTAGTATAATTTTCGTATCATTAAACTAAATAGAAAAAAAAGCCTTAGGAAACCACAAGTTAATTCGCTCAGCTTTAGTATATATATATATATATATATTATATATATATATTATTAGAGTCAGATTGAGCCCTGAAGAGCTTTATGCGAAACTAATAGTAGGTTCGTCTGACTCATTAGATTATCTTTATTATTGGCTCTACTTAAGGTATCGAGCACTTTTACATATTAGCTTTCTCCTAGCGGTTATATGAATATATATTATATCTTATATACATATATATATACATATAAATTGTTTTTTCTTTTGGCCAAATACTGAACCAATAGATTATTTTTTGTTGATACGACTATCTTGGTCCTTTCTTTTTTCAAAAATTTTTTTCTTCCTGTTGATGTTTGGTAGTATATTTTACAATCAAACTTTCTGCTGGTTTTTTCTATCCGCAAGGATCTACCAACACGCTTGGTATATTAAATTATATATATATATATATAATAATATAATTTTGAGGCGTAATAATGCACATTTATGTTTAAAAAACATATTTAATTTATTTTATTTTATTTTTTTTGAGTCCTTAATATTTTCAGGCAATGCCTATCTTCAGAGGATCGAAACATTTTTTTTTTAATTTTCATCATTTTCAGATGAAAATTTAAAAAATTAAAAAAAAAAAAAAAAAATGTTTCGATCCTCTGAAGATAGGCATTGCCTGAAAATATTAAGGACTCAAAAAAAAAAAAAAAAGAAAAAAGAAATAAATTAAATATGTTTTTTAAACATAAATGTGCATTATTACGCCTTCAAAAATATATTATTAATTATTTAATTAATGCTTCGAACTCACTATAAAAAATGATTTAAAAATCTTTATATTATATATATATATATATATATATATAATATATAATATTATATATGGTAAAAAAGGCTAAAAAATCATCCATTTTGCGATTATAGATCTATTTCTACCCACAGGTATCTGTGCATACAATTAGTTTCGTCAGATTGCTAACTTTATTGGAATAATTAAACACAAATCTGAATTATTCGGACTATTGTCCCCATCTTCATTGTTATTTGTACAACGTTTTATAAGTCGCCAAAATTTCGTACTGGATAACGATGGGCATTGTCAATTGGATCACACGGGATGGCCCTAGGGTGGATTAAGGTAGTTATTAAGACAGTTCTAAGTGACAGTTATCTCTGGAACCCGAGTTCAATCTTGAGTGAAGGCAGTTAGAAAAATAATTAACACAACTCCTACCCCAGCTATGGTTACCGGAATGAGAACAGGATACACCCGTGGACTGAATAAAGGGTTAGGTTCAAAGTTCCGTGATGGCTCCCGATTATGACAAGAAAGTTCCCGAGTTCGAAGAGAAGGTCCCCGAGTCCGACAAGAAATACCCGAAGAAGGCCGAAGGGCATATCGGCCGAAACGTTGTACAAATAAGAATGAAGATGGGGACAATAGTCCGAATAACACAGATAATACTAATCTTCAAGCCTCATCTCAGACATTCAGAGAAATAATAAACAAAAATTCATGGGGTTTTATATATACATTTTTTCTGGGGAACTCTGAAAAAGTTTTGGTATCAGTTCTCATTGCCTTAGGGGGCAGCGTTTATGAACAGGGATTAATTAAGCAGTTGGTGATTGTGGTCAATCTGCGTGATTTTTTTTCCACCCAATCAATTCTCATTTAGAGGGATCAGCCACCTTGCTCCTGCGTCTCTTGATTTTTTAAAAAAATTCTTTATCCAGCACCCGAGATCATTCAAGGATGTCTGCAAGAAGGATCTTGGGTGCTTTGGCGTTGCCCCTTCCAGCCGAAGGACCGCCTTCAGTGGCGGCAGGCGGAGAGTAGCGGATTTCGTGTCTGGGGCCATCCTGGCGCGGCGTCACGGGGCTGGGAAGTCCAGGAGGGCGACAACAAGGCACCGGTACATCGGCATCTTCGGGGACACCCTTCGCATGCGACATCTGTGGTTTTTCGAACATTGGACAGTCACTGTGGCGCTATAACTTCAGGGTCACAAAAACTTAAGAATTTGGTCTTCCGAGACTGAAATGTCAATGAATGAATATCCAGGAGTCATTTCCAGTGAACCGTTTCTTTCCAGGTGTTTCCCCTGAAAAAAAACCCCTCATAAATCTCAATATGTTAGCATTGCATTCTCCAAATCCCACACTATTACAATACAATGAAAGATAGGCTTTAAACAGACTCAGAAAAATCAAATTAAATTGAACATATATGTGATTATGGTATAACTTAGAATTAACAATAGGTTAATCTACAAATTAAGTTAAGCATTGGGCTATAATATCAATAGATGAAATATCCTGTCTATAATATAAATGCATATATATGTACACGTTCAACCCCACGTATCTTTGTACATATATAAAAACACATACATACACACATACATAAACATATGCATATGTGTGTATGTATCTACACACACACACACACACACACACACACACACACACACATATATATATATATATATATATATATATATATATATATATATATACAACACATACATACACACATACAGATACAGACATCTATATAAAAAAACATCATTTAATAGTTTTAATTTTAGTTCCCTAAGTTTTCTAATCATATTAAAAAGGATAGTATATATATATATATATATATATATATATATATATATATATATATATATATATATGAATAAAAGGAAGTGAATCCGACGGTATGTAGTATAATAAAAAATTGAAAAAACGCAGGTTTTTTTTCGCTAGAATGAGAATAATACTGTTACCAAAATTATTATGTCTGAATTTGAATTAGTATATATATATATATATATATATATATATATATATATATATATACTAATTCAAATTCAGACATTCATAATAATTTTGATAACAGTATTATTTTCATTCTAGCGACATTAATCTTAAGATTTTATGACTAGAATTAACATTATATAAATTTAACTTCACTTACATTCTGCCTTGATCATTAAATTTAAAACTGTACAATTATATATTCATGTATGCCTTCTACATATCCTTTGTATGAGGAGAAAAGAGCTATTTTTTTATGGATGAATGTTGTAAGGGGGTTTAAGATAGTTTGAACCTGCCATTGTGGCGACCTTTGACCACAATTTCGTTTCTTTGTTCCAAGCATTAAAGCAGGAACTGGTTCTGTGGGGTAAAATTACATTTGAGGAGACCCCTGAGACAAGACAATTTTCTTTTTACACACTTACGTTTTTGTAAGCCAAAAAAAGACGTGTTTCTCTGTTTCCATCTATATGTCTTTGTCTCACTGTCTCACTGTCTCTCAGTCTCTCTTTTTGTCCCCCCTCTCTCTCTCTCTCTCTCACTCTCTCTCTCTCTCTGTGTCTCAGTCTCTCTTTCTGTCCCAGTCTCTGTCTCTCTTTCTGTCCCCCTCTCTGTCTGTCTGTCTGTCTCTTTCTTTCTTTCTCTCTCTCTATCTCAGTCTCTCTCTCTGTCTTTGTCTCTATTTCTGTTTCTCTCTGTCTCTGTCTCTGTCTCTGTCTCTCTCTGTTTCTGTCTCTCGGTCTCTCTTTCTGTCCCACTCTCTCTCTCCCTTTCTCTCTCTCTCTCCTTTTCCCTCTCCTTCTCTCTCCCTCCTTCTCTCTCTCTTTCTGTCTCAGTCTCTCTTTCTGTCTCTGTCTTTGTCTCTCTTTCTGTCTCAGTCTCTCTTTCAGCCTCCGTCTGTCTGTCTGTCTGGAATCGGTCATTTTGTGGTTATAGAACTATTTCCCATTGTTTATTTTTCCTTTCAACACACACACACACACACACACACACAAAACACACACACACACACACACACACACACACATATATATATATATATATATATATATATATAATATAATATATGGGTTTTGTAATTTGATTGAAGCATTGTGTTTATATTGGTTTGCTGGTTGGTTTTAAAGGCTATCACAATGCAAGTGTAAAGAAAAAAGAAGGTAACTGTGGTGTTGTTTGTTAACCTGTGATTTATTCTCAATATTTCGGGATAAAAATCCCTTCTACAGGGGATTACTAGAACTGAAGTTGTTTCTAGTGGCTGTTCATTTGTTCTGTCTCATGTCTTCCAAATTATGTGTGTGTGTGGCGGGGGGTGCTTGTTTATGTGTGTATTTGAGTGTGTGTAAGTGTGTGTGTGTAAGTGTCTGTGTTTATGTTCATTTGCTTTATTTTATTTTTATGTTTTTGTTAATTATTATTCCAGATTTGGCTTGCCCTCTAAGCAAGTTTTTTTTTTGTTTGTTTACTAACAGGACCATCTGATCTCTTTTTTATCAATATGTATCTGAGATTAACATTCCAGATATCGTTGTGTGTATGTGTGTGTTTGATTTAGGAGCTTAGAATGAAATTAATTTTATTAAAATTGTAATTATAGAGTCTGCTAGATTCTATTTTGTTTTGCCTTTTAATGTTATATTTATTTTATTATCTTTATATATATATATATATATATTATATATATGTATATATATATCAGTCGGTAGAGTGTCCGACTAGGACCACAAGGTTCCTGGTTCGATACCGGCCCTGGCTAGCTCAGCGTATGAGTAGCACAGGGATCTGCGCGGTAAAGTAGGGAGCTAATGGTAAGTGTGGGGCTCCACCTCAGACGCCGAAACAATCTCTTTGGTCTAGCGCTATGGAAAATGGGATAGACTCCCTCGCTGTCTGGCTGATACCGACTTTAGGCCACCCGGACGACTTTATATATATATATATATATATATATATATATATATATAGTTAAACCAAATGACTCAGATAAACCTACTAATAGTTTCACTTTGTAGCTCATCAGGGCAAGAATCAGGATAGTATATTTTTACTAACAAACTGGCAAGAATCAGGATAGTATATTTTTTACTAACAAACTATTTGCCGGGTTTTTCTTCTTACTGCAAGGATTTACTAATAAGGTTAGTATATATATATATAATATATATATATATATATATTATATATAATATATATATATATATATATATATATTGTAAAACCTTGTTTTCACAGGAAATCCTAATATGATTCATGTTATGAAATAATTGGTAAGATTGTGGACAGAAAGCACTTCTTAAAGAAACTTCTTGAAAAGAATGTCATTGACATAACGCCATTCCATTTTATATAAGTTTTAAAGTATTCGCATGTTTACATTTGAATACAATTCCATTTCTTTTGTTCAATAGTGTCTTCCGGTTTTTGAATTTTATGATTGAATTTGTTTCTTAATCCTGTTGGTGTTGTTGACTTATTAATTATTTACCATTTTATTTGGGAATTTTTCTTTTTTTTTTTTCTTTTAGTTTCCGAAAATGTTTAGAAAGTTTGATTTGTTTTTTTAATTTTTTTGTTTGTCTGTGTTCATATCAACGAAGTTTACAGTGCGTGCTAATGTTGCCGAAATAGATAACTTTTCTCTCTTAATATTTCCTTTCTAATCATGAATGTACAATAAACGCAATTCCCTAACCTTTAAGCATAAAATAATCCATGGGGTTGACATGCCATAGCTGGGAGGGCAAGGGTGTTCATAACTTTCCCAAAGGTAAGGCGCCCCATCGTAGCGTAGTGATTAGCGAGCTAGTCTCGCTGATCCATTACTACTGAATAACGAGTTGAATGCTCACTACCCGTGGCTAACGAAGTGGGTAAATACTGAGTTTTTCTTAAGGGTATTAGTCCGAAAATAACTGTTATAGGAGGGACCGAAGTTCGAACTTGCTTACTACGATGTCGCAATCCAGCACGTTAGCCACTACGCTACGGGGACACAACGATACGAAGAGAGTATATGTGTATGTGTACACTACAAGTACAGAGACAGAGAAAGAGAGACAGAAATAGAGACAAAGACAGAGACAGAAAGAGAAACAGAGAGAGAGAGAGAGAGAGAGAGAGAGAGAGAGAGAGAGAGAGAGAGAGACGGACAGACAGACAGACAGAGACGGAGACTGAAAGAGAGACTGAGACAGAAAGAGAGACAAAGACAGAGACAGAAAGAGAGACTGAGACAGAGAAGAGAGAGAGAGAGAGAGAGAGAGAGAGAGAGAGAGAGAGAAAGGGGGAGAGAGAGAGGGTGGGACAGAAAGAGAGACTGAGAGACAGAGAGAGAGACAAAGAAACAGAGAGAGAGAGAGAGAGAGACAGAGACAGAGACAGGGAGAGAGACAGAGAGAGAGACAGAGAGAAAGAGAGACAAAGACAGGACAGAGAGACAGAGAGAGAGAAAGAAAAGAAAGAGAGAGAGAGAGAAAGGGGGGACAGAAAGAGAGACAGAGACTGGAACATAAAGAGAGACAGAGACAGAGAGAGGGAGAGGGAGAGACAGACAGACAGACAGACAGACAGTGTGACAGTGAGACAGAGACATATAGATGGAAACAGAAAATGAAGGGGGAGAGATTAACACGTCTTTTTTGGGGCTTGAAAAAACATAAGTATGTAAAAAGAAAATTGTCTTGTCTCAGGGGTCTCCTCAAATGTAATTTTACCCCCACAGAACCAGTTCCTGCTTTAATGCTTGGAATGGCGTTATGTCAAAGACATTCTTTTCAAGAAGTTTCTTTAAGAAGTGCTTTCTGTCCACAATCTTACCAATTATTTCATAACATGAATCATATTAGGATTTCCTGTGAAAACAAGGTTTTACAACAATATACATATATATATATATATATATATATATATATATATATATATATATATAATCTTATTAGTAAACCCTTGCGGTAAAAAAAAAACCCGGCAAATAGTTTGTTTGTAAAATATACTACTACCCTGATTCTTGCCTTGATGAGCTACTAAGCGAAACTATTAGTAGGTATATCTGACTCATTTGGTTTAACTATATATATATATATATATAATATATAATATATATGTGTGGTGTGTGTGTGTGTGTGTGTGTGTGTAAAGTTGTCCGGATGGCCTAAAGTCGGTATCAGCCAGACAGCGAGGGAGTCTATCCAATTTTCACTAGCGCTAGACCAAAGAGATTGTTTTGGCGTCTGAGGTGGAGCCCCACACTTACCATTAGCTCCCTACTTTACCGCACAGATCCCTGTGCTACTCATACGCTGAGCAAGCAAGGACCAGTATCGAACCAGGAACCTTGTGGTCCTAGTCGGGCACTCTCCCGACTGATATATATATATATATATATATATATATATATATATATATATAATATAATATATATATAATATGTTGAAAGGAAAAATAAACAATGGAAAGAAAATGCTGAATGGATAAAATAGATTTTATTTTACTGACACGTGTTTCGGCCATGAGTTTATCCATGCACATATGCACTCTATCTTATTATTTTAAATACAAAATAAAATAATAATGATAATAGAAATCTTACTTTGACGAAGGTCCTTATTCCTTGTATACTAAAAGATTTTGTAGTTTTCTATTATTATTATTTTATTTTGTATTTAAAATAATAATAGATAGAGTGCATGTGCATGGATAAACTCCTGGCCGAAACACGTGTCAGTAAAATAAAATCTATTTTATCCATTCAGCATTTTCTTTCCTTTGTTTATTTTTCCTTTCAACATACCGTCGGATTCGCTTCCATTTTCAACTTTAAAAAAGTTCTTTCTTCGAACATCTCGGAAATTCTCCGTATTTCAACCGATTTCATTTAAAACAATAATTATTTACTCTGACGAAGCCGCTATTTCTTTGTATACTAAAAATTTCTGTAGTTTTTTTCTACTATTGTTATTTTATTTTATTTTGTATTTAAAATAATAATAGATAGAATAGATGTATACATAGATCAAAGTTCAACTCTTGAAGTCTTATTGATGTACTTTTTGATTATTACTTTTCAGAATGACTGCCATCTTTGTTAATAATTTTTAACATGTTGCAGGACTTTACGGACACCCCTATATATATATATATATATATATATATATATATATATATGAAAAAGTGAATGAAAGTGAATCCGACAGAATGAAATGAAGTTGCATTTTCAAAATTAAAAAAAAAAATTCCGGCTCCGAACTCGAACGTTCGTTTGTACCACGTTTGTTTTATAACGGTTTACTCACACCGTCTCTCTATCATACACATCTCGCTCTTGATGAAGACCACTTTAATAAAAGGTCGAAACAGATTTCTGTCAGCGAATTATGACATTATGTGTTTGTTTTTTCTAAAAATATTTATTTCATATTATATATATATATATATATATATATATATATATATATATATATGAATTAAGTAGGCGGAGCGGCCTATTGTCGGTATCATCCGGACAGCGAAGAAATATATCACTAGTGCTTGAACATAGAGAATTGTTTTGCTTCTGAGGTAGAGTGCCACACATACAATCAGCTTTCTACTTTACCGCATAGATACAGACTTTGATACTCATGCAATGAGTATGTGAGGGCCGGTATCGAACCCCCGAAACATTGAAGTTTCTTGGCGGATGCTCTGCCGTCAACCGACATAGATGGGGAGGGTGATGGGTACATTGTGTAATGGTTAGAAAGTTAGATTGCAGGCCATTGTTAATGAGTTCGATACTCATTGGACGCCCCATACTTCTGGCCTTGAGCCACATCTAAGCTAAGCTTCGTAAATAACTATATCAATAATAAGTACCCCACAGAGTGTAATGGTTAGCAAGCTAGATTCGCAGACCATTGTTAGTGAGGCTGATTCTCATTGGGTGCCCCATACTTCTGGCCTTGTGCCACATCAAAGCTAAGCTTAGTAAATAACTATATGGTGAGGGTGTCCCATTCTGGGGATTTTCAGCTGGTTATTACAATAAGATGTGAAGAAAACTGAAGTAAAAACAAAAACACATCAAATGGCTGTGACTGTCTAGTAGACTTACCGTCTGGGTCATATGACAGACATTTGCATAAGTCAAGAATTTGCATAGAACAGTCAGACATTTGCATATACAGGCAGATTTACCCCCCCCGAACGAGCAGGATGTGACACAAAGTCATTTTTAAGCGGAGCTTAACAGGTTTGAATTCAGAGTTTTCCTTCTAGACAGGTTACCTAGCCATGGTTAAAGATCCAATCTGTCCTGTTATTTACCTATAGTTGATGGGAGAATTGGATCCATACCTTTCTCAAGGGTATTAGCGCTATGTGAAATGCAAACAGCTTCGTCCAGGAATTGAACTCGGGTCGACGAGTCCATTTCCTACGACTCTAACCATTGGACCACGCGCCTCCATCAGACGTTTTCATATAAGGCATTCATTTGCATTTGATTGATAAATTTGCATATAACAATAACATATTTGAATATAGTCATACATTTACATATGCAAATCTCTGACTTATTATATATTATTCTGCATTAATAACAATGCTTTTTATAAGTAATCTAATGATATTATCTCTTGCGCGCTATTCTGCATTCAAAGCCAATGTTTTTTTTATACGTAATCTAATGATCGCTTGCGTGCTATTCTGCATTAGTACCAATGCTTTTTATAAGTAAAGTCGTCGGGGTGGCTTAAAGTAGGTATCAGCCAATCAGCGAGGAAGTATATCCCTTTTTCATTAGCGCTAGACGAAAGGAGATTATTTTTAGCGTCTGATGTGGAGCGCCACGCCTACCATCAGCTCCGTACTATGCCGCAAAGATCCCTGTGCTACTCATACGCTGAGTTGGTGAGGGCCGGTATCGAACTAAGAACCTTGTGGTTTCTAGCCGAACGCTCTACCGACTATTCTGCCTTAGTACCAATACTTTTTATACCTAATCTAATATTATTTTTTATTTGTAGATCCCTAGAATATTTTTCATCGTTGTTCTACATACAAATACGAGGATGAGTCAAAAATGAAGCTGACCCTCTGTGGATCACATCCCTACTTCTCCACATAGGGTAGTCAAAAAGTAATGCCATTTTGTTGAGGATAGGTATAATTACCAACACAGGAACTTGTATCATACATCAAAATGAAGCTGGTCCTCTGTGGATCACATCCCTACTTCTCCACATAGGTAAGTAAAAAAAGTAATGCCTTTTTGTTGAGGACAGGTATAATTACCAACACAGGATCATGTATCATACATCAAAATGAAGCTGGTCCTCTGTGGATCACGTCCCTACTTCTCCACATAGGTAAGTGAAAAAGTAATGCCATTTTGTTGAGGACAGGTATAATTACCAACACAGGATCATGTATCATACATCAAAATGAAGCTGGTCCTCTGTGGATCACATCCCTACTTCTCCACATAGGGTAGTCAAAAGTAATGCTATTTTGTTGAGGATAGTATAATTATCACACAGGATCATGTATCATACATCAAAATGAAGTTGGTCCACTGTGGATCACATCCCTACTTTTCCACATAGGGTAGTCAAAAAGTAATGCCATTTTGTTGAGGACAGGTATAATTATCAACACAGGATCATGTATCATACATCAAATTAAAGCTGGTCCACTGTGGATCACATCCCTACTTTTCCACATAGGGGTAATCAAAAAGTAATGCTATTTTGTTGAGGACAGGTATAATTATCAACACAGGATCATGTATCATACATCAAAATGAAGCTGGTCCTCTGTGGATCACATCCCTACTTCTCCACAGGGTAGTCAAAAAGTAATGCCATTTTGTTGAGGACATGTATAAATTATCAACACAGGATCATGTATCATACATCAAAATGAAGCTGGTCCTCTGTGGATCACGTCCCTACTCCTGCGCATAGTCGCCGTTTCTCTCAATAGCAATGTTCCACCTTCGAATGAGAGCATGTATCCCTGCCTTGTAAAATTCTGTTGACCGTTCTTTGAGCCACTTCTTCACTACAGATTTCACTTCCTCGTCACTGGAATAATTTTTGCCTCTCAAACCCTCTTTCATGGAGCCGAAAATATGATAGTTTGAAGGCATTAAATGTAGTGAGTATGGAGGATACGGTAAAGTTGTCCACTCGAATGGAGTCATTTTCTCCCTTGTCCCGATGCTTGTGTGTGGTCGAGACTTGTCATGCAGAAGGAGGACATTGTCAATTGGCAAGTTGGGTTTACTCGTCGGATTCTTGCTCTGAGCATTGTTAGAGTCTCGATGAAGGCCTTAGTTTTATATTCTAAAAAATTCACATGAAATAAAGAAAATGGCATTACTTTTTGACACACCCTCATACTAAATATAAACGATCACTCTTTGTCTGTCGTTCCATTGTTGTGGTGAACTGAACGCTTCGAAGCCAACACTGAAATAAAATCACTTTGTAAGCAACGGTTTCCGAATGTCCTTGATACACTGAGACTATAAAACAATAATAGCAATTTTTATTGTATTAGCTTGGCGCCAAAATAGATACGGTTTAAGCTATTTTAATATTTGGCGCGTATTTAGAAACAAGCTATTATTTAACTGGGTTCATATAATATAACACTGTTTTTTTAATACGTAATCTAATGATATTATCTCTTGCGTACTATTCTGCATTAGCGGCATTGCTTTTTATACATAATTTAGTATTATCTCTTGCGCGCTATTCTGCATTAATACCAATGTTTTTTTTTTATCCACAATCTAATGATATTATCTCTTGCGCGCTATTCTGCATTAACACCAATGCTTTTTATACGTAGTTTAATGATATTATCTCTTGCGCGCTATTCTGCATTAGCACCATTGCCTTTTATACGTAATTTAATGATATTATCTCTTGCGCGCTATTCTGCATTAGCACCATTGCTTTTTATACGTAATTTAATAATATTATCTCTTGTGCTAGATTCTGCATTAGTACTAATGTTTTTGTTGGTTATTTCCTATAATTCTAGCATAAACAAAGGGGAACCACTCTGATAAATTATTATGGAAAAAAGAAGACGGGTTAGGGTTAGAGTTTAGGGTTTAGGGTTAGGGTTAGAGTTTAGGGTTAGTTTAATATGAAAATAAATAAATAATTTATCAATCAAGAGTGGTTCCCCTTTGTTTATGTTAGACTTATAGGAAATAACGTTTTTATATGTAATCTAATGATATTATCTCTTGCGTGCTATTCTGCATTAGTACCAATGTTTTTTTCATATGTAATCTAATGATATTATCTCTTGCGTGCTATTCTGCATTAATACCAATGTTTTTTTTATATGTAAAAGTCGTCGGGGCGGCCTAATGTCGGTGTCAGCAATGCAGCGAGGGAGTCTATCCCCTTTTCAATAGCGCTAGACCAAGGAGATTATTTTAGCGTCTGAGGTGGAGCGCCACACCTACCATCAGCTCCTTACTTTACCGCACAGATCCCTGTGCTACTCATTCGCTGAGTTGGCGAGGGCGGGTATCGAACTAGGAACCTTGTGGTTTCTAGCCGAACGCTCTACCGACTGAGCTAACCCGGCCCTATGATATTATCTCTTGCGTGCTATTCTGCATTAGTACCAATATTTAAAAATATTTCTAAAGCGTAATTACCGCTCTACTGATTCATGTTAATGTGTTTATTTTCATTGTTTAATCTATATATCAATGCTCGTGTTCCATATTTGTTCGACCGTTATCATCTTACAGCATCCCCTGGTTAAAAATGAGACCGCCCAAGATGAAATGCAAAAACGTAAATCTTGATTATCTGGTGTTTCTTACCCGCCGAATTCTTATTTCTTGTGAGTGCCGTCAGCTCAGTTAAATAATGGACCATTCCGTTTTTATTATGGACCATTCCGTTTTTATTATGGACCATTCCGTTTTTATTATAAAGAAAGAAAGGGAAAGAAAAGTGAATGCTACATAGAAAAGATAGGCTGACTTCTGATTTAGGTTGGAAAGTTTTTTGGTGGTACCCAATGACAGTTTAACTACAGTCTATGAATTAACATTTTGCGAATTGGGTTACGGTTTTAGGGGATTAAGGTTCTTTTTAATAATAATAATGTTTGCCTCTCAAATCCTCTTTCATGGAGCCGAAAATATGATAGTTTGAAGACATTAAATGTAGTGAGTATGGAGGATACGGTAAAGTTGTCCACCCGAATGGAGTGATTTTCTCCCTTCGAGACTTGTCATGCAGAAGGAGGACATTGTCAATTGGCAAGTTGGGTCTTACTCGTCGGATTCTTGCTCTGAGCATCAGTTTAACTACAGTCTATGAATTAACATTTTGCGAATTGGGTTACGGTTTTAGGGGATTAAGGTTGTTTTTAATTACGTATTGCTTAAAAAAAAACAATAAAAAACCCAAATTACTATACATTTAATGTTGAAAAATATTTCTTTAAACTAAGTTTTAATTGAAATTATACATAGCAATACTTAACCATTGAAATTAATTATTGAATCTATTATTGTGACAGTTGTTTGTGTTAGTATTGCAATGTATAATTTCAATTAAACTTTAAAAAAATATTTTTCAACATTAAATGTATAGTAAGTTTTTTGTTTATTTTTTTTAAGCAATACGTAATTAAAAACAACCTTAATCCCCTAAAACTGTAACCCAATTCACAAAATATTAATTCATAGACTGTAGTTAAACTGTCATTGGGTACCACCAAAAAACTTTCCGTTTTAATTTTCCGACCTTAATCAGAAGTCAGCCAAAAGATATAAGAAAGACAGAAAGAAAGAAAGAAAGAAGGAAAGAGAGTAGGGAAAGATAGAGAGAGGAGTTTGTTTCCATGGAACACTATGGGTCAGGGTGGACCTGGAGGTAATGGCAATGAAGGGGCACTCCACACTCCCCAAAGTTCCAGAATTGGAACCTTACCACTTGATGCAGTTTAACGTCATACTCAGGACACAGTGTCCCGGGTATGACACTTAGCTACATCTGATGGTGATACCGCAGGTATGGAGATCTGGGGAGAGTGTGCCCCTTCATTGCCATTGTTGGGATTACAGCTCTCGATTAATAGGGGACACGAGAGGTAATTACCTCCTATGTCAGCCAAAAGCAGCTAGGTGATGTGACTTTTTATAAAATAAGAAGCGACAAAGTCAAAACTCCCTTTCACTTTTCAGGTCTCGAGAGAAGTAACACCGTTCCAGTTTCGTTCCTGTCCACGGACAAGGGCCTTTCGCCCAGCAACCTCGTGTCGCATGAAGACGATAACATGCTTAACATGTAAGTTTTTACACTTTCTTTTTCTACCAGCGACGTATCAAGGACTCGAAACTTTCTCTACTAAAGACTTTTCGGATCAAGTCTCCAATAGGCACCTCAAATCATCAACTTAATGAAAGGTTCACATTTTAACTCGTCACCGGTAACTTCGGCTTCCAAATTTTTGTAAACAAACGATTTTAATCAGAAGTTTGTGGAGATGTTGACTTACGATAAATTAAATAAATAGATGGTTGGTACACGTAATCAAATTAGAATTCAATAGCAAAATCTTTTTTTAAATAAATACTTTTTAATCAGAAGTTTATGAATATTTTTCACCACCTATGATAAATTGAAAAAAAAAAAGCAAAAACAAAAGACGTTTTTATACTAAAATAAAAAAAAGTCGTCGGGGCGGCCTAATGTCGGTATCGGCCAGACAGCGAGGGAGAGTACATCCCCTTTTCACTAGCGCTAGACCAAGGAGATTATTTTATCATCTTAGTGGAGCGCCACACCTATCATCAGCTTCTCACTTTACCGCACAGATCCCTGTGCTACTCATTCACTGAGTTAGCGAGCACCGGTATCAAACCAGGAACCTTGTGATTCCTAGCCGAACACTCTACCGACTGAGCTAAACCGGCCCTATAAAAACCTAAAATAGTTTTTACTTAATCAGAAGCGAAATGTTTATTTAAATAAAAATACAGTTTTTATTTACAAAATATGCTTTATGTTTACTAGCAAAATAAAAAAACGCCCTCTGGGCGACGTAAAATAATTATTGCTGGAGGGGATAGGAGTTGAAAATTTAATATCAGAGAGTTTGTATCATAAGTAAAGTAAAATCATCAAATTTAATAAAGGAGTAAAAAATAAAATAAATTTATTAAAGGAGTAAAAAATAAAAAAATTGAAATGGAAACTTAGTTCTGATAACTTTAAATATAGATAAAAAAAAACTATATATAGATAGATAATACCAGGTATGTATTTATTAAAACTTGTTTAAAAAACCAATGAGGACTGCATGCTCAAATTTTGAGTGTATTCTATTTATGACGATTTTAGGCAGTGTGACGTAAGCAGTGACATAGTTTTTGTTACAGACAAAAACCGGAAGCGAATCTCCATTATTAATAGATTTAAATAAAAGGATGTTGTTTAGAAATGGTATCACAAAATTTGTTTGATTTGTAAGAAGTGCAAAAAATCGTCTGTTCGTTTATTTTCAAATATTTTAAAGCGAAAGTTACCGGTGATGAGTTAAAATATGAACCTCTCATTAACTTGTGGGGGATTAAAATAAAATTAAAATAAAAAATAAACAAATGAATAAAAACTCCCATGAGCCTTCACCGGAAGAACCCTCTGCGCATGTGTGAGAAAAAGGCCCAACTTCCGAGACCCAAAGATAATTCCTCGGTCATTCGAGTTTAGGCCTGAACTGTGTCTAGTCGCACTAGTGGCCTTGGAGACATCCCCTTGCCATAGGCGGCTATGACCGGTGAATAAAGCCAAAGTCATAAAACCATCTTCTGCCTTTGTCTCTTTCTTTTCCGTTCCTTGAATTCCTTCCTTTTCAGCGTGACCATCAAATGAGATGGGATAAAAAGCAAAAACCCGAAGAACACGCAACTAGAATATCCAGCTACCTTTAAACCTTTAAAACACCAAAACTTATTGCAATCCCATAAACTTTATGATTTGGGGGTGCCTATTGGAGACTTGGTCCGACTTTTCAAGTGAGGACATTTCGCTCATACAACCTGTATAAACTTTTCATTGTATCTCAATGCCATGTTTGCATTCTATTCTATAAAGTTTTATGTTCAAAATGGGACGTAAATAAGCATAAACTGCTTGAAATATCAGCCAACCATTTAGCCAGAGTGTCCTGTAGGTACTTCCAATTTGCTCAGTGAAATTTAGGCCCCTCCCCTATATTTAACACAAGGAAATTTGCATGAATTTGCATAATATTATCTTGAAAATTTTTTGTTCATTCAAAAGAAGAAACATTAAAAAAAGATCCTGATGATTTAAAAAAAATCAGCTTACAAGGTTCCGGGTTCAATACCGGCCCTCGCCAACTCAGCGTATGGGTAGCACAGGGATCTGTACGGTAAAGTGGGGAGCTGATGGTAGGCGTGGCGCTCCACCTTAGACGCAAAACCAATCTCCCTGGTCTAGCGCTAGTGAAAAGGGCATAGACTCCCTCGCTGTCTGGCTGATACCGACTTTAGGCCATTCCGTCAACTTACGGAAATAATGAAAAATTATGAACGAAAACAATGTTTACATTTTCGCACCGTTAAATCAATTGAAATTCAACGTAGCAAAAAACAACTTACTACTAGAGGCTTTTTTAAAAAAAAATTCTATGAAAAATCAATTAATGGTCCGATTTTCTCGAAAATTTCCATAATTACTTACCTTTTGATGAAAATATGTTTGAAATAGGTTTTTCCTAAAATATATTAGGGGAAATATATATATATTTTACGAAGTCCCCACCACATATTTTATTTTATGAAATATGAAAAAATTAATACACAAAAAGTTTTAGAAGCGGTGAAGTATTCCTGTACGAGTTTAGGGAAGATATGATGTATTTGTTGGTAGAATATATATTTCTACGACACATTATACCCCCATTCTTTCTTTCTTTCTACCTCACATTATATCTCCACCCCATTCTTTCTTTCTTTCTTTCTTTCTTTCTACTACACATTATATCTCCCACCCCATCTTTCTTTCTTTCTTTCTTTCTTTCTTTCTCTACCTCACATTATATCCTCTTCTTTCTTTCTTTCTTTCTTTCTTTCTTTCTTTCTTTCTACTACACATTATATATCCCCCCATTCTTTTTCTTTCTTTCTTTCTTTCTTTCTTTCTTTTCTTTCTTTCTTTCTTTCTTTCTACTACACATTATATTACCCCCATTCTTCTTCTTTCTTTCTTTCTTTCTTTCTTTCTTCTTTCTTTCTTTCTGCCTCACATTATATCTCCCCTGTTAATTAATCAATTCTTTCTTTCTTTCTTTCTTCCCTCCCTTCTTTCTTTCTTCCAATTATAATCTTCATGCTTTTCAACCCTCTACTCAACGGAAGATATTCAAATTCTTCCTCAAATGCTTTTTTTTAAAACTCCACAAATTTAATATTCTAGTTGATTAACGTAGCTAGTTGGCGCCCATTTTAATATCACTCCATCGAATAACACTTAATAAACACACATTACCAAATGAGCCATTACCACAACTGATCCGGCGTCTTTTTATATTTTAAACGGCGGCCATCTTGGATATCCAAAACGCTGATATAAAAGTACAAGCAAAAGTGCTACTCTATTTGAATAAAACCCTTCCTTATAAATTATTACGCGATAAGTTTATAAAATAACGTTAATGCTTGTTTCACAGCTGAGCCTGACTATTTATTTCAATATCTCTCTCTCCCCCACTCTCTCTCTCTCTTTTTCTCTCTCAGTCTCACTCACTCACTTACTCTCACTCTTTCATTTTATTTCCTCCTCTTCTTAGTCAACTTCTGTCTTGTATTCAAATCATAATTTCTCTTATCGTCATCTCTTAGTTTATACCCAGTTACATTACATCACTTTCCCGCCTCTTTCACCTGGAAGTCTTTGTTCATCTTTTTTTTCTTTTTTTCTTTGTTTCTTACATTATAACACCTCATTCTTTCTTTCTTTCTTTCTTTCTTTCTTTCTTTTATATATTATCTTTCTCTTTCACACGGTTTATTTTTTCTTTCTTTCTTTCATTGTCCAACTTTCTTTCTTTCTTTCTTTTCTTTCTTCTTCTGTCCCTTCACATGGTTCTTATTTCTTCTCTCATCGTCCGACTTTCTGTTTTTCTTCTTCTGTCAACATATATCCCTTTCTTTCTTCTTTCTTTCTCTCATTCGTTCTTCTTTCTTCTTTCTGTCCCTTTTCACCCATACATAATCTTTTCTCTCACACGAATTTTTTTCTTTCTTCTTTCTTTCTTTCTCTTTCTTTCTTTCTTTCACCACACATCATATCCCTGTTCTTTCTTTCTTTCTTCTTTCTTCTACCACACATTATATCTCCCTTCTTTCTTTCTTTCTTTCTTTCTTCTTCTTCTTTCACCCATACATAATCTTTTCCTCTCACACGATATTTTCTTTCTTTCTTTCTTTCTTTCTTTCTACCACACATCATATCCCCCTGTTCTTTCTTTCTTTCTTTCTTTCTTTCTACCACACATATATCTCCCCTCTTCTTTCTTCTTTCTTTCTTTCACCCATACATAATCTTTTCCTCTCGCACGATATTTTTCTTTCTTTTTCTTTCTTTCTTTCTTTCTTTCTTTCACCCATACATAATCTTTTCCTCTCACACGATATTTTTCTTTCTTTCTTTCTTTCTTTCTTTCTTTCTTTCTTTCTTTCACCCATACATAATCTTTTCCTCTCACACGATATTTTTCTTTCTTTCTTTCTTTCTTTCTTTCTTTCTACCACACATTATATCCCCCTGTTCTTTCTTTCTTTCTTTCTTTCTTTCTTCTCACAGACTTCACTCTCTTTCCCTTTATTCAATATCTTTTTCCCGCGCGTTGCTCAGATTATTATCATTCTCTGACGTCTTCTACGAGAAATACCATGATGGTTATTTTATAGAGTTCCTTATATGAAACCTAGTTACCTACATAGAATGATTCATTTTAAGAAAACACATGAAGAAAAAACTGACCTCCCCAAATAATGCGTGCACACACACACACACACACACACAGAGAGAGAGAGAGAGAGAGAGAGAGAGAGAGAGAGAGAGAGATACATGTATATATATATATGTATATAGGTGTATTTGGGCATTATCTTTTCATATATATATATATATATATATATATAGATGCTGATATGTACGCGTGCTACGTCACTGACGCATAAAAAACTAAAAGGACGCAGGAAAATTGTATCCATGCGTCCCAGTGTTTTTGTTTACCCACCATTACTGTAAAGACATTTCAATATTTTCTTGGAAATGAATTACACTGCAAGGTAGGGGTTTGACGGCTTTAGTTGTACAGAGCTAAAAACTCTACAATTTATTAAAACTTTAGTTGGGATATATCAAATTACCCAGGAACTCATTCAAATCAAATACATGCATCCCAGGACGAACTAAGTTAAAAGCTATCAGCGTCACTATATATATATATATATATATATATATATATATATATATATGTGTGTGTGTGTGTGTGTGTGTGTGTGTATTGTAATGTACAATGCATTTAAGGATTGTTACCATTGGTTTCCAAGCAGCATGTTAGCCACTTTTCTTCCAGACAACGTGCCTGTTAAGAAATGCAGGGAATATCAATTCATTTATATATGTGTGTATCTTTTGTTTGTGGGGCCGAATCTTTGTATTTCTCCGCGGTTATCTACGCGCACACTTCCTATCCCTCTTCGTCGCCTCGTTTTCGAGGTAATCACAACTTCTTTGAAATGCCCCTCCTTGTGTAGGCAGAGAATATTAAAACAACCCCTGGCACTATTTATTAGGAACACCATTGAAGCTGAAGTGAGTTGTAGGGAATAATTTATATTCATTCCTTCTTGAAATTCCAAATGCTATCTGATCCTATCCCTTTTACTCAAATTTATGTACATACTGACTTTTAATCGATATACTGGTCGTTACCTTTTTAAAAAGCACCGGTCGAAAGTACCCTTAATATTGTTAAAATAAAGTATGGTTCCTCTAGTGAATTTATTTTATCACACACACACACACACACACACACACACACACACATATATATATATATATATATTGAATTTTGATTTTTGATAGAGGAATTATATATATAATTGATAATTTTGAATCATATTACCACGACCAGACAAACTCGGCAAACACCATTTGCGACATCCGGAGCACTGGACAGCTGTTTCGAACCTCTTTTGGTCTCATCAGCAGTGCATACCACAATCTCCGCCACTAGAGATTGAACCAGTGGACCACAGCGTGAAGAGCGGGGAACTTAACACACTGGGCCACCAGCCCATGCCACAAACGGAGAATGCCAAATCATCTAGTCAATGGTAACATTAATTCAAATGCGCAGTCACTTAACCTATATTGCCATGTATCCTAACGAAGGATTACAGAGGCAAGGGCACCTCTAGGACAACGACTTCCCAATTCGGGGCCTGCATCAATCTCTAGTGCAGAGATTGTGGTATGCACTGCTGATGAGACCAAAGGAGGTCGAAACAGCTGTCCAGTGCTCGGATGTCGCAAATGGTGTTTTGCCGAGTTGTCTGGTCGTGGAAATATGATTCAAAATTATCAATTATATATTAATTCCTCTATCAAAAATCAAAAATTCAATATATACCCTTTGCCCATTAGGTTTCATTCTGTGGATGCAGGCCCCGAATTGGGAAGTCGTTGTCCTAGAGGTGCCCTTGCCCTCTGTAATCCTTCGTTAGGATACATGGCAATATAGGTTAAGTGACTGCGCATTTGAATTAATGTTACC
The DNA here is from genome assembly GCA_023376005.1 of Doryteuthis pealeii. Taxonomy (NCBI): domain Eukaryota; kingdom Metazoa; phylum Mollusca; class Cephalopoda; order Myopsida; family Loliginidae; genus Doryteuthis; species Doryteuthis pealeii. The sequence goes on along the minus strand of CM042176.1, from coordinate 12,104,750 downwards.
ATTGACTAGATGATTTGGCATTCTCCGTTTGTGGCATGGGCTGGTGGCCCAGTGTGTTAAGTCCCCGCTCTTCACGCTGTGGTCACTGGTTCAATCTCTAGTGGCGGAGATTGTGGTATGCACTGCTGATGAGACCAAAGGAGGTCGAAACAGCTGTCCAGTGCTCCGGATGTCGCAATATGGTGTTGCCGAGTTGTCTGGTCGTGGTAATATTGATTCAAAATTATCAAATATATATATATATATATATATATATATATATATATATATAGTATATATAGTGACACCCTATTGGCTACATCAACTAGTGTACATATGTAAAATCGTGAGACAATGCTGTTTGAAGAAAAAATTCCAAAGGTACCTGGGCGAGCAAGAGAGAGTTAAAAGTCTGTCCAGTTTTGTATTTTCTCTGTACAAAGGAATGTTGACATTCCAATTACTACTCGCATGACCTACTGGCAATTGTACTGCTAACCCCCCTGAAGTGACTTCGCGACCCTAAAAGTGCACCCGACATCGGGCCCATTACCATGTCAACGACCGAGGTGCCCCCCTTGTTTCGCGCCAAGAATCCACGCACGTCCAAAAATGAACACAGTTGAGAAACCCGACCAGCGGTTAAGACGTGAAATTTCTCGCTCCGAGAAGAAATTACCTATTTTGAGTAACAAGGATGGGCGATTAAGAAGATTACTGAAGAATTGGCTACGAATTAGAATCCAGTCCGTTGCAGATAGAAAGAAGGAACCATGGATGACAAAAGAGTAAATAAAGGGAAAAAAGAGATTGAACAATTGTTGTTTTTGAAAAGAACTTTTAACGGACCCTAACGGCAGTGTGATTGCCTTTTCTTTCTTTTGTGGAAGAGAACCTTTTTTTGACGGACCACAAGGGCGCAGTGAGTTGAAAAGTGAAGTGTATTTATATTTACGTTGTATTCTGTAAACCCATATTGATTGATGTGACATTTGTTTATAAGCTTCAGTATTTGTATTTGCTCGATTGATCGCTCACGTATTTGATACAAGAATTACCTAGTAATTTTATTCACCCCGTCTCCTCATAGACTTGTATATATGCTTTTACCCCCTCCCTTCTTGTGTATAAAAGTTGTAATTTAATGTAGATAAACCTTTGTATGTTTATTTAAAGGTCTTAGTTAGCTTGTCGTCATTCAGCGTTGTTGTTGCTTTCATTCGGTCCCCCCTCCTTTCACTGAAGCAAAGAGAAATCCCCTATCCCTTTTGTATGATATTATTTTGTTTTCACAACTGGGACCTTTCTCGCATTATTTTTTATTTTTTTTATTATTGCTTGTTGCGGGCGCACACTGGTCGATCCTAACGAGTGTGTGTGCGTAACAATATATATATATATATATATATATATATATATAGGGTGTTTGGGATAAATTTGACATATTCATATTTGGTTATTTTTCTCCGTAAGGTGGAGGTATTGACGCATACTACGCATCATTTAAAAGCTGGGACCCTTCTTCATTCATATACAAGATGACAGATAGAATGGATGACTGGAACCCATGTGAATCATGGAAGAGAATAATTTGTATCATGATGATCTGCGCCGGTCATCAAAATAAGGAGATTATGGTTGCTGCCCAATGCTCCCTGAATACTGTAAAAACAATCAGACATGGACTGGAGAATTGCAATGGAGACTACGAGGCTGTGGCTAGAAGAAAGCAACATAACAGACGATCTGATTGCATTCATACAGCAGAATTCCACGAAAATCTACAGAAAAAAGTGTTGGAGGACCCTCAGATGCCTACGTGGAGTTGCAAAACACTGTAGTCAAGCCCTGGATAGCAAGGGTAGCCAATAGTAGGCCATATGTATGACAGCAGGATTGACTCCCTTGTCATACCCCTTGGAAAAGTAAAAAATGGTATATATATAGTCATCCACAGACACGTGTTTCGACTTATCAAGTCTCTTCAGTGTGGCTAGACATTTGTGAGCTACCTTCAGCCGAGATAGAAACCGGATCGATTCAGCAGCAGTCGGACAGCTTAAACGCTCGGCTATTGTCACCCACAGAATGCGAAAGGGATTTTAACTGTTTTAATACACACATCTGTATGTATGTATGTATGTAAAGGTCGCCATAAAGTGCTCCATCCCTTTTGTAGGAGAGCGTTGCGTTTACACTTTAATTGGCGTTCGTCTCAAACAAATTCTGTTGGAAATAACGGAATCCCTGTTGTATTGTAATGTTTATTTTTCCTTTCAATCCTTTCCAACAATTTTCTTAATGGTGTAATTTTAAAAAGAGTTGTTAAAACGCCCGAAAAGGGTTATCCTTTTCAATCCAAGTACTTTCGGTTCCCTTCTGAATATTAAGAAAATTGTTAGAAGGATTGAAAGGAAAAAAAAAAAAAAAAAAAAAAAAAAAAAAAAACAACTCCAAAGCATCAAGGAATCCGTTATTTTCAACAAAATCACTCACCTACAACCCCCCACACTCACAGAGACGCACATGCACGCACACACACACACACACACACACACATATATATATATATATTCAGGTCTCAATCCCAGCTAGAGGTAGCTGTTAAAGTGTAGCCACACTGATGAGAGGTGAAACCTCGAAACATGTGTCTGTGGATAACTTATTTATTAATATATACTTTCACTTGGTTGAGTTCTCTAAATAGGGATTTAATTGTAAAATTCACCGTCTGGCGTGTAGCTAACCCTCACTTTGTTTACAAAGTTAGATGACTCTAGTGAATTCATTTCCGCTGAGAAATGTATCAATTAAATATTCTCCTATATTTGACAGCCGCTAATGGCCGCATGGGTAAGAGACTTGGCAGACGAAAATTCATTCAGGTCTCAATCCCGGCTAGAGGTAGCTGTTAAAGTGTAGCCACACTGATGAGAGGTGAAGCCTCGAAACACGTGTCTGTGGATAACTTATTTATTATTATTATAATATATATATATATATATATATATATATATATATATATAATTAAGAATTAAACAAAAGACACATCTCCTGTTTAACAAATTTATTTTTGGTCTTTTCGAGTTTTCTTTCTAATGTTTGGGTGGAATTCGTGGATAAGTCTACCAAAGTTCAGGTCCCGAGTATATATATATATATATATATATATATATATAATATATATATATATATATAATGACAAGGTTATAAAAAATAAACGTGCTGGTTTTCGTTGAAGCATAGAAGAATAGTGAAACTAAGAATTCAAATTGGCTAATATTCAAGAAATACAGCTGACTTACCCGTTCCGTTCGGATTAATTGTGTAATTAATGCTAATTTAAGGAGATTTATATAGTAACTATCAGTAGTTAGCTTTCGGTTTAGAAAGTATGGTAGCTAACCCTTACAATTTAAAAAAAATCTTATATATATACGTATACACACACACACACACACACACACACACACCACACACATATATATATATATATATATATATATATATATATATATATATATATATGAATGGATACAATAGAAACCTACTCGAGTTAGACCATAAGGATCTTCATCGTTAAATCCACTGAATTAATCGAGGTACCGATTAATTGCAGCCGATTACACGTGTGTGTGCGTGCGCACATGTGTGTGTGTGTGTGTGTGTGTGTGTGTTGTGTATACGTATATATATAAGATTTTTTTTAATTGTAAGGGTTAGCTACCATACTTTCTAAACCGAAAGCTAACTACTGATAGTTACTATATAAATCTCCTTATTTTAGAATGTTAAAATGTTTCGCTTTGCACCGTCAACATCCGGTTGTTTGTTAGGGTTAGGGGTTAGGGTTAGGGTTAGGGGTTAGGTTAGCAGTTAGCAGTTAGTTTTATAATTTTAAAAAATGCGTCTAAAATCGTCTGGTAACAAACAACCGGATGTTGACGGTGCAAAGCGAAACATGTCCCTCTGAATCCAGGTCGCCCCTGGGGTGCTTAAAGGTAACTTGGTCCAGAACCTGTAAGTATTCTATCCGATTTTAACAGTGCTGTGGTCTGGATGGTTTCGATTCTTCCTTTAATCTCCAGTTCCTCAAATCCATTTTCCAGTTTGTTGGAGACTGTTCTAAGTTCCTATCTTCTTGTTTATTTACATTTGGGTCTGGTCATCTGGTCAGGATTGAGGGATCCGTTTTATCTCAAAGTCTCAAAGAATTCTAAGGGTTTCATTTTCTGAAAAGAAAAAAAAATCTGTTTTGTACATATACCATTTGTTAGTATGGTGAAATTTTAGTTTCTTGCACAATTCCCAGTAGATCACTTGTCCTACCCAGTCAGGTCTACTTTTTTCAACAGCTTCTGGTTTGTGCATATACCATTTGTTAGTATTGTCAAATTTCTGTTTCTTGCACAATTCCCTGATGATCACCTTTCCTACCCAGTCAGGTCTACTTTTTTCAACAGCTTCTGGTTTGTGCATATAACATTTGTTAGTATTGCCAAATTTCTGTTTCTTGCACAATTCCCAGTGGATCACCTTTCCTACCCAGTCAGGCCTATTTTTTTCGACAGCTTCTGTTTTTGTGCATATACCATTTGTAGAATTGCCTAATTTTTGTTTCTTGCACAATTCCCTGATGATCACCTTTCCTACCCAGTCAGATCTACATTTTTCAACAGCTTCTGGTTTGTGCATCTACCATTTGTTTGTATTGTCAATTTCTGTTTCTTGCACAATTCCCTGTTGATCTCCTTTCCTATCCAGTCAGGTCTACATTTTTCAACAGCTTCTGGTTTGTACATATTCCATTTGTTAGTATTGTCAAATTTCAGTTTCTTGCACAATTCCCAGTGGATCACCTTTCATACCCAGTCAGGTCTACCCTTTTAAACAGCATCTGGTTTGTGCATATACCATTTCAACAGCTTCTGGTTTGTGCATATACCATGTCAAATTTCAGTTTCTTGTACAATTCCCAGTGGATCACCTTTCCTACCCAGTCAGATCTACCTTTTGCAACAGCTTCTGGTTTGCATATACCATTTGTTAGCATTGCCAAAATTTCTGTTTTTTTCCACAATTCCCTGATGATCACCTTTCCTACCAGTCAGGTCTACCTTTTTCAACAGCTTTGGTTTGTGCATATACCATTGTTAGTATTGTCAAATTTCTGTTTCTTCACAATTCCCAGTGGATCACCTTTCCTACCCAGTCAGGTCTACCTTTTGCAACAGCTTCTGGTTTGTGCATATTACCATTTGTTTGCATTGCCAAATTTCTGTTTCTTGCACAATTCCAGTGGATCACCTTCCTACCCAGTCAGATCTACCTTTTGCAACAGCTTCTGGTTTGTGCATATACCATTTGTTAGCATTGCCAAATTTCTGTTTCTTGCACAATTCCCTGATGATCACCTTTCATACCCAGTCAGGTCTACCTTTTTCAACAGCTTCTGTTTTGTGCATATACTATTTGTTAGCATGGTGAAATTTTAAT